>OX336391.1:484224495-484849495 GCA_946902985.2 Meconema thalassinum
AAAGAGGAAGAGGAAGAGGAAGAGGAAGATGAAGAGGATAAGAAGAAGCAGTAGCACACCGTCTAAGAACTCATGCGGTATGTGGAAAGGGGTGAGTAGTTAGCACCCCAACTGGGAAAAGAGGGATTGGGATTCGGGCACACAGTGAAATTTAAATAGAGCGATGAGGAAGAGACCAAATATTGATAACCAAGGTTTGATACATTTATTTGATTTGTGAAGTAATAACAAACATTTTCATTTAGAAGAATAATTAAAAGAAGCTAATAAGAAATGCAAGGTTTCTCCAGGAAACTTAGAATAAAGAAGAATTATAATAAAAATGCATAAAAAGGCCATATAAAGGCGATTAAAAAAGTATGTTTAAGAAAAATATCTAAAAACAAGCAAGAAGCAAGAAAAAAGGCTTAGCCTTGAAAAATGTATAAACCAAGTAAAGGTAGTGCACGTTACCAATAATTCGATACTTTTGTACTTAGTATTTGGACCGCAGGAAGCGGGTTGTGATCCAAACGAAGGCTTCCTCTAAGCTGCCTCGGCATGCCTTCCGAGAAAGATGGATGGTGGCTCCATTGGCGAATTGCACTCCGCCGGAACAGACCTCTTGGTAATGATCTGTTTGGCGGTTTACAATCAATTGTAGTTTCTCATCGCCGAGTCGTAGTGAGCTAGCGGGCTGACTTAGTTGCTGAGGTGAAGGTCGTTGACTCATGCCTCGCCCAGCATGACAGAGTCCGAGCGATGAAGCATGCCGCCTGGCAAGGTTCCAGCCACTCAATGTTTTCTAACAGGGCCTTCCCAAGAAGGGCCTTGCTGTGGAACGGCAGGCAGCCGTGGTCAGACTGGTTCAAGCAGGTAGATGTAGACAAGGCCGCAGAACGGCGAAGCGGAGAATTTATAGTGGAAATGACGACAGCGCGTCGAACAATCCAGAATGAAGGCGGGGCATCAAACAGCCAATCAGCGCACAGCCCAAGCACATTGCGACGGTTGCCGCTGAGATGAGCACAGTACCTCATGAAAAAGGTGACAGTATGGTGCGTCTAGAAAGACACTTCAGAAAAAGGTGAGTTGACAAGAATAATAAAGAACAACAATTCAAATGAAACGTAAGTTAAGTAAATAATCAGAACACCGTGTTCATACTGCAATTATAACGGAAAAAAATAATGGGGCAAAATTGAACGAGTGTTTCAAACCGTGCGGGAAACATAGCCACAAAAAAAAACATTCGCAAAAGCGAACATGCTGGGAGGGGCGAGAAAAAATTGCAGTAAGAAGGCGCAGAAGTTAGGTCTCGCGTGGCAAAGGAGCAATCATAGTGATTGGCCTGAGAAACTGGCCAGCAGAAGTCTGCAGTTTTACCACGCGAATCCTACCATCTCTGCCAGGAAAGCACTCAACAATCCTACCCAAATTCCAGACAAGAGGGGGACTAGGGTCTTTCAAAAGGACCAAGTCCCCAATCTGAAGGTTAGAGCAGGAAACACGCCATTTGCCACGCTGCTGAAGCAAACCGAGGTATTCCAACCTCCAGCGGCGCCAAAAATTGTTGCGCAAACTTTCAATTTTGCGCCAAGAAATGGCTAAAGAAGATGGAGAATTAGAATATAATAAAGATGGGGAGGCAGTCAATGGACCACCGATAAGAAAATGGCCCGGCGTTAATGGTAGAAGATCTGAAGGGTCATTAGATAAGGGTGATAAAGGACGAGAATTAATTATGCCCTCAATAAAAATAATTAAGGAGTTAAACTCTTCATGAGATAGGGGGGTGTGGCCACAAACACGTCTAAGGTGTTTCTTGGTGAGTTTCACACAAGACTCCCACCGTCCACCTTGATGGGGCGCATAAGGGGGGATGAAGTGCCACTTGAAATTTCTCTGGTGAGCATAATCAGTAATCCTTTCCAGCGCTGCATTTTGAGTAAGAGCTCTCTTAATTTGCTCAGAAGCTCCGATAAAATTTTTAGCATTGTCGGAGAATACTTCTGAAGGAAGCCCTCGGCGAGCAGAAAATCTGGCAAAAGCTGCCAAAAAATAAGCAGTAGAGGCGTTGGTAACTAGTTCTAAGTGTACTGCTCCGGTGACCATACATACAAACAGCGAAATATAGAGTTTTCCACAAATACATCTTTTGGCCTCAGGAGAATTTTTTCTGTAAACAAAAGGCCCGGAATAATCCACCCCCGTAAAGGCAAAAGGTCTAGCAGGCGCAGACCTAAAGTTGGGAAGATCACCCATGAGCTGAGTGGTAATTTTAGGGTTGGATTTAAAACATGGAATGCACTTCCGGATAACAGAGGTAACTTCATGGACTCCGTTTATGGGCCAATACCTTTCCCGAATGATGGAAAGTAATGTGCGGGTTCCAGCATGAAGATGCTGGTAATGATACTGACGAATGATTAAAGAAGTGACATGATGCTTTGAAGGAAGAATAATTGGGTGTTTTTTATCCTCAGAAAGATCAGCCAAAGATAAACGTCCTCCCACTCTTAATAAACCATCAGCATCCAAAAAGGGGGCGAGTGAGGATAGCCTACTCGATTTCTTGAGGGATTGACCTTGAGACAACACCTGACATTCTTCAGAGAATATTTCTTGTTGAGTAAGCCATAAGATTTTTGTAGTGGCTAAACCTAATTCAGAAAGGGTTAAATATGGCTTAGGAAAAAGAGGTTGTTCTACCACAAAATATTTCCAACGAAGGAGATAAGCCATAACCCTCACCAATTTATGAAAAGAGGAATATCGCTGCAAGAGAAGGGGAGAGTCAGAAACGAAAAGAGAAGATCCAGTAATCTTACCAACATCTGGCAAGTCTGATAATTCCGGAAGAGGAAAATTTGGCCAAGCGGAAGGTTCTTGTAGAAGCCAAGAAGGACCGTGCCAGTATAATGTCAGGTTAGCCAACATAAGAGGGGAACATCCCCGAGAGATGACATCTGCAGGATTCTCCTTGCCAGATACATGATGCCATTGTTCAAAGTTAGACAATTGTTGTATTTTGGACACTCTATTAGCTACAAACACCTGCCAATGCGAGGAGGGTTTGGCAATCCATGCCAACGTGATAGCTGAGTCACTCCAAAAGTAAGTTTTGCTAAATCGGATTTTCAAAGATTGGCGGATTTTGACCGATAATTCAACCGCCAGAAGAGCAGCACAAAGTTCCAGTCGTGGCAAGGATAAGGATTTAAGAGGAGCCACCTTTGACTTAGCGCAAATTAAATTGGAAAAGAAATATGACTGGTCAAAATTGCGGCAAACAATATACGCACAACACCCATAAGCTTTCAATGAGCTATCGGCAAAGATGTGAAGTTCATATCCTCCACAGGAGGGAAAGGGAATAATCACTCGCGGGATAATGACATTGGAGAGATCTTCCAAGCTATTTCTATAAGAAATCCAATTTTTTTGCAACTCGGAAGGAACTGGTTCATCCCAACCAGTTTTCAAGGACCAAAGGTCTTGCATGAAAAGTTTTGCGGTGACGATAATTGGCGCCAAAAATTGGAGAGGATCAAATATTTTTGCAATCTCAGACAAAATTTGCCGCTTAGTTTGCGGTTTGATGTCACTGAGATTAATTTTGAAAAAGAAAAAATCCTTTTGAGGACTCCAATAGATGCCTAGAGTTTTGATAGAATTATTTTCATGAAGAAGCTCTACTGAGTCGTTATAGGCTGAAGTTAATGGAAATTTAGAAAGGAATTCTTCCGAATTAGAGTTCCACTTGCACAAGGAAAATCCGCCTCCCAAAAGCAAAGCTGTCAAATCCTTAGAGACTTGCAGGGCTTCAGGCACTGACTCAAATGAATGAAGAAAATCGTCAACGTAGAATGATGATTTTAACACTTCAGAAGCCTTAGGAGAATACAACGGGCCATCCTGTTCAGCAAGTAATTTCAACGTACGTATGGCTAAAAAAGCAGAAGGCTTTAGTCCATAGGTTAAGGTTTTTAGCCGAAAGATCTTGACAGGTTTAGTAGGCTCGTCGCGCCAAAGAATTCTCTGAAGGTCGCGCTGTTGTTGATCGACCAAAATCTGTCTATACATCTGCTTGATATCAGATATCACTGCGATAGGGAACAAGCGAAAATTCATTAAAACAGAAGAAATGTCAGATTGAATAGGGGGGCCTGATAATAATGTGTCATTCAGAGAAGTTCCATTGGCATCCAAAGCAGAGCCATTAAAGACCACCCTTATGTTTTCCTTTAAAATCTCATTCTTCCAAACTGGGTGATGATTGAGGTAAATGACTTCAGATGGGGTATAAGAAGCCTCATCTTTCTTGGTAACAACCTCCATGTGATCAAGTGCCTCATATTCCTCCATAAACGTGGAGTATTGAGCTTTAACAACAGGGTCACGTTTAAATTTGTTTTCCACAGCATAGAGTGCTCTAAGAGCCCTAGGGTGTGTTTCAAATAAAAGAGGTGGATTATCCACTCGGGGCATTGTTACGACAAATCTACCCTCTGAATTGCGTTTGGTTGTTTCGCAAAACAGTTTTTCACACATTTCATTTTCAACCGAGGAAGGTGAAGCTGAATCTATAGTTTCGATTTTCCAAAATCTTTCTAAGTTGTAATCGAGACTTGTATTGACAAAATGACATTGAGAGAAATTTTGAAACGACTTACGAGGGACCTGACCCGTTACTAACCAACCTAGCTTGGTATGATGAACAAACACTCCAGGTGATATTTTAACCTTAGAGCTAAGGAGACATTGCCAAAATACTTGGGCACTGAGAAGTATGTCTACCGGGGCGCTCGTATTAAATGTTGGGTCCGCCAACTGAATGTTATGAGGAAATTGCCACTTTCTAATTTCAAAAGAAGTACTAGGGGTATTACTGCCAATAGTATCAATGGCAAGGCAATTCAACTGAAATGTTGTGTTAGAATTAACAGCATCTTTGATGTGAACACGAACAAAATGCAAAGATTTAACATTGCTATTGTTAATACCGGTAACCTGAATTAATGTAGGTTGCTTGGGAAGGCCAAGTTTCTTAATGAGACGCTCACTTATGAAGTCATGGGTGGCGGCATTATCCAATAGGGCACGTGCTTCAAGCCATCTACCAGAAGAGTCTTGAACTTTTATTAACACGGTTGATAGTAGCACCTGGGAACTACGAATTGAGCTAGAGCTCTGAGTATAAGATTGCGCATTAGCTCCTGGGGATGCATCTTTAGAACATCCAGGGGAAGGAGCCTGACGTGGCTTTTCAAACCTATGAAGCAAGGTATGATGTTGAGCCTTGCAATGGGAGCAAGTATTTTTAGATAAGCAATCAGGCACCATATGCCTAGTTGACAAACAGTTATAGCAATATCTTTTTTGAGCTATTAATTTGCGTCTTTCATCGGTAGAAAGGGCTTTAAAGGCAACGCAGGAATATAACCTGTGAGGTGCTTTACAGAGAATACAATCCGTTGAGTTATGCTGAACAGTAAAGACAGCAGATTTGTTTTTTTATTGCACCGACTGGTTTCACAACATTAGATTTGTTATCTGCACTCCCTGACATATGACAGGCTACAGCTGACAAAACCTGACATCTATTATTCATAAACGTAAGCAATGAGCCATAAGTATATGAAGTGTCATTTGTTAGTTCCCTCTCCCATGCCTTTAAAGTTGATGAATCAAATTTAGAAGTAACCAAGTGAACTAAGAATAGATCCCAGTGCTCGACCGGTTGATTCAACCGTGCCAATGCTCTGACGTGTAGTTGGACCGTGTCACTTAAGGCTCGCAGTGTTGACAAGCTGTCAGCTCGCAATGCGGGCAGGTTAAATAAGGCTTGAATGTGCCTCTGTAAACATAATTTTTCATTGCCATAACGGCCTTTAAGAAGCTCGATAGCAATGTTATAGTTTTCTCCTGTTAAGGGAAGTTCTCTTATAAGTTGAAGGGGTGGCCCCTGCAAAATGGATTTTAAGTAATGAAATTTCTGAATTTCCGGAAGTGTGGCATTATTATGTACTAATGAACTGAACAATTCAAAGAATGATTGCCACATCTCTTCCTTTCCTGAAAAATGCGGAATTTCAATTTTAGGTAGCAATGGTTTGATACCATTCCCATGGTCGCTAATTCTTCCTTGAGTTTCCTCTACCTTCAACGCCAGGGTCAAAGTTCTTACTAATGCCACAGCCTGAGCGTGTGTATCAAAATAATTACTCTCTACTTCTTCCCTATCTGATTGATGTTCTGGACTTTTGATTTCAATTTCAAGTTGCACGAGATCATATTTCTCGTACGCCTGTTCAAAAGCTTTTAAACGCTGAGATATAATATCAAGATTTTGTTCCTCTTTCGGTAGAGTGGCTAGATATTTTTGAAAACGGGTAAGTTGACCTTTGTAGGCCGCCCGAGAGTTTAACAGTTTATCGTCTATTATTACTGGCATGGCTGGGAAGTTGGAATAACTCACCTACCAAAGCTGCTTGCGGCACCAGACGGACCTGCTTTCCAGAAAGCCAGAAAGAAACCAGTTATGGAGTAAGCTGGGATTGTCTCCGCTTTCCCGCAGATCTCCTGCGCTAGCCACGATATACTGAAATGTATAAGGCAAATATTAGATTACACAAGTTCTGTTTTTTTTTGGAATAGAATTTGTGGTCTCAGAATAAAGGTTCTGGGTTCGATCCCGGGTTTGAGGTACCATGGAAAGGGGTGAGTAGTTAGCACCCCAACTGGGAAAAGAGGGATTGGGATTCGGGCACACAGTGAAATTTAAATAGAGCGATGAGGAAGAGACCAAATATTGATGACCAAGGTTTGATACATTTATTTGATTTGTGAAGTAATAACAAACATTTTCATTTAGAAGAATAATTAAAAGAAGCTAATAAAAAATGCAAGGTTTCTCCAGGAAACTTAGAATAAAGAAGAATTATAATAAAAATGCATAAAAAGGCCATATAAAGGCGATTAAAAAAGTATGTTTAAGAAAAATATCTAAAAACAAGCAAGAAGCAAGAAAAAAGGCTTAGCCTTGAAAAATGTATAAACCAAGTAAAGGTAGTGCACGTTACCAATAATTCGATACTTTTGTACTTAGTATTTGGCCCGCAGGAAGCGGGTTGTGATCCAAACGAAGGCTTCCTCTAAGCTGCCTCGGCATGCCTTCCGAGAAAGATGGATGGTGGCTCCATTGGCGAATTGCACTCCGCCGGAACAGACCTCTTGGTAATGATCTGTTTGGCGGTTTACAATCAATTGTAGTTTCTCATCGCCGAGTCGTAGTGAGCTAGCGGGCTGACTTAGTTGCTGAGGTGAAGGTCGTTGACTCATGCCTCGCCCAGCATGACAGAGTCCGAGCGATGAAGCATGCCGCCTGGCAAGGTTCCAGCCACTCAATGTTTACTAACAGGGCCTTCCCAAGAAGGGCCTTGCTGTGGAACGGCAGGCAGCCGTGGTCAGACTGGTTCAAGCAGGTAGATGTAGACAAGGCCGCAGAACGGCGAAGCGGAGAATTTATAGTGGAAATGACGACAGCGCGTCGAACAATCCAGAATGAAGGCGGGGCGTCAAACAGCCAATCAGCGCACAGCCCAAGCACATTGCGACGGTTGCCGCTGAGATGAGCACAGTACCTCATGAAAAAGGTGACAGTATGGTGCGTCTAGAAAGACACTTCAGAAAAAGGTGAGTTGACAAGAATAATAAAGAACAACAATTCAAATGAAACGTAAGTTAAGTAAATAATCAGAACACCGTGTTCATACTGCAATTATAACGGAAAAAAATAATGGGGAAAAATTGAACGAGTGTTTCAAACCGTGCGGGAAACATAGCCACAAAAAAAACATTCGCAAAAGCGAACAGTATGTCTTCAAGGAATACCGAGTACACGGCACCCATGAGATTTCATGGAAGAAGGTATGGCCCAAACACACATCCATTCAAGAATCCTGCCCAAACGTTCACACCGTATCGTTGCTGAAACATGACTGTTGCGATTATTGAAATCACCTTCCCTGGTAGAGCTCTGCGCGGATAAACAAATCGTTGTTCGTATCTGCCCCACATCTGCGCAACTATTTTCCGCATTCCCACGTTTGTTATCCGAATCGACTGGCATTACAATATTTTTTTAAAATTAGAAGCAACACATTTAAACAATTGAGGGAAAATTCGTTCCCTTAGGCTTTGTATGTAATGTGCTATGTTTAAAATGAATGTTATACAGCCAGAATTGCAACCCTTTCTTGTTCGGAGTGTTAATAATTCTAAATGGCATAATTTGAATGAGATAAGCTTAAATCATCATCTTACATTTGTCATGAAAAAGGTATAACGTACTTACTTTCCATGTCCGGGAGACACACTAAATTTTTCCTTCCCAGAACTCTGCAGCTCTTATCCCACGGTCTGTGGCCAACATAAGGTCTTCCTGGCTGCAGGTGTCATTATGATCATGGCACGTGACCAGGTGTTGTGGAGTCTGGATTTCTCCACAGGCACATCGTGGATCTTCTGCATAACCCCATTTCACAAGGTTGCTACGGCACTTAGGCACTCCTGTTCTCATCCGGTTTAAGGACCTCAAAATATAACTGAACAAGTAGTTCAGTGAAGAACTATACAGCCTATTTTCATATATCCTGCTTATGTTAATTTCCTCTATCTACATACAATATTTCAGTTTGATTGCTGTAATAGATTCGTAGATATTGAGAACCGACTAAATATTTCGGATGGTCGCCATGTTGGATTTTATATATGTAGGTCCTAGAGTTATGTACTGTCACATGAATATTATTGTGCACGTGTAACATTCAAACTTCAATCGCATGATTAGGAAGGGAGATTTTAAAATTTCGCACAGTTGCCATCTTGTGGTTATGGAAACAATTGAAATAAATTAGATACCAGTGGATTAACATTCGTATAAGGATTTACTGTACCAAGTTTCACTGCACTCGGATGGATAAATTGCGAAAAACATCCATGTGAATATTTATATTCGCGTCGCCGCCATGTTGGATTTGTGATCACCAGGTTATTTAGAGTCCAATAGGTCCATAGCCCCTATGAACATAAACAAAATCAGTTTGATTGCTATAATAGATTTGTAGATATTCAGAGCCGGATGGTCGCCATGTTGGATTGTTAAATGTATAGGCCATAGAGTCATGTGCCATTAAAGGAAAATTATTGCGTAGGTTCATTATTCAAACTTACACTTCGATCCCATGATTACGACACAAGGAATAAAAACTTAATTTTAAAATTCACAAAGTCGCCATCTTGAGGTTATGTAAATAATTGAACTAACAATGTGTATTACAATGTGTATAAACATTTCCTGTACCAGATTTCATTGCGTTTGGAACATTAAATCGCGAGAAAAGTATATTTAAAATTTTCAAATTCGTTTGGCCGCCATGTTTGTCTTGTAATTAACCGGTTTTTGAAATTCATATAGATGAACTTCCAGTAGTGCTCTTTATCTCCGTACAAGATTTCAGAGTGATACCGCTAATAATTTCGGAGATATAGAATGCCGGTGAAATAATTCGCACATCCGCCATCCTGTGGTTACATAAACAATTGAACCAAGTTAGATGTCGGTGCATTACAATGTGTATAAACATATACTGTACCAACTTTTATTGCGTTTGGTTGGTTAAATCGCGAGAAACGTCTGTTTAAAAATCGCAAATTCGCGTGGCCGCCATGTTGGTTTTGTTGTTACCAGTTTTTCAAAAGTCACATGGGTGAACTTCTAGTAGTTCCCTTTATCACCGTAAAGAATTCCAGGGTGATATCGGGAATAGTTTCCGAGATATTGAATGCTGGTGAAACATTTCGCACAGCCGCCATGTTGGATTGGTGAGATGTAACAAAATTTGAAGGGCACGGTCGGGGTCGTCTCGAATAGTGCTATGAACTTACCGAGTTTCATTGAAATCGGTCCAACCGTTTAAAAGTTATTAGGGGGACACAAACACACACCTCACACACACATACACGCGCGCACACACACGGACAAAAGGTGTTCTCATAAGCTTATTTTTTCAAAATTGAAAATAGGCTAAAAATATGATATGTCATAAACATCCGACTCCTAATAATGATATTAAACAAGTTCAGATTGTATCTAAAACCTATCCGCAAATTTTCTCCAAACATTATCCGCAGCTTATCCGCAATCTGCACAGCCATGTAAGCTATATCCGCAAGGCGAAAAAAATTGCTGATATCCACGGGTTTACCCGCGGGCATCCGCATCCGCGCAGGGCTTTATTCCCTGGTGAACTTTGTTTCATCAATGAAAAGGATCCGCCGTGTGACGTGGTGATCGTTCAATGACGTACGTATACTAGCCAGTGGCGCCGAAAATGCGGGAGATTTGAACGTGTGCTGTTGTGGTTTCTTGCGGATAGCGGGAAGACGGTACGTTTCCTGATACAAGTTTTTATGCTTAACTTGCTCCCCACAATAAGCCCTCAAAATCTGTAGTGAGAATTTAGAAACAGCCTGTGTACAAATTATGTATAAACGTTTGGACTGACGCTAGTTTTCTGGAGTCTGGGGGATATGAAACGCAAAGATATGTCGAAATTATTCGGAAGTCGCAACATGGTACCTACTGTACTAGGTAGCTTTCTAATGAAAATAAAAAATGAAAATCCACAGCCTGCTTCCAGTCGACCGACCGGGTCAGTAAATCAAATGATGGAAGCCCCGATCTAGCGTCGAGGGTATGAACTGCCGCGGCCTGTCGCACTCCCCTGGGACAATGATTAAATGAATAACAGATGAAATGAAATAATAGTGGAGAGTGTTGCTGGAATGAAAGTGTGACAGGGAAAACCGGAGAAAAACCTGTCTGACTCCGCTTCGTGCAGCACAAATCTCACATGGAGTGACCGGGATTTAAACCACTGACCCAGCGGTGAGAGGCCGGCGTGCTGCCGCCTAAGCCACGGAGACGTAACTTTCTAATGGAATCTACCTAAATGTGTTTAATCTTTTGATTTCAACACTTCTGCGATTGGCGTTAATAGGACGGAGAATACATCCGGAGATAGACCATTTACCAGAGGAGCACATAATGGTTTGTGATTTTGAAGTTACTGGGATATCGGAACAAAACGCAGTAACCTGGTTTATAGCGACAGCAGTTGATTGGAACCTAACAGCCTATGAAAGGGGGCGGGGCACCATACGTGACTTCGTAAGTTTCACCGAAAGAATTCTGTGGGCAATGATTCAAGGTAAAATAGTACAGATTTTTTCAACGCATCTCTTTCAGGTTTGATTCGGCATTACTGAGACAACCGTCGGGATTTGAACCTGCAATTTCGGGACTTGCTGTGGCTTCTCTTAGCGGTCGTAGTTACCAAAATTACACGCACGGCTATGTAGTAGATTATAATTAATTATATGTAAATTGCAACCAATGCCCATAGCAGGGTATTTTAATTGAACGCCCGTATGCTTCCAGCATGTTCAATTTCAAGTACAGTAGTTCCGGATGCCACTGTCACAGACACAGACACTAGCGGTGAACATTGGAACTTGAACTTGATCGAGCGTTTCTAACCAAATATAACCTAGAAATTTGTCTACATACTCCAATTAATTGTAGTGGTAGGTTCTTTTACATGTCATAAATCTATGGCATGGGCCCGCCGGCTTTACTTCCATTCCGAAGGAAGGTGTACTGAAGGATTTTAACGCTCATCGGCCGGGATTGAACCCGCAATCTTGGGCATAGCATTTCAGCATGCTACCTACTACGCCACCGAAGCCACCTGGATTATAATTAAAATGTACACTACTGGCGTATAGTTGCAGCTAAAGCGAATTACGGTCTTAGGCCTACTTGTAATTAATGTGGATAAATAAAACCAATTTCAGTAAGTTTGTACATCAGAGAGGGAAAGGGCTTGTATCGCATAACGCATGCTGGTAAACTACTAGGCTCATTTACAACCCAAGGAAGAGGAATACATTTTCCATCAGAAGTACCATTCTTGAAGCCTTACTAGACAGATGCAAGTTGGGTATAAAAACATATAGTGCACTGGCATAGAACGAGTAGGAATTCTTCCCAAGTGAATCCCAGCTGTAAGCAGTAAGGAATCATTCCGGAAATGTCCTCAACAGACTCTGGTCGATGGTAATGCATTGTCGTCTTTGTATTCTATTATAGCGGACGGCGGCTGAAGTTGAAAGGTCAGAAAGAATGATGTTAAGTCGTGTAATTTTACTGCTCTGTCTCGTCTGCAAACATTCAACCAAGTTGGACTATTAAAATGTTTCACTCCGTATTGATCAGGGTGAATAAAGTCAGGTAAGAAACAACTGTTTAACATAATGTTGGTACGTAATAGTGCAGCGGTCAAATTACTTGTCTCCCGTCAAGGAGGACTTAGTTTAATTCCCGATTGATATAGAAATATTAAAAGCCATTTTTCTGTGTTTCCGTTGTTGCCTTCGTAATCTAGTTACAGAAACTCCTACTAAATCAGTAGACACGGCAATGTGGCCAATTAAATTTGGCGCAAAATAATCTCCTCACAACTGCTAACCAGGAAAATATCACAAGGATTATTTAAACACTTTCTATACACTTATTAAAGAGGAGAGGGCGTTAATTGTATGACATATTTCTTCATCAGGAAAACATCATCAAATGGAGGCCTTTTAGCCGTCTTTTTTTATTTGCAAAATATGAAAATAGACTTATGAGAGGATTCGGTGGCGTAGTTGGTAGCATGCTGAGTTTCTATGCCCAAGATCGTGGGTTCAAACACGGCCGAAGTCGTCGGATTTTTTAAGAGCGTTAAAATCCCTCAGTATGCCTTCCTTCGGAGGGGAAGTAAAGCCGGCGGTCCCATGTCATAGATTTAAGGCATGTTAAAGAACCTTCCACTAATTACACCTTTGTGAAGCTAAATTATATAGGTTAAGAATGTAAACAACGCTCTTAGGTTCCTATGTTCGTTGCCAGAAGCCGACTGCGGTGACGTCTAGTAGCTAAGTTCTGGACTAGTAGTAGTCGTTGACGGTGGCGTTTGGCGGTATAAGTAGGAACTATTTGAAAAATTCAAAGTCAGCAGTCCTTACTTGAATTAGAAAACATATAACACACACTAATACAGTCATCACAATTAACACCGGTTATCAGACTGATTCTAAACACACACCCAAAGTACACGGGGCTACAGGACCGCGTTGCCGCAGCCCCTAAACTGAGGAACCAACCAACCAGACTTATGAGATCAATACGGGTCTAATGTATATGTGTCTGTCTGTGTGTGTGTGTGTATGACGGTCCCATCTATCAATTGATTCCTGACTAACCCGAATTGAACCAAATTTGGTACAGAGGTAGCACTAGTAAAGGGCATCTCAATGTCATATTTTATATCGCCGCCATCTTAACGAAAACAAAATGATGGCCACCCAAATGTTGGACGCTTGAATCGAAGTACGATTGAATTAATCATTGGATCCCTATCAAATTTCGAAAAAATATACCTTTGTGTTGGACGCGTCCGGTATATAAGGTCAATAACTAAATAATTTCAAGTTGACGGCTATGTGAATCTGCATTACAATCCGTAACTTATGATCCAAGGTATCAATGTCCACAGTATTTTACTCTCAGATAAGTGTTATACAAGGACTTTCTATAGTCAAAGTGCTAACAACATGAGGCGTTTTTGTTACGCGCAGACGCCATACTTGAATTCGAAAATATAACAATATATAACTTTCAATACTTAAGAGCAACTGTAACGAAAATCAGTGACAAGTTAGGACCATATATGTGGCTTTGCATAGCCAAGATACAAGAACAGACTCTACATACCGTACATTCAAGATGGTGGCGTTGCTGAATATTAGAACATTAAAATCGACAACTCCAAATGAAATTGTGCAATTAAGATGAATCATGCCAAGAAGTGATTATCATATTAGACCTCTCACAGGCGTTAGTCAGATTATTATCACACTGAATACAGCGTACAGTGGCCATCTTGAAATATTTAAATAAATTAACAACATTAGGTATCCTAGAGCTATAAAAACGAAATTTAGTGATAAAATAGAACCTTATAAGTCGCTGCGTATGCCCAAAAGAAATTGCCAGCGAAATCACAGATTCCTGATGGCGGCTAGGCTTGCTATTAAGTGTACAGATAAGTAACTCAGGATGTTATTCGACACTTAAGGCAAAACTTAGTAGAAGAGGAGCATTCTATAAGAGGCGTCAGTAGCGTTAGTGCTACATTTATCACAATTAATATAGGGCCGTTCTGAAGTTTCATTATTTAAAGAAATAACTCTCTATGCTTTATAAGTACAATTCTACGAAGTTTATAGTTTAACGTGACCGCTAATCTTGCGATCATGAGCCACGGGACCTCCTTTTTACGTGGAATCCGAACCACAGGACATGGCATTTCACTTCGAAAATCTCACATGCATTTACCGCTTTGGTGAAAGGCAGACAGCTTGACCTATATGGAGTATTGTATGCCCAAAGGAAAATAACAGCGACTTAAAATTTCAAGATGGTGGCAAGGCGTAGTATTAGAACCTAAAAGTGAATCATTCAGAGTGTAAATGCGCAATTGATAGAAAACTTAGTAAGCAGGAAGTACCAAATAAGAGACGTTGCTGAAATAAGCCATAAGAATAACACACTGGAAATAACGCGAGACGGCCATATTGAAAATATATAATACTAGTAGTAGCACCGGTGACCCTCTGAGCAAATACAATCAAGAACTATTTGTTCATATAGCTGCTAGGATTTTGTGTTGAACAGTGGTTCTGAACCCGTAGAAGTCTGCGAACCACTCAGCCTGAAATTGAATCATGTACGGACCCCCCTCCCCCCTTCCCCCCTCTCCCTCCCCCAATTCCCTACCTGACCCAGTACCACCTTTACAGCTTGCATCCCAAACAGTTCCGTACCAGTCAGCAGTAAGAAATCTGGGAGTTATTTTTGACTCTCGATTATCGTGGCAGGATCACACAAACATGATTCTGAAAAGGGTTGTATCGTCATTATATCAAATTAGGCGAACTTGCGTCTATTTACCTCAAAATGTACGAAAGATACTGATACAGAGTTTGATATTACCAATATTTGACTATGGATCTATAATTTACCATGATATGGGAGAGGTCCTCAATACAAAATTGCAAAGAATGCAAAATGCTTGCTTGCGGTTTGTTCTCAATGTACCAAGAGAGTCTCATATAACTCCATTTTACGTCCAGATTGGATGGCTAAAGTTAAAGGAACGAAGACAGTATGCCATGGCTCTGACTGTGATAAAAAAATTAAAATTCAAAATTCCGTCTTATATTTACTGCACACTAACTCCCATGCAATCAGTGCATAACCGTGCGAATAGACACACTGCACAAATGCTCCAGATACCTCATCACAGAACCGAAAAATGCAAAGGTTCATTCCGTATTTCAGCTAGTATTCTCTGGAATAAATATAAATTGCACCAGTATTCAGGACTTCCTATCAGAGCGATAAAACACTCCCTTCATTGTAATCTATCAGCTATACAATTATCATGTTCAAGGTGAACGGATGTAATAACAAGTAGGAGTCCACGCAGCACGACCTGCTTTTGATTAGACGGTCGCGCAACATTGCGGCGATCAAGATGGGTAATAATCTCACACAACAACTTCCTTCCGGCAAGGTCTGCGGATTTGCATTTCGGACATTCGACCCGATTGCGAGGAAATGTAGGAAAATTATAAAATGTTATTCTAGGCAATGCTGACACCATCACATGGTTATGAAAGCCGGACGTCCTCGGAAATGGAAAATATCTTACTGCTGTAAATACATGATTCAACTTATTGAAAGGGTTAAAACGGATTATTATAGGTAATTTACCGTAGAATTCAATTAGACCATCAGTTGAATTTTTACCAATTATTATATTCATTTGGGCCCCTTTTTTTTCAAAGACCAAAAACATTTAATAACATCAAAACGTAGAGAGATATAAAAATATGATAAGGGATAAAAATGTTGCTAATCACTGAGATCATACACCAGTATATTTAACTTTTTCGATAGGATCGACGGTTTCCGACATATAACGTTTCGAAAAAAAGTCCTCTCGGCACGCCGGAAGGCGGAGGTAGATTTCACCGGACAAACTTGGGGATAGTCGAAAATAGGCAGAATATGCAGGTTTTCGTAGAAGGATCAGACCACATTTATTGCGTGAAAGTATTTTATAATTGGAGATTAATTAACTTTGTTTTTCGTCATTTTATGCATATTTTAAACATTCTATTGTCTTATGATGACGGTAACCTTCTTGTCATTTGGAGTCCATTTTTATACTTGTGGTCACACTGTCCTTATGCAAAGTTTCGACACTGATGTGTAACTATGTAACGGTCTGTTACTTCTTCACGCAAAATTATATCTCCCGCAGAGATGTTGGTTGGTTCCTCAGTTTAGGGGCTGCGACAACGTGGTCATGTAACCCCGTGTACTTTGGGTGAGTGTAGAATCTGTCTGATAAACGGTGTGAATTGTGATAGCTGTATTAGTCTGTAATTCAGGTAAGGAATGCAGACGCTCAATTTCGAGCAGTAGTTCCTAATGTTGCTACCAGATACTACCGTCAACGACACCTAGCTGTGAACTTGGCTACTAGATGCCACCGCAATCAGCAACTCGCAACGAACGTTGGAACTTCCCCTCCAAAGGAAAGCATACTGAGGGATTTTTAGCGCTCTTAGAAAATCTGACGACTTTGGCCGGCTTTGAACCCGCGACCTTGGGCATAGGAGTTCAGCATGCTACCAGTTAAGTCACCGAAGCCGCTTCACACTTAGTCAGATGGAAATCTGAATCTGATCTCGCGCAAGTGCGTTGTCATGGCAACGTCTGATGGCTCATCCCTCATCAATTTAGTAGTGTTGCCATGGCAACCACTGATAGCTCTTGGCATTTTCTTACAATTCCGAAATCATTTTTCTCATCCCTTGGCGTAATGGTGGCTCATATCAAAAATTCTTTCAGACAAAAGTTTTAGGTAATTATTAGGGGAATATTGTCCATTTTGTACGGTTTTGATATTGTGCCTATTAATGTTTCCCGAAAAAAACACTTTTTCCCACCCCTTTGGTCAATGGTTGGTGCTATCAAAAAAACGTTTCAAACATAAATTTCTGAGCTTTATCCGACACATAGTATGAACTTTGAACGGATTCGATATTTCACATATTAAGAGAGTTATAGCAATATTTCATTTTTTCGAAAAAAAAAAGTCCCCCATTTTCATCCCCTTCGACCGATTTAGCCCAGTAACGAACTCTCCGAGATTTTATGGGTATACATATTCGGTAAAAAATTCAAAGTGATTGGTGCAAAATTACGGCAGTTATCGTGTCCACAAGAAACTGATATACATATATATACATATATTACATAAATTATATATAAACTTTTGAACTGACGGTGGTTTTGGGGTCTGGGGGATGTGAAACGCGAAGATAGGTCGAAATTTTCCGGAAATCGAAACATGGTACCCATTGCAATAGTTAGCTTTCTAATGAAATCTACCTAAAATACTGCCGTCAACGACACCTAGCTGTGAACTTGGCTACTAGATGCCACCTCAATCAGCAACTCGCAACGAACGTTGGAACATCCCCTCCGAAGGAAAGCAAACTCAGGTTTTTTAGCGCTCTTCGTAAATCCGACGACTTCAGCCGGGTTTGAACCCGCGACCTTGGGCATAGAAGTTCAGCATGCTACCAGTTCCGATACCGAAGTCGCTTCCCACTGACATATGAAAACTGAATGTGATCTCGTGCAGTGGCGTTGTCATAGCAACTGCTGATGGTCATCCCTTATCAATTAAAAGTAAAGTTGTCATGGCAACCTCTCTTGGCACTTGGCATTTTCTTATAATTTAAATCATTTTGTTCACCCCGTGGCGTAATGGTGGGTCATATCAAAAATTCTTTCAGACAAAAGTTTTAGGTAATTATTGGAGGAATATTGTCCATTTTGTGCGGTTTTGATATTGTGCCCATTAACAGAGATATGATTAATGTTTCCCGAAAAACCCACTTTTTCCCACCCCTTTGGTCAATGGTTGGTGCAATCAAAAAACTTATTTGACATAAGTTTTTGGCACTTATCCGACACATATTATGAACTTTGAAGGGATTCGATATTTCATGTATTAAGAGAGTTATAGCGATATTTCACTTTTTCGAAAAACGCCCCCCATTTTTACTCCCTTTGACCGATTTTGCCCATTAACGAACTCGACCAAGATTTTATAGGGGTACATATTATGTAAAAAATTCAAAGTGATTGGTGTAAAATTACGGCAGTTATCGTGTCCACAAGAAACTGATATATATATATACATATATACATAAATTATATATAAACTTTTAAACTGACGGTGGTTTTGGGGTCTAGGGGATGTGAAACGCGAAGATATGTCGAAATTTTCCGGAAGTCGAAACATGGGACCCATTGCAATAGTTAGCTTTCTAAAGAAATCTACCTAAAACAGAATGAAATTCACGGCCCAAAAAAAAAAAAAAAAAAAAAAAAAATGGTGAGAAATAACAAAAAACCATAAGAGTTAAAAAAAGTAGCTAATCACTGAGATCTGTAGATTTAACTTTGTTCGATACGGCCAACCGTATCTCAAATATAACGGATCGAAAAAAAGGAAGAAATTCAGTGCCCCAGAAAATGAAAATGGTGAGAGATACCAAAAAATCATAAGGGTTGAAAAAGTTGCTAATCACTGAGATCTTACACCTGCAGATTTAACTTTGTTAGATACGGCCAACCGTTTCCCATATATAACGGTTCGAAAAAAAAGGAAGACATTCAGGGCCCCAAAAATGAAAACGGTGAGAGATATCAAAACATCATAAGGGGTTAAAAAAAAGGATGAAATTCAGGGCCCCCCAAAAAGGTCCGGCCCTGCACCGTTTTCCACGCCCAACAATAGGGTTCGTCACAGGCCACAACTCTTTCACCGTACCAAATTTCAGCTTAATATCTTGAAAATTGCTACCAGTTCTTGATTAAGCGCAAAAAAGTCACGCACAATGGACATTTTCAGGGCCCCAAAAAAAGAAAACGGTGAGAGGTATCAAAAAATCGTTTTGTGTAAAAAGGTTGCATTCCGCGGAGATCTTACACATGTAGTTTTAAAGTTTTTTGATAAGACCAACCGTTTCCGAGATATATCGATTCCAAAAAAAAATTGAAATTCAGGGCACCAAAAAAAGATTCGGCCCAGCACCGATTTTAACGCCCAACAATAGGATTCGTCACAGTCACTAAAGCTGCGGTTTCCTCCAGTAGCGGTACCGCTTTCTAGCGGCCGTGATGTGACTTCGAATGACGTATAGAAACTGGGGACCGTCTTGACGGTGAACTATGGTGTAAAGTTAGAGCTGTGTGTGTCTTGACGGCATGTTGTCAAAGTTAAACAAGACATGGCGCTCGTAACATTTTTGAAAGACGAAGAGTCATCCGAAGACGATAGGGAACGTTCGGTTGGGAAGTGACATTTTTAAAAGGCGTCCTTCAGAAGGAGCATATGAAATTTTAGTGCGTCGTCATCTGCACTGCATTGAAGATACATTCTGAAATATTTTCGGTTGACACCACTGTTATTTGATTATGTTCTGAATTACATTAAGGATGACGTAACTTCAGTGCCGTACAGCAGAAACAGAAGACCAATAGGCCTAACTCCTGAACAGAAACTGTGTAATTTTAAGGTTACTCTTCACATTATACAATGCCTCATCATTCGTTACGAAATCTACAAATGTTTGCTTTTCCTGTATACTCCAATATATCATCATATCAGTCATTGTATATAATTCACTACTTTCAGCACGCACCGTACTCCGTACAAAAACTTTGACGAACTGTTTGCTGCCGTACTCACCACCGTCATATGAATGACGCCACCGCAACTTTATGTGACGGTGGTAGTCAATGCTTCCTAGAAAACCACTCGCCTTCGTTTCTATGGGGAACGTTTTTGTGACGTAATTCGCCGTCACATTACGGCCGCTAGAAAGCGGTACCGCTACTGGAGGAAACCGAAGCTTAACTCTTTCACCGTACCAAATTTCAGCTTCATATCTTGAAAATTGCGACGAGTACTTAGCTAAACGCAAAAATGTCACGCACAATGGACATTTTCAGGGCCCTAAAAAAAGAAAACGGTGAGAGATATCAAAAAATCGTTTTGCGTAAAAAGTTGCATACCGCGGAGATCTTACACCTGTACATTTAACATTTTTCGATACGACCAACCGTTTCCGAGATATATCGATTCCAAAAAAAAGTTTGAAATTCAGGGCCCCCAAAAAAGATCCGGCCCTGCACCGATTTTAACGCCCAACAAAAGGATTCGTCACAGTCACTAACTCTTTCACCGTACCAAATATCAGCTTAATATCTTGAAAATTGCGACCAGTTCTTGATTAAACGCAAAAATGTCACGCACAATGGACATTTTCAGGGCCCCAAAAAAAAGAAAACGGTGAGAGATATCAAAAAATCGTTTTGAGTAAAAAAGTTGCATACCGCGGAGGTCTTACACCTATACTTTTAACATGTTTCGATAGATCAACCGTTTCCGAGATATATCGATTCCAAAAAAAAGTACGAAAATCAGGGCCCCCAAAAAAGATCCGGCCCTGCACCGATTTTAAGGCCCAACAACATGTTTCCTCACAGGGTCTAACTCGTTCACCGCTCCAAATTTCAGCTCGATATCATGAAAATTAAGACCTATACCTCGCCCAACCCAAAAATGTCATACACAATTGACTTCTTCAGGACCCCAAAAAATCAAAACGGTGAGAGATATCAAAAAATCGTTTTGAGTAAAAAAGTTGCATACCGCGGAGATCTTACACATGTAGATTTAAAGTTTTTTGATAAGACCAACCGTTTCCGATATATATCGATACAAAAAAAATGATATTCAGGGCCTCAAAAAAAGATTCGGCCCAGCACCGATTTTAACGCCCAACAATAGGATTCGTCACAGTCACTAACTCTTTCACCGTACCAAATTTCAGCTTAATATCTTGAAAATTGCGACCAGTACTTAGCTAAACGCAAAAATGTCACACACAATGGACATTTCCAGGGCCCCAAAAAAAGAAAACGGTGAGAGATATCAAAAAATCGTTTAGAGTAAAAAAATTGCACACCGCGGAGACCTTACACCTGTACGTTTAACTTTTTCGATGCGACCAACCGTTTCCGAGATATATCGATTCCAAAAAAAAAAAATGAAATTCAGGGCCCAAAAAAAAAGATTTGGCCCAGCACCGATTATAACGCCCAACAATAAGATTCGTCACAGTCACTAACTCTTTCACCGAACCAAATTTCAGCTTCATATCTTGAAAATGGCGACCAGTACTTAGCTAAACGCAAAAATGTCACGCACAATGGACATTTTCAGGGCCCTAAAAAAAGAAAACGGTGAGAGATATCAAACAAGTAGTTCCGTGAAGAACTATACAGCCTATTTTCATATATCCTACTTATGTTATTTGCCTCTATCAACATACACAATTTCTGTTTGATTCCTGTAATAGATTCGTAGATATTGAGAACCGACTAAATATTTCGGATGGTCGCCATGTTGGATTTTATATATGTAGGTCCTAGAGTTATGTACTGTTACATGCAGATTATTGTGAACGTGTAGTATTCAAACTTCAATCGCATAATTAGGACACAAGAAAAAACAAGGAGATTTTAAAATTTTGCACAGCTGCCATCTTGAGGTTATGGAAACAATTGAAATAAATTAGATCCCAGTGGATTAACATTCGTATAAGGATTTACTGTACCAAGTTTCACTGCACGCGGATGGTTAAATTGCGAGAAACGTCCATGTGAATATTTATAATTCGCGTCACCGCCATGTTGGATTTATGATCACCAGGTTATTTAAAGTCCTATAGGTGAACTTAAGTTCATAGCCCCTATGAACATTAAAAAATGCAGTTTGATTGCTAAAATAGATTCGTAGATATTCAGTATCGTTTAATATTTCGGATGGTCGCCATGTTGGATTGTTAAATGTATAGGCCATAGAGCCATGTACCATTAAAGGAAAATTATTGCGTAGATTCATTATTCAAACTTTCACTTCGATCGCATGACTACATCACAAGAAATAAAAACTTAATTTTAAAATTCGCACTGCCGCCATCTTGAGGTTATGTAAACAATTGAACTAAATTAGATACCAGTGGATTACAATGTGTATAAATATTTCCTGTACCAGGTTTCAGTGCGCTTGGAACATTAAATCGCGAGAATGGTCTATTTAAAATTTTCAAATTCGCTTGGCCGCCATGTTCGTTTTGTAGTTAACCGGTTTTTGAAAGTCTTATAGATGGACTTCCAGTAGTGCTCTTTATCTCCGTACAAAATTTTAGGGAGATACCGTTAATAGTTTCAGAGATATAGAATGCCGGTGAAATATTTCGCACATCCGCCATCTTGTGATTATGTGAACAATTGAACGAAGTTAGATGTCTGTGCATTACAATGTATATAAACATATACTGTACCAAGTTTCATTGCGTTTGGTTGGTCAAATCGCGAGAAACGTCTTTTTAAAAGTCGCAAATTCGCTTGGCCTCCATGTTGGTTTTGTAGTTACCAGGTTTTCAAAGGTCACATAAGTGAACTTATAGTTGTTCCCTCTATCACATTAGAAAATGTCAGGGTAATATCGATAAGTGTTTCGGAGATATTGAATGCTGGTGAAATATTTCGCACAGCCGCCATGTTGGATTGGTGAGTCGTAACAAAATTTGAAGGGCACGGTCGAGGTCGCCGGGAACAGTGCTATGAACTTTCCGAGTTTCCTTGAAATCGCTCCTGCCGTTTAGATTGTATTAGGGGGACACACACACACGAATCACACACACACACACACACACACACACACACACACACACACACACACACGGACAAAAGGTGATCTCATAAGACTATTTTTCCAAAATTGAAAATAGGCTAAAAATCGTTTTGCGTAAAAAAAGTAGCATACCGCGGAGATATTACACCTGTACATTTAAAATTTTTCGATACGACCAGCCGTTTCGGAGATATATTCATTCCAAAATAAGGGACGAAATTCAGGGCCCCCAAAAAAGATCCGGCCCTGCACCGTTTTTAACGCCCAACAACAGGATTCGTCACGGTCACTAACTCTTTCACCGTGCCAAATTTCAGCTTATTATCTTGAAAATTGCGACCAGTACTTAGCTAAACGCAAAAATTTCACGCACAATGGACATTTTCAGAGCCCAAAAAAAAAAAAAAAAAAAAACGGTGAGAGATATCAAAAAATCGTTTTGAGTAAACAAGTTGCATACCGCGGAGATCTTACACCTGTACATTTAACATTTTTCGATACGACCAACCGTTTCCGAGATATATCGATTCAAAAAAATAGAATGAAATTCAGGGCCCCAAAATAAGGTCCGGCCCAGCACCGATTTTAACGCCCAACAATAGGGTTCGGCACAGGCCCCAACCTTTTCACCGTACCAAATTTCAGCTCGATATCTTGAAAATTGCGATCTGTACTTAGCTAAACGCAAATATGTCACGCACACTGGACATCTTCAGGGCCCTAAAAAAAGAAAACGGTGAGAGATATCAAAAAATCGTTTCGAGTAAAAAAGTTGCATACCGCGGAGATCTTACACCTGTACATTTTACGTTTTTCGATACGACAAACCGTTTCCGAGATATATCGATTCCAAAAAAATAATTGAAATTCAGGGCCCCAGAAAAAGATTCGGCCCTTTACCGTCTTTAACGCCCGACAATTGGTTTCCTCACAGGGTCTAACTCTTTCACCGCACCAAATTTCAGTTCGATATCTTAAAAATTGCGACCTGTACTTCGCTATACCCAAATATGTCACGCACACAGGATATCTTCAGGGCCCCAAAATGGAAAACGGTGAGAGATATCAAAAAATCATTATGAGTAAAAGAGTTGCATACCGCGGAGATCTTACACCTGTACATTTAACGTTTTTCGATACGACCAACCGTTTCCGAGATATATCGATTCCAAAATTAAGTTTGAAATTCAGGGCCCCCAAAAAAGATCCGGCCCTGCACCGATTTTAACGCCCAACAACAGGATTCGTCACAGTCACTAACTCTTTCACCGTACCAAATTTCAGCTTAATATCTTGAAAATTGCGACCAGTACTTAGCTAAACGCAAAAATGTCACGCACAATGGACATTTTCAGGGCCCCAAGAAAAGAAAACGGTGAGAGATATCAAAAAATCGTTTTGAGTAAAAAAGTTGCATACCGCGAAGATCTTACACCTATACCCTTAACATTTTTCGATACGATCAACCGTTTCCGAGATATATCAATTCCAAAAAAAATTTGAAATTTAGGGCCCCCAAAAAAGATCCGTCCCTGCACCGATTTCAACGGCCAACAAAACGATTCGTCACAGTCACTAACTCTTTCACCGTACCAAATTTCAGCTTAATATCTTGAAAATTGCGACCAGTACTTAGCTAAACGCAAAAATGTCACGCACAATGGACATTCTCAGGGCCCCAAAAAAGAAAACGGTGTGAAATATCAAAAAATCGTTTTGACTAAAAAAGTTGCATACCGCGGAGATCTTACCCCCTATACATTCAACATTTTTCGATCCGACCAAACGTTTCCGAGATATATCGATTCAAAAAAATAGGATTAAATTCAGGGCCCCAAAATAAGGTCCGGCCCTGTACCGATTTTAACGCCCAACAATAGGGTTCGTCACAGGCCCAAACTTTTTAACCGTACCAAATTTCAGCTCGATATCTTGAAAATTGCGATCTGTACTTTGCTAAACGCAAATATGTCACGCACACTGGACATCTTCAGGGCCCTAAAAAAAGAAAACGGTGAGAGATATTAAAAAATCGTTTTGAGTAAAAAAGTTGCATACCGCGGAGATCTTACACCTGTACTTTTAACGTTTTTCGATACGACCAGCCGTTTCCGAGATATATTGATTCCAAAATAAGGGACGAAATTCAGGGCTCCCAAAAAGATCCGGCCCTGCACCGTTTTTAACGCCCAACAATAGGATTCGTCACAGTCACTAACTCTTTCACCGTGCCAATTTTCAGCTTAATATCTTGAAAATTGCGACCAGTACTTAGCTAAACGCAAAACTGTCACACACAATGGACATTTTCAGGGCCCCAAAAAAAGAAAACGGTGAGAGATATCAAAAAATCGTTTTGAATAAAAAAGTTGCATACCGTGGAGATCTTACACCTATACATTTAACATTTTTCGATACGATCAACCGTTTCCGAGATATATCGATTCCAAAAAAAAGTTTGAAATTCAGGGCCCCCCCAAAAAATCCGGCCCTGCACCGATTTTAACGCCCAACAATAGGATTCGTCACAGTCACTAACTCTTTCATCGTACCAAATTTCAGCTTAATATCTTGAAAATTGCAACCAGTACCTAGCTAAACGCAAAAATGTCACGCACAATGGACATTTTCAGGGCCCCAAAAAACGAAAACGGTGAGAGATATCAAAAAATCGTTTTGAGTAAAAAAGTTGCATACCGCGGAGATCTTACACCTGTACTTTTAACATTTTTCGATACGACCAACCGTTTCCGAGATATATTGATTCCAAAAAACAGTTAGAAATTCAGGGCCCCCCAAAAATATCCGGCCCTGCACCGATTTTAACGCCCAACAAGAGGATTCGTCACAGTCACTAACTCTTTCACCGTGCCAATTTTCAGCTTAATATCTTGAAAATTGCGACCAGTACATAGCTAAACGCAAAAATGTCACCCACAATGGACATTTTCAGGGCCCCAAAAAAAGAAAACGGTGAGAGATATCAAAAAATCGTTTAGAGTAAAAAAATTGCATACCGCGGAGATCTTACACCTGTATGTTTAACTTTTTCGATGCGACCAACCGTTTCCGAGATATATCGATTCCAAAAAAAAAAGTAAATTCAGGGCCCCAAAAAAAAAAAGATTTGGCCCAGCACCGATTTTAACGCCCAACAATAAGATTCGTCACAGTCACTAACTCTTTCACCGTACCAAATTTTAGCTTCATATCTTGAAAATGGCGACCAGTACTTAGCTAAACGCAAAAATGGACATTTTCAGGGCCCTAAAAAAAGAAAACGGTGAGAGATATCAAACAAGTAGTTCCGTGAAGAACTATACAGCCTATTTTCATATATCCTACTTATGTTATTTGCCTCTATCAACATACACAATTTCTGTTTGATTGCTGTAATAGATTCGTAAATATTGAGAACCGACTAAATATTTCGGATGGTCGCCATGTTGGATTTTATATATGTAGGTCCTAGAGTCATGTACTGTTACATGCAGATTATTGTGAACGTGTAGTATTCAAACTTCAGTCGCATAATTAGGACACAAGAAAAAACAAGGAGATTTTAAAATTTTGCACAGCTGCCATCTTGAGGTTATGGAAACAATTGAAATAAATTAGATGCCAGTGGGTTAACATTCGTATAAGGATTTACTGTACCAAGTTTCACTGCACGCGGATGGTTAAATTGCGAGAAACGTCCATGTGAATATTTATAATTCGCGTCACCGCCATGTTGGATTTATGATCACCAGGTTATTTAAAATCCTATAGGTGAACTTAAGTTCATAGCCCCTATGAACATTAAAAATGCAGTTTGATTGCTAAAATAGATTCGTAGATATTCAGTATCGTTTAATATTTCGGATGGTCGCCATGTTGGATTGTTAAATGTATAGGCCATAGAGTCATGTACCATTAAAGGAAAATTATTGCGTAGATTCATTATTCAAACTTTCACTTCGATCGCATGACTACATCACAAGAAATAAAAACTTAATTTTAAAATTCGCACTGCCGCCATCTTGAGGTTATGTAAACAATTGAACTAAATTAGATACCAGTGGATTACAATGTGTATAAATATTTCCTGTACCAGGTTTCAGTGCGCTTGGAACATTAAATCGCGAGAATGGTCTATTTAAAATTTTCAAATTCGCTTGGCCGCCATGTTCGTTTTGTAGTTAACCGGTTTTTGAAAGTCGTAAAGATGGGCTTCCAGTAGTGCCCTTTATCTCCGTACAAAAATTTAGGGAGATACCGCTAATAGTTTCAGAGATATAGAATGCCGGTGAAATATTTCGCACATCCGCCATCTTGTGATTATGTGAACAATTGAACGAAGTTAGAAGTCTGTGCATTACAATGTATATAAACATATACTGTACCAAGTTTCATTGCGTTTGCTTGGTCAAATCGCGAGAAACGTCTTTTTAAAAGTCGCAAATTCGCTTGGCCTCCATGTTGGTTTTGTAGTTACCAGGTTTTCAAAGGTCACTTAAGTGAACTTATAGTAGTTCCCTCTATCACATTAGAAAATGTCAGGGTAATATCGGTAAGAGTTTCGGAGATATTGAATGCTGGTGAAATATTTCGCACAGCCGCCATGTTGGATTGGTGAGTCGTAACAAAATTTGAAGGGCACGGTCGAGGTCGCCGGGAACAGTGCTATGAACTTTCCGAGTTTCCTTGAAATCGCTCCTGCCGTTTAGATTTTATTAGGGGGACACACACACACGAATCACACACACACACACACACGCACACACACACGGACAAAAGGTGATCTCATAAGCCTATTTTATCAAAATTGAAAATAGGCTAAAAATCGTTTTGCGTAAAAAAGTTGCATAACGCGGAGATCTTACACCTGTACATTTAATATTTTTCGATACGACCAGCGGTTTCGGAGATATATTCATTCCAAAATAAGGGACGAAATTCAGGGCCCCCAAAAAAGATCCGGCCCTGCACCGTTTTTAACGCCCAACAACAGGATTCGTCACGGTCACTAACTCTTTCACCGTGCCAAATTTCAGCTTATTATCTTGAAAATTGCGACCAGTACTTAGCTAAACGCAAAAATTTCACGCACAATGGACATTTTCAGAGCCCAAAAAAAAAAAAAAAAAAAACGGTGAGAGATATCAAAAAATCGTTTTGAGTAAAAAAGTTGCATACCGCGGAGATCTTACACCTGTACAACATTTTTCGATACGACCAACCGTTTCCGAGATATATCGATTCAAAAAAATAGGATGAAATTCAGGGCCCCAAAATAAGGTCCGGCCCAGCACCGATTTTATCGCCCAACAATAGGGTTCGTCACAGGCCCCAACCTTTTCACCGTACCAAATTTCAGCTCGATATCTTGAAAATTGCGATCTGTACTTAGCTAAACGCAAATATGTCACGCACACTGGACATCTTCAGGGCCCTAAAAAAAGAAAACGGTGAGAGATATCAAAAAATCGTTTCGAGTAAAAAAGTTGCATACCGCGGAGATCTTACACCTGTACATTTTACGTTTTTCGATACGACAAACCGTTTCCGAGATATATCGATTCCAAAAAAATATTTGAAATTCAGGGCCCCAGAAAAAGATTCGGCCCTTTACCGTCTTTAATGCCCGACAATTGGTTTCCTCACAGGGTCTAACTCTTTCACCGCACCAGATTTCAGTTCGATATCTTAAAAATTGCGACCTGTACTTCGCTATACCCAAATATGTCACGCACACTGGACATCTTCAGGGCCCCAAAATGGAAAACGGTGAGAGATATCAAAAAATCATTCTGAGTAAAAGAGTTGCATACCGCGGAGATCTTACTCCTGTACATTTAACGTTTTTCGATACGACCAACCGTTTCCGGGATATATCGATTCCAAAATTAAGTTTGAAATTCAGGGCCCCCCAAAAAAATCCGGCCCTGCACCGATTTTAACGCCCAACAACAGGATTCGTCACAGTCACTAACTCTTTCACCGTACCAAATTTCAGCTTAATATCTTGAAAATTGCGACCAGTACTTAGCTAAAAGCAAAAATGTCCGCACAATGGACATTTTCAGGGCCCCAAAAAAAGAAAACGGTGAGAGATATCAAAAAATCGTTTTGAGTAAAAAAGTTGCATACCGCGGAGATCTTACACCTATACCCTTAACATTTTTCGATACGATCAACCGTTTCCGAGATATATCGATTCCAAAAAAAGTTTGAAATTTAGGGCCCCCAAAAAAGATCCGGCCCTGCACCGATTTCAACGGCCAACAATACGATTCGTCACAGTCACTAACTCTTTCACCGTACCAAATTTCAGCTTAATATCTTGAAAATTGTGACCAGTACTTGGCTAAAAGCAAAATTGTCACGCACAATGGACATTTTCAGGGCCCCAAAAAAATAAAACGTTGAGAGATATCAAAAAATTGTTTTGAGTAAAAAAGTTGCATACCGCGGAGATCTTACACCTATACATTTAACATTTTTCGATACGATCAACCGTTTCCGAGATATATCGATTCCAAAAAAACGTTTGAAATTCAGGGCCCCCAAAAAAGATACGGCCCTGCACGTATTTTAACGCCCAACAACAGGATTCGTCACAGTCACTAACTCTTTCATCGTACCAAATTTCAGCTTAATATCTTGAAAATTGCGACCAGTACTTAGCTAAACGCAAAAATGTCACGCACAATGGACATTTTCAGGGCCCAAAAAAAAGAAAACGGTGGGAGATATCAAAAAATCGTTTTCAGTAAAAAAGTTGCATACCGCGGAGATCTTACACCTATACATTTAACATTTTTCGATACGACCAACCGTTTCCGAGATATATCGGTTCAAAAAAATAGGATGAAATTCAGGGCCCCAAAAGAAGGCCCGGCCCTGCTTCGATTTTAACGCCCAACAATAGGGTTCGTCACAGGCCCCAACTATTTCACCGTACCAAATTTCAGCTCGATATCTTGAAAATTGCGACCTGTACTTTGCTAAACGCAAAAACGTCACGCACATACGTACGTACATACAGACAGACTTTTTCCAATATACCACGGCTATATGAAAGCCTATAGGATCTTTAGATCCGGCTTTCATAACAAGTAGGAGTCCACGCAGCACGACCTGCTTTTGATGAGACGGTGGCGCAGCAGCACGGGGCCAGCAAGAGGGGTTATAATCTCAAACAACAACTCCGTTGGCGGCGAGGCCTGCGGAATTGCATTTCGGGCCTTCGACCCGATTGCGAGGAAATGTAGGAAAATTATAAAATGTTATTCTAGGCAATGCTGACACCATCACATGGTTATGAAAGCCGGACGTCCTCGGAAGTGGAAAATATCTTACTGCTGTAAATACATGATTCAACTTATTGAAAAGGTTAAAACGAATTATTATAGATAATTTTCCGTAGAATTCAATTAGACCATCAGTTGAATTTTTACCAGTTATTATATACATTTGGGCCCCATTTTTTTTTCCAAAAACTAAAAACATTTAATAACATTAAAACGGCGAGAGATATCAAAATATGATAAGGGGTAGAAAAGTTGCAAATCACTGAGATCTTACACCTGTAGATTTAACTTTTTTCGATAGGATCGACGCTTTCCGAGATATACCGATTCGAAAAAAAGAATGAAATTCACGGCCCCAAAAAGGAAAATGGTGAGAGATATCAAATAATCATAAGAGTTAAAAAAGTTGCTAATGACTGAGGTGCTATATCTCTATATTTTACTTTGTTAGATACGGCCAACCGTTTCCCAGATATAACGGTTCGAAAAAAAAGGAAGACATTCAGGGCCCCAGAAAAGGAAAACGGTGAGAGATATCAAAACATCAGCAGGGGTATAAGAAATGATGAAATTCAGGGCACTGCACCAATTTTAACTCCCGACAACAGAGTTCCTCCCAGGCCCGATTTCCTTCCCCGTACCACATTTCAGCTGTAGTTTGCTAAACGAAAAAAAGTCACGCACATACGTACATTTTCAGAGCCACAAAAAAAGACAAGGCTGAGAGATATCAAAAAATCGTTATGGGTAAGAAAGTTGCATCCGCGGAGATTTTACAACTGTGTATTTAACTTTTTTCGATATGACCAACGGTCTCCGAGATATATCGATTCCAAAAGAGTTTCAAATTCAGGGCCCACCAAAAAAGATCCGCCCTGCACCGATTTTAACGCCCAAAAATATGGTTCCTCATAGGCTCTAGCTCTTTTACCGCTCCAAATTTCAGCTTGATAACTTGAATATTGCGACCTGTACTTCGCTAAACCCAAAAATGTCACGCACAATGGACATTTTCAGGCCCCCAAAAAAGAAAACGGTGAGAGATATCAAGAAATCGTTTTGAGTAAAAAAGTTGCATACCGCGGAGATCATAAGCCTGTACATTTAAAGTTTTTCGATACGACCAACCGTTTCCGAGATATATCGATTCCAAAAATAAGTTTGAATTTCAGGGCCCCAAAAAAAGAATCGGCCCAGCACCGATTTTAACGCCCAATAATTGGATTCGTCACAGTCACTAACTCTTTCACCGTACCAAATTTCAGCTTAATATCTTGAAAATTGCGACCAGTACATAGCTAAACGCAAAAATGTCACGCACAATGGACATTTTCAGGGCCCCAAAAAAAGAAAACGGTGAGAGATATCAAAAAATCGTTTTGAGTAAAAAAGTTGCATACCGCGGAGATCTTACACCTGTACATTTAACATTTTTCGATACGACCAACCGTTTCCGAGATATATCGATTCCAAAAAACAGTTAGAAATTCAGGGCCCCCAAAAAAGATCCGTCCCTGCACCGGTTTTAACGCCCAACAAAAGAGTTCGTCACAGTCACTAACTCTTTCACCGTACCAAATTTCAGCTCGATATCTTGAAAATTGCGACCTGTACTTCGCTAAACCCAAATATGTCACGCAAAATGGACATTTTCAGGGCCCCAAAAAAAGAAAACGGTGAGAGATATCAAAAAATCATTAGGAATAATAAAGTTGCATACCGCCGAGATCTTACACCCGTAGGTTTAACTTTTTTCGATACGACCAGCCGTTTCCGAGATATATCGATTCAAAAAAATAGGATGAAATTCGGGGCCCCAAAAAAAGGTCCGGCCGTGGACCGATTTTAACGCCCAACAATAGGGTTCGTCACAGGCCCAAACTCTTTCACCGTACCAAATTTCAGCTCGATATCTTGAAAATTGTGACCTGTACTTTGCTAAACGCAAAAACGTCACGTACATACATACATACATACATACATACATACATACATACATACATACAGACAGACTTTTTTTGAAATTTTTTTTCGACTCTGATTCGATTGGTATAGGTTTGAACCGTGGGCGACGCTTAGTTTCCGAGATCTCGAAAAATCCTACCACGGCTATATGAAAGCCTATAGGATCTTTAGATCCGGCTTTCATAACAAGGAGATTTAAAAAAATTTCACAGCTGCCATCTTGAGGTTATGGAAACAATTGAAATAAATTAGATGCCAGTGGATTAACCTTCGGATAAAGATTTACTGTACCAAGTTTCACTGCACGCGGATGGTTAAATTGCGAGAAACGTCCATGTGAATATTTATAATTCGCGTCACCGCCATGTTGGATTTGTGATCACCAGGTTATTTAAAGTCCTATAGGTGAACTTAAGTTCATAGCCCCTATGAACATTAAAAAATGCAGTTTGATTGCTAAAATAGATTCGTAGATATTCAGTATCGTCTAAATATTTCGGATGGTCGCCATGTTGGATTGTTAAATGTATAGGCCATAGAGTCATGTACCATTAAAGGAAAATTAGTGCGTAGGTTCATTATTCAAACTTTCACTTTGATCGCATGACTACATCACAAGAAATAAAAAATTAATTTTAAAATTCGCACTGCCGCCATCTTGAGGTTATGTAAACAATTGAACTAAATTAGATACCAGTGGATTACAATGTGTATAAATATTTCCTGCACCAGGTTTCAGTGCGCTTGGAACATTAAATCGCGAGAAAGGTCTATTTAAAATGTTCAAATTCGCTTGGCCTCCATGTTGGTTTTGTAGTTACCAGGTTATCAAAAGTCACATAAGTGAACTTATAGTAGTTCCCTCTATCACCATAGAAAATGTCAGGGTAATATCGGTAATAGTTTTGGAGATATTGAATGCTGGTGAAATATTTCGCACAGCCGCCATGTTGGATTGGTGGGTCGTAACAAAATTTGAAGGGCACGGTCGAAGTCGCCGGGAATAGTGCTATGAACTTTCCGTGTTTCGTTGAAATCGCTCCTGCCGTTTAGATTTTATGAAGGGGGGACACACACACGAATCACACACACACACACACACACGCACACACACACGGACAAAAGGTGATCTCATAAGCCTATTTTTTCATAATTGAAAATAGGCTAAAAATCGTTTTGAGTAAAAAAGTTGCATACGGCGGAGGTCTTACACCTATACATTTAACATTTTTCGATACGATCAACCGTTTCCGAGATATATCGATTCCAAAAAACAGTTAGAAATTCAGGGCCCCCAAAAAAGATCCGGCCCTGCACCGATTTTAACGCCCAACAACAGGAATCGTCACAGTCACTAACTCTTTCACCGTACCAAATTTCAGCTTAATATCTGGAAAATTGCGACCAGTACTTAGCTAAACGCAAAAATGTCACGCACAATGGACATTTTCAGGGCCCCAAAAAAAGAAAACGGTGAGAGATATCAAAAAATCGTTTTGAGTAAAAAAGTTGCATACCGCGGAGATCTTACACCTATACACTTAACATTTTTCGATACGACCAACCGTTTCCGAGAAATTTCGATTCCAAAAAACAATTTGAAATTCAGGGCCCTCGAAAAAGATCCGGCCCTGCACCGATTTTAACGCCCAACAATAGGATTTGTTTCAGTCACTAACTCTTTCATCGTACCAAATTTCAGCTTAATATCTTGAAAATTGCGACCAGTACTTAGCTAAACGCAAAAATGTCACGCACAATGGACATTTTCAGGGCCCAAAAAAAAGAAAACGGTGAGAGATATCAAAAAATCGTTTTGAGTAAAAAAGTTGCCTACCGCGGAGATCTTACACCTATACATTTAACATTTTTCGATACGACCAACCGTTTTCGAGATATATCGATTCAAAAAAATAGGATGAAATTCAGGGCCCCAAAAGAAGGTCCGTCCCTGCACCGTTCTTAACGCTCAACAATAGGGTTCGTCACAGGCCCCAACTCTTTCACCGTACCAAATTTCAGCTCGATATCTTTTAAATTGCGACCTGTACTTTGCTAAACGCAAAAACGTCACACACTTACGTACGTACGTACGTACATACAGACAGACTTTTTCCCACATACCACGGCTATATGAAAGCCTATAGGATCTTTAGATCCAGCTTTCATAACAAGTAGGAGTCCCCGCAGCACGACCTGCTTTTGATGAGACAGTGGCGCAGCAGCAAGGGACCAGCAAGAGGGGTTATAATCTCAAACAACAACTTAGTTGGTGGCAAGAACTGATGCCTAGCATTTCGGGCCTTTGGCCCGATTGTGTGGTAATGTAGGAAAATTATAAAATGTTATTCTAGGGAATGCTGACACCATCACGTAGTTATGAAAGCCGGACGTCCTGGGAAATGGAAAGTATATTACAGCTGTAAAAACATTATTTAACTTATTGAAAAGGTGAAAACGGGTTATTATAGATAATTTTCCGTAGAATTCAATTTGACCATCGTTTAAATTTTTACCTATTATTATATACATTTGGGCCCCGTTTTTTTCAAAAACCAAAAACATTTAATAACATCTTCAGGGCCCCAAAATAAGAACACGGTGAAAGAAATCAAAAAATCGTTATGAGTAAAAAAGATGCATACCGCGGAGATCTTACACCTGAACATTTAACGTTTTTCGATGCGACCAACCGTTTCCGAGATATATCGATTCTAAAAAAATTGAAATTCTGGGACCCCCTAAAAGATCCGGCCCTGCACCGTTTTTAACGCCCGACAACTGGTTTCCTCACAGGGTCCAAATCTTTCAGAGCTCCAAATTTCAGCTCGATATCTTGAAAATTGCGACCTGTACTTCGCTAAACCCAAAAATGTCACGCACAATGGACATTTTCAGGGCCCAAGAAATAGAAAACGGTGAGAGATATCAAAAAATCGTTTAGAGTAAAAAAGTTGCATACCGCAGAGATCTTACACCTGTACTTTTAACATTTTTCGATACGACCAACCGTTTCGGAGATATATCGATTCCAAAAAAAATTTGAAATTCAGAGCCCCAAAAAAAGATTCGGCCCAGCACCGATTTTAACGCCCAACAATAGGATTCGTCACAGTCACTAACTCTTGCACCGTACCAAATTTCAGCTTCATATCTTGAAAATGGCGACCAGTACTTAGCTAAACGCAAAACTGTCACGCACAATGGACATTTTCAGGGCCATTAAAAAAGAAAACGGTGAGAGATATCAAAAAATCGTTTTGAGTAAAAAAGTTGCATACCGCAGAGATCTTACACCTGTTCATTTAACATTTTTCGATACGATCAACCGTTTCCGAGATATATCGATTCCAAAAATAAGTTTGAAATTCAGGGCCCCCAAAATAGATCCGGCCCTGCACCGATTTGAACGCCCAACAACAAGATTCGTCACAGTCACTACCTCCTTCACCGTACCAAATTTCAGCTCGATATCTTGATTATTGCGACCTGTACTTCGCTAAACCCAAAAATGTGACGCACAATGGACATTTACAGGGCCATTAAAAAAGAAAACGGCGAGAGATATCAAAAAATCGTTTTGAGTAAAAAAGTTGCATACCGCAGAGATCTTACATCTGTTCATTTAACATTTTTCGATACGATCAACCGTTTCCGAGATATATCGATTCCAAAAATAAGTTTGAAATTCAGGGTTCCCAAAAAAGATCCGGCCCTGCACCGATCTTAACGCCCAACAATAGGATTCGTCACAGTTACTAACTCTTTCACCGTACCAAATTTCAGCTTAATATCTTGAAAATTGCGACCAGTACTTAGCTAAACCCAAAAATGTCACGCACAATGGACATTTTCAGGGCCCCAAAAAAAGAAAACGGTGAGAGATATCAAAAAATCGTTCCGAGTAAAAAAGTTGCATACCGCGGAGATCTTACACCTGTACCTTTAACATTTTACGATACGACCAACCGTTTCCAAGATATATCGATTCCAAAAAACAGTTAGAAATTCAGGTCCCCCAAAAAAGATCCGGCCCTGCACCGATCTTAACGCCCAACAATAGGATTCGTCACAGTTACTAACTCTTTCACCGTACCAAATTTCAGCTTAATATCTTGAAAATTGCGACCAGTACTTAGCTAAACGCAAAAATGTCACACACAATGGACATATTCAGGGCCCCAAAAAAAGAAAACGGTGAGAGATATCAAAAAATCATTTTGAGTAAAAAAGTTGCATACCGCGGAGATCTTACACCTGCACATTTAACATTTTTCGATGCGACCAACTGTTTCCGAGATATATTGATTCCAAAAAACAGTAAGAAATTCAGGGCCCCTCAAAAAAGATCCGGCCCTGCACCGATCTTAACGCCCAACAAATGGATTCGTCACAGTCACTAACTCTTTCACCGCACCAAATTTCAGCTTAATATCTTGAAAATTGCGACCAGTACTTAGGTAAACGCAAAAATGTCACGCACAATGGACATTTTCAGGGCCCCAAAAAATGAAAACGGTGAGAGATATCAAAAAATCGTATTGAGTAAAAACGTTGCATACCGCGGAGATCTTACACCTGTACATTTAACATTTTTCGATACGACCAACCGTTTCCGAGATATATCGATTCCAAAAAAAAGGTTGAAATTCAGGGCCCTCAAAAAAGATCCGGCCCTGCACCGATCTTAACGCCCAACAATAGAATTCGTCACAGTCACTAACTCTTTCACCGTACCAAATTTCAGCTTAATATCTTGAAAATTGCGACCAGTACTTAGCTAAACGCAAAAATGTCACACACAATGGACATATTCAGGGCCCCAAAAAATGAAAACGGTGAGAGATATCAAAAAATCTTTTTGAGTAAAAAAGTTGCATAACGCGGAGGTCTTACACCTGTACATTTAACATTTTTCGATGCGACCAACCGTTTCCGAGATATATCGATTCCAAAAAAAAGATTGAAATTCAGGTCCCCCCAAAAAGATGATGATAATAATGATGATAATTGTTGTTTTAAGGGGCCTAACATCTAGGTTATCGGCCCCACGCCCCCCCCCCCAAAAAGATCCGGCCCTGCACCGATTTTAACGCCCAACAATAGGATTCGTTACAGTCACTAACTCTTTCACCGCACCAAAATATCAGCTTAATATCTTGAAAATTGCGACCAGTACTTAGCTAAACGCAAACATGTCACGCACAATGGACATTTTCAGGGCCCCAAAAAAAGAAAACGGTGAGAGATATCAAAAAATCGTTTTGAGTTAAAAAGTTGCATACTGCGGAGATCTTACACCTGTTCCTTTAACATTTTTCGATACGACCAACCGTTTACGAGATATATCGATTTCAAAAAAAAGTTTGAAATTCAGGGCCCTCAAAAAAGATCCGGCCCTGCACCGATCTTAACGCCCAACAATAGAATTCGTCACAGTCACTAACTCTTTCACCGTACCAAATTTCAGCTTAATATCTTGAAAATTGCGACCAGTACTTAGCTAAACGCGAAAATGTCACGCACAATGGACATTTTCAGGGCCCCAAAAAATTAAAACGGTGAGAGATATCAAAAAATCGTATTGAGTAAAAACGTTGCATACCGCGGAGATCTTACACCTGTACCTTTAACATTTTTCGATACGACCAACCGTTTCCGAGATATATCGATTCCAAAAAAAAGTTTGAAATTCAGGGCCCTCAAAAAAGATCCGGCCCTGCACCGATCTTAACGCCCAACAACAAAATTCGTCACAGTCACTAACTCTTTCACCGTACCAAATTTCAGCTTAATATCTTGAAAATTGCGACCAGTACTTAGCTAAACGCAAAAATGTCACACACAATGGACATATTCAGGTCCCCAAGAAATGAAAACGGTGAGAGATATCAAAAAATCTTTTCGAGTAAAAAAGTTGCATACCGCGGAGGTCTTACACCTGTACATTTAACATTTTTCGATACGACCAACCGTTTACGAGATATATCGATTCAAAAAAAAAGTTTGAAATTCAGGGCCCTCAAAAAAGATCCGGCCCTGCACCGATCTTAACGCCCAACAATAGAATTCGTCACAGTCACAAACTCTTTCACCGTACCAAATTTCAGCTTAATATCTTGAAAATTGCGACCAGTACTTAGCTAAACGCAAAAATGTCACGCACAATGGACATTTTCAGGGCCCCAAAAAATGAAAAAGGTGAGAGAAATGAAAAAATCGTATTGAGTAAAAACGTTGCATACCGCGGAGATCTTACACCTGTTCATTTAACATTTTTCGATACGACCAACCGTTTACGAGATATATCGATTCCAAAAAAAAGTTTGAAATTCAGGGCCCTCAAAAAAGATCCGGCCCTGCACCGATCTTAACGCCCAACAATAGAATTCGTCACAGTCACTAACTCTTTCACCGTACCAAATTTCAGCTTAATATCTTGAAAATTGCGACCTGTACTTTGCTAAACGCAAAAACGTCACGCACATACATACATACATACATACATACATACATACATACATACATACATACATACATACAGACAGACTTTTTTTGAAATTTTTTTTTTCGACTCTGATTCGATTGGTATAGGTTTGAACCGCGGGCGACGCTTAGTTTCCGAGATCTCGAAAAATCCTACCACGGCTATATGAAAGCCTATAGGATCTTTAGATCCGGCTTTCATAACAAGTAGGAGCCCCGCAGCACGACCTGCTTTTGATGAGTCAGTGGCGCAGCAGCAAGGAGCCAGCAAGAGGGGTTATAATCTCAAACAACAACTTCGTTGGCAGCAAGGCCTGATGCCTAGCATTTCGGGCCTTTGGCCCGATTGTGTGGTAATGTAGGAAAATTATAAAATGTTATTCTAGGCAATGCTGACACCATCACGTGGTTATGAAAGCCGGACGTCCTGGGAAATGGAAAGTACATTACAGCTGTAAATACATTATTTAACTTATTGAAAAGGTGAAAACGGGTTATTATAGATAATTTTCCGTAGAATTCAATTAGACCTTCGTTTAAATTTTTACCTATTATTATATACATTTGGGCCCCATTTTGTTTTTCAAAAACCAAAAACATTTAATAACATCTTCAGGGCCCCAAAATAAGAAAACGGCGAGAGATATCAAAAAATCATTATGAGTAAAGAAGATGCATACCGCGGAGATCTTACACCTGAACATTTAACGTTTTTCGATGCGACCAACCGTTTCCGAGATATATCGATTCAAAAAAAAGTTTGAAATTCTGAGCACCCCAAAAAGATCCGGCCCTGCACCGTTTTAAACGCCCGAAAACTGGTTTCCTCACAGGGTCCAACTCTTTCACAGCTCCAAATTTCAGCACGATATCTTGAAAATTGCGACCTGTACTTCGCTAAACCCAAAAATGTCACGCACAATGGACATTTTCAGGGCCCAAAAAATAGAAAACGGTGAGAGATATCAAGAAATCGTTTAGAGTAAAAAAGTTGCATACCGCGGAGATCTTACACCTATATATTTAACATTTTTCGATACGATCAACCGTTTCCGAGATATATCGATTCCAAAAAAAGTTTGAAATTCAGGGCCCCAAAAAAAAGATTCGGCCCAGCACCGATTTTAACGCCCAACAAAAGGATTCGTCACAGTCACTAACTCCTTCACCGTACCAAATTTCAGCTCGATATCTTGATTATTGTGACCTGTACTTCGCTAAACCCTAAAATATGACGCACAATGGACATTTTCAGGGCCCCAAAAATAGAAAACGGTGAGAGATATCAAAAAATCGTTGTGAGTTAAAAAGTTGCATACTGCGGAGGTCTTACACCTGTACGTTTAACATTTTTCGATACGACCAACTGTTTCCGAGATATATCGATTCCAAAAAACAGTTAGAAATTCAGGGCCCCCAAAAAAGATCCGGCCCTGCACCGATTTTAACGCCCAACAATAGGATTCGTCACAGTCACTAACTCTTTCACCGTACCCAATGTCAGGTTAATATCTTGAAAATTGCGACCAGTACTTAGCTAAACGCAAAAATGTCACATACAATGGACATTTTCAGGGCCCCAAAAAAGAAAACGGTGAGAGATATCAAAAAATCGTTTTGAGCAAAAAAGTTGCATACCGCGGAGATCTTACACCTATATATTTAACATTTTTCGATACGATCAACCGTTTCCGAGAAATATCGATTCCAAAAAAAAGTTTGAAATTCAGGGCCCCCAAAAAAGATCCGGCCCTGCACCGATCTTAACGCCCAACAATAGGATTCGTCACAGTCACTAAGTCTTTCACCGTACCAAATTGCAGCTTAATATCTTGAAAATTGCGACCAGTACTTAGGTAAACGCAAAAATGTCACGCACAATGGACATTTTCAGGGCCCCAAAAAACGAAAACGGTGAGAGATATCAAAAAATCGTTTTGAGTAAAAAAGTTGCATACCGCTGAGATCTTACACCTGTACCTTGAACATTTTTCGATACGATCAACCGTTTCTGAGATATATCGATTCCAAAAAAAGTTTGAAATTCAGGGCCCCCAAAAAAGATCCGGCCCTGCACCGATTTTAACGCCCAACAATAGGATTAATCACAGTCACTAACTCTTTCACCGTACCAAATTGCAGCTTAATATCTTGAAAATTGCGACCAGTACTTAGCTAAACGCAAAAATGTCACGAACAATGGACATTTTCAGGGCCCCAAAAATAGAAAACGGTGAGAGATATCAAAAAATCGTTGTGAGTTAAAAAGTTGCATACTGCGGAGGTCTTACACCTGTACGTTTAACATTTTTCGATACGACCAACTGTTTCCGAGATATATCGATTCCAAAAAACAGTTAGAAATTCAGGGCCCCCAAAAAAGATCCGGCCCTGCACCGATTTTAACGCCCAACAATAGGATTCGTCACAGTCACTAACTCTTTCACCGTACCCAATGTCAGGTTAATATCTTGAAAATTGCGACCAGTACTTAGCTAAACGCAAAAATGTCACATACAATGGACATTTTCAGGGCCCCAAAAAAGAAAACGGTGAGAGATATCAAAAAATCGTTTTGAGTAAAAAAGTTGCATACCGCGGAGATCTTACACCTATATATTTAACATTTTTCGATACGATCAACCGTTTCCGAGATATATAGATTCCAAAAAAAAGTTTAAAATTCAGGGCCCCCAAAAAAGATCCGGCCCTGCACCGATCTTAACGCCCAACAATAGGATTCGTCACAGTCACTAAGTCTTTCACCGTACCAAATTGCAGCTTAATATCTTGAAAATTGCGACCAGTACTTAGCTAAACGCAAAAATGTCACGCACAATGGACATTTTCAGGGCCCCAAAAACCGAAAACGGTGAGAGATATCAAAAAATCGTTTTGAGTAAACAAGTTGCATACCGCTGAGATCTTACACCTGTACCTTGAACATTTTTCGATACGATCAACCGTTTCCGAGATATATCGATTCCAAAAAAAAGTTTGAAATTCAGGGCCCCCAAAAAAGATCCGGCCCTGCTCCGATTTTAACGCCCAACAATAGGATTAATCACAGTCACTAACTCTTTCACCGTACCAAATTGCAGCTTAATATCTTGAAAATTGCGACCAGTACTTAGCTAAACGCAAAAATGTCACGAACAATGGACATTTTCAGGGCCCCAAAAAAAGAAAACGGTGAGAGATATCAAAAAATTGTTTTGAGTAAAAAAGTTGCATACCGCGGAGATCTTACACCTGTACTTTTAACAATTTTCGATACGATCAACCGTTTACGAGATATATCGATTCCAAAAAAAAGTTTGAAATTCAGGGCCCCCAAAAAAGATCCGGCCCTGCACCGATTTTAACGCCCAACAACAGGTTTCTTCACAGGGTCTAACTCGTTCACCGCTCCAAATTTCAGCTCGATATCATGAAAATTAAGACATATACTTCGCCCAACCCAAAAATTTCACGCACAATTGACTTTTTCAGGGCCCCAAAAACTCAAAACAGTGAGAGATATCAAAAAATCGTTCGAGTAAAAAAGTTGCATACCGCGGAGATCTTACACATGTAGATTTAAAGTTTTGTGATAAGACCAACCGTTTCCGAGATATATCGATTCCAAAAAAAATTGCAATTCAGGGCCCCAAAAAAGATTCGGCCCAGCACCGATTTTAACGCCCAATAAGAGGATTCGTCACAGTCCCCAACTCTTTCACCGTACCAAATTTCAGCTTCATATCTTGAAAATTGCAACCAGTACTTAGCTAAACGCAAAAATGTCACGTACAATGGAGATTTCCAGGGCCCCAAAAAAGGAAAACGGTGAGAGATATCAAAAAATCGTTTTCAGTAATTAAGTTGCATACCGCGGAGATCTTACACCTGTACATTTAACATTTCTCGATACGACCAACCGTTTCCGAGATATATCGATTCCAAAAAACAGTTTGAAATTCAGGGCCCCCAAAAAAGATCCGGCCCTGCACCGATTTTTACTCCCAACAATGGGATTCGTCACAGTCACTAACTCTTTCACCGTACCAAATTTCAGCTTAATATTATGAAAATTGCGACCAGTACTTAGCTAAACGCAAAAATGAAACGCACAATGGACATTTTCGGGGCCCCAAAAAAGAAAACGGTGAGAGATATCAAAAAATAGTTTTGAGTAAAAAAGTTGCATACCGCGGTGATCTTACACCTATACCTTTAACATTTTTCGATACGATCAACCGTTTCCGAGATATATCGATTCCAAAAAACAGTTAGAAATTCAGGGCCCCCAAAAAAGATCCGGCCCTGCTCCGATTTTAACGCCCAACAATAGGATTCGTCACAGTCACTGACTCTTTCACCGTACCAAATTTCAGCTTAATATCTTGAAAATGGCGACCAGTACTTAGCTAAACGCAAAAATGTCACGCACAATGGACATTTTCAGGGCCCCAATAAAAGAAAACGGTGAGAGATAACAAACAAGATGTTCAGTAAAGAACATATAGCCTACTTTCTCCTAAATGTATGAGTATAGTTATAACTCGTTGTTATTATCAAAGAGTATAATAGAACTATTCTTTGTTGAAGACCTTAGAAACGATTTACCTCTACCAAACGCCACGACCTAGATAAAAACTGCTACCATCATTGGAGAAAGAAAGAAAGATAAGAAGTATATCAAGAATGTTATGGATCTGGAGACATAATCGACCGGACTGGCGGCGTGGTTCAGCGGTAACGTTCTCGCTTGCTGGGCCCTAGGTTGCAGGTTCGTATCCTGGCGCAGTCAGCTGGCATTTGAGGGTGCACAAATGCGAGGGAGCCGTGTCAGTACATTTACTGGCACGTTAAAGATCCCCTTCGGGCCAAAATTCCGGCACCCCGGTGTCTCTAAAAGCAGCAGTAGTTGAAAGGGATGTAAAACCAATAACATTATTATTATTATTATTACGACCTGCCGTGGGCAACATCCAACTTTGAGTTGAGGCATGTCTTTACACGTCTGGTTGTGCATGGCTTTCACAACCCTAATTGAATTAACAAATCTTTCCATGACCCTACAGAGACGTGTGTATACAAACTATGTGGATATTTTCGATAATATAATCCTAACAGAGCGAGTGCATTCTAGCGGCCAGAATAAGAAACTTTTCAATAAAATCTGGAAGTTACCTTTTTGGCAGCTAGATGTTTCGAGTAAATCTGCTGGCGAATTATGTTTTAATTAAATATATATTTTACACCATAATGTGGACAATATAACGCTTAATAACATTTTCAAGTAACGCAAAATAGGCTGTTACAAACCCTTTAAAATAAAAAGTTAAAATGTATCGTAGTATCAACTTGTCATTCTTCAAATTCGATGCGCATAGAATGATAATGGTATAGTAATCAATGGATCCCCACGTAGACTAGTCGGGACATCTAGTGGTGAAATATCGAACAATATAATCCTAACAGAGCGAGTGCATTCTAGCGGCCAGAAGAAGAAACTTTTCAATAAAATCTGGAAGTTACCTTTTTGGCAGCTAGATGTCTCGAGTAAATCTGCTGGCGAATTATGTTTTAATTAAATATATATTTTACACCATAATTTGCACAATATAACGCTTAATTTTAAAACATCTGAGTCATTACAAAACAATAAACATATAACATTTCAAGCAAAAAACCTAGCTCTGATCGGGTTTGAACCATAGGCATCTGAGCGACAGGCTATCGCTCTACCACTGAGCTAATTGTATCAACGAATATCGTTCTATTTAAAATGACTTACATAGAACTTGTTAGCAAATAATGATTTATACTAAACGATTTCATCACTGGAGTATATTATTTATATATAAAGCATTTCATACAAAGTTTATTTATTTTTTATCAGTACGCTATATTGCATTCAATACTCAAATTAGTGAAATATAAGTCAGGCACAAGATATCCGCTGCCATCTTGTCTTATTACTGAATCAGTTCAGCTTTTTAAAATCACGTCTGCACTATAGTATTACAAAATAAACTTTTAATTTCGAACGTGCCTCTTCCTTTAGAACAGTTAAAACGATTCTCGGCTCGATAATCGGAACTGGTGGGTCCCATGATATGGATTATAAAGTTTGCATAATTCGCACGGCCGCCATCCTGAAATGGCATGGCGGACGACCTTGTAGTTTGGTCACAAGACGCATCCTATACGAAGGTGTGTTGTTACCAAATTTGGTAGAGATCGGATGATTTGGTTAGTCGTTATTTGATTTTACGTTTTGAACGTTTGAGTGGCCGCCATTCAGTTTTAGTAAAGATGGCGGTGATATAAAACATGACACTGAGGTGTCCTTTGCTAGTGCTACCTTTGTACCAAATTTCATTCAATTCGCATTCACCGTGTTCGAATTGATAGGGGGGGACAGACATTCAGAGTACACAGTCTCACACACACACAGACACACACACACACACACAGACTCACACACACACATACACACACACACACAGACTCACACACACACATACACACACACAGACAGACACACTTTTTTCGCCCTGTGTTGATCTCATAAGTCTACTTTCATTTTTTGCAAAAATCGAAAGTAGGCTAAAAATCGTTATGAGTAAAAAAGTTGCATACCGCGGAGATCTTACACCTGTCCATTTAACGTTTTCGATACGACCAACCGTTTCCGAGATATACCGATTCCAAGAAAAAGTTTGAAATTCAGGGCCCCAAAAAAGATCCGGCCCTGCACCGATTTTAACGCCCAACAATAGGATTCGTCACAGTCACTAACTCTTTCACCGTACAAAATGTCAGCTTAATATCTTGAAAATTGCGACCAGTACTTAACTAAACGCAAAAATGACACATACAATGGACATTTTCAGGGCCCCAAAAAAAAGAAAACTGTGAGAGATATCAAAAAATCGTTTTGAGTAAAGAAGTTGCATACCGCGGAGATCTTACACCTATACATTTAATATTTTTCGATACGACCAACCGTTTCCGAGATATATCGATTCCAAAAACAGTTAGAAATTCAGGCCCCCCAAAAAGAACCGGCCCTGCACCGATTTTAACGCCCAACAATAGGATTCGTCACAGTCACTAACTCTTTCATCGTGCCAAATTTCAGCTTAATATCTTGAAAATTGCGACCAGTACTTAGCTAAACGCAAACATGTCACGCACAATGGACATTTTCAGGGCCCCAAAAAAAGAAAACGGTGAGAGATATCAAAAAATCATTTTGAGTAAAAAAGTTGCATACCGCGGAGATCTTACACCAATACGTGTAACATTTTTCGATACGATCAACCGTTTCCGAGATATATCGATTCCAAAAAAAAGTTTGAAATTCAGGGCCCCCAAAAAAGATCCGGCCCAGCACCGATTTTAACGCCCAACAATAGGATTCGTCACAGTCACTAAGTCTTTCACCGTACCAAATTGCAGCTTAATATCTTGAAAATTGCGACCAGTACTTAACTAAACGCAAAAATGACACATACAATGGACATTTTCAGGGCCCAAAAAAAAAAGAAAACTGTGAGAGATATCAAAAAATCGTTTTGAGTAAAAAAGTTGCACACCGCGGAGGTCTTACACCTATACATTTAACATTTTTCGATACGATCAACCGTTTCCGAGATATATCGATTCCAAAAAAGAGTTTGAAATTCAGGGCCCCCAAAAAAGATCCGGCCCTGCACCGATTTTAACGCCCAACAATAGGATTCATCACAGTCACTAACTCTTTCACCGTACCAAATTGCAGCTTAATATCTTGAAAATTGCGACCAGTACTTAGCTAAACGCAAAAATGTCACGCACAATGGACATTTTCAGGGCCCCTAAAAAAGAAAACGGTGAGAGATATCAAAAAATTGTTTTGAGTAAAAAAGTTGCATACCGCGGAGATCTTACACCTGTACATTTAACAATTTTCGATACGATCAACCGTTTACGAGATATATCGATTCCAAAAAAAAGGTTGAAATTCAGGGCCCCCAAAAGAGATCCGGCCCTGCACCGATTTTAACGCCCAACAATAGGATTCGTCACAGTCACTAACTCTTTCATCGTACCAAATTTCAGCCTAATATCTTGAAAATTGCGACCAGTACTTAGGTAAACGCAAAAATGTCACGCACAATGGACATATTCAGGGCCCCAAAAAAAGAAAACAGTGAGAGATATCAAAAAATCGTTTTGAGTAAAAAAGTTGCATACCGCGGAGATCTTACACCTGTACATTTAACATTTTTCGATACGATCAACCGTTTACGAGATATATCGATTCCAAAAAAGTTTGAAATTCAGGGCCCCCAAAAAAGATCCGGCCCTGCACCGATCTTATGGCTCAACAATAGGATTCGTCACAGTCACTAAGTCTTTCATAGTACCAAATTTCAGCTTAATATCTTGAAAATTGCGACCAGTACTTAGCTAAACGCAAAAATGTCACGCACAATGGACATTTTCACGGCCCTAAAAAAGAAAACGGTGAGAGATATCAAAAAATAGTTTTGAGTAAAAAAGTTGCATACCGCGGAGATCTTACACCTGTACATTTAACATTTTTCGATGCGACCAACTGTTTCCGAGATATATCGATTCCAAAAAAAGTTTGAAATTCAGGGCCCCCAAAAAACATCCGGCCCTGCACCGATCTTAACGCCCAACAATATGATTCGTCACAGTCACTAACCCTTTCACCGCACCAAATTTCAGCTTAATATCTTGAAAATTGCGACCAGTACTTAGCTAAACGCAAAAATGTCACTCACAATGGACATTTTCAGGGCCCCAAAAAATGAAAAGGTGAGAGATATCAAAAAATCGTTTTTAGTAAAAAAAAAGTTGCATACCGCGGAGATCTTACACCTGTACATTTAACATTTTTCGATACGACCAACCGTTTCCGAGATATATCGATTCCAAAATAAAAGTATGAAATTCAGGGCCCCCAAAAAAGATCCGTCCCTGCACCGTTTTTAACGCCCAACAATAGGATTTGTTACAGTCACTAACTCTTTCATCGTACCAAATTTCAGCTTAATATCTTGAAAATTGCGACCAGTACTTAGCTAAACGCAAAAATGTCACGCACAATGGACATATTCAGGGCCCCAAAAAATGAAAACGGTGAGAGATATCAAAAAATCGTTTTAAGTAAAAAAGTTGCATACCGCGGAGATCTTACACCTGTATATTTAACATTTTTCGATACGACCAACCGTTTCCGAGAAATATCGATTCCAAAAAAAAAATTGAAATTCAGGGCCCCCGAAAAAGATCCGGCCCTGCACCGATTTTAACGCCCAACTATAGGATTTGTTACAGTCACTAACTCTTTCATCGTACCAAATTTCAGCTTAATATCTTGAAAATTGCGACCAGTACTTAGCTAAACGCAAAAATGTCACGCACAATGGACATTTTCAGGGCCCCCCAAAAAAAGAAAACGGTGAGAGATATCAAAAAATCGTTTTGAGTAAAAAAGTTGCATACCGCGGAGATCTTACACCTATACTTTTAACATTTTTCGATACGACCAACCGTTTCCGAGATATATCGATTCAAAAAATAGGATGAAATTCAGGGCCCCGAAAAAAGGTCCGGCCCTGCACCGATTTTAACGCCCAACAACAGGGTTCGTCACAGGCCCCAACTCTTTCACCGCACCAAATTTCAGCTTAATATCTTGAAAATTGCGACCAGTACTTATCAAAACGCAAAAATGTCACGCACAATGGACATATTCAGGGCCCCAAAAAATGAAAACGGTGAGAGATATCAAAAAATCGTTTTGAGTAAAAAAGTTGCATACCGCGGAGATCTTACACCTATACATTTAACATTTTTCGATACGACCAACATTTCCGAGATATATCGATTCAAAAAAATAGGATGAAATTCAGGGCCCCAAAAAAAGGTCCGGCCCTGCACCGATTTTAACGCCCAACAATAGGGTTCGTCACAGGCCCCAACTCTTTCACCGTACCAAATTTCAGCTTAATATCTTGAAAATTGCGACCAGTACTTAGCTAAACGCAAAAATGTCACGCACAATGGACATATTCAGGGCCCCAAAAAATGAAAACGGTGAGAGATATCAAAAAATCGTTTTGAGTAAAAAAGTTGCATACCGCGGAGGTCTTACACCTGTACATTTAACATTTTTCGATACGACCAACCGTTTCCGAGATATATCGATTCCAAAAAACAGTTTGAAATTCAGGGCCCCCAAAAAAGATCCGGCCCTGCTCCGATTTTAACGCCCAACAATAGGATTAATCAAAGTCACTAACTCTTTCACCGTACAAAATTGCAGCTTAATATCTTGAAAATTGCGACCAGTACTTAGCTAAACGCAAAAATGTCACGAACAATGGACATTTTCAGGGCCCCAAAAAAAGAAAACGGTGAGAGATATCAAAAAATTGTTTTGAGTAAAAAAGTTGCATACCGCGGAGATCTTACACCTGTACTTTTAACAATTTTCGATACGATCAACCGTTTACGAGATATATCGATTCCAAAAAAAAGTTTGAAATTCAGGGCCCCCAAAAAAGATCCGGCCCTGCACCGATTTTAACGCCCAACAACAGGTTTCTTCACAGGGTCTAACTCGTTCACCGCTCCAAATTTCAGCTCGATATCATGAAAATTAAGACATATACTTCGCCCAACCCAAAAATTTCACGCACAATTGACTTTTTCAGGGCCCCAAAAACTCAAAACAGTGAGAGATATCAAAAAATCGTTCGAGTAAAAAAGTTGCATACCGCGGAGATCTTACACATGTAGATTTAAAGTTTTGTGATAAGACCAACCGTTTCCGAGATATATCGATTCCAAAAAAAATTGCAATTCAGGGCCCCAAAAAAGATTCGGCCCAGCACCGATTTTAACGCCCAATAAGAGGATTCGTCACAGTCCCCAACTCTTTCACCGTACCAAATTTCAGCTTCATATCTTGAAAATTGCAACCAGTACTTAGCTAAACGCAAAAATGTCACGTACAATGGAGATTTCCAGGGCCCCAAAAAAGGAAAACGGTGAGAGATATCAAAAAATCGTTTTCAGTAATTAAGTTGCATACCGCGGAGATCTTACACCTGTACATTTAACATTTCTCGATACGACCAACCGTTTCCGAGATATATCGATTCCAAAAAACAGTTTGAAATTCAGGGCCCCCAAAAAAGATCCGGCCCTGCACCGATTTTTACTCCCAACAATGGGATTCGTCACAGTCACTAACTCTTTCACCGTACCAAATTTCAGCTTAATATTATGAAAATTGCGACCAGTACTTAGCTAAACGCAAAAATGAAACGCACAATGGACATTTTCGGGGCCCCAAAAAAGAAAACGGTGAGAGATATCAAAAAATAGTTTTGAGTAAAAAAGTTGCATACCGCGGTGATCTTACACCTATACCTTTAACATTTTTCGATACGATCAACCGTTTCCGAGATATATCGATTCCAAAAAACAGTTAGAAATTCAGGGCCCCCAAAAAAGATCCGGCCCTGCTCCGATTTTAACGCCCAACAATAGGATTCGTCACAGTCACTGACTCTTTCACCGTACCAAATTTCAGCTTAATATCTTGAAAATGGCGACCAGTACTTAGCTAAACGCAAAAATGTCACGCACAATGGACATTTTCAGGGCCCCAATAAAAGAAAACGGTGAGAGATAACAAACAAGATGTTCAGTAAAGAACATATAGCCTACTTTCTCCTAAATGTATGAGTATAGTTATAACTCGTTGTTATTATCAAAGAGTATAATAGAACTATTCTTTGTTGAAGACCTTAGAAACGATTTACCTCTACCAAACGCCACGACCTAGATAAAAACTGCTACCATCATTGGAGAAAGAAAGAAAGATAAGAAGTATATCAAGAATGTTATGGATCTGGAGACATAATCGACCGGACTGGCGGCGTGGTTCAGCGGTAACGTTCTCGCTTGCTGGGCCCTAGGTTGCAGGTTCGTATCCTGGCGCAGTCAGCTGGCATTTGAGGGTGCACAAATGCGAGGGAGCCGTGTCAGTACATTTACTGGCACGTTAAAGATCCCCTTCGGGCCAAAATTCCGGCACCCCGGTGTCTCTAAAAGCAGCAGTAGTTGAAAGGGATGTAAAACCAATAACATTATTATTATTATTATTACGACCTGCCGTGGGCAACATCCAACTTTGAGTTGAGGCATGTCTTTACACGTCTGGTTGTGCATGGCTTTCACAACCCTAATTGAATTAACAAATCTTTCCATGACCCTACAGAGACGTGTGTATACAAACTATGTGGATATTTTCGATAATATAATCCTAACAGAGCGAGTGCATTCTAGCGGCCAGAATAAGAAACTTTTCAATAAAATCTGGAAGTTACCTTTTTGGCAGCTAGATGTTTCGAGTAAATCTGCTGGCGAATTATGTTTTAATTAAATATATATTTTACACCATAATGTGGACAATATAACGCTTAATAACATTTTCAAGTAACGCAAAATAGGCTGTTACAAACCCTTTAAAATAAAAAGTTAAAATGTATCGTAGTATCAACTTGTCATTCTTCAAATTCGATGCGCATAGAATGATAATGGTATAGTAATCAATGGATCCCCACGTAGACTAGTCGGGACATCTAGTGGTGAAATATCGAACAATATAATCCTAACAGAGCGAGTGCATTCTAGCGGCCAGAAGAAGAAACTTTTCAATAAAATCTGGAAGTTACCTTTTTGGCAGCTAGATGTCTCGAGTAAATCTGCTGGCGAATTATGTTTTAATTAAATATATATTTTACACCATAATTTGCACAATATAACGCTTAATTTTAAAACATCTGAGTCATTACAAAACAATAAACATATAACATTTCAAGCAAAAAACCTAGCTCTGATCGGGTTTGAACCATAGGCATCTGAGCGACAGGCTATCGCTCTACCACTGAGCTAATTGTATCAACGAATATCGTTCTATTTAAAATGACTTACATAGAACTTGTTAGCAAATAATGATTTATACTAAACGATTTCATCACTGGAGTATATTATTTATATATAAAGCATTTCATACAAAGTTTATTTATTTTTTATCAGTACGCTATATTGCATTCAATACTCAAATTAGTGAAATATAAGTCAGGCACAAGATATCCGCTGCCATCTTGTCTTATTACTGAATCAGTTCAGCTTTTTAAAATCACGTCTGCACTATAGTATTACAAAATAAACTTTTAATTTCGAACGTGCCTCTTCCTTTAGAACAGTTAAAACGATTCTCGGCTCGATAATCGGAACTGGTGGGTCCCATGATATGGATTATAAAGTTTGCATAATTCGCACGGCCGCCATCCTGAAATGGCATGGCGGACGACCTTGTAGTTTGGTCACAAGACGCATCCTATACGAAGGTGTGTTGTTACCAAATTTGGTAGAGATCGGATGATTTGGTTAGTCGTTATTTGATTTTACGTTTTGAACGTTTGAGTGGCCGCCATTCAGTTTTAGTAAAGATGGCGGTGATATAAAACATGACACTGAGGTGTCCTTTGCTAGTGCTACCTTTGTACCAAATTTCATTCAATTCGCATTCACCGTGTTCGAATTGATAGGGGGGGACAGACATTCAGAGTACACAGTCTCACACACACACAGACACACACACACACACACAGACTCACACACACACATACACACACACACACAGACTCACACACACACATACACACACACAGACAGACACACTTTTTTCGCCCTGTGTTGATCTCATAAGTCTACTTTCATTTTTTGCAAAAATCGAAAGTAGGCTAAAAATCGTTATGAGTAAAAAAGTTGCATACCGCGGAGATCTTACACCTGTCCATTTAACGTTTTCGATACGACCAACCGTTTCCGAGATATACCGATTCCAAGAAAAAGTTTGAAATTCAGGGCCCCAAAAAAGATCCGGCCCTGCACCGATTTTAACGCCCAACAATAGGATTCGTCACAGTCACTAACTCTTTCACCGTACAAAATGTCAGCTTAATATCTTGAAAATTGCGACCAGTACTTAACTAAACGCAAAAATGACACATACAATGGACATTTTCAGGGCCCCAAAAAAAAGAAAACTGTGAGAGATATCAAAAAATCGTTTTGAGTAAAGAAGTTGCATACCGCGGAGATCTTACACCTATACATTTAATATTTTTCGATACGACCAACCGTTTCCGAGATATATCGATTCCAAAAACAGTTAGAAATTCAGGGCCCCCCAAAAAGAACCGGCCCTGCACCGATTTTAACGCCCAACAATAGGATTCGTCACAGTCACTAACTCTTTCATCGTGCCAAATTTCAGCTTAATATCTTGAAAATTGCGACCAGTACTTAGCTAAACGCAAACATGTCACGCACAATGGACATTTTCAGGGCCCCAAAAAAAGAAAACGGTGAGAGATATCAAAAAATCATTTTGAGTAAAAAAGTTGCATACCGCGGAGATCTTACACCAATACCTGTAACATTTTTCGATACGATCAACCGTTTCCGAGATATATCGATTCCAAAAAAAAGTTTGAAATTCAGGGCCCCCAAAAAAGATCCGGCCCAGCACCGATTTTAACGCCCAACAATAGGATTCGTCACAGTCACTAAGTCTTTCACCGTACCAAATTGCAGCTTAATATCTTGAAAATTGCGACCAGTACTTAACTAAACGCAAAAATGACACATACAATGGACATTTTCAGGGCCCAAAAAAAAAAGAAAACTGTGAGAGATATCAAAAAATCGTTTTGAGTAAAAAAGTTGCACACCGCGGAGGTCTTACACCTATACATTTAACATTTTTCGATACGATCAACCGTTTCCGAGATATATCGATTCCAAAAAAGAGTTTGAAATTCAGGGCCCCCAAAAAAGATCCGGCCCTGCACCGATTTTAACGCCCAACAATAGGATTCATCACAGTCACTAACTCTTTCACCGTACCAAATTGCAGCTTAATATCTTGAAAATTGCGACCAGTACTTAGCTAAACGCAAAAATGTCACGCACAATGGACATTTTCAGGGCCCCTAAAAAAGAAAACGGTGAGAGATATCAAAAAATTGTTTTGAGTAAAAAAGTTGCATACCGCGGAGATCTTACACCTGTACATTTAACAATTTTCGATACGATCAACCGTTTACGAGATATATCGATTCCAAAAAAAAGGTTGAAATTCAGGGCCCCCAAAAGAGATCCGGCCCTGCACCGATTTTAACGCCCAACAATAGGATTCGTCACAGTCACTAACTCTTTCATCGTACCAAATTTCAGCCTAATATCTTGAAAATTGCGACCAGTACTTAGGTAAACGCAAAAATGTCACGCACAATGGACATATTCAGGGCCCCAAAAAAAGAAAACAGTGAGAGATATCAAAAAATCGTTTTGAGTAAAAAAGTTGCATACCGCGGAGATCTTACACCTGTACATTTAACATTTTTCGATACGATCAACCGTTTACGAGATATATCGATTCCAAAAAAGTTTGAAATTCAGGGCCCCCAAAAAAGATCCGGCCCTGCACCGATCTTATGGCTCAACAATAGGATTCGTCACAGTCACTAAGTCTTTCATAGTACCAAATTTCAGCTTAATATCTTGAAAATTGCGACCAGTACTTAGCTAAACGCAAAAATGTCACGCACAATGGACATTTTCACGGCCCTAAAAAAGAAAACGGTGAGAGATATCAAAAAATAGTTTTGAGTAAAAAAGTTGCATACCGCGGAGATCTTACACCTGTACATTTAACATTTTTCGATGCGACCAACTGTTTCCGAGATATATCGATTCCAAAAAAAGTTTGAAATTCAGGGCCCCCAAAAAACATCCGGCCCTGCACCGATCTTAACGCCCAACAATATGATTCGTCACAGTCACTAACCCTTTCACCGCACCAAATTTCAGCTTAATATCTTGAAAATTGCGACCAGTACTTAGCTAAACGCAAAAATGTCACTCACAATGGACATTTTCAGGGCCCCAAAAAATGAAAAGGTGAGAGATATCAAAAAATCGTTTTTAGTAAAAAAAAAGTTGCATACCGCGGAGATCTTACACCTGTACATTTAACATTTTTCGATACGACCAACCGTTTCCGAGATATATCGATTCCAAAATAAAAGTATGAAATTCAGGGCCCCCAAAAAAGATCCGTCCCTGCACCGTTTTTAACGCCCAACAATAGGATTTGTTACAGTCACTAACTCTTTCATCGTACCAAATTTCAGCTTAATATCTTGAAAATTGCGACCAGTACTTAGCTAAACGCAAAAATGTCACGCACAATGGACATATTCAGGGCCCCAAAAAATGAAAACGGTGAGAGATATCAAAAAATCGTTTTAAGTAAAAAAGTTGCATACCGCGGAGATCTTACACCTGTATATTTAACATTTTTCGATACGACCAACCGTTTCCGAGAAATATCGATTCCAAAAAAAAAATTGAAATTCAGGGCCCCCGAAAAAGATCCGGCCCTGCACCGATTTTAACGCCCAACTATAGGATTTGTTACAGTCACTAACTCTTTCATCGTACCAAATTTCAGCTTAATATCTTGAAAATTGCGACCAGTACTTAGCTAAACGCAAAAATGTCACGCACAATGGACATTTTCAGGGCCCCCCAAAAAAAGAAAACGGTGAGAGATATCAAAAAATCGTTTTGAGTAAAAAAGTTGCATACCGCGGAGATCTTACACCTATACGTTTAACATTTTTCGATACGACCAACCGTTTCCGAGATATATCGATTCAAAAAATAGGATGAAATTCAGGGCCCCGAAAAAAGGTCCGGCCCTGCACCGATTTTAACGCCCAACAACAGGGTTCGTCACAGGCCCCAACTCTTTCACCGCACCAAATTTCAGCTTAATATCTTGAAAATTGCGACCAGTACTTATCAAAACGCAAAAATGTCACGCACAATGGACATATTCAGGGCCCCAAAAAATGAAAACGGTGAGAGATATCAAAAAATCGTTTTGAGTAAAAAAGTTGCATACCGCGGAGATCTTACACCTATACATTTAACATTTTTCGATACGACCAACATTTCCGAGATATATCGATTCAAAAAAATAGGATGAAATTCAGGGCCCCAAAAAAAGGTCCGGCCCTGCACCGATTTTAACGCCCAACAATAGGGTTCGTCACAGGCCCCAACTCTTTCACCGTACCAAATTTCAGCTTAATATCTTGAAAATTGCGACCAGTACTTAGCTAAACGCAAAAATGTCACGCACAATGGACATATTCAGGGCCCCAAAAAATGAAAACGGTGAGAGATATCAAAAAATCGTTTTGAGTAAAAAAGTTGCATACCGCGGAGGTCTTATACCTGTACATTTAACATTTTTCGATACGACCAACCGTTTCCGAGATATATCGATTCCAAAAAACAGTTTGAAATTCAGGGCCCCCAAAAAAGATCCGGCCCTGCACCGATCTTAACGCCCAACAATAGGATTCGTCACAGTCACTAACTCTTTCACCGCACCAAATTTCAGCTTAATATCTTGAAAATTGCGACCAGTACTTAGCTAAACGCAAAAATGTCACGCACAATGGACATATTCAGGGCCCCAAAAAATGAAAACGGTGAGAGATATCAAAAAATCGTTTTGAGTAAAAAAGTTGCATACCGCGGAGATCTTACACCTGTATATTTAACATTTTTCGATACGACCAACCGTTTCCGAGAAATATCGATTCCAAAGAAAAAATTGAAATTCAGGGCCCCCGAAAAAGATCCGGCCCTGCACCGATTTTAACGCCCAACAATAGGATTCGTCATAGTCACTAACTCTTTCATCGTACCAAATTTCAGCTTGATATCATGAAAATTGCGACCAGTACTTAGCTAAACGCAAAAATGTCACGCACAATGGACATTTTCAGGGCCCAAAAAAAAGAAAACTGTGAGAGATATCAAAAAATCATTATGAGTAAAAAAGTTGCATACCGCGGAGATCTTACACCCGTAGATTTAACGTTCTTCGATACGACCAGCCGTTTCCGAGATATATCGATTCAAAAAAATAGGACGAAATTCAGGGCCCCAAAAAAAGGTCCGGCCCTGGACCGATTTTAACGCCCAACAATAGGGTTCGTCACAGGCCCAAACTCTTTCACCGTACCAAATTTCAGCTCGATATCTTGAAAATTGCGACCTGTACTTTGCTAAACGCAAAAACGTCACGCACATACATACATACATACATACATACATACATACAGACAGACTTTTTTTGAAATTTTTTTTTTTCGACTCTGATTCGATTGGTATAGGTTTGAAACGTGGGCGACGCTTAGTTTCCGAGATCTCGAAAAATCCTACCACGGCTATATGAAAGCCTATAGGATCTTTAGATCCGGCTTTCATAACAAGTAGGAGTCCCCGCAGCACGACCTGCTTTTGATGAGACAGTGGCGCAGCAGCAAGGGGCCAGCAAGAGGGGTTATAATCTCAAACAACAACTTCGTTGGCGGCAAGGCCTGATGCCTAGCATTTCGGGCCTTTGGCCCGATTGTGTGGTAATGTAGGAAAATTATAAAATGTTATTCTAGGCAATGCTGACACCATCACGTGGTTATGAAAGCCGGACGTCCTGGGAAATGGAAAGTATATTACAGCTGTAAAAACATTATTTAACTTATTGAAAAGGTAAAAACGGGTTATTATAGACAATTTTCCGTAGAATTCAATTAGACCATCGTTTAAATTTTTACCTATTATTATATACATTTGGGCCCCATTTTTTTTTCAAAAACCAAAAACATTTAATAACATCTTCAGGGCCCCAAAATAAGAAAACGGTGAGAGATATCAAAAAATTGTTATGAGTAAAAAATATGCATACCGCGGAGATCTCACACCTGAACATTTAACGTTTTTCGATACGACCGACCGTTTCCGAGAAATATCGATTCAAAAAAAAGTTTGAAATTCAGGGCCCCCAAAAAAGATCCGGCCCTGCACTGATCTTAACGCCCAACAATAGGATTCGTCACAGTCACTAACTCTTTCACCGTACCAAATTTCAGCTTAATATCTTGAAAATTGCGACCAGTACTTAGCTAAACGCAAAAATGTCACGCACAATGGACATTTTCAGGGCCCCAAAAATGGAAAACGGTGAGAGATATCAAGAAATCGTTTTTCGTAAAATAGTTGCATACCGCGGAGATCTTACACCTGTTCATTTAACATTTTTCGATACGACATACCGTTTCCGAGATATATCGATTCCAAAAAAACAGTTAGAAATTCAGGGCCCTCAAAAAAGATCCGGCCCTGCACCGATCTTAACGCCCAACAATAGAATTTGTCACAGTCACTAACTCTTTCACCGTACCAAATTTCAGCTTAATATCTTGAAAATTGCGACCAGTACTTAGCTAAACGCGAAAATGTCACGCACAATGGACATTTTCAGGGCCCCAAAAAATTAAAACGGTGAGAGATATCAAAAAATCGTATTGAGTAAAAACGTTGCATACCGCGGAGATCTTACACCTGTACCTTTAACATTTTTCGATACGACCAACCGTTTCCGAGATATATCGATTCCAAAAAAAAGTTTGAAATTCAGGGCCCTCAAAAAAGATCCGGCCCTGCACCGATCTTAACGCCCAACAACAGAATTCGTCACAGTCACTAACTCTTTCACCGTACCAAATTTCAGCTTAATATCTTGAAAATTGCGACCAGTACTTAGCTAAACGCAAAAATGTCACACACAATGGACATATTCAGGTCCCCAAGAAATGAAAACGGTGAGAGATATCAAAAAATCTTTTCGAGTAAAAAAGTTGCATACCGCGGAGGTCTTACACCTGTACATTTAACATTTTTCGATACGACCAACCGTTTACGAGATATATCGATTCAAAAAAAAAAGTTTGAAATTCAGGGCCCTCAAAAAAGATCCGGCCCTGCACCGATCTTAACGCCCAACAATAGAATTCGTCACAGTCACAAACTCTTTCACCGTACCAAATTTCAGCTTAATATCTTGAAAATTGCGACCAGTACTTAGCTAAACGCAAAAATGTCACGCACAATGGACATTTTCAGGGCCCCAAAAAATGAAAAAGGTGAGAGAAATGAAAAAATCGTATTGAGTAAAAACGTTGCATACCGCGGAGATCTTACACCTGTTCATTTAACATTTTTCGATACGACCAACCGTTTACGAGATATATCGATTCCAAAAAAAAGTTTGAAATTCAGGGCCCTCAAAAAAGATCCGGCCCTGCACCGATCTTAACGCCCAACAATAGAATTCGTCACAGTCACTAACTCTTTCACCGTACCAAATTTCAGCTTAATATCTTGAAAATTGCGACCTGTACTTTGCTAAACGCAAAAACGTCACGCACATACATACATACATACATACATACATACATACATACAGACAGACTTTTTTTGAAATTTTTTTTTTCGACTCTGATTCGATTGGTATAGGTTTGAACCGCGGGCGACGCTTAGTTTCCGAGATCTCGAAAAATCCTACCACGGCTATATGAAAGCCTATAGGATCTTTAGATCCGGCTTTCATAACAAGTAGGAGCCCCGCAGCACGACCTGCTTTTGATGAGTCAGTGGCGCAGCAGCAAGGAGCCAGCAAGAGGGGTTATAATCTCAAACAACAACTTCGTTGGCAGCAAGGCCTGATGCCTAGCATTTCGGGCCTTTGGCCCGATTGTGTGGTAATGTAGGAAAATTATAAAATGTTATTCTAGGCAATGCTGACACCATCACGTGGTTATGAAAGCCGGACGTCCTGGGAAATGGAAAGTACATTACAGCTGTAAATACATTATTTAACTTATTGAAAAGGTGAAAACGGGTTATTATAGATAATTTTCCGTAGAATTCAATTAGACCATCGTTTAAATTTTTACCTATTATTATATACATTTGGGCCCCATTTTGTTTTTCAAAAACCAAAACATTTAATAACATCTTCAGGGCCCCAAAATAAGAAAACGGTGAGAGATATCAAAAAATCATTATGAGTAAAGAAGATGCATACCGCGGAGATCTTACACCTGAACATTTAACGTTTTTCGATGCGACCAACCGTTTCCGAGATATATCGATTCAAAAAAAAGTTTGAAATTCTGAGCACCCCAAAAAGATCCGGCCCTGCACCGTTTTAAACGCCCGAAAACTGGTTTCCTCACAGGGTCCAACTCTTTCACAGCTCCAAATTTCAGCACGATATCTTGAAAATTGCGACCTGTACTTCGCTAAACCCAAAAATGTCACGCACAATGGACATTTTCAGGGCCCAAAAAATAGAAAACGGTGAGAGATATCAAGAAATCGTTTAGAGTAAAAAAGTTGCATACCGCGGAGATCTTACACCTATATATTTAACATTTTTCGATACGATCAACCGTTTCCGAGATATATCGATTCCAAAAAAAGTTTGAAATTCAGGGCCCCAAAAAAAAGATTCGGCCCAGCACCGATTTTAACGCCCAACAAAAGGATTCGTCACAGTCACTAACTCCTTCACCGTACCAAATTTCAGCTCGATATCTTGATTATTGTGACCTGTACTTCGCTAAACCCTAAAATATGACGCACAATGGACATTTTCAGGGCCCCAAAAATAGAAAACGGTGAGAGATATCAAAAAATCGTTGTGAGTTAAAAAGTTGCATACTGCGGAGGTCTTACACCTGTACGTTTAACATTTTTCGATACGACCAACTGTTTCCGAGATATATCGATTCCAAAAAACAGTTAGAAATTCAGGGCCCCCAAAAAAGATCCGGCCCGGCACCGATTTTAACGCCCAACAATAGGATTCGTCACAGTCACTAACTCTTTCACCGTACCCAATGTCAGGTTAATATCTTGAAAATTGCGACCAGTACTTAGCTAAACGCAAAAATGTCACATACAATGGACATTTTCAGGGCCCCAAAAAAGAAAACGGTGAGAGATATCAAAAAATCGTTTTGAGCAAAAAAGTTGCATACCGCGGAGATCTTACACCTATATATTTAACATTTTTCGATACGATCAACCGTTTCCGAGAAATATCGATTCCAAAAAAAAGTTTGAAATTCAGGGCCCCCAAAAAAGATCCGGCCCTGCACCGATCTTAACGCCCAACAATAGGATTCGTCACAGTCACTAAGTCTTTCACCGTACCAAATTGCAGCTTAATATCTTGAAAATTGCGACCAGTACTTAGGTAAACGCAAAAATGTCACGCACAATGGACATTTTCAGGGCCCCAAAAAACGAAAACGGTGAGAGATATCAAAAAATCGTTTTGAGTAAAAAAGTTGCATACCGCTGAGATCTTACACCTGTACCTTGAACATTTTTCGATACGATCAACCGTTTCCGAGATATATCGATTCCAAAAAAAGTTTGAAATTCAGGGCCCCCAAAAAAGATCCGGCCCTGCACCGATTTTAACGCCCAACAATAGGATTAATCACAGTCACTAACTCTTTCACCGTACCAAATTGCAGCTTAATATCTTGAAAATTGCGACCAGTACTTAGCTAAACGCAAAAATGTCACGAACAATGGACATTTTCAGGGCCCCAAAAATAGAAAACGGTGAGAGATATCAAAAAATCGTTGTGAGTTAAAAAGTTGCATACTGCGGAGGTCTTACACCTGTACGTTTAACATTTTTCGATACGACCAACTGTTTCCGAGATATATCGATTCCAAAAAACAGTTAGAAATTCAGGGCCCCCAAAAAAGATCCGGCCCTGCACCGATTTTAACGCCCAACAATAGGATTCGTCACAGTCACTAACTCTTTCACCGTACCCAATGTCAGGTTAATATCTTGAAAATTGCGACCAGTACTTAGCTAAACGCAAAAATGTCACATACAATGGACATTTTCAGGGCCCCAAAAAAGAAAACGGTGAGAGATATCAAAAAATCGTTTTGAGTAAAAAAGTTGCATACCGCGGAGATCTTACACCTATATATTTAACATTTTTCGATACGATCAACCGTTTCCGAGATATATAGATTCCAAAAAAAAGTTTAAAATTCAGGGCCCCCAAAAAAGATCCGGCCCTGCACCGATCTTAACGCCCAACAATAGGATTCGTCACAGTCACTAAGTCTATCACCGTACCAAATTGCAGCTTAATATCTTGAAAATTGCGACCAGTACTTAGCTAAACGCAAAAATGTCACGCACAATGGACATTTTCAGGGCCCCAAAAACCGAAAACGGTGAGAGATATCAAAAAATCGTTTTAGAGTAAACAAGTTGCATACCGCTGAGATCTTACACCTGTACCTTGAACATTTTTCGATACGATCAACCGTTTCCGAGATATATCGATTCCAAAAAAAAGTTTGAAATTCAGGGCCCCCAAAAAAGATCCGGCCCTGCTCCGATTTTAACGCCCAACAATAGGATTAATCACAGTCACTAACTCTTTCACCGTACAAAATTGCAGCTTAATATCTTGAAAATTGCGACCAGTACTTAGCTAAACGCAAAAATGTCACGAACAATGGACATTTTCAGGGCCCCAAAAAAAGAAAACGGTGAGAGATATCAAAAAATTGTTTTGAGTAAAAAAGTTGCATACCGCGGAGATCTTACACCTGTACTTTTAACAATTTTCGATACGATCAACCGTTTACGAGATATATCGATTCCAAAAAAAAGTTTGAAATTCAGGGCCCCCAAAAAAGATCCGGCCCTGCACCGATTTTAACGCCCAACAACAGGTTTCTTCACAGGGTCTAACTCGTTCACCGCTCCAAATTTCAGCTCGATATCATGAAAATTAAGACATATACTTCGCCCAACCCAAAAATTTCACGCACAATTGACTTTTTCAGGGCCCCAAAAACTCAAAACAGGGAGAGATATCAAAAAATCGTTCGAGTAAAAAAGTTGCATACCGCGGAGATCTTACACATGTAGATTTAAAGTTTTGTGATAAGACCAACCGTTTCCGAGATATATCGATTCCAAAAAAAATTGCAATTCAGGGCCCCAAAAAAGATTCGGCCCAGCACCGATTTTAACGCCCAATTAGAGGATTCGTCACAGTCCCCAACTCTTTCACCGTACCAAATTTCAGCTTCATATCTTGAAAATTGCAACCAGTACTTAGCTAAACGCAAAAATGTCACGTACAATGGAGATTTCCAGGGCCCCAAAAAAGGAAAACGGTGAGAGATATCAAAAAATCGTTTTCAGTAATTAAGTTGCATACCGCGGAGATCTTACACCTGTACATTTAACATTTCTCGATACGACCAACCGTTTCCGAGATATATCGATTCCAAAAAACAGTTTGAAATTCAGGGCCCCCAAAAAAGATCCGGCCCTGCACCGATTTTTACTCCCAACAATGGGATTCGTCACAGTCACTAACTCTTTCACCGTACCAAATTTCAGCTTAATATTATGAAAATTGCGACCAGTACTTAGCTAAACGCAAAAATGAAACGCACAATGGACATTTTCGGGGCCCCAAAAAAGAAAACGGTGAGAGATATCAAAAAATAGTTTTGAGTAAAAAAGTTGCATACCGCGGTGATCTTACACCTATACCTTTAACATTTTTCGATACGATCAACCGTTTCCGAGATATATCGATTCCAAAAAACAGTTAGAAATTCAGGGCCCCCAAAAAAGATCCGGCCCTGCTCCGATTTTAACGCCCAACAATAGGATTCGTCACAGTCACTGACTCTTTCACCGTACCAAATTTCAGCTTAATATCTTGAAAATGGCGACCAGTACTTAGCTAAACGCAAAAATGTCACGCACAATGGACATTTTCAGGGCCCCAATAAAAGAAAACGGTGAGAGATAACAAACAAGATGTTCAGTAAAGAACATATAGCCTACTTTCTCCTAAATGTATGAGTATAGTTATAACTCGTTGTTATTATCAAAGAGTATAATAGAACTATTCTTTGTTGAAGACCTTAGAAACGATTTACCTCTACCAAACGCCACGACCTAGATAAAAACTGCTACCATCATTGGAGAAAGAAAGAAAGATAAGAAGTATATCAAGAATGTTATGGATCTGGAGACATAATCGACCGGACTGGCGGCGTGGTTCAGCGGTAACGTTCTCGCTTGCTGGGCCCTAGGTTGCAGGTTCGTATCCTGGCGCAGTCAGCTGGCATTTGAGGGTGCACAAATGCGAGGGAGCCGTGTCAGTACATTTACTGGCACGTTAAAGATCCCCTTCGGGCCAAAATTCCGGCACCCCGGTGTCTCTAAAAGCAGCAGTAGTTGAAAGGGATGTAAAACCAATAACATTATTATTATTATTATTACGACCTGCCGTGGGCAACATCCAACTTTGAGTTGAGGCATGTCTTTACACGTCTGGTTGTGCATGGCTTTCACAACCCTAATTGAATTAACAAATCTTTCCATGACCCTACAGAGACGTGTGTATACAAACTATGTGGATATTTTCGATAATATAATCCTAACAGAGCGAGTGCATTCTAGCGGCCAGAATAAGAAACTTTTCAATAAAATCTGGAAGTTACCTTTTTGGCAGCTAGATGTTTCGAGTAAATCTGCTGGCGAATTATGTTTTAATTAAATATATATTTTACACCATAATGTGGACAATATAACGCTTAATAACATTTTCAAGTAACGCAAAATAGGCTGTTACAAACCCTTTAAAATAAAAAGTTAAAATGTATCGTAGTATCAACTTGTCATTCTTCAAATTCGATGCGCATAGAATGATAATGGTATAGTAATCAATGGATCCCCACGTAGACTAGTCGGGACATCTAGTGGTGAAATATCGAACAATATAATCCTAACAGAGCGAGTGCATTCTAGCGGCCAGAAGAAGAAACTTTTCAATAAAATCTGGAAGTTACCTTTTTGGCAGCTAGATGTCTCGAGTAAATCTGCTGGCGAATTATGTTTTAATTAAATATATATTTTACACCATAATTTGCACAATATAACGCTTAATTTTAAAACATCTGAGTCATTACAAAACAATAAACATATAACATTTCAAGCAAAAAACCTAGCTCTGATCGGGTTTGAACCATAGGCATCTGAGCGACAGGCTATCGCTCTACCACTGAGCTAATTGTATCAACGAATATCGTTCTATTTAAAATGACTTACATAGAACTTGTTAGCAAATAATGATTTATACTAAACGATTTCATCACTGGAGTATATTATTTATATATAAAGCATTTCATACAAAGTTTATTTATTTTTTATCAGTACGCTATATTGCATTCAATACTCAAATTAGTGAAATATAAGTCAGGCACAAGATATCCGCTGCCATCTTGTCTTATTACTGAATCAGTTCAGCTTTTTAAAATCACGTCTGCACTATAGTATTACAAAATAAACTTTTAATTTCGAACGTGCCTCTTCCTTTAGAACAGTTAAAACGATTCTCGGCTCGATAATCGGAACTGGTGGGTCCCATGATATGGATTATAAAGTTTGCATAATTCGCACGGCCGCCATCCTGAAATGGCATGGCGGACGACCTTGTAGTTTGGTCACAAGACGCATCCTATACGAAGGTGTGTTGTTACCAAATTTGGTAGAGATCGGATGATTTGGTTAGTCGTTATTTGATTTTACGTTTTGAACGTTTGAGTGGCCGCCATTCAGTTTTAGTAAAGATGGCGGTGATATAAAACATGACACTGAGGTGTCCTTTGCTAGTGCTACCTTTGTACCAAATTTCATTCAATTCGCATTCACCGTGTTCGAATTGATAGGGGGGGACAGACATTCAGAGTACACAGTCTCACACACACACAGACACACACACACACACACAGACTCACACACACACACATACACACACACACACAGACTCACACACACACATACACACACACAGACAGACACACTTTTTTCGCCCTGTGTTGATCTCATAAGTCTACTTTCATTTTTTGCAAAAATCGAAAGTAGGCTAAAAATCGTTATGAGTAAAAAAGTTGCATACCGCGGAGATCTTACACCTGTCCATTTAACGTTTTCGATACGACCAACCGTTTCCGAGATATACCGATTCCAAGAAAAAGTTTGAAATTCAGGGCCCCAAAAAAGATCCGGCCCTGCACCGATTTTAACGCCCAACAATAGGATTCGTCACAGTCACTAACTCTTTCACCGTACAAAATGTCAGCTTAATATCTTGAAAATTGCGACCAGTACTTAACTAAACGCAAAAATGACACATACAATGGACATTTTCAGGGCCCCAAAAAAAAGAAAACTGTGAGAGATATCAAAAAATCGTTTTGAGTAAAGAAGTTGCATACCGCGGAGATCTTACACCTATACATTTAATATTTTTCGATACGACCAACCGTTTCCGAGATATATCGATTCCAAAAACAGTTAGAAATTCAGGGCCCCCCAAAAAGAACCGGCCCTGCACCGATTTTAACGCCCAACAATAGGATTCGTCACAGTCACTAACTCTTTCATCGTGCCAAATTTCAGCTTAATATCTTGAAAATTGCGACCAGTACTTAGCTAAACGCAAACATGTCACGCACAATGGACATTTTCAGGGCCCCAAAAAAAGAAAACGGTGAGAGATATCAAAAAATCATTTTGAGTAAAAAAGTTGCATACCGCGGAGATCTTACACCAATACCTGTAACATTTTTCGATACGATCAACCGTTTCCGAGATATATCGATTCCAAAAAAAAGTTTGAAATTCAGGGCCCCCAAAAAAGATCCGGCCCAGCACCGATTTTAACGCCCAACAATAGGATTCGTCACAGTCACTAAGTCTTTCACCGTACCAAATTGCAGCTTAATATCTTGAAAATTGCGACCAGTACTTAACTAAACGCAAAAATGACACATACAATGGACATTTTCAGGGCCCCAAAAAAAAGAAAACTGTGAGAGATATCAAAAAATCGTTTTGAGTAAAAAAGTTGCACACCGCGGAGGTCTTACACCTATACATTTAACATTTTTCGATACGATCAACCGTTTCCGAGATATATCGATTCCAAAAAAGAGTTTGAAATTCAGGGCCCCCAAAAGAGATCCGGCCCTGCACCGATTTTAACGCCCAACAATAGGATTCATCACAGTCACTAACTCTTTCACCGTACCAAATTGCAGCTTAATATCTTGAAAATTGCGACCAGTACTTAGCTAAACGCAAAAATGTCACGCACAATGGACATTTTCAGGGCCCCAAAAAAAGAAAACGGTGAGAGATATCAGAAAATTGTTTTGAGTAAAAAAGTTGCATACCGCGGAGATCTTACACCTGTACATTTAACAATTTTCGATACGATCAACCGTTTACGAGATATATCGATTCCAAAAAAAAGGTTGAAATTCAGGGCCCCCAAAAGAGATCCGGCCCTGCACCGATTTTAACGCCCAACAATAGGATTCGTCACAGTCACTAACTCTTTCATCGTACCAAATTTCAGCCTAATATCTTGAAAATTGCGACCAGTACTTAGGTAAACGCAAAAATGTCACGCACAATGGACATATTCAGGGCCCCAAAAAAAGAAAACAGTGAGAGATATCAAAAAATCGTTTTGAGTAAAAAAGTTGCATACCGCGGAGATCTTACACCTGTACATTTAACATTTTTCGATACGATCAACCGTTTACGAGATATATCGATTCCAAAAAAGTTTGAAATTCAGGGCCCCCAAAAAAGATCCGGCCCTGCACCGATCTTATGGCTCAACAATAGGATTCGTCACAGTCACTAAGTCTTTCATAGTACCAAATTTCAGCTTAATATCTTGAAAATTGCGACCAGTACTTAGCTAAACGCAAAAATGTCACGCACAATGGACATTTTCACGGCCCTAAAAAAGAAAACGGTGAGAGATATCAAAAAATAGTTTTGAGTAAAAAAGTTGCATACCGCGGAGATTTTACACCTGTACATTTAACATTTTTCGATGCGACCAACTGTTTCCGAGATATATCGATTCCAAAAAAAGTTTGAAATTCAGGGCCCCCAAAAAACATCCGGCCCTGCACCGATCTTAACGCCCAACAATATGATTCGTCACAGTCACTAACCCTTTCACCGCACCAAATTTCAGCTTAATATCTTGAAAATTGCGACCAGTACTTAGCTAAACGCAAAAATGTCACTCACAATGGACATTTTCAGGGCCCCAAAAAATGAAAAGGTGAGAGATATCAAAAAATCGTTTTTAGTAAAAAAAAAGTTGCATACCGCGGAGATCTTACACCTGTACATTTAACATTTTTCGATACGACCAACCGTTTCCGAGATATATCGATTCCAAAATAAAAGTATGAAATTCAGGGCCCCCAAAAAAGATCCGTCCCTGCACCGTTTTTAACGCCCAACAATAGGATTTGTTACAGTCACTAACTCTTTCATCGTACCAAATTTCAGCTTAATATCTTGAAAATTGCGACCAGTACTTAGCTAAACGCAAAAATGTCACGCACAATGGACATATTCAGGGCCCCAAAAAATGAAAACGGTGAGAGATATCAAAAAATCGTTTTGAGTAAAAAAGTTGCATACCGCGGAGATCTTACACCTGTACATTTAACATTTTTCGATACGACCAACCGTTTCCGAGAAATATCGATTCCAAAAAAAAAATTGAAATTCAGGGCCCCCGAAAAAGATCCGGCCCTGCACCGATTTTAACGCCCAACTATAGGATTTGTTACAGTCACTAACTCTTTCATCGTACCAAATTTCAGCTTAATATCTTGAAAATTGCGACCAGTACTTAGCTAAACGCAAAAATGTCACGCACAATGGACATTTTCAGGGCCCCCCAAAAAAAGAAAACGGTGAGAGATATCAAAAAATCGTTTTGAGTATAAAAGTTGCATACCGCGGAGATCTTACACCTATACTTTTAACATTTTTCGATACGACCAACCGTTTCCGAGATATATCGATTCAAAAAATAGGATGAAATTCAGGGCCCCGAAAAAAGGTCCGGCCCTGCACCGATTTTAACGCCCAACAACAGGGTTCGTCACAGGCCCCAACTCTTTCACCGCACCAAATTTCAGCTTAATATCTTGAAAATTGCGACCAGTACTTATCAAAACGCAAAAATGTCACGCACAATGGACATATTCAGGGCCCCAAAAAATGAAAACGGTGAGAGATATCAAAAAATCGTTTTGAGTAAAAAAGTTGCATACCGCGGAGATCTTACACCTATACATTTAACATTTTTCGATACGACCAACATTTCCGAGATATATCGATTCAAAAAAATAGGATGAAATTCAGGGCCCCAAAAAAAGGTCCGGCCCTGCACCGATTTTAACGCCCAACAATAGGGTTCGTCACAGGCCCCAACTCTTTCACCGTACCAAATTTCAGCTTAATATCTTGAAAATTGCGACCAGTACTTAGCTAAACGCAAAAATGTCACGCACAATGGACATATTCAGGGCCCCAAAAAATGAAAACGGTGAGAGATATCAAAAAATCGTTTTGAGTAAGAAAGTTGCATACCGCGGAGGTCTTACACCTGTACATTTAACATTTTTCGATACGACCAACCGTTTCCGAGATATATCGATTCCAAAAAAAAGTTTGAAATTCAGGGCCCCCAAAAAAGATCCGGCCCTGCACCGATCTTAACGCCCAACAATAGGATTCGTCACAGTCACTAACTCTTTCACCGCACCAAATTTCAGCTTAATATCTTGAAAATTGCGACCAGTACTTAGCTAAACGCAAAAATGTCACGCACAATGGACATATTCAGGGCCCCAAAAAATGAAAACGGTGAGAGATATCAAAAAATCTTTTTGAGTAAAAAAGTTGCATACCGCGGAGGTCTTACACCTGTACATTTAACATTTTTCGATACGACCAACCGTTTCCGAGATATATCGATTCCAAAAAAAAGTTTGAAATTCAGGGCCCCCAAAAAAGATCCGGCCCTGCACCGATCTTAACGCCCAACAATAGGATTCGTCACAGTCACTAACTCTTTCACCGCACCAAATTTCAGCTTAATATCTTGAAAATTGCGACCAGTACTTAGCTAAACGCAAAAATGTCACGCACAATGGACATATTCAGGGCCCCAAAAAATGAAAACGGTGAGAGATATCAAAAAATCGTTTTGAGTAAAAAAGTTGCATACCGCGGAGATCTTACACCTGTATATTTAACATTTTTCGATACGACCAACCGTTTCCGAGAAATATCGATTCCAAAGAAAAAATTGAAATTCAGGGCCCCCGAAAAAGATCCGGCCCTGCACCGATAATAACGCCCAACAATAGGATTCGTCATAGTCACTAACTCTTTCATCGTACCAAATTTCAGCTTGATATCATGAAAATTGCGACCAGTACTTAGCTAAACGCAAAAATGTCACGCACAATGGACATTTTCAGGGCCCAAAAAAAAGAAAACTGTGAGGGATATCAAAAAATCATTATGAGTAAAAAAGTTGCATACCGCGGAGATCTTACACCCGTAGATTTAACGTTCTTCGATACGACCAGCCGTTTCCGAGATATATCGATTCAAAAAAATAGGACGAAATTCAGGGCCCCAAAAAAAGGTCCGGTCCTGGACCGATTTTAACGCCCAACAATAGGGTTCTTCACAGGCCCAAACTCTTTCACCGTACCAAATTTCAGCTCGATATCTTGAAAATTGCGACCTGTACTTTGCTAAACGCAAAAACGTCACGCACATACATACATACATACATACATACATACATACATACATACATACAGACAGACTTTTTTTGAAATTTTTTTTTTTCGACTCTGATTCGATTGGTATAGGTTTGAAACGTGGGCGACGCTTAGTTTCCGAGATCTCGAAAAATCCTACCACGGCTATATGAAAGCCTATAGGATCTTTAGATCCGGCTTTCATAACAAGTAGGAGTCCCCGCAGCACGACCTGCTTTTGATGAGACAGTGGCGCAGCAGCAAGGGGCCAGCAAGAGGGGTTATAATCTCAAACAACAACTTCGTTGGCGGCAAGGCCTGATGCCTAGCATTTCGGGCCTTTGGCCCGATTGTGTGGTAATGTAGGAAAATTATAAAATGTTATTCTAGGCAATGCTGACACCATCACGTGGTTATGAAAGCCGGACGTCCTGGGAAATGGAAAGTATATTACAGCTGTAAAAACATTATTTAACTTATTGAAAAGGTAAAAACGGGTTATTATAGACAATTTTCCGTAGAATTCAATTAGACCATCGTTTAAATTTTTACCTATTATTATATACATTTGGGCCCCATTTTTTTTTCAAAAACCAAAAACATTTAATAACATCTTCAGGGCCCCAAAATAAGAAAACGGTGAGAGATATCAAAAAATTGTTATGAGTAAAAAATATGCATACCGCGGAGATCTCACACCTGAACATTTAACGTTTTTCGATACGACCAACCGTTTCCGAGATATATCGATTCCAAAAAACAGTTAGAAATTCAGGGCCCCCAAAAAAGATCCTGCCCTGCACCGATGTTAACGCCAAACAACTGGATTCGTTACAGTCACTAACTCTTTCACCGTACAAAATTTCAGCTTCATATCTTGAAAATTGCGACCAGTACTTAGCTAAACGCAAAAATGTCACGCACAATGGACATATTCAGGGCCCCGAAAAAAGAAAACGGTGAGAGATATCAAAAAATCGTTTTGAGTAAAAAAGTTGCTTACAGCGGAGATCTTACACCTGTACATTTAACATTTTTCGATACCACCAACCGTTTCCGAGATATATCGATTCCAAAAAACAGTTAGAAATTCAGGGCCCCCTAAAAAGATCCGGCCCTGCACCGATGGTAATGCCCAACAATAGGATTCGTCACAGTCACTAACTCTTTCACCGTACCAAATTTCAGCTTAATATCTTGAAAATTGCGACCAGTACTTAGCTAAACGCAAAAATGTCACGCACAATGGACATTTTCAGGGCCCCAAAAATGGAAAACGGTGAGAGATATCAAGAAGTCGTTTTTCGTAAAATAGTTGCATACCGCGGAGATCTTACACCTGTTCATTTAACATTTTTCGATACGACATACCGTTTCCGAGATATATCGATTCAAAAAAAACAGTTAGAAATTCAGGGCCCCCCAAAGAGATCCGGCCCTGCACCGATTTTTCGCCCAACTATAGGATTCGTCACAGTCACTAACTCTTTCACCGTACGAAATTTCAGCTTAATATCTTGAAAATTGCGACCAGTACTTAGCTAAACGTAAAAATGTCACACACAATGGACATTTTCAGGGCCCCAAAAAAAGAAAACGGTGAGAGATATCAAAAAATCGTTTTGAATAAAATCGCTGCATACCGAGGAGTTCTTACACCTGTACCTTTAACATTTTTCGATACGACCAACCGTTTCCGAGATATATCGATTCCAAAAAACAGTTAGAAATTCAGGGCCCCCAAAAAAGATCCGGCCCTGCACCGATGTTAACGCCCAACAACAGGATTCGTTACAGTCACTAACCCTTTCACCGTACCAAATTTCAGCTTAATATCATGAAAATTGCGACCAGTACTTAGCTACACGCAAAAATGTCACACACAATGGACATATTCAGGGCCCAAAAAAAAAAAAGAAAAACGGTGAGAGATATCAAAAAATCTTTTTGATTAAAAAAGTTGCATACCGCGGAGATCTTACACCTATACCTGTAACATTCTTCGATACGACCGACCGTTTCCGAGATATATCGATTCCAAGAAAAAGTTTGAAATTCATGGCCCCCAAAAAAGATCCGGCCCTGCACCGATTTTAACGCCTAACAATAGGATTCATCACAGTCACTAACTCTTTCATCGTACCAAATTTCAGCTTAATATCTTGAAAATTGCGACCAGTACTTAGCTAAACGCAAAAATGTCACGCACAATGGACATATTCAGGGCCCCGAAAAAAGAAAACGGTGAGAGATATCAAAAAATCGTTTTGAGTAAAAAAGTTGCTTACAGCGGAGATCTTACACCTGTACATTTAACATTTTTCGATACCACCAACCGTTTCCGAGATATATCGATTCCAAAAAACAGTTAGAAATTCAGGGCCCCCAAAAAAGATCCGGCCCTGCACCGATGGTAATGCCCAACAATAGGATTCGTCACAGTCACTAACTCTTTCACCGTACCAAATTTCAGCTTAATATCTTGAAAATTGCGACCAGTACTTAGCTAAACGCAAAAATGTCACGCCCAATGGACATTTTCAGGGCCCCAAAAATGGAAAACGGTGAGAGATATCAAGAAATCGTTTTTCGTAAAATAGTTGCACACCGCGGAGATGTTACACCTGTTCCTTTAACATATTTCGATACGACATACCGTTTCCGAGATATATCGATTCCAAAAAAACAGTTAGAAATTCAGGGCCCCCCAAAGAGATCCGGCCCTGCACCGATTTTTCGCCCAACTATAGGATTCGTCACAGTCACTAACTCTTTCACCGTACGAAATTTCAGCTTAATATCTTGAAAATTGCGACCAGTACTTAGCTAAACGTAAAAATGTCACACACAATGGACATTTTCAGGGCCCCAAAAAAAGAAAACGGTGAGAGATATCAAAAAATCGTTTTGAATAAAATCGTTGCATACCGAGGAGTTCTTACACCTGTACCTTTAACATTTTTCGATACGACCAACCGTTTCCGAGATATATCGATTCCAAAAAACAGTTAGAAATTCAGGGCCCCAAAAAAAGATCCGGCCCTGCACCGATGTTAACGCCCAACAACAGGATTCGTTACAGTCACTAACCCTTTCACCGTACCAAATTTCAGCTTAATATCATGAAAATTGCGACCAGTACTTAGCTACACGCAAAAATGTCACACACAATGGACATATTCAGGGCCCCCCAAAAAAAAAAAAAACCGGTGAGAGATATCAAAAAATCGTTTTGATTAAAAAAGTTGCATACCGCGGAGATCTTACACCTATACCAGTAGCATTCTTCGATACGACCGACCGTTTCCGAGATATATCGATTCCAAGAAAAAGTTTGAAATTCATGGCCCCCAAAAAAGATCCGGCCCTGCACCGATTTTAACGCCTAACAATAGGATTCGTCACAGTCACTAACTCTTTCATCGTACCAAATTTCAGCTTAATATCTTGAAAATTGCGACCAGTACTTAGCTAAACGCAAAAATGTCACGCACAATGGACATATTCAGGGCCCCGAAAAAAGAAAACGGTGAGAGATATCAAAAAATCGTTTTGAGTAAAAAAGTTGCTTACAGCGGAGATCTTACACCTGTACATTTAACATTTTTCGATACCACCAACCGTTTCCGAGATATATCGATTCCAAAAAACAGTTAGAAATTCAGGGCCCCCAAAAAAGATCCGGCCCTGCACCGATGGTAATGCCCAACAATAGGATCCGTCACAGTCACTAACTCTTTCACCGTACCAAATTTCAGCTTAATATCTTGAAAATTGGGACCAGTACTTAGCTACACGCAAAAATGTCACACAAAATGGACATTTCCAGGGACCCAATAAAAGAAAACGGTGAGAGATATCAAAAAATCGTTTTGAGTAAAAAAGTTGCATACCGCGGAGATCTTACACCTATACGTCTAACATTTTTCGGTTCGATCAACCGTTTCCGAGATATATCGATTACAAAAAACAGTTTGAAATTCAGGGCCCTCAAAAAAGATCCGGCCCTGCACCGATCTTAACGCCCAACAATAGAATTCGTCACAGTCACAAACTCTTTCACCGTACCAAATTTCAGCTTAATATCTTGAAAATTGCGACCAGTACTTAGCTAAACGCAAAAATGTCACGCACAATGGACATTTTCAGGGCCCCAAAAAATGAAAAAGGTGAGAGAAATGAAAAAATCGTATTGAGTAAAAACGTTGCATACCGCGGAGATCTTACACCTGTTCATTTAACATTTTTCGATACGACCAACCGTTTACGAGATATATCGATTCCAAAAAAAAGTTTGAAATTCAGGGCCCTCAAAAAAGATCCGGCCCTGCACCGATCTTAACGCCCAACAATAGAATTCGTCACAGTCACTAACTCTTTCACCGTACCAAATTTCAGCTTAATATCTTGAAAATTGCGACCTGTACTTTGCTAAACGCAAAAACGTCACGCACATACATACATACATACATACATACATACATACATACATACATACATACATACATACATACAGACAGACTTTTTTTGAAATTTTTTTTTTTTCGACTCTGATTCGATTGGTATAGGTTTGAAACGTGGGCGACGCTTAGTTTCCGAGATCTCGAAAAATCCTACCACGGCTATATGAAAGCCTATAGGATCTTTAGATCCGGCTTTCATAACAAGTAGGAGTCCCCGCAGCACGACCTGCTTTTGATGAGACAGTGGCGCAGCAGCAAGGGGCCAGCAAGAGGGGTTATAATCTCAAACAACAACTTCGTTGGCGGCAAGGCCTGATGCCTAGCATTTCGGGCCTTTGGCCCGATTGTGTGGTAATGTAGGAAAATTATAAAATGTTATTCTAGGCAATGCTGACACCATCACGTGGTTATGAAAGCCGGACGTCCTGGGAAATGGAAAGTATATTACAGCTGTAAAAACATTATTTAACTTATTGAAAAGGTAAAAACGGGTTATTATAGACAATTTTCCGTAGAATTCAATTAGACCATCGTTTAAATTTTTACCTATTATTATATACATTTGGGCCCCATTTTTTTTCAAAAACCAAAAACATTTAATAACATCTTCAGGGCCCCAAAATAAGAAAACGGTGAGAGATATCAAAAAATTGTTATGAGTAAAAAATATGCATACCGCGGAGATCTCACACCTGAACATTTAACGTTTTTCGATACGACCAACCGTTTCCGAGATATATCGATTCCAAAAAACAGTTAGAAATTCAGGGCCCCCAAAAAAGATCCTGCCCTGCACCGATGTTAACGCCCAACAACTGGATTCGTTACAGTCACTAACTCTTTCACCGTACAAAATTTCAGCTTCATATCTTGAAAATTGCGACCAGTACTTAGCTAAACGCAAAAATGTCACGCACAATGGACATATTCAGGGCCCCGAAAAAAGAAAACGGTGAGAGATATCAAAAAATCGTTTTGAGTAAAAAAGTTGCTTACAGCGGAGATCTTACACCTGTACATTTAACATTTTTCGATACCACCAACCGTTTCCGAGATATATCGATTCCAAAAAACAGTTAGAAATTCAGGGCCCCCAAAAAAGATCCGGCCCTGCACCGATGGTAATGCCCAACAATAGGATTCGTCACAGTCACTAACTCTTTCACCGTACCAAATTTCAGCTTAATATCTTGAAAATTGCGACCAGTACTTAGCTAAACGCAAAAATGTCACGCCCAATGGACATTTTCAGGGCCCCAAAAATGGAAAACGGTGAGAGATATCAAGAAATCGTTTTTCGTAAAATAGTTGCATACCGCGGAGATCTTACACCTGTTCATTTAACATTTTTCGATACGACATACCGTTTCCGAGATATATCGATTCCAAAAAAACAGTTAGAAATTCAGGGCCCCCCAAAGAGATCGGGCCCTGCACCGATTTTTCGCCCAACTATAGGATTCGTCACAGTCACTAACTCTTTCACCGTACAAAATTTCAGCTTAATATCTTGAAAATTGCGACCAGTACTTAGCTAAACGTAAAAATGTCACACACAATGGACATTTTCAGGGCCCCAAAAAAAGAAAACGGTGAGAGATATCAAAAAATCGTTTTGAATAAAAACGTTGCATACCGAGGTGTTCTTACACCTTTACCTTTAACATTTTTCGATACGACCAACCGTTTCCGAGATATATCGATTCCAAAAAACAGTTAGAAATTCAGGGCCCCCAAAAAAGATCCGGCCCTGCACCGATGTTAACGCCCAACAACAGGATTCGTTACAGTCACTAACCCTTTCACCGTACCAAATTTCAGCTTAATATCATGAAAATTGCGACCAGTACTTAGCTACACGCAAAAATGTCACACACAATGGACATATTCAGGGCCCAAAAAAAAAAAGAAAAACGGTGAGAGATATCAAAAAATCGTTTTGATTAAAAAAGTTGCATACCGCAGAGATCTTACACCTATACCTGTAACATTCTTCGATACGACCGACCGTTTCCGAGATATATCGATTCCAAGAAAAAGTTTGAAAGTCATGGCCCCCAAAAAAGATCCGGCCCTGCACCGATTTTAACGCCTAACAATAGGATTCATCACAGTCACTAACTCTTTCATCGTACAAAAATTCAGCTTAATATCTTGAAAATTGCGACCAGTACTTAGCTAAACGCAAAAATGTCACGCACAATGGACATATTCAGGGCCCCGAAAAAAGAAAACGGTGAGAGATATCAAAAAATCGTTTTGAGTAAAAAAGTTGCTTACAGCGGAGATCTTACACCTGTACATTTAACATTTTTCGATACCACCAACCGTTTCCGAGATATATCGATTCCAAAAAACAGTTAGAAATTCAGGGCCCCCTAAAAAGATCCGGCCCTGCACCGATGGCAATGCCCAACAATAGGATTCGTCACAGTCACTAACTCTTTCACCGTACCAAATTTCAGCTTAATATCTTGAAAATTGCGACCAGTACTTAGCTAAACGCAAAAATGTCTCGCACAATGGACATTTTCAGGGCCCCAAAAATGGAAAACGGTGAGAGATATCAAGAAATCGTTTTTCGTAAAATAGTTGCATACCGCGGAGATCTTACACCTGTTCATTTAACATTTTTCGATACGACATACCGTTTCCGAGATATATCGATTCCAAAAAAACAGTTAGAAATTCAGGGCCCCCCAAAGAGATCCGGCCCCGCACCGATTTTTCGCCCAACTATAGGATTCGTCACAGTCACTAACTCTTTCACCGTACGAAATTTCAGCTTAATATCTTGAAAATTGCGACCAGTACTTAGCTAAACGTAAAAATGTCACACACAATGGACATTTTCAGGGCCCCAAAAAAAGAAAACGGTGAGAGATATCAAAAAATCGTTTTGAATAAAATCGTTGCATACCGAGGAGTTCTTACACCTGTACCTTTAACATTTTTCGATACGACCAACCGTTTCCGAGATATATCGATTCCAAAAAACAGTTAGAAATTCAGGGCCCCCAAAAAAGATCCGGCCCTCCACCGATGTTAACGCCCAACAACAGGATTCGTTACAGTCACTAACCCTTTCACCGTACCAAATTTCAGCTTAATATCATGAAAATTGCGACCAGTACTTAGCTACACGCAAAAATGTCACACACAATGGACATATTCAGGGCCCAAAAAAAAAAAGAAAAACGGTGAGAGATATCAAAAAATCTTTTTGATTAAAAAAGTTGCATACCGCGGAGATCTTACACCTATACCTGTAACATTCTTCGATACGACCGACCGTTTCCGAGATATATCGATTCCAAGAAAAAGTTTGAAATTCATGGCCCCCAAAAAAGATCCGGCCCTGCACCGATTTTAACGCCTAACAATAGGATTCATCACAGTCACTAACTCTTTCATCGTACCAAATTTCAGCTTAATATCTTGAAAATTGCGACCAGTACTTAGCTAAACGCAAAAATGTCACGCACAATGGACATATTCAGGGCCCCGAAAAAAGAAAACGGTGAGAGATATCAAAAAATCGTTTTGAGTAAAAAAGTTGCTTACAGCGGAGATCTTACACCTGTACCTTTAACATTTTTCGATACCACCAACCGTTTCCGAGATATATCGATTCCAAAAAACAGTTAGAAATTCAGGGCCCCCAAAAAAGATCCGGCCCTGCACCGATGGTAATGCCCAACAATAGGATTCGTCACAGTCACTAACTCTTTCACCGTACCAAATTTCAGCTTAATATCTTGAAAATTGCGACCAGTACTTAGCTAAACGCAAAAATGTCACGCCCAATGGACATTTTCAGGGCCCCAAAAATGGAAAACGGTGAGAGATATCAAGAAATCGTTTTTCGTAAAATAGTTGCACACCGCGGAGATCTTACACCTGTTCATTTAACATTTTTCGATACGACATACCGTTTCCGAGATATATCGATTCCAAAAAAACAGTTAGAAATTCAGGGCCCCCCAAAGAGATCCGGCCCTGCACCGATTTTTCGCCCAACTATAGGATTCGTCACAGTCACTAACTCTTTCACCGTACGAAATTTCAGCTTAATATCTTGAAAATTGCGACCAGTACTTAGCTAAACGTAAAAATGTCACACACAATGGACATTTTCAGGGCCCCAAAAAAAGAAAACGGTGAGAGATATCAAAAAATCGTTTTGAATAAAATCGTTGCATACCGAGGAGTTCTTACACCTGTACCTTTAACATTTTTCGATACGACCAACCGTTTCCGAGATATATCGATTCCAAAAAACAGTTAGAAATTCAGGGCCCCAAAAAAAGATCCGGCCCTGCACCGATGTTAACGCCCAACAACAGGATTCGTTACAGTCACTAACCCTTTCACCGTACCAAATTTCAGCTTAATATCATGAAAATTGCGACCAGTACTTAGCTACACGCAAAAATGTCACACACAATGGACATATTCAGGGCCCCCCCCAAAAAAAAAAAACGGTGAGAGATATCAAAAAATCGTTTTGATTAAAAAAGTTGCATACCGCGGAGATCTTACACCTATACCAGTAGCATTCTTCGATACGACCGACCGTTTCCGAGATATATCGATTCCAAGAAAAAGTTTGAAATTCATGGCCCCCAAAAAAGATCCGGCCCTGCACCGATTTTAACGCCTAACAATAGGATTCGTCACAGTCACTAACTCTTTCATCGTACCAAATTTCAGCTTAATATCTTGAAAATTGCGACCAGTACTTAGCTAAACGCAAAAATGTCACGCACAATGGACATATTCAGGGCCCCGAAAAAAGAAAACGGTGAGAGATATCAAAAAATCGTTTTGAGTAAAAAAGTTGCTTACAGCGGAGATCTTACACCTGTACATTTAACATTTTTCGATACCACCAACCGTTTCCGAGATATATCGATTCCAAAAAACAGTTAGAAATTCAGGGCCCCCAAAAAAGATCCGGCCCTGCACCGATGGTAATGCCCAACAATAGGATTCGTCACAGTCACTAACTCTTTCACCGTACCAAATTTCAGCTTAATATCTTGAAAATTGGGACCAGTACTTAGCTACACGCAAAAAAGGCCCACAAAATGGACATTTCCAGGGACCCAATAAAAGAAAACGGTGAGAGATATCAAAAAATCGTTTTGAGTAAAAAAGTTGCATACCGCGGAGATCTTACACCTATACGTCTAACATTTTTCGGTTCGATCAACCGTTTCCGAGATATATCGATTACAAAAAACAGTTTGAAATTCAGGGCCCTCAAAAAAGATCCGGCCCTGCACCGATCTTAACGCCCAACAATAGAATTCGTCACAGTCACAAACTCTTTCACCGTACCAAATTTCAGCTTAATATCTTGAAAATTGCGACCAGTACTTAGCTAAACGCAAAAATGTCACGCACAATGGACATTTTCAGGGCCCCAAAAAATGAAAAAGGTGAGAGAAATGAAAAAATCGTATTGAGTAAAAACGTTGCATACCGCGGAGATCTTACACCTGTTCATTTAACATTTTTCGATACGACCAACCGTTTACGAGATATATCGATTCCAAAAAAAAGTTTGAAATTCAGGGCCCTCAAAAAAGATCCGTCCCTGCACCGATCTTAACGCCCAACAATAGAATTCGTCACAGTCACTAACTCTTTCACCGTACCAAATTTCAGCTTAATATCTTGAAAATTGCGACCTGTACTTTGCTAAACGCAAAAACGTCACGCACATACATACATACATACATACATACATACATACATACATACATACATACATACAGACAGACTTTTTTTGAAATTTTTTTTTTCGACTCTGATTCGATTGGTATAGGTTTGAACCGCGGGCGACGCTTAGTTTCCGAGATATCGAAAAATCCTACCACGGCTATATGAAAGCCTATAGGATCTTTAGATCCGGCTTTCATAACAAGTAGGAGCCCCGCAGCACGACCTGCTTTTGATGAGTCAGTGGCGCAGCAGCAAGGAGCCAGCAAGAGGGGTTATAATCTCAAACAACAACTTCGTTGGCAGCAAGGCCTGATGCCTAGCATTTCGGGCCTTTGGCCCGATTGTGTGGTAATGTAGGAAAATTATAAAATGTTATTCTAGGCAATGCTGACACCATCACGTGGTTATGAAAGCCGGACGTCCTGGGAAATGGAAAGTACATTACAGCTGTAAATACATTATTTAACTTATTGAAAAGGTGAAAACGGGTTATTATAGATAATTTTCCGTAGAATTCAATTAGACCATCGTTTAAATTTTTACCTATTATTATATACATTTGGGCCCCATTTTGTTTTTCAAAAACCAAAAACATTTAATAACATCTTCAGGGCCCCAAAATAAGAAAACGGTGAGAGATATCAAAAAATCATTATGAGTAAAGAAGATGCATACCGCGGAGATCTTACACCTGAACATTTAACGTTTTTCGATGCGACCAACCGTTTCCGAGATATATCGATTCAAAAAAAAGTTTGAAATTCTGAGCACCCCAAAAAGATCCGGCCCTGCACCGTTTTAAACGCCCGAAAACTGGTTTCCTCACAGGGTCCAACTCTTTCACAGCTCCAAATTTCAGCACGATATCTTGAAAATTGCGACCTGTACTTCGCTAAACCCAAAAATGTCTCGCACAATGGACATTTTCAGGGCCCAAAAAATAGAAAACGGTGAGAGATATCAAGAAATCGTTTAGAGTAAAAAAGTTGCATACCGCGGAGATCTTACACCTATATATTTAACATTTTTCGATACGATCAACCGTTTCCGAGATATATCGATTCCAAAAAAAGTTTGAAATTCAGGGCCCCAAAAAAAAGATTCGGCCCAGCACCGATTTTAACGCCCAACAAAAGGATTCGTCACAGTCACTAACTCCTTCACCGTACCAAATTTCAGCTCGATATCTTGATTATTGTGACCTGTACTTCGCTAAACCCTAAAATATGACGCACAATGGACATTTTCAGGGCCCCAAAAATAGAAAACGGTGAGAGATATCAAAAAATCGTTGTGAGTTAAAAAGTTGCATACTGCGGAGGTCTTACACCTGTACGTTTAACATTTTTCGATACGACCAACTGTTTCCGAGATATATCGATTCCAAAAAACAGTTAGAAATTCAGGGCCCCCAAAAAAGATCCGGCCCTGCACCGATTTTAACGCCCAACAATAGGATTCGTCAAAGTCACTAACTCTTTCACCGTACCCAATGTCAGGTTAATATCTTGAAAATTGCGACCAGTACTTAGCTAAACGCAAAAATGTCACATACAATGGACATTTTCAGGGCCCCAAAAAAGAAAACGGTGAGAGATATCAAAAAATCGTTTTGAGCAAAAAAGTTGCATACCGCGGAGATCTTACACCTATATCTTTAACATTTTTCGATACGATCAACCGTTTCCGAGAAATATCGATTCCAAAAAAAAGTTTGAAATTCAGGGCCCCCAAAAAAGATCCGGCCCTGCACCGATCTTAACGCCCAACAATAGGATTCGTCACAGTCACTAAGTCTTTCACCGTACCAAATTGCAGCTTAATATCTTGAAAATTGCGACCAGTACTTAGGTAAACGCAAAAATGTCACGCACAATGGACATTTTCAGGGCCCCAAAAAACGAAAACGGTGAGAGATATCAAAAAATCGTTTTGAGTAAAAAAGTTGCATACCGCTGAGATCTTACACCTGTACCTTGAACATTTTTCGATACGATCAACCGTTTCCGAGATATATCGATTCCAAAAAAAAGTTTGAAATTCAGGGCCCCCAAAAAAGATCCGGCCCTGCACCGATTTTAACGCCCAACAATAGGATTAATCACAGTCACTAACTCTTTCACCGTACCAAATTGCAGCTTAATATCTTGAAAATTGCGACCAGTACTTAGCTAAACGCAAAAATGTCACGAACAATGGACATTTTCAGGGCCCCAAAAATAGAAAACGGTGAGAGATATCAAAAAATCGTTGTGAGTTAAAAAGTTGCATACTGCGGAGGTCTTACACCTGTACGTTTAACATTTTTCGATACGACCAACTGTTTCCGAGATATATCGATTCCAAAAAACAGTTAGAAATTCAGGGCCCCCAAAAAAGATCCGGCCCTGCACCGATTTTAACGCCCAACAATAGGATTCGTCACAGTCACTAACTCTTTCACCGTACCCAATGTCAGGTTAATATCTTGAAAATTGCGACCAGTACTTAGCTAAACGCAAAAATGTCACATACAATGGACATTTTCAGGGCCCCAAAAAAGAAAACGGTGAGAGATATCAAAAAATCGTTTTGAGTAAAAAAGTTGCATACCGCGGAGATCTTACACCTATATATTTAACATTTTTCGATACGATCAACCGTTTCCGAGATATATAGATTCCAAAAAAAAGTTTAAAATTCAGGGCCCCCAAAAAAGATCCGGCCCTGCACCGATCTTAACGCCCAACAATAGGATTCGTCACAGTCACTAAGTCTTTCACCGTACCAAATTGCAGCTTAATATCTTGAAAATTGCGACCAGTACTTAGCTAAACGCAAAAATGTCACGCACAATGGACATTTTCAGGGCCCCAAAAACCGAAAACGGTGAGAGATATCAAAAAATCGTTTTGAGTAAACAAGTTGCATACCGCTGAGATCTTACACCTGTACCTTGAACATTTTTCGATACGATCAACCGTTTCCGAGATATATCGATTCCAAAAAAAAGTTTGAAATTCAGGGCCCCCAAAAAAGATCCGGCCCTGCTCCGATTTTAACGCCCAACAATAGGATTAATCACAGTCACTAACTCTTTCACCGTACCAAATTGCAGCTTAATATCTTGAAAATTGCGACCAGTACTTAGCTAAACGCAAAAATGTCACGAACAATGGACATTTTCAGGGCCCCAAAAAAAGAAAACGGTGAGAGATATCAAAAAATTGTTTTGAGTAAAAAAGTTGCATACCGCGGAGATCTTACACCTGTACTTTTAACAATTTTCGATACGATCAACCGTTTACGAGATATATCGATTCCAAAAAAAAGTTTGAAATTCAGGGCCCCCAAAAAAGATCCGGCCCTGCACCGATTTTAACGCCCAACAACAGGTTTCTTCACAGGGTCTAACTCGTTCACCGCTCCAAATTTCAGCTCGATATCATGAAAATTAAGACATATACTTCGCCCAACCCAAAAATTTCACGCACAATTGACTTTTTCAGGGCCCCAAAAACTCAAAACAGTGAGAGATATCAAAAAATCGTTCGAGTAAAAAAGTTGCATACCGCGGAGATCTTACACATGTAGATTTAAAGTTTTGTGATAAGACCAACCGTTTCCGAGATATATCGATTCCAAAAAAAATTGCAATTCAGGGCCCCAAAAAAGATTCGGCCCAGCACCGATTTTAACGCCCAATAAGAGGATTCGTCACAGTCCCCAACTCTTTCACCGTACCAAATTTCAGCTTCATATCTTGAAAATTGCAACCAGTACTTAGCTAAACGCAAAAATGTCACGTACAATGGAGATTTCCAGGGCCCCAAAAAAGGAAAACGGTGAGAGATATCAAAAAATCGTTTTCAGTAATTAAGTTGCATACCGCGGAGATCTTACACCTGTACATTTAACATTTCTCGATACGACCAACCGTTTCCGAGATATATCGATTCCAAAAAACAGTTTGAAATTCAGGGCCCCCAAAAAAGATCCGGCCCTGCACCGATTTTTACTCCCAACAATGGGATTCGTCACAGTCACTAACTCTTTCACCGTACCAAATTTCAGCTTAATATTATGAAAATTGCGACCAGTACTTAGCTAAACGCAAAAATGAAACGCACAATGGACATTTTCGGGGCCCCAAAAAAGAAAACGGTGAGAGATATCAAAAAATAGTTTTGAGTAAAAAAGTTGCATACCGCGGTGATCTTACACCTATACCTTTAACATTTTTCGATACGATCAACCGTTTCCGAGATATATCGATTCCAAAAAACAGTTAGAAATTCAGGGCCCCCAAAAAAGATCCGGCCCTGCTCCGATTTTAACGCCCAACAATAGGATTCGTCACAGTCACTGACTCTTTCACCGTACCAAATTTCAGCTTAATATCTTGAAAATGGCGACCAGTACTTAGCTAAACGCAAAAATGTCACGCACAATGGACATTTTCAGGGCCCCAATAAAAGAAAACGGTGAGAGATAACAAACAAGATGTTCAGTAAAGAACATATAGCCTACTTTCTCCTAAATGTATGAGTATAGTTATAACTCGTTGTTATTATCAAAGAGTATAATAGAACTATTCTTTGTTGAAGACCTTAGAAACGATTTACCTCTACCAAACGCCACGACCTAGATAAAAACTGCTACCATCATTGGAGAAAGAAAGAAAGATAAGAAGTATATCAAGAATGTTATGGATCTGGAGACATAATCGACCGGACTGGCGGCGTGGTTCAGCGGTAACGTTCTCGCTTGCTGGGCCCTAGGTTGCAGGTTCGTATCCTGGCGCAGTCAGCTGGCATTTGAGGGTGCACAAATGCGAGGGAGCCGTGTCAGTACATTTACTGGCACGTTAAAGATCCCCTTCGGGCCAAAATTCCGGCACCCCGGTGTCTCTAAAAGCAGCAGTAGTTGAAAGGGATGTAAAACCAATAACATTATTATTATTATTATTACGACCTGCCGTGGGCAACATCCAACTTTGAGTTGAGGCATGTCTTTACACGTCTGGTTGTGCATGGCTTTCACAACCCTAATTGAATTAACAAATCTTTCCATGACCCTACAGAGACGTGTGTATACAAACTATGTGGATATTTTCGATAATATAATCCTAACAGAGCGAGTGCATTCTAGCGGCCAGAATAAGAAACTTTTCAATAAAATCTGGAAGTTACCTTTTTGGCAGCTAGATGTTTCGAGTAAATCTGCTGGCGAATTATGTTTTAATTAAATATATATTTTACACCATAATGTGGACAATATAACGCTTAATAACATTTTCAAGTAACGCAAAATAGGCTGTTACAAACCCTTTAAAATAAAAAGTTAAAATGTATCGTAGTATCAACTTGTCATTCTTCAAATTCGATGCGCATAGAATGATAATGGTATAGTAATCAATGGATCCCCACGTAGACTAGTCGGGACATCTAGTGGTGAAATATCGAACAATATAATCCTAACAGAGCGAGTGCATTCTAGCGGCCAGAAGAAGAAACTTTTCAATAAAATCTGGAAGTTACCTTTTTGGCAGCTAGATGTCTCGAGTAAATCTGCTGGCGAATTATGTTTTAATTAAATATATATTTTACACCATAATTTGCACAATATAACGCTTAATTTTAAAACATCTGAGTCATTACAAAACAATAAACATATAACATTTCAAGCAAAAAACCTAGCTCTGATCGGGTTTGAACCATAGGCATCTGAGCGACAGGCTATCGCTCTACCACTGAGCTAATTGTATCAACGAATATCGTTCTATTTAAAATGACTTACATAGAACTTGTTAGCAAATAATGATTTATACTAAACGATTTCATCACTGGAGTATATTATTTATATATAAAGCATTTCATACAAAGTTTATTTATTTTTTATCAGTACGCTATATTGCATTCAATACTCAAATTAGTGAAATATAAGTCAGGCACAAGATATCCGCTGCCATCTTGTCTTATTACTGAATCAGTTCAGCTTTTTAAAATCACGTCTGCACTATAGTATTACAAAATAAACTTTTAATTTCGAACGTGCCTCTTCCTTTAGAACAGTTAAAACGATTCTCGGCTCGATAATCGGAACTGGTGGGTCCCATGATATGGATTATAAAGTTTGCATAATTCGCACGGCCGCCATCCTGAAATGGCATGGCGGACGACCTTGTAGTTTGGTCACAAGACGCATCCTATACGAAGGTATGTTGTTACCAAATTTGGTAGAGATCGGATGATTTGGTTAGTCGTTATTTGATTTTACGTTTTGAACGTTTGAGTGGCCGCCATTCAGTTTTAGTAAAGATGGCGGTGATATAAAACATGACACTGAGGTGTCCTTTGCTAGTGCTACCTTTGTACCAAATTTCATTCAATTCGCATTCACCGTGTTCGAATTGATAGGGGGGGACAGACATTCAGAGTACACAGTCTCACACACACACAGACACACACACACACACACAGACTCACACACACACATACACACACACACACAGACTCACACACACACATACACACACACAGACAGACACACTTTTTTCGCCCTGTGTTGATCTCATAAGTCTACTTTCATTTTTTGCAAAAATCGAAAGTAGGCTAAAAATCGTTATGAGTAAAAAAGTTGCATACCGCGGAGATCTTACACCTGTCCATTTAACGTTTTCGATACGACCAACCGTTTCCGAGATATACCGATTCCAAGAAAAAGTTTGAAATTCAGGGCCCCAAAAAAGATCCGGCCCTGCACCGATTTTAACGCCCAACAATAGGATTCGTCACAGTCACTAACTCTTTCACCGTACAAAATGTCAGCTTAATATCTTGAAAATTGCGACCAGTACTTAACTAAACGCAAAAATGACACATACAATGGACATTTTCAGGGCCCCAAAAAAAAGAAAACTGTGAGAGATATCAAAAAATCGTTTTGAGTAAAGAAGTTGCATACCGCGGAGATCTTACACCTATACATTTAATATTTTTCGATACGACCAACCGTTTCCGAGATATATCGATTCCAAAAACAGTTAGAAATTCAGGGCCCCCCAAAAAGAACCGGCCCTGCACCGATTTTAACGCCCAACAATAGGATTCGTCACAGTCACTAACTCTTTCATCGTGCCAAATTTCAGCTTAATATCTTGAAAATTGCGACCAGTACTTAGCTAAACGCAAACATGTCACGCACAATGGACATTTTCAGGGCCCCAAAAAAAGAAAACGGTGAGAGATATCAAAAAATCATTTTGAGTAAAAAAGTTGCATACCGCGGAGATCTTACACCAATACGTGTAACATTTTTCGATACGATCAACCGTTTCCGAGATATATCGATTCCAAAAAATAGTTTGAAATTCAGGGCCCCCAAAAAAGATCCGGCCCAGCACCGATTTTAACGCCCAACAATAGGATTCGTCACAGTCACTAAGTCTTTCACCGTACCAAATTGCAGCTTAATATCTTGAAAATTGCGACCAGTACTTAACTAAACGCAAAAATGACACATACAATGGACATTTTCAGGGCCCCAAAAAAAAGAAAACTGTGAGAGATATCAAAAAATCGTTTTGAGTAAAAAAGTTGCACACCGCGGAGGTCTTACACCTATACATTTAACATTTTTCGATACGATCAACCGTTTCCGAGATATATCGATTCCAAAAAAGAGTTTGAAATTCAGGGCCCCCAAAAAAGATCCGGCCCTGCACCGATTTTAACGCCCAACAATAGGATTCATCACAGTCACTAACTCTTTCACCGTACCAAATTGCAGCTTAATATCTTGAAAATTGCGACCAGTACTTAGCTAAACGCAAAAATGTCACGCACAATGGACATTTTCAGGGCCCCTAAAAAAGAGAACGGTGAGAGATATCAAAAAATTGTTTTGAGTAAAAAAGTTGCATACCGCGGAGATCTTACACCTGTACATTTAACAATTTTCGATACGATCAACCGTTTACGAGATATATCGATTCCAAGAAAAAGGTTGAAATTCAGGGCCCCCAAAAGAGATCCGGCCCTGCACCGATTTTAACGCCCAACAATAGGATTCGTCACAGTCACTAACTCTTTCATCGTACCAAATTTCAGCCTAATATCTTGAAAATTGCGACCAGTACTTAGGTAAACGCAAAAATGTCACGCACAATGGACATATTCAGGGCCCCAAAAAAAGAAAACAGTGAGAGATATCAAAAAATCGTTTTGAGTAAAAAAGTTGCATACCGCGGAGATCTTACACCTGTACATTTAACATTTTTCGATACGATCAACCGTTTACGAGATATATCGATTCCAAAAAAGTTTGAAATTCAGGGCCCCCAAAAAAGATCCGGCCCTGCACCGATCTTATGGCTCAACAATAGGATTCGTCACAGTCACTAAGTCTTTCATAGTACCAAATTTCAGCTTAATATCTTGAAAATTGCGACCAGTACTTAGCTAAACGCAAAAATGTCACGCACAATGGACATTTTCACGGCCCTAAAAAAGAAAACGGTGAGAGATATCAAAAAATAGTTTTGAGTAAAAAAGTTGCATACCGCGGAGATCTTACACCTGTACATTTAACATTTTTCGATGCGACCAACTGTTTCCGAGATATATCGATTCCAAAAAAAGTTTGAAATTCAGGGCCCCCAAAAAACATCCGGCCCTGCACCGATCTTAACGCCCAACAATATGATTCGTCACAGTCACTAACCCTTTCACCGCACCAAATTTCAGCTTAATATCTTGAAAATTGCGACCAGTACTTAGCTAAACGCAAAAATGTCACTCACAATGGACATTTTCAGGGCCCCAAAAAATGAAAAGGTGAGAGATATCAAAAAATCGATTTTAGTAAAAAAAAAGTTGCATACCGCGGAGATCTTACACCTGTACATTTAACATTTTTCGATACGACCAACCGTTTCCGAGATATATCGATTCCAAAATAAAAGTATGAAATTCAGGGCCCCCAAAAAAGATCCGTCCCTGCACCGTTTTTAACGCCCAACAATAGGATTTGTTACAGTCACTAACTCTTTCATCGTACCAAATTTCAGCTTAATATCTTGAAAATTGCGACCAGTACTTAGCTAAACGCAAAAATGTCACGCACAATGGACATATTCAGGGCCCCAAAAAATGAAAACGGTGAGAGATATCAAAAAATCGTTTTAAGTAAAAAAGTTGCATACCGCGGAGATCTTACACCTGTATATTTAACATTTTTCGATACGACCAACCGTTTCCGAGAAATATCGATTCCAAAAAAAAAATTGAAATTCAGGGCCCCCGAAAAAGATCCGGCCCTGCACCGATTTTAACGCCCAACTATAGTATTTGTTACAGTCAATAACTCTTTCATCGTACCAAATTTCAGCTTAATATCTTGAAAATTGCGACCAGTACTTAGCTAAACGCAAAAATGTCACGCACAATGGACATTTTCAGGGCCCCCCAAAAAAAGAAAACGGTGAGAGATATCAAAAAATCGTTTTGAGAAAAAAGTTGCATACCGCGGAGATCTTACACCTATACTTTTAACATTTTTCGATACGACCAACCGTTTCCGAGATATATCGATTCAAAAAATAGGATGAAATTCAGGGCCCCGAAAAAAGGTCCGGCCCTGCACCGATTTTAACGCCCAACAACAGGGTTCGTCACAGGCCCCAACTCTTTCACCGCACCAAATTTCAGCTTAATATCTTGAAAATTGCGACCAGTACTTATCAAAACGCAAAAATGTCACGCACAATGGACATATTCAGGGCCCCAAAAAATGAAAACGGTGAGAGATATCAAAAAATCGTTTTGAGTAAAAAAGTTGCATACCGCGGAGATCTTACACCTATACATTTAACATTTTTCGATACGACCAACATTTCCGAGATATATCGATTCAAAAAAATAGGATGAAATTCAGGGCCCCAAAAAAAGGTCCGGCCCTGCACCGATTTTAACGCCCAACAATAGGGTTCGTCACAGGCCCCAACTCTTTCACCGTACCAAATTTCAGCTTAATATCTTGAAAATTGCGACCAGTACTTAGCTAAACGCAAAAATGTCACGCACAATGGACATATTCAGGGCCCCAAAAAATGAAAACGGTGAGAGATATCAAAAAATCGTTTTGAGTAAAAAAGTTGCATACCGCGGAGGTCTTACACCTGTACATTTAACATTTTTCGATACGACCAACCGTTTCCGAGATATATCGATTCCAAAAAACAGTTTGAAATTCAGGGCCCCCAAAAAAGATCCGGCCCTGCACCGATCTTAACGCCCAACAATAGGATTCGTCACAGTCACTAACTCTTTCACCGCACCAAATTTCAGCTTAATATCTTGAAAATTGCGACCAGTACTTAGCTAAACGCAAAAATGTCACGCACAATGGACATATTCAGGGCCCCAAAAAATGAAAACGGTGAGAGATATCAAAAAATCGTTTTGAGTAAAAAAGTTGCATACCGCGGAGATCTTACACCTGTATATTTAACATTTTTCGATACGACCAACCGTTTCCGAGAAATATCGATTCCAAAGAAAAAATTGAAATTCAGGGCCCCCGAAAAAGATCCGGGCCTGCACCGATTTTAACGCCCAACAATAGGATTCGTCATAGTCACTAACTCTTTCATCGTACCAAATTTCAGCTTGATATCATGAAAATTGCGACCAGTACTTAGCTAAACGCAAAAATGTCACGCACAATGGACATTTTCAGGGCCCAAAAAAAAGAAAACTGTGAGAGATATCAAAAAATCATTATGAGTAAAAAAGTTGCATACCGCGAAGATCTTACACCCGTAGATTTAACGTTCTTCGATACGACCAGCCGTTTCCGAGATATATCGATTCAAAAAAATAGGACGAAATTCAGGGCCCCAAAAAAAGGTCCGGCCCTGGACCGATTTTAACGCCCAACAATAGGGTTCGTCACAGGCCCAAACTCTTTCACCGTACCAAATTTCAGCTCGATATCTTGAAAATTGCGACCTGTACTTTGCTAAACGCAAAAACGTCACGCACATACATACATACATACATACATACATACATACATACATACAGACAGACTTTTTTTGAATTTTTTTTTTTTTCGACTCTGATTCGATTGGTATAGGTTTGAAACGAGGGCGACGCTTAGTTTCCGAGATCTCGAAAAATCCTACCACGGCTATATGAAAGCCTATAGGATCTTTAGATCCGGCTTTCATAACAAGTAGGAGTCCCCGCAGCACGACCTGCTTTTGATGAGACAGTGGCGCAGCAGCAAGGGGCCAGCAAGAGGGGTTATAATCTCAAACAACAACTTCGTTGGCGGCAAGGCCTGATGCCTAGCATTTCGGGCCTTTGGCCCGATTGTGTGGTAATGTAGGAAAATTATAAAATGTTATTCTAGGCAATGCTGACACCATCACGTGGTTATGAAAGCCGGACGTCCTGGGAAATGGAAAGTATATTACAGCTGTAAAAACATTATTTAACTTATTGAAAAGGTAAAAACGGGTTATTATAGACAATTTTCCGTAGAATTCAATTAGACCATCGTTTAAATTTTTACCTATTATTATATACATTTGGGCCCCATTTTTTTTTCAAAAACCAAAAACATTTAATAACATCTTCAGGGCCCCAAAATAAGAAAACGGTGAGAGATATCAAAAAATTGTTATGAGTAAAAAATATGCATACCGCGGAGATCTCACACCTGAACATTTAACGTTTTTCGATACGACCGACCGTTTCCGAGAAATATCGATTCAAAAAAAAGTTTGAAATTCAGGGCCCCCAAAAAAGATCCGGCCCTGCACTGATCTTAACGCCCAACAATAGGATTCGTCACAGTCACTAACTCTTTCACCGTACCAAATTTCAGCTTAATATCTTGAAAATTGCGACCAGTACTTAGCTAAACGCAAAAATGTCACGCACAATGGACATTTTCAGGGCCCCAAAAATGGAAAACGGTGAGAGATATCAAGAAATCGTTTTTCGTAAAATAGTTGCATACCGCGGAGATCTTACACCTGTTCATTTAACATTTTTCGATACGACATACCGTTTCCGAGATATATCGATTCCAAAAAAACAGTTAGAAATTCAGGGCCCCCCAAAGAGATCCGGCCCTGCACCGATTTTTCGCCCAACTATAGGATTCGTCACAGTCACTAACTCTTTCACCGTACGAAATTTCAGCTTAATATCTTGAAAATTGCGACCAGTACTTAGCTAAACGTAAAAATGTCACACACAATGGACATTTTCAGGGCCCCAAAAAAAGAAAACGGTGAGAGATATCAAAAAATCGTTTTGAATAAAAACATTGCATACCGAGGAGTTCTTACACCTTTACCTTTAACATTTTTCGATACGACCAACCGTTTCCGAGATATATCGATTCCAAAAAACAGTTAGAAATTCAGGGCCCCCAAAAAAGATCCGGCCCTGCACCGATGTTAACGCCCAACAACAGGATTCGTTACAGTCACTAACCCTTTCACCGTACCAAATTTCAGCTTAATATCATGAAAATTGCGACCAGTACTTAGCTACACGCAAAAATGTCACACACAATGGACATATTCAGGGCCCCCCAAAAAAAAAAAAAACGGTGAGAGATATCAAAAAATCGTTTTGATTAAAAAAGTTGCATACCGCGGAGATCTTACACCTATACCTGTAACATTCTTCGATACGACCGACCGTTTCCGAGATATATCGATTCCAAGAAAACGTTTGAAATTCATGGCCCCCAAAAAAGATCCGGCCCTGCACCGATTTTAACGCCTAACAATAGGATTCATCACAGTCACTAACTCTTTCATCGTACCAAATTTCAGCTTAATATCTTGAAAATTGCGACCAGTACTTAGCTAAACGCAAAAATGTCACGCACAATGGACATATTCAGGGCCCCGAAAAAGAAAACGGTGAGAGATATCAAAAAATCGTTTTGAGTAAAAAAGTTGCTTACAGCGGAGATCTTACACCTGTACATTTAACATTTTTCGATACCACCAACCGTTTCCGAGATATATCGATTCCAAAAAACAGTTAGAAATTCAGGGCCCCCAAAAAAGATCCGGCCCTGCACCGATGGTAATGCCCAACAAAAGGATTCGTCACAGTCACTAACTCTTTCACCGTACCAAATTTCAGCTTAATATCTTGAAAATTGCGACCAGTACTTAGCTAAACGCAAAAATGTCACGCCCAATGGACATTTTCAGGGCCCCAAAAATGGAAAACGGTGAGAGATATCAAGAAATCGTTTTTCGTAAAATAGTTGCATACCGCGGAGATCTTACACCTGTTCATTTAACATTTTTCGATACGACATACCGTTTCCGAGATATATCGATTCCAAAAAAACAGTTAGAAATTCAGGGCCCCCCAAAGAGATCCGGCCCTGCACCGATTTTTCGCCCAACTATAGGATTCGTCACAGTCACTAACTCTTTCACCGTACAAAATTTCAGCTTAATATCTTGAAAATTGCGACCAGTACTTAGCTAAACGTAAAAATGTCACACACAATGGACATTTTCAGGGCCCCAAAAAAAGAAAACGGTGAGAGATATCAAAAAATCGTTTTGAATAAAAACGTTGCATACCGAGGTGTTCTTACACCTTTACCTTTAACATTTTCGATACGACCAACCGTTTCCGAGATATATCGATTCCAAAAAACAGTTAGAAATTCAGGGCCCCCAAAAAAGATCCGGCCCTGCACCGATGTTAACGCCCAACAACAGGATTCGTTACAGTCACTAACCCTTTCACCGTACCAAATTTCAGCTTAATATCATGAAAATTGCGACCAGTACTTAGCTACACGCAAAAATGTCACACACAATGGACATATTCAGGGCCCAAAAAAAAAAAGAAAAACGGTGAGAGATATCAAAAAATCGTTTTGATTAAAAAAGTTGCATACCGCGGAGATCTTACACCTATACCTGTAACATTCTTCGATACGACCGACCGTTTCCGAGATATATCGATTCCAAGAAAAAGTTTGAAATTCATGGCCCCCAAAAAAGATCCGGCCCTGCACCGATTTTAACGCCTAACAATAGGATTCATCACAGTCACTAACTCTTTCATCGTACCAAAATTCAGCTTAATATCTTGAGAATTGCGACCAGTACTTAGCTAAACGCAAAAATGTCACGCACAATGGACATATTCAGGGCCCCGAAAAAAGAAAACGGTGAGAGATATCAAAAAATCGTTTTGAGTAAAAAAGTTGCTTACAGCGGAGATCTTACACCTGTACATTTAACATTTTTCGATACCACCAACCGTTTCCGAGATATATCGATTCCAAAAAACAGTTAGATATTCAGGGCCCCCTAAAAAGATCCGGCCCTGCACCGATGGTAATGCCCAACAATAGGATTCGTCACAGTCACTAACTCTTTCACCGTACCAAATTTCAGCTTAATATCTTGAAAATTGCGACCAGTACTTAGCTAAACGCAGAAATGTCACGCACAATGGACATTTTCAGGGCCCCAAAAATGGAAAACGGTGAGAGATATCAAGAAATCGTTTTTCGTAAAATAGTTGCATACCGCGGAGATCTTACACCTGTTCCTTTAACATTTTTCGATACGACATACCGTTTCCGAGATATATCGATTCCAAAAAAACAGTTAGAAATTCAGGGCCCCCCAAAGAGATCCGGCCCTGCACCGATTTTTCGCCCAACTATAGGATTCGTCACAGTCACTAACTCTTTCACCGTACGAAATTTCAGCTTAATATCTTGAAAATTGCGACCAGTACTTAGCTAAACGTAAAAATGTCACACACAATGGACATTTTCAGGGCCCCAAAAAAAGAAAACGGTGAGAGATATCAAAAAATCGTTTTGAATAAAATCGTTGCATACCGAGGAGTTCTTACACCTGTACCTTTAACATTTTTCGATACGACCAACCGTTTCCGAGATATATCGATTCCAAAAAACAGTTAGAAATTCAGGGCCCCCAAAAAAGATCCGGCCCTGCACCGATGTTAACGCCCAACAACAGGATTCGTTACAGTCACTAACCCTTTCACCGTACCAAATTTCAGCTTAATATCATGAAAATTGCGACCAGTACTTAGCTACACGCAAAAATGTCACACACAATGGACATATTCAGGGCCCAAAAAAAAAAAGAAAAACGGTGAGAGATATCAAAAAATCTTTTTGATTAAAAAAGTTGCATACCGCGGAGATCTTACACCTATACCTGTAACATTCTTCGATACGACCGACCGTTTCCGAGATATATCGATTCCAAGAAAAAGTTTGAAATTCATGGCCCCCAAAAAAGATCCGGCCCTGCACCGATTTTAACGCCTAACAACAGGATTCATCACAGTCACTAACTCTTTCATCGTACCAAATTTCAGCTTAATATCTTGAAAATTGCGACCAGTACTTAGCTAAACGCAAAAATGTCACGCACAATGGACATATTCAGGGCCCCGAAAAAAGAAAACGGTGAGAGATATCAAAAAATCGTTTTGAGTAAAAAAGTTGCTTACAGCGGAGATCTTACACCTGTACATTTAACATTTTTCGATACCACCAACCGTTTCCGAGATATATCGATTCCAAAAAACAGTTAGAAATTCAGGGCCCCCAAAAAAGATCCGGCCCTGCACCGATGGTAATGCCCAACAATAGGATTCGTCACAGTCACTAACTCTTTCACCGTACCAAATTTCAGCTTAATATCTTGAAAATTGCGACCAGTACTTAGCTAAACGCAAAAATGTCACGCCCAATGGACATTTTCAGGGCCCCAAAAATGGAAAACGGTGAGAGATATCAAGAAATCGTTTTTCGTAAAATAGTTGCACACCGCGGAGATCTTACACCTGTTCATTTAACATTTTTCGATACGACATACCGTTTCCGAGATATATCGATTCCAAAAAAACAGTTAGAAATTCAGGGCCCCCCAAAGAGATCCGGCCCTGCACCGATTTTTCGCCCAACTATAGGATTCGTCACAGTCACTAACTCTTTCACCGTACGAAATTTCAGCTTAATATCTTGAAAATTGCGACCAGTACTTAGCTAAACGTAAAAATGTCACACACAATGGACATTTTCAGGGCCCCAAAAAAAGAAAACGGTGAGAGATATCAAAAAATCGTTTTGAATAAAATCGTTGCATACCGAGGAGTTCTTACACCTGTACCTTTAACATTTTTCGATACGACCAACCGTTTCCGAGATATATCGATTCCAAAAAACAGTTAGAAATTCAGGGCCCCCAAAAAAGATCCGGCCCTGCACCGATGTTAACGCCCAACAACAGGATTCGTTACAGTCACTAACCCTTTCACCGTACCAAATTTCAGCTTAATATCATGAAAATTGCGACCAGTACTTAGCTACACGCAAAAATGTCACACACAATGGACATATTCAGGGCCCCAAAAAAAAAAAAAAAAAACGGTGAGAGATATCAAAAAATCGTTTTGATTAAAAAAGTTGCATACCGCGGAGATCTTACACCTATACCAGTAGCATTCTTCGATACGACCGACCGTTTCCGAGATATATCGATTCCAAGAAAAAGTTTGAAATTCATGGCCCCCAAAAAAGATCCGGCCCTGCACCGATTTTAACGCCTAACAATAGGATTCGTCACAGTCACTAACTCTTTCATCGTACCAAATTTCAGCTTAATATCTTGAAAATTGCGACCAGTACTTAGCTAAACGCAAAAATGTCACGCACAATGGACATATTCAGGGCCCCGAAAAAAGAAAACGGTGAGAGATATCAAAAAATCGTTTTGAGTAAAAAAGTTGCTTACAGCGGAGATCTTACACCTGTACATTTAACATTTTTCGATACCACCAACCGTTTCCGAGATATATCGATTCCAAAAAACAGTTAGAAATTCAGGGCCCCCAAAAAAGATCCGGCCCTGCACCGATGGTAATGCCCAACAATAGGATTCGTCACAGTCACTAACTCTTTCACCGTACCAAATTTCAGCTTAATATCTTGAAAATTGGGACCAGTACTTAGCTACACGCAAAAATGTCACACAAAATGGACATTTCCAGGGACCCAATAAAAGAAAACGGTGAGAGATATCAAAAAATCGTTTTGAGTAAAAAAGTTGCATACCGCGGAGATCTTACACCTATACGTCTAACATTTTTCGGTTCGATCAACCGTTTCCGAGATATATCGATTACAAAAAACAGTTAGAAATTCAGGGCCCCCAAAAAAGATCCGGCCCTGCACCGATTTTAACGCCCAACAATATGATTTGTCACAGTCACTAACTCTTTCACCGTACCAAATTTCAGCTTAATATCTTGAAAATTGCGACCAGTACTTAGTTAAACGCAAAAATGTCACACACAATGGACATTTTCAGGGCCCCAAAAAAAGAAAACGGTGAGAGATATCAAAAAATTGTTTTGAGTAAAAAAGTTGCATACCGCGGAGATCTTACTCCTATATATTTAACATTTTTCGATACGACCGACCCTTTCCTAGATATATCGATTCAAAAAAATAGGATGAAATTCAGGGCCCCAAAAGAAGGTTCGGCCCTACACCTATTTTAACGCCCATCAATAGGGTTCGTCACAGGCCCCAACTATTTCACCGTACCAAATTTCAGCTCGATATCTTCAAAATTGTGACCTGTACTTTGCTAAACGCAAAAACGTCACGCACATACGTACATACATACATACATACATACATACAAACATACATACATACATACATACATACATACAGACAGACTTTTTTTGAATTTTTTTTTTTCAACTCCGATTCGATTGGTAAAGGTTTGAACACTGGGCGACGCGTAGTTTCCGAGATCTCGAAAAATCCTACCACGGCTATATGAAAGCCTATAGGATCTTTAGATCCGGCTTTCATAACAAGAACTTCTATTGACAACTGTACGTATAGGTTAAGTTTTTTCTTTCTTCATTTATTCTATTATATTTAACCGCCCTCTGAATGAAGAGAGCTGCGTAAAGAGGCTTTGTAGCCTCAGTGGCCTGTATAAGAGAAACAATAAATTCAAATTCAAATTCAAATTCAAATACACCTGATCAGTTGTAACCCTTCCTCAATAACACTTATTTTAAAAATATTTCAATTCAAAACCTGATAGTCATCGCCACGAATACATTCGGACGATTCTTGTTCAACGCCTATCGTTTTTGAGATCCCCATTTATTGGCCACTTTTTTAAACGTGCTGGTGGACCCTTTTCTCCCGTGGTCCGCCAACCACCGGTTAAGAACCAATGGTCTATAACAAGGAAGGAAGGAAGGAAGGAAGATTGTAGGTTTTACATGACCATTAATCTCGAGATCATGAGCCACGGGGCCTCCTTTTAACGTGCAATCCGAACCACAGGACATGGCTTTTCATTTTGAAAATCTCACATGCATTGACCGGAAATCGAACCCGGTCTGCCGTGGTGAGAGCCCAACAGCTTGACCGCTGCGCCACTACGCTCCTTAGGTCTAGAACAAGAAAAGCAATTTGATTGGTTGTTGTACTCAATCTTCCATGAAAACTGTCGGAAAAAATGGCACCTGTTCAACTACGTGAGTTGCATAAGAGCTAGAGGTACAATTCACATGGCAATAATGGCGTCTTTACCAGCAAGTTCAGCCGTACTGGAAGAAGTTTCCATGCTAACGACTGTCGTGTTTTACAGGCTTTAGGACAAAAGCTTATCATGGTGCCGGACGACCACTCGCCAAAAGTACCAAATTGAATTTCGGAGTCGGCAATAGGTCGAGTAAGACATACCGTAATAAATGGAAATAAGAAAAATTATAACGTAACCAAGTTGTACTTCTAGAAGCTACTACAACGAACATTCCAGTTTAGTATATTCCTTGATAAGGACAACGAGTCATTTACTATACCCACACATTTAAGAGAAAGTAGGCTATACATTCTTTTCTGAACATCTTGTTTTATATAAGATGATAATGAATTACTCAAAGAATATTTAAGATACAAAAACGATCCTGAGCTGGGTATCAGATAGCGCTTCGCGCTATGCTACCGCCTAAAGGCGTATTACATATTTAAACTGTTTCTTTCGAGAAATACCGGTAGGCCTACGTATTGAAACATATCGAAATCTTGCTACAATGGCGAAAAAAAAGAAGAAGAGGTGTGTTGTTGTTTATTCATATTAGGGGCTGGGAACATCTTACTTATTAGCCCCATTTACTTGGGTGTGCGTTGAACTATCACCCAAACCATTAAGGACCGATAATCTAGATGTCAGGCCCTTTAAACTAGGGCTCGGATTGTTAGGTAAATAAATATTTTTTATGTAAATACATATTTTAAGCATTTTTTCTATAGATACATACATTCCTGCTTTTCACTTATTAGCACATAAAATACATAATATTTATATATTTTTTAAATCAGTATGCTAGATCTTTCGGTTTATTGCATTTTTGTTCAGTGTTACCTGTCAGCTGTGTAATCTTCATGTAGAGCGTATGTCAGCTTGCACCTATTATTCTTAACTTGTCGCCTCGTGCCACTCACCGTGGAAGCCGGGGGTTTCCTTATCCATAGCCATATTGCACCACGTACTGGGCCTCCCCCTCCCCCAGCTACCTGGAACCAGTGTCACTCACATTCAGTTCATTTCTGGCCCTGTAAAGTGTAAGGCAGTTCTAGGATGCCTAAAGTAAAAACAACTACAAGTTATCGTCTGTTGAAGAATTTAAAGATAACTTCTGATGGGGGCGTTCTGTTCTGCCAACCATGTGGGAAAGCAATCAAGGCTGATCAACGATCTCAAGTTACACCACACCTCAAGGGGAAGAACCATATTGCCGCAGTTTCGCGCCTTCAGAATAGGTATTTCGCGATAATCGTCGGTCATTTGTGATGGACAACCTGAAGATGTATCTCGTTGTGTATTGTAATTCTTCAGCAGTCATTGAGACGTAGAATAAATTGCATTCGTGAGTAGCCTACTGCATATGGTTTATATTCATATTAATAAACTAAATTATTACTAAATATGATTACTTTTTGATGTGTAACATATTTCCACTCGGTAGCTGGACATTTTTGTGGGAGTGATTTTGGAAAAGAGAGGGAAATGGATGGGACTGAAGTGGATGGGACGGAAATGGTTGGGACGTAAGTGCATGGGACGGAAACAATGAGCGCACATGGTGGCGGAGATCGGTACAACGACGTACTGTAGGCCACGTGGCTATGGCGAATGTATATCGCATACTTCAAGGTTTGGAGGCCCCATTAAAGGTATTCCTACAATAAATCATCTTAAAATTGTCGTTCTATGGTGTGAAAATATTTATTATATCATATTTGCTGAAAGGATTTGGCAGTGGAATTTTACAAGTAACAGTTATTTCAATGACCAACAGAGTTCACTGTTAAGAAGGTAGAGCCCTATGTGGAATGTAGGATAACATGTCACATGTTACACATCATATGCGACTACTGTAAGGCCCGTGATTTTTAGTCACATATTTTAGATATTTTTAATATATAAAAAATAAATATTTTCCCGTTTTTTAGCACCTAAAATTCAGAGCCCTACAGTACTTATAACAACAATTATCTTCATCATCCAATCTCCGCAATTGTTGCAGCCCTCCATCGCGGTCGTCGTGTGCTATTTACCACCCACACGGCACCGTATGATCTATTATAATGAGCGCCTTGGCTCTTGAGTGGTAATCCCCTCCAGGTGTGCTCATGTACTGTCTTTCAATGAGGATACCTTTTAAAACATACGCTTGCTTCGAGCCATTTAAAGGGCATCCCCCACAGGAATTTCACTGGTCTGTTTGACTGCCAACATACCTGGCATATTTGGTAGAAACAAGCAACTGCGATGATGAAGATAAATATACTGAGCCATACAGCTGTCAAGAAGTCTTCACTTTGTCGGCCGATCACTCCATCCCATACATCAATAAAAATTGATAGGACGAAGCACTTATAAAGCTAAGTCCTCTAGGGTGAGATATAAAAGAAAGTACAATTTGGCTTATACAGTATTAATTTTTTTGAGGTTTTACACCAGTTCTAACAGCATACATAATACATCATTCAATCACTCCGCCCAAGCATTCCCCGGAGCAGCTTGTTTGGTAAAACAAGGTTTGCAAGGTCAGTTGAGATAAATTTATTACGAGTGAGTAGAGTGCGTGCAATTTCACAGCCAGAACGGAAATAGCATAGACGTAACACGTGAGCTGTATTTTGATAGGATTCTTCAGTCTATCTTGTGTTTCCATGGATATTAACGTCATTCTTTGAAAGCAATTAGTAACATTTCCACAAGATTAAATAAAATCACTTTCTTGATTTTTACAGTATTATTATATAATACAGAACCACGTTAAAGGCTCGGCCACACAGAACGCGGACTTTCGCAGCGGGAAACGATCCAGCGGACGTCGCGGTGGTCTGCGATATGGGAACGTCACATAAGACGCGATACCTTTGTGTGAGCGGTCCAGTCTGGTCGCTTCCTCCTAGAGAATATGCAGTGTGCTTTCATATTAAGTATTGTTTGATATTATTATTGAGTATGAGCTTGGACGAAGAACAATTCCTTCTCCTATTTGCTTTGCAAAACACAAAGAAGAAAAGACAATGTTGGTTGCATGACATTAGTGCGAAGAGAGAGCATTTAGGAGAATACCACCGCTTATGTATCGAAGTGGAGTCACTTGAAGATAGGTTTATCAAGTATTTTCGTACGTCGCGTGATGTTTCGAGGAATTGCACGATTCTATGCTTCAGCCTTCTTTAAAACATTTTTATAATGTTCGTATGAAATATGTGTATTTACGCACAGTTTCAATAAATACTTCAGTTTGGTCACCCATCACAATCGAAGGCGGCACGGCGGTCAGGTGAGCAATCTGTAAATTTGTACAACCGGATCGCTCGTTGTCGCGTCAAAGATTAGCGGGTGACGGTAGACCGCGTTCTGTGTGCCAGGGTTGATGCAACTTTGGGAAATACAACAGGACCGCCTGACCGCCCCGGTCAGATATCGCTTCCCGCCGCAACAGACCGCTTTCTGAGTTACCGAGCCTTAAGTCTTGTCACATTTGGCTTTCTTTTGAGCCCAGAATTCCCTCATCCTTTGGAAATGAGCCTGCTTGCGTTCCTCAGTCCAAAGGGCACCATGTCTTCTTTTTGGTAGCAAGACTCGGTTGAGCCCGTTCGTCACTATCTTTTTGCGGAAGAGATCCCTGTCAAATGCGTCGTCGAGATTGATTTGGAGCATTTGGAGGTCTTCTTTGGTGTCCCTAAACCAAGGCATCGAGGTTTTGTAGTAGGAATTTTAAAAAAAGTGAAAGATATTTCTTGTCAATCTATTGCCGTCCATTCGTTTGAGTTGGCCATACAGTCGTGTCCGTGTTTTACGGATTGCGTCTGTAAGTTTTTCTATTTTACTATAGACTACCTTGTAGGATCTGTTTTGGTAGATGGTATTTTTGTAATTGGATCCTATTGTAACCGAATTTATTCAGTTACAGTAGCTCACCCTCGGGTTTTGCTTCGTGCATTTAGTTTGGGGTATCTTATTCGTATCTTATTATATTGGGTTAACATGGGGTTGCAGAGGTGATTTTTATTGTGCCTGTGTGTTTTTGTGTGGACGGATTCATTTTTGGATGGTCCGGACAGCCTAGGATCACTGTTTATTAATTATCGGTTTTTGGATATTTGATATTATAAAATACGGGGTTTTGCGATTTATTACGTTTTGGGAATAAGGATATAAGACTGTATTAAGTAGAAGCATTATTTCATTTTGGTTTGGGGTTAATAGCTTTATTTTAACCTAGTAATGTTAAATGTTAGATTTGTGGCTGTACTATAAAGGTACAAAGAATTGAGATTTTCAAGTGCAGGATTCGTGACATACCCGGAAAAGACAGGCGGTAATTCGGCTTGTGTGGGATTACCTAGGCTATTTCTGGCATGAACTCCCATGAACTTCGCGTGTGTGACGTCAGTGTGGATTTTGACTGTCTGATGTTTATGTGTTGACGCGGATGTTCCGCTAGGAGCGGACTACGCACAATTTGAGTTCCGGCAAAAACTTTGGGGTTATGGTATCCTTGCGCGAGTGCATATAATGGCGTGTCTGGCGCTCAGAAGGGTTCTTATTGTTTTATCGGCAGAACACTGATCTACTAATGTACCACGCCTAAAGGTTAAATCTGTCTGAAAGATTTCATCGAAGTCATGCGAGGATGGAGAGGGGAACAAGCAGTTCGACAAGTAACAGAAGAAAGTAGAATGAACCAGTCGTAAGGTGTGTAGATGTTTTGTGTGCGGTCGGTTCAGTGTAAATATGATAGGAGGCTGAATGCCTGGGGTCAAACTGACCAGAAGTGTTGTTGCTCTAAGAGCGTAGAAGCAGTGAACAAAAGGTACTGTACAAAGTTTTATTGCAAGTGTATTTTGTGTTGTATATTTTTGTACATATGTGTCAGAACAGCCAATAGATTATTTCGTTAAATTCATGTGTGTTTATATTCCTGTCGTGTATGAACCTGGTACATCAGCAAACGCATGCCAAATGCCCTACTCCTGGGAGAAAGGGTTTTCATAGTCGGGGCAACAGCTATGTATTTATTTTTATTTTATTCAGGAAGACCCATATGGTCAACCTTGGCGCCCATTAAAAGTCGGGAAGTAACGTTAAAATCACTTGTGGCCTGTATTTAAAGGCAGTAAATTCTGTAGGTTTGTAGTAAATGAGGGTAATTAATTGTAAATCAACTCCAGCGAGGAGGTTGAGAGTGTTTCACTATGATTCCTTTAATGATTCTGCGGTCTTTTTTCTCCAGTTCTTCAAGGAGCTCCTTATGGGCATTTAGGGAAAGGGTTTCGGCTGCATACATAACTACTGGCTTCAGGACCGCTTCATAGTGACGTTCCTTAGTGTTTTAGGAAAGGCAATTTTTGTTGTAAATCGTTATCATTATTTATTTATTCGTTAATTCCTCACAAAGAGAGTGTTACAACACAATCAATTTTCATGTTTTTTTTCTGGTCCTTTCTTCTTTTTCCCCCCCAAAACCTCTCATATATAGGCTACACTTTTTCTTGTTTCGTGTAGGCCATCTAAGGACCATAACATTCAACTGTTGCATTTGGAGTGGACTTTGATGTTTGCCCAGTAGTTACCCATCCTCTGGCTGTGTTGTTTCCTCCTCTCCTGTGTCCAGAGGGCACATGTTTTATTTCTTGGCGGTTTGTCCTGGAACCTCAATTGCTGAAGCATATTCCTGAGAGATGTCCGGTCTTTTAAGTCTCTTACCGTCCCTCCAAGTTTCTTGCAGATCTTGGCTCACTTCCCATAACCATGGTGAGTTGGTATTCCGCTTTTTCCAGTAACCGAGGAGCTGGTTGGTCAACCTGGTAGGATGCATCCTGTAGACGCGTCCATAAAATGCTAGACGTTGTTTCCTAACAACATACGCGATTCTTTCACAGTACATGTAGATCTATTATTATTATTATTATTATTGTATTCTTATAATTAATACTATCATCAAAATTGGCATTTCAAATGGGAGCAAGGAATCCGAAGCCAGTGGACTAAGAGAATGATCCCTAAGGTGCAGGTTTGGACAGAGAGGAATCATGGTGGGGTTGGTTATTATCTCAGTTCTTGACTGGCCATGGGTACTACTGTTCTTATCTTAAGAAGGTGGGGAAGGTGGATTAAACAGATTGTATATACTGTGTTAATGAGCTAGATCAGTAGTTCCCAACCTTTGTCAGCTAACGGTCCCCTTTTCAGATACGGGAATTCATCGCGCCCCCCTCCCCGCCACTCACCGCTGTAAACCTCTTCGATTGACGCGGAGGATATAGACCTAACCTAATAACACTACATAATGGAATAGGCCTACCTATTACATACTAACTTCATTTGAGCACAATACAAAGAACACACTTTTACAACAATCCTTAAATTAGTCAACAAATGTCAGTGAGAGAGTTGACACTGTTTTCTCTTGGTAAGATTCGGTATGTTTGGTTTGATATTTGACAGAGCACGGCGGAGATCACTTGCAACATCAAGCAAACAGCGCTGCTTTTTTTCTATCTGTAGTTCCGCCCCTTAAAACAACAATAACTAACTAATAACTTTGTTTCTATGACACTCAGCGTTGAAAATCCTGACTCGCATAAATATGTCTTTAAAATGGGACAATGACACGCAATGCAAATTTGGCAATTACAGGGTACACTGCGAGACAGTCTACCCAAAAGTCACCCAGTCCCAATATTTTAGAATCATCTTTCAGCTTTGATTCGCACTTCAAATCTATGGCTTCTTCTTGAAGCTGTGCTGGCAGTGCTTCAATGTCGATGGCAAACGAATTTCTTGTTAACATCCAGGACCATTCTTCCGACGAGATATCAGGAAAGTAGAAGTTGAGTTCTTGTGCCAGGGAATCCAAATGTGACTGAATTTGCACCTAAGTTTATTACGATCACGTTCATTTTCCAGGAAATTTCATTAAGGCGGTGAAAGGATGAGAAGTTGTTCAACTGAAGCCGGCGTTTCCATAACTGTATTTTTTTGAGGAATGCATAATATTGGAGTTTTTGCCTTGGAGCTTTAAGTTCAAACTGTTCATGCTTCAAAGAAATCACAAAGATATGCCAACGAGACGATAAAATTGGCATGATTTTGCTCCTTACAACACAGCAAATTCCTTATTTTACCTCCAACCTCGCGGCTCCGCAGATTTTTGTGCCGACAGTTGGCAATTACCTGTACTTTTGAACGATTGACTTGGTGCGACAATCACTTGGAGAGATTCAAAAAATGTTTATTTTACAAAATTGTAATATTCGAGTTTAAATAAAACTTAATTAAGAAATAACTTAACGCCCCCCTTGATAAATCCCCACGTGGTGGGTCCAAAATAGACATTCTCATTCACAGTGAGGTGGAGATATCTCCTGACAATATTGTTGCGGTGATGCTGCAAAATGAAGAAAATTGGAAGCTGGTAGCAAGTTTTGTTAAAAATATCCTCCGTACAAAGAAGACAGTTCTAGATCGCCATTGAAGATATTTCACTAAGGATAGGAAGGAAGGAAGTTTGTAGTTTTACGTGACCGTTAATCTCGAGGTCATAAGCCACGGGACCTCCTCTTTACGTGGAATCCGAACCACAGGACATGGCATTTCACTTTGAAAATCTCACATGCATTGACCGGGAATCGAATACGGTCCGCCATGGTGAAAGGCCAACAGCATGACCGATGCGCCACCACGCCCCATTTCACTAAGGAAGATAACCCTACGGGAAAAGATAAAATTACTCGAGCCTGAAGTAATGTGATAACCGGTTCCAGGCTAGTGTTCAGAAGTAACGAGGGGAGTTTTAGTTGGTAGTCTGCCACTCAAGAGCCTGACACAATGTGCGTAAATACATTTCTTCCCCCTCGCCAAATATTAAAAAAAGTTATTAAGAAGATGATCATCATCGATGCTACCCTCATTTCTGCATCTTTAGTACTGTAATTTCGATACTACTTGGTTTAATGGTCAAGCTTTTGCTTGATGAGTTGTTGATATATTTAGCCCCGTGTACTTGACTCTTGTTGTTTCATTTGATAAATAATCGTTTGTGCATTAAATCGAATAATCCGTGGGACCAATAATTGATTAATTGTTTTATCGACTAATCGATGTTCTTTGCTCCTTCCACAACGCTTTCACAGAAGCAAAACAGATATTTAATAACTAAAATATATTGTATCATCTATTTTAAATAATGCACCGTTTTGTGAAAACTAGGCTAAATAAAAGTAAAACTAAAATGTTCCTGTCCTAAATTGTAAACATTGAACAAAAATTCTCAATCTTTGCTGAAAACTCTTTTTCTTTTCTCTTTTCGAAACTCTTCCCAATTTGATTCATGTTTGTCTTTGTCACTGACTGTTATTTGTTTTTTCTTAACATAAACAAGAAAGGGCACTTCGTATATTGAGGCAAAAAGTAACTTTTATAGATTTCTATACATTATTCTGAAAACAAGCCTAACTCAACTTAAGCGATGACCTCTCATTTAAACTTATCTTCTTATCTCATGTATACCAATCAATTAATCGATTCATTCGTAAGCCAATTATTCTATTATTTAATTATTCGATTAATCGAATAAACGGTCAATCAATTTTGATTAAACGTACTCGATTAACTTCAGAATAATCGACTATATTAATCAATTTACCGAACAACGCTTGTTAGCAGCTCTACTACCGTACCAATTATTATTATGTAGCCTATATATGTTTACCCTATTTTCATTTATGAACAAGATGTTCAGTAAAGAACATACAGCCTACTTTCTCCTAAATGCATGGGTATTGTTATAACTCTTTGTCCTTTTCAAGGAGTATGATTGAATGTTGGTTGTAGTAGCTTGTTGAAATACAACGTGCTATAGGGATATTAAACATGAATATGAGGTGCCCTTTGCTAGTGCTACCTCTGTACCAAATTTCGTTCCATTCGGTTTCACCGTGTTCGAATTGATAAGGGGAATCGATTTTCACACAAAGATGGCCGCCATCCGCAAAATATTAGGCTGATGACCTATTAGTTTGGTCAAAGGATGCTCCCTCCATAAAGGTATGTTGTTGCTAAATTTGCTAGAGATCGGATGATTAGGCTAATCGTAATTTGATTTAAGCTTTGAACATTTGTGTGGCCGCCATTACGTTTCTGTCAATATGGCGGCGATATAAATCATGACACTGAGATGCCCTTTGCTAGTGCTATCTCTGTACCAAATTTCGTTCCATTCGGTTTCACCGTGTTTGAATTAATAGGGAGAATCGATTTTGACACAAAGATGGCCGCCATCCGCAAACTTTTAGGTGAATGACCTATTAGATTGGTCAAAGGATTCTCCCTCCATAAAGGTATGTAGTTGCAAAATTTGGTAGAGATCGGATGATTAGGTTAATCGTAATTTGATTTAAGCTTTGAACATTCGTGTGGTCGCCATTACGTTTCAGTCAAGATGGTGGCGATATAAAACATGACACTGAGGTGCCCTTTGCTAGTGCTACCTCTGTACCAAATTTCGTTCCATTCGGTTCCACCGTGTTCGAATTAATAGGGGGAATCAATTTTGACATAAAGATGGCCGCCACCCGCAAACTATTAGGCTAATAACCTATTAGATTGGTCAAAGGATGCTCCCTCTATAAAAGTATGTTGTTGCAAAATTTGGTAGAGATCGGATGATTAGGTTAATCGTAATTTGATTTAAGCTTTGAACATTTGTGTGGCCGCCATTACGTTTCCGTCAAGATGGCGGCGATATAAAACATGACACTGAGGTGCCTTTTATTAGTACTACCTCTATACCAAATTTCGTTCCATTCGGTTGCACCGTGTTCGAATTAATAGGGGGAATCGATTTTCACACAAAGATGGCCGCCATCCGCAAACTATTACGCTGATGACTTATTAGTGTGGTCAAAGGATGCTCCCCCCATAAAGGTATGTTGTTGCAAAATTTGGTAGAGATCGGATGATTAGGTTAGTCGTAATTTGATTTAAGCTTTGAACATTTGTGTGGCCGCCATTACGTTTCCGTCAAGATGGCGGCGATATAAAACATGACACTGAGGTGTCCTTCGCTAGTGCTACCTTTGTACCAAATTTCGTTCAATTCGCATTCACCGTGTTCGAATTGATAGGGGGGGGGGGACAGACATTCAGAGTACACACACTCACACACACACACACACACAGACACACAGACACACACACACACACAGACTCACACACACACATACACACACACAGACAGACACACTTTTTTCGCCCTGTGTTGATCTCATTAGTCTACTTTCATTTTTTGCAAAAATCGAAAGTAGGCTAAAAATAAAAAAGAAATCACCTTTTGTCCATGTGTGTGTGCGTATGTGTATGCCCCCCCCCCCCCTAATACAATCTAAACCACTGGAGCGATATCAATGAAACTCGGTGAGATCATAGCAACATTTTGGTCGACTTCGACAACCCTCTTCAAATATTATTACGTCTCGCCAATCCAACATAGCGGCTGTGCGAAATATTTCACCGGCATTCTATGTCTCCGAAATTGTTACTGATATCACCTTGAAATTTTGTATGGTGATGAAGGGTACTGCTAGAAGTTCGCATATGAGCCTTTTAAAAACCTGTATGGCGGCCAAGCGAATTTGAAACATTTAAGTAGACTTTTCTCGCTATTTTACTATTTAAACGCAATGAAACTTGGTACAGTAATTGTTTATACAGATTGTAATGCGCTGGAATCAAAGTTTGTTCACTTGTTTACATAACCTCAAAATGGCGGCTGTGCGAAATATTTCACCGGCATTCTATATCTACGAAACTATTACCGATATCACCCTGAACGTTTGTACAGTGATATAGGACACTACCAGAAGATCACCTGTGAGATTTTCAAAAACTTGTTAAGTACAAAACGAACACGGCGGCCAACCGAAGTTGAAAAGTTTAAGTAGCTTTTTGTCGCAATTTAACCATCCAAACATAGTGAAACTTGGTACAGTAAATGTTTATACACGTTGTAATGCACTGGCATCAAACTTAGTTCAATTGTTTACATAAACTAAACATGGCGGCTGTGCGAAAGTTTTAAATTAAATTAGTATTTCTTGTGTGTTAATCATGCGATCGAAGTGATTATTTGAATAATGAACCTGCGCAATAATCGTAATCTAATAGTATATAAACCTATGGGCTACCTATAAAATTCCATCATGGCGATCATCCGATACATTCGATGGTTCTCAATATCTACGAATCTATTACAGCAATTAAACTGAAATTTTGTATGTTGATAGAGGCAATTAACATAAATAGGATATATGAAAATAGGCTGTATAGTTCAACACGGAATTACTTGTTCTCTTTCCTTTCTGCATTCAAGGAACACATTATTACAAAATAACGACTTGATTCTGCATACCTGCAGAAAAATGAGCTGGGTGCAAGGTCTATTTTATTTGCTCTCTTGGTCTAATCAGGAAAGTTTGAAGCGACTCCACTAGAGCAGTAGTTCCGTTCTCCTCTGCCGGCTGCAGTGCACTTGATGGGATCCTGGTTATTGTATTCCCCAGACCATCAGCTGGCTTCTAGTCCCTGGAGGACCACTAGCTTCACACCAGAATTTCAGCGAATCTGTTCCATCGACTGGATTATATTGGATAGTTGTATTTCAGCTTTCGTCCTTTACTTCAAATCAAGTGCTAAACTAGATTATTTTCGAGATTCTCATGTAGTGAACTGGTTGCTAGAAGGGAATGCAATCATTTTATTTTATCAACAGGGAAGCAATATTTTGCTGACGTTTGCAGTGGGGTTTACATATCATCCGATCTTCGAAAGGAATGTAATCTCCGTCTGTACATTGTAAATTATTGGCTAAAACTTCGTTAGTATATCTTATATATAAAAGTGAAAGTCTGTATGTATGTATGTATGTATGTGGGTGGGTGGGTCTGTTCCGTATACAAATCTACACCGTTCCACCAATCTCAACCAAATTTTGCATACACATAGTTTAGGACCCAGAAGGAACCGCTGGCTACATGAATTTTCGATAGTCTTTCTCATTCTTGTCATTTCGGCCCTTTTGCACTCAAGCAGATGCTAATCAAATCATAAAATATACTCATGAAGGAATGGCAAGGCAGATAGTTTCCATGGCAACATAGCTCAAGTCGAAACACGGCCGACTGGATCCGAGTTGCGCTCTGCACTACCGGTATAGAAAATGAGGATCTTTACTTGAAATCCCGTTAGTTACTTACCTACTCACACAGCACTGTCAACCGAGTTTATCATAACAAAGACTTGACACTATCTACTTTTGTCAAATACCACTCACTCACTCACTCATACATTCATCACGAAATCTCAGAAACCACCGAACGGATTGGAATGAAATTTGGTATGCAGCTTCCTCAAGGGCCGCAAATAGCCACTAAGAGAGGATTTTTGGATATTCAGGTTTTAAAGGGGGTGTTAAGGGGGTAGACCTGCATTTCATTCAATAGCAATATCTCCCGATTGGTATCATTGGGGCATTTGATACTCGGCATATAAAGTCATCATTAAAAACAAGAAGTTCCGTGAAGAACTATACAGCCTACTTTTCATGCCAATGATTATTCTACAGTATATGAACCTATCTAGAATAATGACAAAATTAAGTTGGTAATATCGAAATATCAAATAAGTTCAAAATATACCTGGTATAATGTAGCCAGATAGAGCACTTTAGTTGGCAGCCCTGGTGACTGAGTATATTCTTAGTTCCATCTCTTAAGGTACAGAATAAAAAATTAGGTTGAAGTCCAATGGACGTTACATGCAGTTAGACACTGGATCTATCAGCACGCGTAGAAGCATGTTGCCAACAATACCATGCGTGTGCTGGTCAGAAATATTCTGAAATATTATGATATCTTGTTGTGCCAATTTTGGAAGAAATCCATTTGTTAGTATAGAAGTTACATGTATTTTAAAATTGGACATAAGAGCAGGCATAGAATCATGTTGTCAGCACTGCCTTGTATTAATTACTCCAAATTAATCTAGAATGTCAGGTGCTATACGTGTGCAAAGTATAGAGCTGTTGGCTTGCATACTTTCTGATATATTGATATTAGGGTAAAAAATATAGACAGCATTTATTAACAGTTGGCAGCCCTGATTGCTCTTAACAATACTTACAGTCATTCTGTTATGGTACACATAGCACATACGAAATTTGGTTGTAATCCAACTGATAGTATAGAAGTTACATGTATTTAAAAATTGGTACTATCAGCAGGCTTATAATCATGTTGGTAGAACTGATGTATATAAGTTACTCAAAATTAATCTAAAATGTCAGAATATACGTGTGCATAGTTTAAAGCTGTTGGCTTGCATACTTTCTGATATATTGGTATTTGGATAACGAAATAGAGAGAGAAATTATTAACAGTTGGCAGCCCTGGTGGCTCTTAAGAATACGCTCAATCATATCTGTTTATGTACAGATATTACATACAAAATTTGGTTGAAATCCAATTGATAGTGTAGAAATTATATGCATTTAAACATTGGACCTATCAAAAGGCTTAAAATTATTTTGGCAACACTGTCATTGTTGGCCTCCTGGAAATTAAACTGAAATAGTATTATCTGCATGTGTACCAATTTTGGAATAGCTCCCATGCATACCTTGCGAGATATCCAACATGGAGCTCAAATTTCTAGTGCGTTTTTTCAGCAGTTGGTAGCACTGACATCATTTTCAAATATGGACGTGAGATATTCTGGTGCACATCTTTACTCATACTAAATTTGGTTTTGATTGCTGCAGCCGTTTAGGAGTTGATAGGGGGGGACACACACACAGCCAGCCAGACAGACAGACAGACAGAAGGGCAGACAGACAGACACACATTTTCCCGGATCGATCTCATAAGACTACTTTTTCCTCATTTTTGCAAACTGTAAAAAGTAGGCTAATAAGAAGACACGTGTCTGAGGGTATTTCGATTTGGTGTATATTATGAGGTGAAAGAGGTGAAAAGTGGGGATTGAAAGATTCCTAATGGAGCGTGTGCCTCTTAAACGACATAGGCGAGGAGTTTGAAACTCAGCGAAAAAAAATCAACATAAAAAATACGTAAATATGTGTTTGACCGTTTTTTCATAAATCCAATTTAAGGGGCACATGGGGAGGGGTGAAATTCTGGGGGGAAGTAACAGGAAAGAAAGTGTCCTAACTGACTGACTGACTGAATCACTCATCAAACTCAGGGGGAAAAAACTGCTTTAAAGCAAGTAAATACCTTTTCGGCAGTTTTTTTGATCAATCAAATTGAAGGGGTTCACCGGGAGGGGTGAAATTCTGAAGAAAAAAGTATTGAAAGAAAATGTCCTGACTCATTCACTCAATCATCATCGCCCTGTCAAAAATATTGAAGCTGGAAACATGGCATTTCGGGGATATGTTCGTTGTAAGTCAAAACCGTACACTAAGAGAGGATTTTTGGGTATTCATGTTCTAAAGGGGTCTTAAGGGGGTTAAACCTGCATTTCATTGAATAACAATATCTCACGATTGGTTTCATTTGTGGATGTGATACACGACATATAAACTAATCATTAAAAATAAGCAGACATATGTCTAAGGGTATTTCGATGTGGTGTATTATTATGAGGTTAAAGGGGTGAAAAGTGCGGGTTGAAGGATTCCAAACGGAACGTTATAGGCGAGAAATTTGAAACTCAGCGAAAAAAAATCAGCTTAAAAAGTAAGTAAATCGGTGTTCGACCGTTTTGTTCATAAATTAATTTAAGGGGCCAATAGGGTGGGGTGAAATTTGGGGGAAAAATGGAGAGAAAGTGTCCTAACTGACTGACTAACTCACTCACTCATCGAACTAAGGGGAAAAAGACAGCTTAAAAAATAAGTTAATAGGTGTTCAAGCATTTTTTCATCAATCCAATTTAAGGGGCCCATGGGGAGGGGTGAAATTTTGGTAAAAATAATTGAAATAAAATGTCCAGCCTGACTCACTCACTCATCACCCCCAGGAAGACTATTAAAGTTGGAAACATGAAATTTTGGGAATATGTTCGCTGTATGTCGAAAACATCAACTAAGGAATGATTTTTGTTTATTCGGGGTTTAAAGAGGTGTTAGGAGGGTAAAAGTAAATTTCACGGATTAACGATATCTCATGAGTTATTTCTTTGGGGATGTGATATTCGGTATATAAACTAATCATTAAAAAGAATCAGGCATATGTCTAAGGGTTTGTCGATATGGTGTATATTATGAGGTGAAAGGGGTGAAAATTGAGGGTTGAGGGAATCTTAACGGAGCGTGTATCTCTGAAACGACATTGGCGAGAAGTTTGAAATTCGGCGGGAAAAAACAGCTTAAAATACAAGTAAATAGGTGTTCGACCGTTTTTTCGTAAATCCAATTTAAGGGGCCCTTGGAAATGGGTGAAATTCTGGGGAAAGAAACAGCATAGAAAGTGTCCTAACTGATTGACTCACTTTATCACTCATCAAACTCAGGGGGGAAAACAGCTTTAAATAAGAAAATAGGTGTTCGACCGTATGTTTCATAAACCCAATTTAAGGGTTTCATGGGGAGGGGTGAAATTATCAAAAATAAATGAATGAAAATGTCCTGACTCACTCACTCACTCATCATCGAACAGCCAAAATTATTGAAGTTAGAAACATGAAATTTTGGGGATATGTTCGTTGTATGCCAAAAACGTCCACTAAGGAAAGAGTTTTGGATATTCAGGTTCTAAAGAGGTGTTAAGGGGGCAAACGTGCATTTCATTGAATAACAATATCTCACGAGTGGTTTCATTTGGGGATGTGATACTTGGCATATATACTAATCATTAAAAGTAAGCTGATACATGTCTAATAGTTTTTCGATGTAGTGTATATTATGAGGTGAAGAGGATGAACAGTGGGGTTGTAAGATTCCTAACGGAGCGTGTATCTCTTAAACGACATAGGCGAGGAGTTTGAAACTCGGAGGAAATCAATCAGCTTAAAAATAAATAAATAAATAAAATAAATAGGTGTTCGACCGTTTTTTCATAAATGCAATTTAAGGGGCCTATGGGGAGAGATGAAATTCTGGAAGAAAAACGTCCACTAAGGAAGGATTTTTGGATGTTCACTCTCATCGACCAACTAAAACTATTAAAGTTAGAAGAATGATATTTTGGGGATATGTTTGTTGTATGTCGAAAACGTCTACTAAGGAGGGATTTTTGGATATTCAGGTTCTAAAGGGGTGTTAACGGGGTTAAACCTGCATTTCATTGAATAACAATATGACACGACTATGACGCGAGCAAAGCGAGGCTAACATTGAGACGGTGTGTGTCTGTGTATTACTCAATCACGCAAGTACCACTGGTCCGATTTACATGAATTTTACATGGAGGAGGCTGATTTACCTGGTTAACATATAGGTTACTTTTGATTTCAATACTTTGCACTATTTAAAGATGGCGACCATTTTAGTGACGTCACTACACCCTTTGGTTTCAAAATTTCATATTTCCATTTCAAATAAAAAGCGAACGCTAAGAAATAGCAAACTTTTGATGGCATATACGAGGTTTAAAATTACATATTCTATCCGAAAGGTATCTCCAACGGTTAGCGAGTAAAACCTAAATTTGTGCTATAAAACCCGGTCAACGCCGAGCGGTGTAGTTGGACAAAATGTTCCATCCTTAATCTCCCTCTGCGCAACACCTCGCCTATACCCTGTTTTAACTGTCACCTTCACATTTTAATTTATTTATGACGCGTAGCGAAGCACGGGTACTTCAGCTAGTATGTTAGATATTCCGCCCTGTCAATACTAAAATATGTAGTTTATGATTATTATTATTATTATTATTATTATTATTTAAGCGAACTTATTTCGATATTCGATGACATCATCTTCAGCGTTTAACATTAATAAAATAAAATTGTACGGCATGGAAATGACAAATATAACCTGAATGGAGAATTTGCTCAAGTTAGAAAGAAGAATGTATGGTCCTAGGAAAACACAGGAAGGTTATAGACTGAGATCCAATGCAGACATTTATAGTAAAATCGACAACCTTGAAGTGATGATCAGAAAACGGCGACTTCAGTTCTACAGACATATGGTCCGCATGGATTGCTCAAGGTTAAACAAACAAATTTTTGTTTAAATCTGGAACTATAAAGGTCAAGGAGGCTATGTAAAACAAATGAAAGAAGAACTTCAAAAATTCAAAATTACTGAAGAAGATTGTCTAAATCAAATAGAGTACAGAAAAAAATTGGCCTCAAAATTCTTGTCGGGGAGAAGAAGAATCTCACCAGAGGAGAATGGACCGCTGAAAGAAGTGCTGCGCAGTCGACCAGGATGAAAAACTTCTGTAAGAGAAAGAAGGAAACTAGACCTATAAAGAAGTGATATTTGCGTGGTCCTTGTTGGCCTGTCCGCGGTGTATATACTGTATATATAAAATAAAATTGATATCCTTACTATAATTTGATTAAAATTAAAGTTCCAAATACATTTTTTTTTTCAAATATTAAAGATATTGCTTCAAAACTGGAGTTGCGATGGATTGTGATGAACTAGTAAACACTAGGCGATAATAATAATTATATCGTATGGCCTCGGATTCCGGGTGCAATCTTTGTTATTTGCGCCCAAAGGGCAGCTTGCATGTCGAATTTGTTGTTCCTTGGAGGGCTAAGAAAGTCACTATAGCGCTTTCTAGTAGAGAAAGGAGGAACTTCTGTGTTGGCGGAAAATCCCGAGATTAATTTTGCCATTAAGAATACGGCCTACTGAATTCAAATGGGTTCTTTAACATGCCAACAACGTATGGCATGCGTGTCATTAATTTTGTTGCCTTTCAAAAATCACTCACCACGGCAAGGAGTGAACCTGCAAGCTTGGGGTTGGTAGCCCGACACGATAACCACTCACCCACCGTGGCAAGCTCTTGTAAACACTGATACTGGGAATTCAGACTTCTACCATCGACATCCGCCAAAGTCATAACCTCATTTCCCGGCTCAATCTCACTGCATTTATTCGAATAGCTTCAAAAAAACTTTCTATATCCCATAAATACCCAACCATTCCGTGCTGTTATAGGAATTATTCCCTGTATTACATGTTTCACTGTAACCGATGCAATGCTCTCTTGTATCAAGCAGGTTATACTTGCATCGGAGTGGAAATTAGTGGTATTGTTCTGACGATAAATTGTGTCTTGAGAATTAGCTGTTCTTGATTGATTGATTGATTGATTTTATTTCCACAGCTACACTTAGAGCTTAAGATCTCCTTTACAGTAGCGTCCTACATAAAATAAGATTAGGGCTTATAAAAATAAAACATTTAATTTACATTCACAACACAGTGGAACTTGGATAATTCGAACCTCAAGGGATCAGTAAAAAAATCGAATTATCCAAAAAATCAAATTAAGAAAGTTCTTTGAAAAGGGTAGAGAAACTATATTGTATTACGTTTACATAATGATTCAACAAAGAAGATTAACAGACAACGATACTGTATAATGACTGTATCGTGAATTACCTCAAAAGTTTCAAATGGTAAAATAAAACCATAATGTACTATTCACCTATTTAACGACAGTAGTAATCCAGCAATCTAGTTAATTCTTAGAGAAATCTACTGATTTTCAAAACAAATTGAGATTTTTACATGTTTCCTACAGTTAAAAATATCGGCCAATACAATAGAATGTAAGAAATTTAAGGAACGGAAAGCAAAATCACTTACGTCATTTCTACTAAAAAAAAAGACAACGCCAAAGTGCTGTGAAGTTCTCGGAAGGAGCGTCGCAGGCGTGTTGTTAGTCACCGCATGCATGCCTATGGTACAACGTCGTTTTTCGGGAATTCCTGACCCAACTGTTTGACTTCCGATCAGCTTTGTACGCGTAATAACTTCGAATTATCCAAAATATAATTCGAATTAACCACATTTTTTTTCCATTGATTGTATATAAAATGCTAGGGACCAAGATAAAAATTCGAATTAAAGGAGATTTCGAATTATAGAACTTCGAATTAGCCACGTTCCACTGTATAAATAATAATAGTCTAACAATGTTAGTAACAAAAAGACAGCGATAATACAATACTACTAATAATACTAACGATAATGGAAAAAATATATACAAAAGAGTGCATACAGACTATCAGCCCGAAAAACAAACACCATATACAAGAAGGAGGTATTGCAATGTATGGTGTGCTTAATATGCCGATATCCTGTGGGGTATATACATGTTTTTGAAGCTATTCGAACAAATGCAGCAAGAGTGGGCCTACAAGTGTGCTTGTGACTTTTGCGGATGTCGATGGTAAGAGTCTGAATTTCCTGAACCATTGTTTACAAGCCTCGTGAGGACAATCGAATAGCTGTCCGACTGTGAGACAGGCGATGCGCTGACCACGCGTCACCCCAATATCTGCAGGCCAAACGGCTGGACAGTGGTCGCTTGGTAGGCCTAGGACTGTCATGTGCTGTAGTGTCTCAGTCTTTTTGATGTGTAACATCTTTCCACTCGATTGCTGTATATATATATATATTTTTTTTTTTTTTTGGAGGGGTTGGGGGTGATTTTGGAAAAGGGATGGGAACAATGAGCGCGCGCGATGGCGGAGATTGGTACAATGACGTAATGTCGGCCATTTGGCTATGTGGAATGTATATCGCATACGGTTTACTTCAAGGTTTGGAGGTCCCTTTAATTATATTCCTACAATAAATCATCTTCAAATTGTCGTTCATTGGTGTGAAAATATCCATTATATCATATTTGCTGAAAACAATTATGATTTATTAAATCTTCATACTTTTGCTGTATTCTCATTTAATGTAAGCATTCGAGGTACTGTCGGCCAAAATACAGCACTATGTGGAATATATATCGCATACGGTTCACTTCAAGGTTTGGAGGCCCCATTGAATATATTTGTGCAATAAATCATCTTCAAGTTGTCGTTCTTTGGTGTGAAAATATTCATTATAATCATATTTGCTGAAAGGATTTGGCACATGAGTTTTACAAGTAGTTATTTTAATGACCAACAGAGTTCACTGTTATCAAGGGATTTGCGCTCCCGGCAGACACATAGTAGGATAAAATGTTACACATCATATGCGACTACTGTAAGGCTCTTATTAGCCTATTTTCAATTTTGAAAAAATAGGCTTATGAGATCACCTTTTGTCCGTGTGTGTGTGCGTGTGCGTGTGTGTGTGTGAGTTGTGTGTGTATGTGTCACTAATAAAATCTAAACGGCTGGAGTGATTTCAATGAAACTCGGTAAGTTCATAGCACAATTCCCGGCTACCTCGACCGTGCCCTTCAAATTTTGTTACGTCTCACTAATCCAACATGGCGGCTGTGCGAAGTATTTCACTAGCATTCAATATCTCCGAAGCTATTACCGATATCGCCCTGAAATTGTGTACGGTGACAAAGGGCACTACTAGAAGTTCACCTCTGAGACTTTCAAAAACCTGGTGACTACAAAACCAACATGGCGGACAAGCGAAATTGAGACTTTTAAATAGACATTTCTCGCGATTTAACTATCCAAACGTAATGACACTTGGTACAGCAAATATTTGTACACATTGTAATGCACTGGAGTCTAATTTAGTTCAATTGTTTACATAACCTCAAAATGGCGGCTGTGCAAAATATTTCACTGACATTCTATATCTCCGAAACTATTACAGATATCATCATACAATTTTGTACGGTGATAAAGGGTACTGATACAAGTTTATCTATGTATATTTCATAAACCTGTAAAGTACAAAACGAACATGGCGACCAAGCGAATTTGAAATATTTTAATAGACTTTTCTCGTGATTTAACTCTATGAGCGCAGTGAAATGTGGTACAGTAAATGATTTTGCAGATTGTAATGCACTGCCATCTAATTTAATTCAATTGTTTACATAACCTCAAGATGGCGGCTGTGCGAAATTTTAAAATTAAGTTTTTATTCTTGTGTCGTAATCATGCGATCGAAGTGAAAATTTGAATAATGAAGCTAGGCAATAATTGTCCTTGAATGGTACATAACTCTATGGCTTATACATATAACAATCCTAAATGGCGAGCTTCCGAAATATTTAGACGGTTCTCAATATCTATGAATTTTTTACAGCAACCAAACTGAAATTTTTATGTTCATAGAGACTATGAACATATGTTCACCTATAGGACTTTCAGTAACCTGGTGAGCACAAATCTAACATGGCGGCGACGCGAAGTATAAATATTTAAATGGACGTTTCTCGCGAATTAACTATCCGAGTGCCGTGAAACGTTGCACGTTGAATGCTTATACAAATGTTGATCCACTGGCATGTAATTTATTTCAATTGTTTGCATAATCACAAGATGGCTGGTGTGCGTACTTTTAAAATCTCGTTTTTACTTCTTGTGTTCTAATCATGCGATTGAAGTTTGAATACCACACGTACACAATAATCTTAATAATGTAATAGTACAAAAATAAAAATCCATCCTGGCGACCATATGAAATATTTAGACGGTTCTCAATATCTACGAATCTGTTACAGCAATTAAACTGAAATTTTGTATGTTGATAGAGACAATTAACATGAGCAGGATATATGAAAATAGGCTGTATAGTTCTTCATGGAACTACTTGTTTTTTTTGGTATAGCTATCACAATAACACAGGTTATCACACACATACCCAAATACACGGGGCAATATGACCACGATGTAACAGCCCCTAAAATGAGCAACATCAACACTATACTATACGAACTGAAATGTCTATAAAATGTTATAGCCTGTCCTAAGCACCTGGCTTCTATTAATGACCATGGAGGAGTTGAAGAAGCTTGCGAAGGACACTATTCGTATCATACCGGTCAATGCATGTGAGATTTTCGAAGTGAAATGCCATGTCCTGTGGTTCAGATTCCACGTAAAAAGGAGGTCCCGTGGCTCATGATCTCAAGATTAACGGTCACGTTAAACTACAAGCTTCCTTCCTTTTTTCGTATCATACCTATTTGTTGAAACTGTTTTATTACAAAAGCTTATAAGAAGTGAGTGTTAGAATTATTATGTTTCAGGCTTTGATCGTAATCCTCAGTAGAAGGCTCTGTAGAATTTATCTGTTGCTGACACCGTTAAATTTATGATACCATGTTAAGATTAATAAGATATATCTTCAATGTTATGGTTAGGAGCCTGCTTTTCCTCTCATCTATCTCGGTATTGCCAGTAGATTTATGATTTATCTTGGAGGAACTGAAGTGTAAATTATGATCACTCGCTACTATTATGCACTTTGCGTGCATTGTGCAGGCAAGACGTTATGTTGTCAAGAGACCACTTCCTTTCTTGGGTGTAAATCACGATTGCCGCAACCGTATGCAAATCTGTTGCTCCAAGCAAGGATTGTTTTCAACCCACTGCTTTTCACGGTTTATGTTAAGCTTCCTCTATTCTACTCTATTCTATTCCCCTGCCATCAAAACAGGAGCAATTTGTAGTCTTGCTTATGGCATATTCAATGCAATCTGCAACAAGTCGAAGTGTAACCGTACAAGGTATCGATCACACGGGCTTTTAAGTTAGACGTCTTACTCTCTATTGCCATATAAAATACGTCTCATTCGTTTTGTTCAATGGGACTGCGCTGCAGGTCGTACCTCAACCGATGGATGGACTACACACCCACGTTCCTTAGTAAGTTCTTTGAGACGGAAGATGATGCTAAGGCAAGGTCTTCGTATGCATTGGTTTTGGGTGAATCTCACGTCGTGAATGTGTCTCTTGTCAACATCAAATTATTCTTCCACAGTTCATACACTGTGTGACTATCGACCCGACTGTAACACGAATAAATAAATAAATAAATAAATAAATAAATAAATAAATAAATAAATAAATAAATAAATAAATAAATAAATAAATAAATAAATAAATAAATAAATAAATAAATAAATAAATAAATATTTGCTTCTTTTATCATCATCTCTATATATAAAATGTAATGTTACGTGATAGGTTGTTTGTCCCATATCCTTTCATATACAGGCTCGTTCTCACGATGGCACGACATTGCTGTCATGACATGAAATGTCGCAGCAGTGTCATTGTCAGAACTGTTTTTGATGCCACCGTCACAGTGCCGTGGCATTGGTGTCGCGTATTCAAAAGTTTTGACATGCGACACCGCGGCATCATCGCTGTCGTGACACTAACGTGAACATCCACACGCAATGTCGTCATGAGAACAGGTTTGTGCCAGTCATGTCTTGACATTGCATCACTAGACCACGTGTATTGGGTGTAATTATATTATGGCTACGTTTGATATTCTTCAGTTTCTGGAACACTATCAGCAATGTCCCTTTCTTAAGAGTTCCTCCAGCATATTTTCGTCGATTCCTAGAAAATTGCTCAATGACCGAGAATCTTCCAATTACAATTCTCTCAGTAAGGTTTCAGATACACCTAGTTTCCCTCTGCGTAGCAACCATTTCCTCACCTACACTTCTTTCTCCTTCTTCTTACATGTTCTCTCCTCCAGAGCTATCAATTCTCCGACAACACTGGCAACGGCACAAAAAAACGCCCACCATGTTGCGCGAAAATGCCATGACAGCCCAAACTTCTGTACCTATCGTGTGAACAGGTAACTGCCATGACAGCCCAAACTTCTGTACCTATCGTGTGAACAGGTAACTGCCATGGCAGCGAATGCCGTGACATTTCATGACAGCAATGTCGTGACATCAGTGCCATCGTGAGAACGAGCCTTACCATTCATCCAAATGCGATGAAACTTTGGTGAGTTGTTCTGCCCACTCTTGTGAAGGTTTCTGAATAAGTAAATCCATTTTATAATAGATGGTGAAGGAGTAATTTGAACAAATGAGTGTTGGCATGCGAACCGTTTGAACAAAGTCCCGTATGCGTTCATATACTTTTCATCCCATTGCAAAGAAACTTTCGTAAGTTGTTGTTAACACTCCCGTGAAGGTTTCTGAAATATTGGTTTTAATTTTTAACCAATGTATGCATAGACCTACTTTTGTTTTATTTGTCTTAATTTTAGCTGACTAAATTCAGTCGGGGTAATTTTGAGTCGAATTTTATAACCCTTATGCTGCTGCTCATACGGGAGATTTTTAATCTTTACCTTATGATGATAGGTATCACGCGCAATATATTATTGCATGTAATGCCTCTTATTGTAGTTTTATACTCTTCGTTAATTGTGTGTACCTGTCTTGTTGTGGTGTTAATTAAGTTTTATTAACATAAATTTCTGTATCTTGCATTGTTTAACTGATGACAGTGTGTATCTCTACCGGCGTTCTTTCGTATTACAAATCAGGCAATAAATTAAATTTTGTCCGATATTCCAGATTGTTCTATGAATGGTGTTAGGCCTACATCTTTGTTATTCGAATGATATTGCAATTGTTAATTATCCTGCACTATGGCTCACCGGGCGTTATCACAATTCTTACTAATTAGTACTGGAACCTAAGGTTAAATGATGGATTGAGAATGCTTCTTACCGTACGTACATCATGTGAATGTTTAGATCAGTCGCGGCTCGTGCTGTTGGGGTTGGGGAGATTGAAAATGAGCAAATTCATCCCAATTAATTGGGATCACCGGAGCCTACCAGACTCATTTTTGTTTTGACTGGGGATTTAAGACCGGATGCCCTTCCTGACGCCACATGATTTTCCAGGTGAAAATTTCAGCCAGCTGTCACCGGGATTCGATCCCCAGCCATCCGGGTGAAAGAAGAGCAGCTAAGTCACTGCGCCATCACATTCTCCAAATGAGCAACGTGTTTGGTGAATTTATTTATAGCCGGGTAGTAACTGACCAGCTTAGCTCAACGCGTAGTGACAAATGTTGGATGCATTTCTTATACGACACGCTTACGCGTTTGCAGGATTTTTAATGCGGGAAAATATTTCAGTCAGAGGGGGCAGAAGTCCGGAATACACTTCTTGTTGATAAATAGATTGGTCTTATTTTGCAATTTTATGAACCGATGGGTATTTTAATTCTCTATTGAAACGGATTGTCAGACCTAGTTTCGTAATTCGAATGTAACCTGCTCCCAATCCTAGCCTAATGATATATGAATCGCAGCCAATGGACATAAGCTGGGCATTTTTGATTGAACGCCCGAGAGCTCTCAACAAGTTCAATTTCAAGTAGTTCCAACGTTGGAACTTGATAGAGCGTTGTGTACTAGCCAAATATAACCTACACATTTTTAGCCTACTTTCGATCTTTGCAAAAAATGAAAGTAGACTTATGAGATCAACACAGGGCGAAAAATTGTGTGTCTGTCTGTGTGTGTGTGTGAGTGTGTGTACTCTGAATGTATGTCCCCCCCTATCAATTCGAACACGGTGAAACCGAATTGAACGAAATTTGGTACAGAGGTAGCACTAGCAAAGGGCACCTCAGTGTCATGTTTTATATCGCCACCATCTTGACGGAAACGTAATGGCGGCCACCCAAATGTTAAAAGCTAAAATCAAATTACGACCAACCTAATCTTCTGATCTCTACAAAATTTTGCAACAATATACCTTTATGTAATAAGCATCTTTTGACCAAACGACATGGTCATCAGCCCAATAGGTTGCAGATAGCTGCCATGTATGTGTGCAAATTGATTCACCATATCAATTCAAACACGGTGAAACCAAAATGAATGAAATTTTGTACAGAGGTAGCACTAGCAAAGGACACCTCATATTCGTGTTTAATATCCGTATAGCACGTTGTATTTGAACAAGCTACTACAACCAACATTCAATTAAACTCCTTGAAAGGGACAAAGAGTTATAATAATACCCATGCATTTAGGAGAAAGTAGGCTACATGTTCTTTACTGAACATCTTGTTCTATACACCATCAATTGCAGTGGTAGGTTCCTTTACACGCCATAAATATATGACATGGGCATACCGGTCGGCGTTACTTTTCTCCGAAGGAAGGTATACTGAAGGCTTTAACGCTTTTAAAAATACGACTTCGGCCGGGTTTGGGCATAGCAGTTCAGCATGCCACCGACTACGCCATCTAATGAGACCCGATCAGAGGAGGCCTGATTTGCGATTGTATCCTACAATACAACCGCAATTTGCCTCCAAAACACTAACATCTAGAGACCTTATCTCAACACGATCCCCGAGTGAAACCGAACTTGAGGGATACGGAAACATACACGCAAAGCATGGCCGGATTTCAAACTGAATACTTCCCTTAGGTCTCAGTGGATGGTACTGCTACCCCTGTCACATCATGATGCTCTGGCGGAAATATTTTAATTACACTTCAAGGGATACAATTTGAGTTGTCAATAATGAATATCACTCTATTTTTCTTCTAAGGGAGTTTCTGGTAACTTGTCAATTAATGGTCCTTCGGAGAGGGAAAAGAGAAAGCTTCAAGAGGGAAGGTTAAGTCTTCTTGAACAGCTTTGAATATATTCTACTAATTAAAAAAATCCTGTCGGTGTTGGCAAGCCTGGCTTAGGCTCTGGTCGCCTGAGCCTTCACAGTTACAATGGAAATGAAGAGAGATTTCTAAACCACGCCTCCCAACCACGTTGGATAAGAAGTAATGAGAAATATGAGGCCCTTGCCTAACAGAGCAAATGTCCATCTGAAGAAAATATTTTTATCGATAGTTCCAAATATATTAACTCTTGTGGATGAATGGACTGAGTGAAATTTACAAATGCTTATAATTAATTTCAATTATAAATACCTTTATTAAAGAGATATATTTAAGGAAGCTTTCAAGAGACGCTCCATCTTAGAGCCTTTTATCACCAGCAGCACCTGGTTTAGATGATTTATTTGCATTTTATTTTCTGAACATGAATTATAACCTACACTTTAAGAATAAAGAATAGGCCTATGAAAATGTAATTCCCACTGACTTGTCTCTAGACTTGTTTGCTAATGTACGTTCCTCTGATTTTTTCAGGTACGTATGCCACTTCGCCTTCTTACGCTGCAGTAAACAAGTAAGTCAAGTTTAACATTTCTTGGTTTATCAGCCGATCTTCATTTGTGAAAAAAAAAAGGCTTATGAGATCACCTTTTGCCTGTGTTTGTGTGTGTGGATGTGTGCACGTATGCGTATGTGTGTATGTGTCCCCACCCGCTAATTAAATCTAAACGGCTGGAGCGATTTCAATGAAACTCAGTAAAGATATAGTACTATTCTGTCCGTTTCCGACAGTGCCCTTCAAATATTATTACGTCTCACCAAACCAACATGGCAGCTGTGTGAAATATTTCACCACATTCTATATCTCCGAAACTATTATTGATATCACCCTGACATTTTATACGGTGATAGAGGGAATTACTAGCAGTATACCCAAGTGACTTTGAAAAATCTGCTAAGTACAGAATGAAACTGGTGGCCAAGCGAGTATGAAACATTTAAATAGACTTTTCTCGCGATTTAACCAACCGAGTGCAGTGAAAGATCGTACAGCAAATGTTTATAAACATCGTAATGCATTGACATCTAATTTAGTTCAATTGTTTACATAACTTCAAGATGGCGGTTGTGCGAAATGTTTAAATTAAGTTTTTATTTATTGTGTCCTAATTATGCGATCAAAGTGAACGTTTGATAATGATCCTACGCAATAATCGTCATCTACTGTAGTACATAACTCGATGGCCTACGCATATAAAAATCCAACATGGTGACCATCCGAAATATTTAGATGGTTCTCAATATCTACTAATCTATGACAGCAATCAAACTAAAATTTTGTATATTGATAAAGGCTATTAACATAAGTTCACCAATGGAACTTTCACTTACCTGGTGAGCACAAATCCAACATAGCGGCGACGCGAAATCTAAATATTTAAATGGACAATTTTCGCGATTTAACCATCCGAGCGCAGTGAAATTTGGTACCTTCGGTAAATGCTTATATAAATGTTAATCCACTGACACCTAGTTTATCCTGGAGTAGCACCAACAGATGACGCACAGGTAGGCTATATGTACGATCATTTTGTTATTTTGGTAAAATAACTTAAAATAGGCTGTTACAAAAGCTTTAAAATTAAAATGGATCGTATTATCAACTAGTTATTCTTCAAATTCGTTTTGTATAGAATGTCAACGCTAGCAAATCAATGTATCCCAAATAGAACAATCATGACATCTTCACTCAACAAATCCCTTTACTGAACAGCAGGATTATAATTTCCGTGGAACTTTTTTAATGTCATACGCTTGCATCCCCCATGACGTTCTGGTGTGTTAATATCAACAACAACAACACCGTGTGAGTTAGCCGTGGTCGTTACGGCATGACTGCTGGCAGTCGCTCACATCCGGGAGGCGAGGAGGTTCGAATCCCCCCGCCGGCAACCTTCAAGATGGTCTTCTGTGGTTTCCCATCTTCCTTCCAGGCAAATGCCGGGGTTGGTCCCTAACTATAGGCCACAGCCGCTACCTTCCAACTCCTCGTCCTTACATTCAAACTTTCTTCCCCAGACAACACGCGACGGTACTTGTAGCTCACCCATTGGGTGTCCGCCTCGAAGCAGCTACAACACTGGTGAGCAGAACATGTCCTCGGACACTCCCGGCACCAAAAGCCATACGCTAAAAAAATCAACAACAACATTCACTAAAATTGTCGGTGAAATCGTACGATGTATTGCACTGAGTAGAAATTGGAGTTGCGGATATTAAGGTACAGTGCTATTTATTTTGCAATATTTCGCAGATTGTTCATGCAAAAATTACGGACGGTGCACACTTTCCATGTCGGTATAGGCTAGGGTACAATAGTGTGTTGCAAACGTCTGGATTCCTACATTTCACGCATATTTTACAGTATTTTCTTGTTACCGTAAAGTTCGTGCAGATTTTGTCTTTGTGTGAGGGATTGTAACTACATTGGTTGATTCAATACACATTGTCAACTTTCAAATCATGTAATTCATGTCCAACTTGTTGGATATTGAGCGCATGTGCGAATCTATCCTTACCTAATTGGTCAATGAAAGAGCTCTGATTGGTTGGAGAAACTGTATCATAATGAAAAGTAGTGTTATAATGACCCCCATTATCACACATTTTTCTGACACATAAAAATTATATTTCAACATCGACGAACATAAATAATTTTTAAGTTATTAGTTTTCAGCATTTCCTGACAAATCATGCGTTTTTGATGAGTTGTTGTATCATTTGAGGGGCTTGAACATCGTGGTAATTTAGCCCCGTGTGGTTGGATGTGTGTGTAGTTTCTGCCTGATAACTTGCGGTCTCTTTTGTAGTGTGTGTATTTGTAACTCTGATGAGAATCGGGAAGGAGGCGGTCGTGTCCTTATGTTAGGATACATCCCAGCATTTCTCTGGAGTAGAAGTGGGAAACGACAGAAAGCCACTTCCAGGTGTTGGGAATCGAACTCTCTTCTTCTCAGGTTAGCCTGACGAGGTTGAAAGCACCACGTTCCAGCCCTCAGACCAGAATGAAATTCCTTGGCAGAGCCGGGAATCAAACCCAGGACCTTTGAGTTCGGAATTTCAATACGTACCGAAGATCACTGAAGGCGGTGAAACAACAGCAACGAAGAACAATCCTAGGAACGGTCAATACTGTTTAGGAAGACTTGAAAATAAGACCGCAGTCGAGAGGGCTAATGTTCCTATCTGAAATGTAGCAGATCCGAGTTCGAATTCCAACTGTATAATCTTTTTCAATTTTTATTAGACTATATATGAATTGCAACCAATGGCCATAGCGAGATATTTTAATTGAACGCCTGTAGGTTCCCAGCAAGTTCAAATTTCATGTATTTCCAACATTGGCTATCAGATGCCACTGACGGCCGTGCCCTTAAGGTAAGAAAGACCTGCCTATCTCGCCCTTGTTAAATCTTCAAATGTCTGGTACACTTTACCCAAAATCTGTTTGGGTTATCGAATCAACATTTTCCGGGATTACTGTTTGGATCATTATCTGCAATAATGAAAATGAAAATCCACAGCCTGCTTCCAGTCTCCGACCGGGTCAGGAATGGAATGAATGAAGCCCCCATCTAGCGGCGAGGATATGAACTGTGCCGGCTGCCGAGGCCTGACGCACTTCTCTGGGGAAATGATGAAATAAATGACAGATGAAATGAAATGATAGTGGAGAGTGTTGCTGGAATGATATTTTGACAGGGAAAACCGTAGTACCCGGAGAAAAACCTGTCTTCCTCCGTTTTGTCCAGCACAGATCTCACATGGAGTGACCGGGATTTGAACCACGGACCCAGCGGTGAGAGGCTGGCGTGCTGCCGCCTAAGCCACGGAGGCTCTTGACAAAAACAAAATACTTTTCCCAAAATGTTTTTAAGGTACGATATTTTAATCCAAAATTATTTCGAGAAATATTTATATTTCTTTTTGTATATTATTTAAAGGGATATCCCTTCTTATTACTGTTCATTAGGATGATGTTGTTACATAAAAAAATGGACCTATCTTTATCAGTTTTCTTACAAATGGTACCAAAGTAGTGAAAAATGTTAACTGAGGAAAATAAGGTTGAAGTTTTTAATTCCTGTTTTTTACCTCTGACAGTTCTTAGAACATTCATGGCCCGTAACTTGCATCATTTCGTCTATCACTGGTTATTTTACTTCTACTTCTTTTAACTTTTAAATAAATTAATAAATAAATAAATAAATTAACAAATAAATAAGTAAACATATAATTAAATAAGTAAATAAAACAATATAAATAAATAAATGCTTATTTCAACTTACCTGTTTGCAAATAAGTAGACTTGTTTCCCTCTTCAAATCAACAATTCTATTATTAATAATAATTGGGGCAGATGACCTCGCTGTTCCGCCCCTTAAACAATATTTCTTCATTAGGCCAGTGCAAAATCACAATGATTATAACATTAGGCCTATTACGATGTTCAGTTTTTTTTTAGCTTATGGCTTTTAGTGCCGGGAGTGTCCGAGGACATGTTCGGCTCGCCAGTTTTTGTAGCTGCTTCGAGACGGACACCCTATGGGTGAGCTACAAGTACCGTTGGGGAGGAATGTTGGATGGGAGGGTCGAGGAGTTGGAAGGTAGCGGCTGTGGCCTATAGTTAGGGACCAACCCCGGCATTTGCCTGGAAGGAAGATGGGAAACCACAGAAGACCATCTTCAAGGTTGCCGGCGGGGGGATTCGAACCTCCTCGCCTCCCGGATGTGAGCGACTGCCAACAGTCATGCCGCAACGACCTCGGCTAACTCACCCGGTACGATGTTCAGTAACCACTCGTAACATAAACAATGAAGGAGGTTGTTATTGTTACCAACACAAAGTCTGCGCTCAACAGAGCAGACAAGAAGTGAGTTCAGAAATCTATCTATAATAGTTCAGAAGTTATACGCTCAAACGTAAATCTCTGTAAAAGTGGGCGTTGTCATTCTTGGCGAACCATAGTCATTTATATTTTATAAAATGACCTTTTTTCTTATTTTTTTCGACTTTCTTTGACAAATTCCTGTTTACTACATTGTAAATAACTAAAAACACCAAATAAATAATTTTTCATTTTTTTTCGCCCTGAGACGGGTTTTCTTGCCGTAAGTTAAGGACCATCCCGGCATTTATCTGGAGTAGAAGTGGGAAACCACAGAAAATCACTTCCAGGATGACTGGGGGTTAGGAATCGAACCCACCTCTTCCCTGATAAGCCTATTGGCAAACTTTGGCACTTGATAGAGCTTTTCTAACCAAATAACCTATAATTTTGGCCTACACATTACCAATTATAGTGGTAGGTTCTTTTACATGCCATAAATCTATGACATGGGCCCTCGGAAGGAAGGCATGCTGAAGGATTTTAACGCTCTTAAAAATCCGGGTTTGAACCCGCGATTATGGGCATAACAGTTCAGCATGCTACCGACTTCTCCTCCGAACACGCTGTCCTTGGGGGGTAAATGTGAGATTTGTTCTCGTACAAAACTGTCGCTTGACATCGGCCATAAGCGAAAGCTTTCAAAGATAATCGCCACTTAAGTGGAAAAATCAGGGCATCAATGCGGTTCTCATCTGGAGGAAAAATTTTCAATTTTTAATCTTCAGTTATGGCCGCTCCAAGGAGACCTAGTCTCTTAAGTAATTTCCTTGATTTTCAATGTCGTCTGCTGTTAGAGGTAGTGTGTTTGGGTTACTGCTCATTCCTTCTTAACGACGTGATACATGCGAATATAAACAGAGTTAAGTGGGTTTGCGACATCTGAATTTATAGGTTATAAAATATATACATTTTCTTTCAGTTCTGCCTCTTGACTAGGGCAGTTTATCTTTAAGTTGTAAACTTGACAAGCTATTAACTGATCAGGAGCTATTCTGTGCGACATTGTCCACCAGTGTGGGATGATCTCGAGAAAGCTAGTTCGTGTGGGTTCCAGATAAGATTAGGGAAACAATTCGTGTAATGAAGTAGCTGTTAAAGTGCATTCCTCGTAAATCAAGTCTGTTGGGAGTGCTACACATTTATCAACCTTAAGTACCGCACAGGCAGTAATTAAATGATAGTGATATGTGAAGTGTAACACTGAGCAGACGGAGGTAAGTCTGGCGTAACGAAGATTACACAGGAGAATCCACTGTGTGCAAGCTGCGGACCTGTTTTTTTTTATTTTATCCCTGAAACTCCTATTTTGTTTTTGTTTTGTTTCTCGCAGATTCTAGTTTTGGTTGTCGAGATTCTATTATATTTTATGTTATACCGCAGTGAAAGCGTTATTTATTTTCTTATATATTTATTTATGATCCCACCTTAAATCATTTATACTCTCCCTGAAGATGTGTTCATTACACAGCCAGAATGTGATTAGTAGTAAAATGACAAGACAAAGCAATCACCAACAATTTGTCCACCGTTAAGAATATCTGTATATTATTTTGTTCCATGCCATATAATTACTGTATTATCATAATCCGAATATTGTTCTATGGCATATACGTATTCTCATAATCCGAGTGTTGTTCCATGGCATATAATTATTTTCTTAATCCGAATATTGTTCCATGGCATGCAATTATTCTCTTTATCCAAATATTGTTGCAATGCATGTAATTATTCTCATAATCCGAGGGTTGTTCCATGGCATATAATTATTCTCTTAATCCGAATATTGTTCCATGGCATGTAATTATTCTCATAATCTGAATATTGTTCCATGACAAAGAATTATTATCTTAATCCGAATATTGCTCCACGGCATATACCGGTAATTATTCTCTTAATCCGATTATTTTTCCACGGAATATAATTATTCTCTTATCACGGATATTGTTCCACGGCATATAATTATTCCAATAATCAGAACACTGTTCCGTGGCATGTATACTGCTCAAAAAATTAAAGCACCACTTTTTTCAAAGGCCACCAAATTTGGAAAGTTGACTGCGCAAGATCGAAATCTCAGTATGACGTTTGCCCCGACGCCTACCAAGCACATGCTTCAGCACAACTCCCCAACTTGTGTAGTTTCGGGATAGCGCCCCCAAAACCAGCCCATTTTTGAAAACCGTAAATTGAAGTTTGCGAAAAACGCTGTAGGACTTGTCGCAGGTTGCCAAAGCAGTCGAAAATGAATGAGTCTTGCTCTTAAGGTTCCACGAACACGTTGAAATCGTTACATTTGACGTTTGGGCATTTTCAACCTCCTTCATCATCCCCTAAACATGGACTACCATTGGGGGCGCCTGAGAAGGTACCGGATGTGTTTAACCACCTGAAAACCTGCACACCGTCCTCAGTTGCTGATTGCAGTAAGTTCTTAAGGCCTCCGGCAGTGTTCACCCCTCCTAACACCCACAACTGGCAAGGGACCAAACAACCCCGTCTTGATTCACCCCTAAGGAAGGTTTAAATCGAGATTTTTATCAGTGCTGCTAATGGGGGGGGGTCTTTCCCTAACGTTTCAAAAGAGGATCTGCGCCTGTGCCGCCACCCCTTCCCTTGCTACCCCCTTTTGTATGATTTTTCGAATCAGGCCCTTTTTAAGGGCTGAAATGAAGTCTTAATCGCTGAAAGGGCTTTAAAGGTCCTTAGAAGTAGTGGTGACACGAAATCAACCCCTTCCGATGTTTGATTGACGTTCCATCCCCCAAAGTTGACATTTTTGCACCCTCAACCCTCCCTGTCTGGACGCGTAACGCGTCATGGCAGAGTTTTCAGAGTTGGATCAAAATGAAACTTATGGCCTGAAATGGAGCCCAAAACAGCAGGTTGGATGGAAATTCATCGGTAGGGTGGGAAACGGGACCAACAAGTTTTCGAAAAAGTTAACAGCCTCTAGTAAGTACACCAATGCATAGGCAACCCACATCACGTCATTTTTCTCCCATTGCCAAACTTTGTAACCTATTGCCGATCATAGGCAACCCACACGCACGGACGTGATGTGGGTTGCCTATGCATGGGCGTACTTACTGTAGGCTGTACACTTTTTTGAAAAATTTTGGTCCCGTTTCCCAACCTACCGATGAATTTCTATCCAGCCTGCTGTTTTGGGCTCCATTGCAGGCCATACGCTTCATTTTCATCCAACTCTGAAAACTCTGCCATGACGCATTACGCGTCCAGACAGGGAGGGTTGGGGGTGCAAAAATTTCGAATTTGGGGGAAGGAATTTCAATCATCGATCGGAAGGGGTTGATTTCGTGTCACCACTACTTCTAAGGACCTTTACAGCCCTTTCAGCGATTAAGACGTCGTTTCAGCCCTTAAAAAGGGCCTGATTCGAAAAATCATACAAACGGGGGTTGCAGGGGAAGGGGTGGTGACAAAGGCACAGTTCCTTTTTTGAAACGTTAGGGGAAGACCCCCCCCCCCATTAGCAGCACGGATAAACATCTCGATTAAAACCTTCCTTAGGGGTGAATCGAGAAGGGGTGGTTTGGTCCCATGCCAGTTGAGGGTGTTAGGGGATGTGGACATTGCCGGAGGCCTTAAGAACTTACTGCAATCAGCAACTGAGGACATGTACAGATTTTCAGGTGGTTAAACACACCCGGTACCTTCTCAGACGCCCCCAATGGTAGTCCATGTTTAGGGGATGATGAAGGGGGTTGAAAATGCCCAAACGTCAAATGTATCGATTTCAACGTGTTTGTGGAACCTTTAAGAGCAAGACTCATTTATTTACGACTGCTTTGGCAACCAGCGACAAGTCCTGCAGCGTTTTTCGCAAACTTCAATTTGCGGTTTTCGAAAATTGGCTGGTTTTCGGGGTGCTACCCCGAAACTACTCAAGTTGGGGAGTTGTGCAGAAGCATATGCTTGGTAGGCGTCAGGACAAACGTCATACTGAGATTTCGAGCTTGTAGGTCAACTTTTCAAAATTTGGTGGCCTTTGAAAAAAGTGGTACTTTAATTTTTTTGAGCAGTATAATTGATCCCATAATCCGAACATTGTTCCATGTCATGTAATTATCTCAGTCAGAATATTATTCCATAGTATATGTTATTGTTTTAAAACAAATATTATTCCATGCTATATTTTAATCCAAATACTATTTCATAGTGTATGTTATTGTTTTAATCCAAATATTATTTCAAGCTATATAATTATTCTCATAATCCGAATAACCTATCATGGCATATGTTATTCTCATAATCCGGATATTAATTTATGGTACCGGTTTATTATTATTCTCATAATATGATGAATTTATTCTTTCATTGCGACAATGTTGACTGAATTCCTAGTCTTTCAATCAATCAGTGAAGTGTAAATGAAATTCTAAAACCAGAGAACATTGCCTTTTCTAAAAATATGACTTAAGAGACATAAAGGCCTAATAAAAAAAGTTCATATACTGAATTTTACAATATTTTCGAATTTACGACACCAGAGGATCAAAAGTCGTACAGTCAGTCTTGTACGTCTCCAGTCACATTTCCTTCCCATATACGCCACAGGTCAGTTCTTCAAACGTTCTGTGAAGAGTGCCGAGTGCTCTTTTGGCATGTAATCTTTGGCAAGTGCGTCAATTTAGCTTCTTATAGTGGCAATATCCCCTGTGGATAGGCTCGCCTCCCAGGTGGCTATATCAACTTGTGACAGTGGAGTCCTAGTTGAAAAGTATGCACACGTATACCGCTGATGGATATATAAGATTTCACGTAACCATTACGATGCTATTCGAATACAATATGTAAAAAATAAAACCTCTGAATGAGAAAACCAAACGCTCGTGCCTCGATTTGTGTCCACTTTGAAGAGACGCTGTCATTTTCTTGTAATAGTATTTCCACCAATTTCTGAAGTCGTATATTTGCTACAACTTCATTCACTGTGCATTTAACGGGGTCACCACTTTGAATCATGGACGACCATCTGGATTGGTTTTGAAAAGGCAAAAGTCCGTAATTGATGCCCCTTCAAAAACAACCTCTATTCTCACGTGACTCTGCCAAGCTCAACAGTAACGTGACTGATGTCCTTCTAACGTCCATCAGAGGGGTCTATATGTGGAGATGTTCAAACAGCAAAAGTGTACATGGTCAAAATGGAGACTGATACCATTTCAAAAAATATCAATTTTAGGACTTCAAAATCCACGCATATCAGCACAAATTTGTATTTACACTCTGCCTTAAAACTACTCGTATTTTATAGAATAATACGTCTATTGAATATATATGCCAGAAAGTAATCACTTTGTATATGAGTACAGAACAGTGTTATACAATGGCTACAAACGAAGTATAGACTTAATTGAGGTCGCTCCATGCAATGTTGTTTTAACGTATCACCAATCCTCTTATGGAAATGGTTTTGACACTCCTGACTCTCTCTCTCTACAAAAACATTATGGGTAATGAAATAATCCGATAATGCATTTCATGTATATTGTCAGCCACGTCCTCCAATCTGAACTACTATATATGCTTATACCATTTGATCCATTGTGTGTGGTCTCGGGGTATGTAATGAGAACAGATCGATAGGTCCTGGGTTCGATTCCTGGCCCTGCCAAGCAACATCATATTCGTCTGAGGGTTGGAGAGAGAAACACTCAGCCTTGTGAGACAAAATTGAGAAGAGATTGGATCGACTCCCACCTCAGTTATTCTCGAGTTGGCTTTCTATGATTTCTCACTTCAACTCTAGGTAAAATGCTGGGATGGTCCCCAAACTTGTGGGCACGGCCGCTGTTTTCCTAAACCTAGCCTCCATTACAAATATAAAAAGGAAGATTTTAGTTTTACATTAATCTCGCGGTCATGAGCAACGGGACCTCCAATTTTACGCTGAATCCCAAACTCAGAACATGATATTTCACTTTGACTGGGAATCGTACGAGGTTCACATTGGTGAGAGGCTCGCAGCTCGATCACTGGGCCACCGTGTTCCTTTTGCAAATATACACTCTAGTACAGACATCATAATGACACAGGTTATCAGAGAGATTCCACACACACTCAAGTACACAGGTCTACTTGACTGCAATGTTGCAAAACCCTATTATTACTATTATTATTGAAAGTATATATTTTATTTTATTTCGTTTACGATCATAGGTACCACGTCAAGCAACTGTTATACATTCATAGAAGCCTTCTTTGCAGCCCAGTGTTGTTAGTATCTTTCCCTGGCACCCTGTCTCCTTTCAACCGTCCATCTGCTGTTCAGCTTGCCTTCGTCGTGAAAGCCCTTAAAGTTATAGATCTGCTACCGGTACTTGATTCTATTAGCGATGTCTTTGCGCTTCACACCCATATTTAAAGAACCTTCCTGACCTCCCTGAATCACTTATCAGAGGTTTTAGGTCTGCCAACAAGTATGGTGAAAATTTTACTAGTCAACCTCCTTTTTTCCATTCTAAATAAGTGACCTTAAAATATATTATTATTATTATTATTATTATTATTATTATTATCTTTATTTACTCAACTTACAATTGGTAACACAACTTATTTCGGTGCATTACGTACAAGAAAATGAGTATAGTCACACTTCGAAAAGCCTATAGCATCATTTTCAAACTATATAACATACACGTTTGACAGTTGTTTTTCCAGTAATGTTATCTTCCACGTCTCTTTTTCACAAGAGGGTCCAAGAAAATCCTAGTGTGTATTCAAAAATCCTCTAACATTGTTGCAGGTCTTCAGAATTTCAGCCCTTTGTGCAATAGTGTGGGTGTATATGGGAAGATCTAGTGCCGCTAGAATTACTGAAAAGTATTTAGGTGTCAGGCCAGTGGGAGAAAGGAGGAAAGGAAGGATCGTCACATTTTTGTGTCTCCAGATTCTAGCCACCTCCATAGCTAGAGGAGTATGTATATCAATCTTCTCTCTGTATTTATGGTGGATTATGTTCATTCGGAACAAATATGTCAATCAAGTACGTGTGATGGTTCTTCTTATCAGTTAAAGTTATGTCTGGTCTATTATGAGGAGCTGTTTTGTCAGTTTGAATAGTGCGATCCCAATACAGCTTGTAATCTTCGTTTTCCAGCACACTTTCTGGAGAGTATTAGTAATAAGGCGTCCTGTCGTGTATGAGGGATCGGGTTAGGGCGTGTTCTTGATGAATGACTTTGGCAACATCGTTATGCCTCTCAGTGTAAGATGTTGGCGCTAGAATTCTGCAGCTGCTGGTAATATGCTATATGGTTTCTGGGCCGGTATTGCACTTCCTGCATCCGTCATCTATAACAGTCTGATCTTTCAGGATGTGTTTCCTATAACTTCTTGTAGCGATAACTTTGTCTTGTATCGCCTGGTTAAATCCCTCAGTTTCTGGAAACAGCTCTCTTCTTGACAGCCATGAGTTCGAAAGATGTTTGTCATTATTATTATTATTAGTATTATTATTATAACTATCTACGCTGGAGCATTTTCCTGAGTAACGGCTATTATCACTCCTGACTGGAAACCGAACGTGAATTTTATATTTCGCAGTTAACAATATTACAACCTATTCATGAAGACATGTCCTCTCTTCAAATGAACAGGCTCAAATCCAGGAAGCCACCCATTTGTCATGCCCAGAGGCTTATAAGGAACCATTTTGGTTCCAGTATGCAGTGGATTAGTGAAAGGACACTAAAAGCTTGTCCTGAGTCGAGCTCCTTCCTGGACCCTACAAGAACATCCACTCCAGGTTCCGATCTGCCTAGGAGGGCTTGGGCAACTCTCAATAGGATTCGGACAAACCACGGAGTATGCAATGGAACTTTGTTCAAATGGGGAAAAATTTCGTCTCCTCAGTGTGATTGTGGTGTTCCTAATCAAACCATCCAACACATTACAACTGACTGTGCTCCGAGGGCATATGGAGGGGACTGGATCGACTTCCTGTTGGCGACACCTGACGTGGTCCAATGGATAGACTCATTAGACCTGAGACTGTAAATAGTGTAAATAGTAAAAATAATGTACTGTAGATTTTAAAGTGATTTTCTTTGTACTCTGAAATCTTGTATTGATTATATTGCCAAACGATAAATAAATAAAATAAATAACAATATTACAGCGACAAAATAAGTTACAATATCCACCTGTCCCACATTATACTCTACCGGGCTTTTAAGATGAATCATTCAAGTCTGTTACCTAATTCTAGGTAGAAAATTACTTCCAGCTGTGAGCTGCTAATGGTGAAACGTGTGCTAGACACCAGCGAGGTGGACCTCACTGGTTCAATCATTAATTCCTTGTTGTGTAATACCAGTAACTCATGTTAGCAGTGAACACCTCGTGGTATAGTTGATAGCATTCTTATCTCCCACCGTGTATGACTGTGTTTTTGATCCCTTTGTTGGGGGTAGTTGGATCTAGAACAGATGTGTTAGTGTGCTGAATTGGAAGGTGATTCCCAGAGAGGGTAGCTTCCCGTAGCTGGGTAAGCTCACCAGTGTAGAGTGTTGTGTGATGTTTCTGGGATGCTCCTGTAAAGACGTAAGAGTCGCTTATGGGGATGATCTACTGGGCGCAGGTTGATGTACTGGACTCCCAGCTGGTCAGAAGGAATTATATAACAGTCCTACTTGTGTCAGCTATGCTGGCGGCTTGCAGCCAGCGGTCGCGTGTGAGAGACACAATAGAACTTGAGCCGGCGATTACAGGCTACTGTTGTCACGCTTACTCGTGACGAGACGGGAAGGGTGTTAGGATGTGAAGAGGCGTGTAATTACGAATACAAGGTGTAGTTTACTGACCAAGTATTTATTGGTCAGTGATGTATGAAATTGTATGTCCCTTTTAGGGAAGTGTGAACAATAGTGCAAATTAGGTGTACAAGTTTGTGGGGTAGGTTTTACAGATTATAGGATATCTGAACACTGCTGACTCACCTGATGATAACAGCTTGTACCAGGGCCTCCGGCTGACACACTGTATGACTGATAATCGAGAGAGCGTGTCCTCATTAAGGCCTTCCTCTTATAGGCTTTGGTGTTGCTTCGTCGGCATTCCATCGATGTAGGTGTCCTAGTTAGCCATTGTGTAGGTGTTTGCGAGTGTGATGCAAGTATTTGGCAGGCTCCCCAATCTGGGCGGCCGCCCTTGCTGTATAAAAGATACTGTTCTGGCTTTATTATATCTTCCAGTTAGGGGTGGTTTTGATAGATGATGGAGGGTAGCTTCAGGGGGTGCAGCCCCCTGGGGGCCTGTACAACTGGGTTCGATTCCTGACTCTGTCAAGAAATTAATTTTAGTATTGGAACGGTGTCGTTGAGTTGCTAGTTACCAATGCGGTGTCAATCTCCGAGACCTGCACCAGGTCAGAGCGCTGTGGAATAATTACTAAACTTTTTATATATTTGTCAGTTTCAGTTAGGTAAAATTTCAAAATTTCCTTGATATATCTATCAACATTTTACTGATTTTCTAATTGTTTGTAATTATTTAGAACCAGTACAAAGCAATGTATATGCAATGTATCATACAATTTAAACACTAAATGTGCGAGTGAATGGTAGCTTTTTAAGACAAATTGAGTTACCATAAAAAATTGGAAAAAGTATTTTTGAAAAAAATCCATCAAACTACCAAAAAGATAAAATTTTTGGACATTATATGCAATTATAAGGTCTCATCCTTTGCTTTACAAAATGTCATGCCATTACATTGAAAAACAACCGAGGTAGAGCGTTTTGAGTCACAGTTATGAAGAGGTGACTATGAGCAGTATATGAGCCCCCTTAATACTAACTCCTCTGACTCATTACAGAAAGATGTTATCTCTCCGAGAGGAATCATAATTAACCTATACTTAGCCCCAATTAAAAATACACATACTAATACAACAATCACAAGAATACAGTTTATCTGTCAAATTCTACACCGGGCGGCTTCGGTGGCGTAGTTGGTAGCATACTGAGCTTCTATGCCCAAGATCACGGGTTCAAACCCGGCCGAAGTCGTCGGATTTTTTTAGAATGTTAAAAATCCCCTCAGTATGCCTTCCTTCGGAGGGGAAGTAAACCCGGCCGTCCCATGTCATAGATTTATGGCATGAAAATGAACCTTCCACTAACTACACTTGGGAAAGCTAACATTTGTAGGTTAGTTTGATAACGCTATATTAGTTCCAACGTTTGCCGCCAGGTGCTGGCTGCGATGGTATCTAGTAGCCATGCCCGCAGCTAGGTGTCGTGGATGGTAGCATTTGGAAGCAAAAGTAGGAACTACTTGAAAATTGATAGTCTACAGTCCTTCTACCTGAATCACAGATAGCAAACACTAATACAGCCATCACAATTAACACCGGTTATCAGACAAATTCTACACACACCCAAAGTACACGGGGCTATATGACCGCGTTGTTGCAGCCCATAAACTAAGAAACCAACCAACTAACCAAATTCTACACCACACACACCCAAATATACGGGGATAATTGATCTCGAGTTTATCGCTCACGTAAAACTACAAGCTGCCTTCTTTCCTTTAAACTATTGAATGAGCGCCTCAAAATAACGTGAGCTCCCTAGTCAGGCGTGTTAATTTACTCACTGAACTACGCCAATGGATAGTCAAAACGGTATTCCGGAAGTCAAGTGAAGAAAATACTGTATTTTTATGCAACTCCCTATCCGTTTTCCAAGCTCTCTCACGTTATAATAGAATTTCAATTGATTTCATGTTTTTATTCAATGAACAAAGAGAAAAATAGGAATAAATATATTTTCTGCAAACACGTAAATAGAGTTCCATTAAAATAAACTTAGCAGAAGTGAGATGAATTCTATCTCGTTCACATTGACTTGGAAGTGAAACACATTTACCTTTTATTAACTATGGAAGTAATAATAATAATAATAATAATAATATCAGCCAGTTTGTTCTTGAAAACAATGAATACAAGCTGTATTGGGACCGAACTATTTTGACTGATCAATCGGTATCACACAACAGGACGGATCTGGTGGTTGTAAACAAGAAAACCAAGCAAACTACATTGATTGATGTAGCGATTCCTAACAACAAGAATCTCCAGTCAAAACACATTGAAAATATCAGCAAATATAGCGAGTTGGTCGACCCTATCAAAAGACAATGGCATGTAGAGCGAGGGAAGACCATACCTATCATTGTCTCGAGTACGGGCGTGATCCCAAGTACCTGGCTCCAAGGCCTTAAAGAACTGGATCTGGATACTTGGCTGTACAAACTAATGCAGAAGGCAGTAGTGCTATCAACAATCAGAATCGTTCAGAAGTTCATGGGTAGCGAAATTCCAGCTTAGAAGTTGCTGTTTCCGTAACTATACTTTGGTTCACTGAAGCCCGTATAGTTATGTTGTAAAGTACCAGAAATGTGTTATATGTACTGTATAAACCGAAAATAATAATAATAATAATAATAATAATAATAATAATAATAATAATATCGTCAATCACACACAATCACAGAGAGATACTCTTAACATCGAGTCAGATTTCCGCAAGCGACGACTGAGATTCTACGGCCACATTATGAGCCTGGATGACGACCGGCTAACAAAGAGAATATTGACTCACTTACGAAAACTTAAAGTGACAACAGTCTGGGTTACCCAAGTCCAAATTGATCTCGAAAGTGCCAACATCATACCAATAGACATAGACGATCGAATGACATTCCGACATAAGATCCACAGTTGGGAAGTCAAACATGAAGATCGACCAAGGAGACCAGGGAAAGGATGGACGGAGGAACGTCGAGTCCGACACAGTGAGATGATGAAGGAGTTCTGGAAGGACAAGAAGAACAGCACCAGAACATAATTTGCTTAATGTGATCCTTTGGGTCTAAACAAGGTAAATAAATAAATAATAATATCGTATGGCCTCAGGTGCAAGCTTTGTTATTTGACATCCAAAGGGTAGCTTGCATGTCGAATTTCGTTGTTCCTTGAAGCACTATGAAAGTCAAGGAGGTTAGAAATCTAAGCTCCTTGAACACTATAGCACTTTCTAGTAGAGAAATGAGGAACTTAGTGTTGGCGGAAACTCCCGAGATTAATTTTGCCATTATGAACAAGGCCTTCTGAATTCAAAGGGTTCTGTGACATGCCAACATCGTATGACATGGTGTCGTAATTTTTGCCGCCTTTCAAAAAAATCACTTACCACGGCCAGGAGCGAACCTGCAAGCTTGGGGTTAGTAGACCGACACGTTGACCACTCACCCACCGTGGCAAGCACTATGTAAGTAAATTGATAAGATTTTGTTTTCTCCCTTTTTATGACAGTCAGCAGATTCTTTCATTTTTTGGCAGTGACGAGTTGTGAACTTACACTTCCGCGGTGGCAGCCAAGAACGCTAGTCACTACGCCACGAGATGGTCCTCCTCGGTTCAAGTCACTCATTTTAGGCCCTCGGACCGTAATTACATTCATTGACTGGGCTTGAAACCTAGCCTAAGACCTTTGAGTCATGAACATAAATATGTACCTCTAATCTATTGGTAGGCATGATGGTGCAGTGGTAAGCCGCTTACTTCTCACCAAGGTGGGTTCGATTCAAGGTTAAATAATGATCGTGTGGCCTCCGGAGAGGCCGAGTGCAGATCTTTCTAGTTGACGCCCGTGGGCGACCTGCGCGTCGTAATGAGGATGATGTGATGATGAAGACGGCACATACACCCAGTCCCCGAGCCACGGGAATTAAGCCCAGGAGATAAAAATCCCTGTTGGCTCGGCCGGGAATCGAACCCGGGGCTCTTTGGTCCAAAGCCTAGCGCGCTAACCATTTAGCCACAGAGCTGGACAATTCCAGGTTAATGCACGTGAGATTTTCGAAATGAATTATCACGTCCTGTCGTTCGAATTCAAGACAAAATTGGAGGCTTGTGGCTCATGATAACGGGGATGAGATGCGATGAAATTCTATGTGGTGGGTGGCAAATGCTGGGACGGTACCTTCTGATAAGCCACGGCCGCTTCCCTCCACATCCTTGCCCAGTTTTATTCATATTCATTAATTTCATCTCTCATTAACTCCTCTCATAAGGTTGGCATCACGAAGGGCATCCGGCCGTGCGGGTAGTCAGCAATATGAGTCTCTTATCTTAATTCTTAGCGCCATTTAAATACGGGCTTAGGTTATACCAGCCATCTTCTCTACCGAACCCCTTTCTGTGGAAATATCTGTTACATCACAGCTCAGGTAATACAAATATACGACTGGCTGCGTGGCTCATAGGTAACGTTCTCGCCTGCTCTTCCCAAGGTTTCAGGATCGAATCCTGGTGCAGTGAGTTGGCATTTGAGGGAGCGCAAATGCGAGGGAGCCGTGTCAGTAAATTTACTGGTTCTACAATAGGGCTGTAAATACTCAGACTCGTGAGGTAAAACTGAGAGGAGGCGGGTTTGATTCCCAGATCAGCTATCCTAGAAGTAGTTTTCCTAATTTCCCAAATGCCGGAATGGTACCGAAATTAATTATAAATGCACACAGTAGGACAGCCATCACAATCACATAGGTTATCAGACAGATTCCACACGTACCTAATTACACGGGGCTACGTAGCCACATAGTCGCAAAGCCCCTAATTGAATCAACAACAATTAACCGAGAAGAGGTAGGATCTATTTCCACCTCAGCCATCCTATAAGATTTTTACTTTAATCTCCCAAGTGTAATTTCTGACCATATACATTATCTTCTCGGTCCTAACCTTTATTACAAGTTTAGTACAGAAATACACACAGTAGGATAGCCAACACAATCACATAGGGTATCAGACAGATTCCAGACACACCTAATTACACGGGGTTACAGGCACCTTAATAACAGGCAGACTCCATATACGACAAAGTTCACGAGACTTATTACCACGATACTCCAAACCTTGCATTGAAGCAACAACTGGAAAGTACTTCTAAGCGTCAATGGTACCAATTTCTGACCACCAGAGGTATTCCGTCACCATGGGATCAAACTATGCGTGAAATTGCGAATAACCTTGCCAATTTCCCTTTCAGAAACACATCATTAGAAACAACTTCACAGACCTGCTTGTAATATTTTTAACACTTTTTTCAGACAAATCTCACTCTTTTTGAGCAATCCTCTAGAAACTGGAGTCATGTTTGGCTGTTTTTCTTTTGAAGACAAAAGAGATATTCAAGAGATCAAGACGGGGAGGGATCCATATTACCGAAGAGTGGTGATGAGTAATGCGATTCTTCTTCGGTTTATAGCCCATAAACAGTGTTGCTCGGGTTTTGTATATACCGTACGTAAAATCTAGCCTGATTTTCACATGATTTCCACCTTACCGTCATGATGAGAATTAAGTCCAAACAACCAATCACAGAGTCAAGAGAATTAACCAATGCTAAAGTGCTACGGCTCAGTCGTGAATGAAACGTGGAGTGCCAAAGTCTAGCGTAGTATCAGTTAGTAGTCAAGTCAAAAATCGTTTGTAATAGGTGTTCATAGATATGCGATTCCCTTTGGATGACTCATAAACGATTAATGCTATCAAATTTCAGTGTCAGAAGAGTATAGTAATTGGGTGGAAGCAATGTTTTGAGATTTTATTTTGTAAATAGGCCTATGTTATTCGACTCTGCTCGTCAAGACGTAGCCAGGTAACGAAACTCGTCGTTAGGCTCCAGGCCTGGTAGCTGCAAGTTCATAAACCCACGGTTGGAGTCCCGGCACTGACACTTGCCATCCTGAGTGGTTATCCCATAGTTTTTTTCACACCCTTTTTCGGAATATACTGGGATGGTAGGCCTACCTAATTTTGAGTCCCGGGGCATCTACCGGTACCCCAATATTCTTGTTCCTATTAGTTAAAGTAGCCTCCGTGGCTTAGGCGGCAGCACGCCGGCCTCTCACCGCTGGTTCCGTGGTTCAAATCCCGGTCACTCCAAGTGAGATCTGTGCTGGACAAAACGGAGGCAGACAGGTTTTTCTCCGGGTACTCCGGTTTTCCCTGTCAAAATTTCATTCCAGCAACACTCTCCACTATCATTTCATTTCATCTGTCATTCATTTAATCATTGCCCCAGAGGAGTGCGTCAGGCCTCGGCAGCCGGCACAGTTCATATCCTCGCCGCTAGATGGGGGCTCCATTCATTCCATTCCTGACCCGGTCGGAGACTGGAAGCAGGCTGTGGATTTTCATTCATTTTTCATTCATTAGTTTGGAAGCATGCTGAACTGCTGTGCCCAAGGTAGCGGGTTCAAACCCAGCCGAAGTCGTCGGATTTTTAAGAGCGTTAAAATCCTTCAGTATGCCTTCGGAGGGGAAGTAAAGCCGGCGGTCTCATGTCATAGATTTATGGCATGTAAAAGAACCTTCCACAAATTATACTTGTGTGAAGCTACATTTCTAGGTTAGATTTCATTGGGACGCTCTGTCAAAATTCCAACGTTCACCACTAGGTATAAGTGACATCTGGTAGCGAAAGCTGGAACTACTTGTAATTGAACGGAACTTGTAGCTCACCCTATGGGTGTACGGTTGAAGCAGCTTCAGCCTCTGGCAAGCCGAACATGTCCTCGGACACTCCCGGCACCAAAAGCCATACGATAAATAAATAAACAGTAGCACACACTACTTCACTCACCTCATAAACACCGGTTATCAGACACAACCACCCAATTACACAAAGCTGATAACCAAGATATTCCACAATCCATAATGAAGTAAAAACGATATCATCGCAGCAATATTCCTGATCTTAGCCTGATGTTCGCCTATAATCACAGCAGTAATGTCCGAAGGAATGGAGACTTCAATGCCTGTGTGGAGCACTAGTTTTTTTTTATTGAACAACTGGTCTTGCTCCTCATTTACTGACGTAAAGCTCGTGGCAAAGTCGTAACAACGTGATAATAGGATGAAGGTCAATTTAAAGTAACGGAGATAGAAACCAGTATCCAGACAGAGCCGAGACGACTGATTGATGGAACTCCAGCAAATTTCTTATTGTCTACTGTGTATGCTCCAGTCCTTCATCAAGTTGCACTAAATTTGACTCATCATCAGACGTTCGTTATATCTAATTTTCAACCCTCCGGTATAGCGAACCTTGCTCTACTCTCATATTTGAAGGTTCCCGTAGCCTATCATACGCGGCAAAAAACATAGACCTTCTGTAGTTTAATTACTTAGCTATGAAAGGCAATATTGAAGTTTTTGGCATCATATAGGGAGAGGATAATGCTGAGAGAATACTTAGCATTCCTGACAAAGAAGTTCTACGGTGTGTTTAAAACATGGGATATAGCGGAAAGTTCACTATCCCAGTGGTTCCAGTCGGGGTGTACGAAGCGTTTGTTGGTGAGCCCAGTCAGTAATAGCTGTGAAGGCTCGTATAATGCAAGGCAAAACATAGAAGGTTGTCTGAAGTTGAACCCCTTGACCGTGTAAGCCAGTAGGCTATATCAACTGCATTAATGATTACATTTTATAAGGAAAATGGACAAGAACAAAGCTCTACTTTGCAATGAAATATCCGTGAGAATAAATAATATGAAGGGAATAGCGAAAACAAGGGTCTAGGTCTAAGTCTCATTTTCAAAGTGTTCAGATTACTGTATAAATGTAAAAATACTGTACTGAAAGCTTTTATCATAATATGCCTACTAGATACCTGTCCCCACTTCGCAAGGTAGCACTTAAATCATGTTGTTGGTTCATTTGAGCGGCTGGCCATCGTGGTCATTTAATCCCATGTAATATACTTGGGTGTGTATAGGATTTGTACCATAACCAGTATTATTGTAGTATCTGTAGCTGTGTATGTATTTCTTAATTTAAGCTAAGATTAGAAAGGCGGAAGCTATAGAATTAAGTTAAGTTTTGGTCTAAGGTCTGGAACGGTCTCCACTCAACCTCATGCGGCAAACTCAGAAGAGATGGGTTCGATTCACGCCTCAGCGTTTCTGGAAGTGGTTCCTCCTGGTTTCCCCTTTTCTTTTCCAGGCAAATGCTGGAATGGCTAAGGCCACGGCTGACCCTTCCTAATCCTCACCTGAACTACAAATACATACACTACTGCAGCCATCACAATAACAGAGGTTATCAGACAAATTTTACAGTCACCCAAGTAGCCTATATTGTACGGGGTTAAATGACCACAATGTCTAACCCTTTCAAGTGAGACAATAACAACAATAACATAAAGTTAGGAATCATCCCGTCATTTTATCTACATTTTAAGGGAAAACTACGGAAAGGTACTTCTAGACTGGATGAAGTGAGAATCAAACCCAGGACTTTTGGTACTAGAGTCTCAATACGTCCCATGAGATCACAGACGGAGACTTTCTAGAAACCAAGGGCTATCATAAATATAATTGTTATTGTTGTTGTTGTTGTTGTTGTTTCATTTAGGGCTTTGGCATCGTTATAACCTGTCCTACGAACTTGAAAGTGTATACAGTTTTCTGATATCACTTTATTATAACACTAAAAAGAAACCTCTCAGTCCACATTAGGTCAAATTTCCCGGATTCTACTGAATCCTATTTAAAATTCCAGAGCACCTATCACAATTCAAGCCCCAATAACTACAATGAATTACATATTCTTCAGTTTCAGTCACCATAACAATAGGCAACTAACCATCAGGAAGATTCAACACGCACTTGCAGAAATTGATCTGTAGGCCACGATGTCCCAAGCCTCTAAAATGAATTAGAAAGTAATCATCTGCCACGTCTTCTAGTGTTTTTCTGTGGTATCCATCCACCTTATGGTGTACTGGTTAGTGTTCTTGGCTGCCACCCAGGAGGTCTGGGTTTGATTTCCGGCTCAGCCAAGAAATTCTGGTCTGAGGGTTGGAACGGGGTACAGTCAGCCTCGTGAGGATAACCTGAGAAGAGATAGGTTCGATTACCATCTCAATCGCCCTGGAAGTGGTTTTTCGTGGATACCCTACTTTTATTTGGGGCAAATGCCGGGATGGTTCCCAACTTAAGGTCTTCCCAATCCGTGCCTGAATTAGAAATACACCCACTACTACAACAACAACAACAACAACAACAACAACAACAACAACAACAACAACAACAACAACAACAACAACAACAGAGACCACAATTACACAGGTTATCAGACAAATTACACACCCAAGTGCACGAACCTAAATGACCACTATGTCCTAGTCCCTCAAATGGAACAACTAGGCCTACTACTGAGGAGCAACTCTACAAAACGCATTATGTCCCAGGAAGGTATCATCAATGTAGTAGCCATTAAATCTACTGACACGGCTCCTCGCACTTCGATTCGATCCTGTAACCATGGGCACAGCAGGAGAGAATACAAAACTAAGACCAGTTGGATCTATTCCCACTTTTGCCATCCTAGAAGTTGTCTTCCGTTGTTTCCCACTCCCGGTCCAGACAAATGTCGGGATAGTTCTCAACTTAACGCTGCAATCAATCCTTCCCAATCCTCGATCACAAATACACACACTACTGCAGAACCACAATAACACAGGTTATCAGATAAATAACAAAACTTGAGGCATCTGAAGTGTGGTTTTGGAGACGAATGACCCGAACAAGCTGGATGGAAAGAAAGACAAATGAGATTGTTCTGAACCAAATTCAGGAGAATCGATACCTGTTGAACACCATCAAGAAAAGGAAAGCAAACTTCATGGGACACATACTCAGACATGACACTCTCCTCCAGGTAATTTTTGAAGGAATTTTTTTGGAGAAAAACCAAGGGAACGACCAAGACAATTGTATCTCAAGAACATTGTCAAGGAGATGGAAGGTGACTCGTATGCCAATATGAAGATAACTACTGAAGACCGCAAGAAATGGCTGCAGTGACAAGGCTTTTAGCCTTGAGAAGCTGATGATGGATGATCAGATAAATTATGTACACAAACCGAAGTACATGGGTCTGATAATCACAGTGTCCAAGCTCCCATTTTGTACAACCACTCTATTTCTGGTATAGGCTATCTTGGTTTCTGAAGATGATGATAATTAATGTTTTAAGTGGCCTAATATCAAGGTTATCGGCTCCTAATGGTTAAGGTGATAGTGCAAATGGAAGAAGATGACATAAAGACTACAACTAACACCAACTTCTGACTTAACAACTAGCTTAGCCTATGTCTACTTACTAGAAGAAAATGAAAAAAGTAAATAGGGAGAAAATCACAGATAGGGAAAAGAAATGCCAACAGCCCTCGAAGAATGAAGACTGAGGGACTTCGCAAGAAGAAGAACCATGAAAGGCAGATAAGAAAGGGAAAGAGGAGAGGGTCCGCCGCATAGGCAACGGAAAAAAGAAAAAAACCGGACCCAGCTCAGGAATCCATCGGGATGGCCCACTCCGGAGCTCAATAACCGTGAGTCCTTGAGGGTGTAGCACTATCCAGGGTGCACCATAAGTGGTGGGGCTTCACCCAACCTGCCTCATTTGGGGCCTTGAGTAGAAGGCAGGAGATAGCATGTAATGAAAAGAAAAGGGCTGACCCTTCGGAGAATCAGGAAAGATGAGACCAGGGCCAATTAAGGCGGGAGTGAAAGATACCTTAGGTCTCAGACACCATAATACTGTCTGGGTAGGAAGAGAACATGAGTTGACCAAGAGAGGTTGTCAGGAAGAATGACTGAAAGAAACCCGGCACAAGTAAGTGGAAGCAATACCGGACTCAGTTGAGGTATCGTGGTCGCCAACATAAGTCCCACTAGTCGTGAGTCCCTGGGGGGAGTTCTTAAGATTTGTACCCCATGACAGAGTAGCCGTGCGCGTTACATTGCTCACCACGACTGCGGTGGGTAGCTGCAGCAAGTCCGGAGTTCGGAGGTTCGAATCTCGGCACTGTGAGCAGCTATCCCACATTCGCTCTAGGAAAATATCGGAATAGTACCTTATTCAAGTTCCATGGCACCTACCCTATCCTCCACCCTACACACACTATTACAGTCATCACAGAATCACAGGTTATCAAACAAACTCAACACAGGTGGTTTCGGTGGCGTAGTTGGTAGCATGCTGAGCTTCTATGCCCTAGGTCGAGGGTTCAAACCCGGCCGAAGTCGTCGTACTTTTTAAGAGCGTTAAAAATCCCTCATTATGGCTTTCTTCAAAGGAAAGATAAAATTGGCGGTCCCATGTTATATACTTATGGCATGTAAAATAACCTGCCACTAATTACATTTGTGTGAAACTAAATTATAGGTTAGATTTAAATAACGCTCTTCGGTTCCAACGTTCGTCGCCAGGAGTTAACTGCGGTGGCATCTAGTAACCAAATTTAGAACTAGTTGTCGTTGACGGTGGCGTTTGGTAGCAAAAGTAGGAACTACTTGAAAATTGAATGGCTGCAGTCCTTACTTGAATTAAAAACACATAACACACACTAATACAGCCATCACAATTAACACCGTTTATCAGACAGATTCTACACACACCGAAAGTACACGGGGCTACATGACCGCGTTGTCGCAGCCCCGAAACTGAGGAACCAACCAAACTCAACACACCCAAGTACACGGGGCTAGTGACAAAAGATATCCCAAACCCCCAAAGTGAATTAATAACAACAATTGGAGATTATTGCCTGCTTTTGAGAATTGTTGAAAGCAGCGGTGGATTTGAAGTCACTGGTAGGGGGCAATCTAAAGGCAAAGCAAGATTTCGCTGGGATAGGTCAGGTCGTGCTTCACAGGCTGGTGTTTGGGGCAGGTCCGGGAGGGTCATCATGGGCACGTGCGCGGGAACAACACTTGTGCGCATGCGTAGAATCAGTCAGTGACGGGACTGGCTGGAAAGACTACTTCTCCCAGTGCTTGTTGTGGTACTGGGTTCCAAGGATGGGCCGACTCTAATCGTCCGCACTTCTGTCGGCACCACGTGTTTTACTTCGCGCCGGAGATTCTACCACTATTCGTGTCCGTGTGATTACGTACCTTAACGAGCACATTTATCAGTGTCAGCGTGTGTTTACATCAAAATGTGTGTTTTTATTCCTGGCCAGTTATACGTGTGTTTTATAATTATTGTGGTATTTTATGCGTGTGTTAAATTTATTACTTAACTTCATATGTGAAATCTAGTTTTCTGAAACTTAATATTATTGAAATTCCATACAAACTCTTTAGATAAATGGCTTCCGTTTAATCTCATCATATCTCAACAAGTGCAACAGTACATTCATCCCTTTTGACCCCCTACGTTCATGCAGTAATTTGCTATAGTTTCGTCAGTTTTTAAAACGATCTAGGCCTATGATCGTCTCTAAAAGCGTGTTTTTGTGCACAGAATTCTAATAATTGTCTCCTGTCATTCACGAAAACGATAGATCATTTCTTTTAGAAAATATCCTGAAATCTTGAAGATAAATACTTAATATTAATTCGTTATTCTATAGTTAAATTTGAAGTTCATTGTGATGTACACTTATTTATTTCAATATGGAACGATCCAGAATTATAAACTAGGGGAAAATAGCTTGAAGGCAGCATTCTTATAACTGTAACGTACCGTACTGACCAACGTTAGTTCCAAAAAAAATAGTGTAAAATATTGGTTTATTGTAGATTATTATTGGAAGACATTGGTGCATACCTGGGTTAGATGAATTTTTCTTCTAATGGTTAAAGAATTAACTGTGAAAATTCTTCTTCCCATATAACCTTGCGGGTACGGCTTCCAATCGCGTGTGCCAGTGCAATTACGTAGAGTGGTTCCGTATTATTTGACAGTGTGTGTCGAGAGGGGACAACGCATTTTTTAAAATATAACAAGTGTGGAAGTTGCAATGACATAAAACAATGCTCTAATAATGTTAACAAAAGCAAAGTCGTGGCCACTTCTTCTGGCTCGACTAGAGGTGACCGCTGCCTCTAACGGTGACTTGATAGCATCGTTTGATGGCTGTGTGCCACCGACCCAACTTCCGTTAACCACCACTACATCGACCACCAATGATGCTGCCATCACAGCTACCACCGCCGCAACGACCACGGCCAATGCAAACGCTGTTAAGAGCAAGGCGCCTTTCGGCGTCGGTACCCCGTCACCTGTTAACAGCCAACTGCAGGCTCGGAGGCTACTTTTGAGGCACTACTACCCAGAAGGTGGTTGGGGGTGGGTGATCGTCACCTGTTCGGTTGCTGTGCATGTGCTGAACCACGGTCTCCAGTTGAGTTGCGGAGTGATGCTTCAGCCCGCCATGGACAAGTTTCAATCTGAGATCGCCGATACAGGTAAGTTAGGCTCCAGTATTATTATTATTATTGCTTTTATTGGTGCCTTTATTGCGGCGAAGTTAGGGCTCTAGGCCCTCTCTTGCACTCAATCACACACAGTGAAACTTAAATGAATACTCAAATATGATATTCTTAACCTACCAAACATAAATACTAGGAAAACTTAATTACTAGAATTAAGTTGGCGACTGCCTGATATTAACTAAGCTATACAAATGACATATATTCTTAATAACATTTTACTATGGTCATTCACTCACACATTCATACACAAATTGTTCTAGCTGGCCTACGAATTCAAGAAGAAATCTTTACATGCACGTTTGAAAGTTGTTAAGGATGTACAATTTCTAACGTCACGAGAACAATTGTTCCAAATTCTATTTCGGGACACGAGTAAAGAGTTACTGAAGGCAGATGAATGATGTAGAGAATTGCAATTATAGATACAGATTGCGTGTGACGATCATGAAAGGAAGAAAGAAAACGAAATCGTTGGCTTTTACATGTCAATCGTATAAATTATGCAAACAAGTGGGTGAAGGTGATTGTCATGTCGTTATGTGTAACTAAGGATTCGTAGAACAGTATTATAAATCCGAGATTTAGTAAGTTTGTTGGTTCGTTCCTCAGTTTAGGGGCCTGCGACAACGCGGGCGGTCATGTATCCCCGTGTAGCCAACTCAAGGTGAGTGTAGAATCTGTCTGATAACCAGTGTTAATTTTATTGTGATGGCTGTGTTATTGCAATTCAGATAACGACTGCAGACGATCAATTTCAAGTAGCTCCTACGTTTGATACCAAATGTTACCGTCAATGACACCTAGCTGTGAACTTGGCTACTAGATGCCACGCAACCGGCACCTGGCGGTGAACGTTGGAACTTAATAGGGCGTCAATCAAATCTAACCTACAAATTTAGCTCCACACAATTTTAGTTAGTGGAAGGTTCTTTTACATGCCATAAATCTATGACATGGGGCCCGCCGGCTTTACTTCCCCTCAAAAGGAAGGCATACTGAGGGATTTTTAACGCTCTGAAAAAGTTCGAAGACTTCGGCCGGGTTTGAACCCGCGATCTTAGGCATAGAAGCTCAGCATGCTACCAACTACGCCACCGAATCCACTGAGATTTAGCAAACGTATTTTCATTGTCACCATGGCGTTTCTTTAGCAGACCTAATAATAATAATGTGTTGGATGCCAGGTTTCAGTGCTGCCTTAGTAAACTAAATTTAAATGGCAGATTGGCTTTCACAGCCAAGTAATTAAAACTCAGCATTTCTTTTAGGTATATGCCGCGCCTGAGTTTGAATTCTTAGGTCGTGAAAGCGAATATACCATCTTTTTGGAAGCTTTTATAAGGAGGTGAAAGGCTACTTTAGCTTTTAGCTCTCGCAGTAAAGAAGCGCAGGGGCGCTTCATAAGAGGAGAGGTAGTGCACAGTTCGCTACTCCTGTGGCAGGTCCGGGCACGGACACCAAGAGCCCTCTGATGAGCCAGCTTGGTGTTCCTAGGCGAAACCCCACACAGGACACGGCATGGACCTAGAAAATTTGCTGAGTTTTAAATTTAAATGAAATTATTAATCTCGTGTGATTTTTTTTCGGGTTTAGGGAAAGACACCTAAGTAATCGTAGACTAACATTAATAATAACAATAATAACAAGAAGTTCCGTGACGAACTAAAGAGCCTACTTTTCTTAAAATGTATGATTCATGCCAATGATTAATCTATATGGATCTATCTAGAATAATGACGAAATTAAGTTGGTAATATCGAAATTTCTAATTAGTTCGAAATGCTGTATACATGGCATAATGTAGCCTAAGCGAGAACTACAGTTGGCAGCCCTGGTGACTGAATATGTTCTTAGTTCCATCTCTTAAGGTACAGAATACAAAATTTGGTTGAAATCCAATGGATAGCATGGACGTTACATGCAGTTAAACATTTGATCTATCAGCGCGCGTATAATCATGTTGGCAACAATGTCATGCATGTATTGGTCAGAAATAATCTGAAGTAATACGATCTATTGTTGTGCCAATTTTGAATGAAATCCAATAGTTAGTATAGAAGTTACATGCATTTTAAAATTGGACCTATCAGCAGGCATAGAAGCATGTTGGCAGCACTGACGTAGATTAGTTACTCCAAATAAATCTAGAATGCCAGGTACTATAAGTGTGCAACGTTTAGAGCTATTGGCTTGCATACTTTCTGATATATTGATATTAGAGCAACAAAAATAGAGAAAGCATTTATTAACAGTTGGCAGCTCTGGTTGCTCTTTAGAATAAGCATAGTCATATTTGTTATGGTACACATAGCACATACAAAATTTGGTTGAAATCCAATTGATAGTACAGAAGTTACATGTATTTAAAGTTGGACCTCTCAGCAGGCTTAGAATCATGTTGGTAGCACTGACGTATATAAGTAACTCCAAATTAATATAGAATGTCGGGTACTATACGTGTGCATAGTTTAAAGCTGTCGGCTTGCATACTTTCTGATATATTGGTAATTGGATAAAATAAATTGAGAGCATTTATTAACAGTTGGCAGCCCTGGTTGCTCTTACGAATAAGCATGATCATATCTGTTATAGTACACATAGCACATACGAAATTTGGTTGAAAGCCAATTGATAGTGTAGAAGTTATATGGATTTAAAATTTGGACCTATCAGCAGGCTTAGAATCAGTTTGGCTACACTGCCATCTATGGCCTCCTGGAAATTAAACTGCAATATTATTATTTATACGTGTGCCAATTTTGAAATAACTCCCATTCATACCTTCCAAGATATCCAACATGGGGCTCAAATTTCAATTACGATTTTTCAGCAGTTGGTAGCACTGACATCATTTTCAAATATGGCCATGAGATATTCAGGTATAGATCTTTATTCCTACCTAATTTTGTTTCGATTGCTGTAGTCGTGTAGGAGTTGATAGGGGGGGGGGGGGGGGCGACACAGACAGACAGGACAGACAGACACACATTTGCCCGATCTCATGTCTACTTTTTCCTCATTTTTGCAAAATGTGAAAAGTAGGCTAAAAATAATAATAATAATGTAGATTAGTACTACCATAAAACTTACTGCTTCCATTTTAATGGGACCAGGCACGGGTTGCGATGAAAGCTTGAGTGGATTTTACGACCGGATGCCCTTACTGCCGCCAACCTCATGAAAGGAGTTGATTGGTTGATTGATTGATTTTATTTTCACGGCTACACTTAGAGCTTAAGAGCTCCTTTACAGTAGCGCCCTACATAAAATAAGATTAGGGCTTATAAAAATAAAACATTTCACTTACATTCGCAATATAAATAATCATAGTCTAACAATTATAGTAACAAAATGATAGTAACAATACAATAATAATAATAATAATAATAATAATAATACTAATGATATTGGAAAAATTATATACAAAAGGGTGAGAGTGCATACAGACTATCAGCACGAAAAACAAACACCATATACTGTACAAGAAAAGCTATAAAAGTAGACAGGTTGTCAGCTATTGTCCTTGTGTTAAAATTTAACTTTAAAAAAAGTATTTTAACATAATACAGTAATCAAATGTGAGAGGTATACTGCTCCAAGGAATTGGAGGGATGTGTCCATGGCCTACTAGAATGTCCCGTCCCGGATTTTTCCGGGTGCTGAAAATGGTAAACCACGAATAACCGTTTCAAAGAACGAGCTATGGTGGTGAGTTTCGATTCCGAAGATAGCTTAGCTGCTTAACGAGCGTAGCTAGATTTACCACTGTCGGTAATATAATAAACAAACAAGGTTCTTACCGTAGCCTATATACTGTACGTTCCACGTTCTTGATGTCTGTTGGAATACAAATATATTTAAACCCGTGAGAGTTGTCAGTAAATTTAGCCTTCAAACATTCAAGATCTCGCATTTTAACACCGTCAAATGCCAAGTGAAATTGCCGGTATTGATCTCACAACCTTGAGCGCTAGAGGAGAGTGCCTCAGCCAACTGAACTATAGGCATATGATCTTCTCGCTGTTACTTTATTTAGGGAGTTTACAGCATTGCATAATATGGATATACTGTAGACTAAAACTAGACAGTAAAATGGATTGATGTGGTGTCTGGTGTGACAGTAAACTAGTTATTTAATATTTTATTGTTGTTAATTCATTTTAGGGGCTTGGGACATCTTGGTCATCAGCCCCGTATAGTTGTGTGTGTGTGTGTGTGTGTGTGTGTGTGTGTGTGTGTAGTGAATATGTCGGATGAACTGTATTTATGTGATAACTGCAGTAGTGTGTCTAGCTGTGTTAGGGACAGGGATGGGATAGGTTCCTCGGGACTTCGAAGAAGCTACTATCCCAGCATTTGCCTGGAGAGAGTGTAGAGAACTCAGGAGAGCCGCTATAATCGCCATTATTCGAATCTGTGATCACCGGACTAGCTGCAGCCGCCCGCGCAATTGTGGTGTACGATTTAACGATACAGTTATTTAACGTACAAGTTGTTATGTCTAGCACCTAAAATAATCTCCTTTACAGCGATTCCTCTGGAGTAGGCTTTTAAGTGTGGAAAACCTGGAAGGTAAGAGATACTCGCAGGCAGGATCGGGATTCGAACGTCCAATCTCCGGACTTGCTGCGGCTTTCTATCACGGTCGTAAGTATTAAGGCTCCCAAACACAGGCGTGATATTCCATTCGGGGTGGTACCTGACCATGTCATGTCAAGCGATGAATAAGCTACAGATTGTGCAATCGCCTTAATGAAACGATTAGAGGATTCCCCTTGACCCCCCCCCCCCCATCCCTTTGTGCTGTGTTACAAAGATCATTATATTTGTAGCCTAGTATTATTGTAGGGGTACCTTCTACTCGCATCCTCTTGGCTGCAGTAATTTTGACATCAACCCATAACAAACAGACACAAATTCAACCGAAGGTATTTTTGGTCATTATAGATCTCATGCGGGAAAAATACCAACTTTCCTTTGAAAATTCAAACTGTTCAGACAGAAAGCTTATTTTATTTATAGTCTAGATCAGGGGTGTCCAAACTACAGCCCGCGAGCACAGCCAATCCGGCCCACCATCATTTATTTTGGATGTAGCCTAAGTTAATCATAAAACAGTTGTTTTTATATATACTGACTTATTAAAAACACAATAACTGGCATATATATTGAACATTTTTACTGTAATTAATCATATCAGATTTATCCTAAAATCTTATAGTAAATAACATACATAAGTAATTCACGTAATGACTTAAAACATAATTATGATTAATGAGATTTACTGTATATAGCTGTAACTTGCCACTGTCTGTTTGCAGTTGTGAATCAAGTTTACAAGTGGAAATTATCAGCAGCGACTTCAAATGCTCATCAGTTTATTTGGATCTGTGAATATATTTTGTGTACATAATTTTGGACATAATTTTCTGCACAGATAAGTAGTACCGAAAGCGGAGAAAAGACACGGACAATCTGAGCGGATCCCACCTCAACTTCCCGCGCATTTGCCGGCCAGTCCCGAAACGAAAATTTGCGCCGCACAATTCAAAACCACAGTATGTTGGTATGATGAACTAGCTATGTCTTATCTAAATTTTCCGGGGTACATTGACTCAAAAACTTGTTCTTTTTTTGAATTCTGAATTTATTGTTCTTTCCGTAATTTTTGTTTATATTAGGCCTATAATTATTTTTATTTATTTTTATTAATTTTCGGTCTTTTCAAATTTAGGTGTCCACTTCTAAATTTTAAATTCAATTCCAAATTTGTATACTTTAATCTGTGTTAAGAGGGGCAGATGACCTCGTAGTTCCGCCCCTTAAAGCAACAATAACTAACTCACTCTTGACCCTTGGAACTTGGTGAAGGAGTCCGTGTGGCCCGTAGACTAAAATGTTTGGATACCCCTGGTATAGATATAGAGAACACCAGATTTTATATACAGTGAAACCTACCTTCAACGGACTCTTTATTAAACGTCCCGTGAACGTAAGGGTGAACAACGTGTAACACGGAAACGGTGATACGCGGACAACGGAAACCAAAATACGCATTTTAACAGAAAATTTCCAAGTTCCAGAATGCAGTGTTTATTCTGTAGCTAAGAAGGAATGTGCAAATAGCTGTTCCAGCTTTTGTTCTACAACTTACACGTCAAAGTGCACCATCATTTGCCTGTTGCCTTCTCCAATGCTGGCTTTAATGAGCTGTCAACCAACAATTGCCTAGCTTTATGTTCATTGTAAGTTTTGCTTGTATAGTGATATATTAATTCGTAGCAGAAATATGTACAGAAAATATAGCACTGAATAAGGTATGTACACAATTTTATTGATGTGTGACATCTTTCCACTCAGTTGCTGGACATTTTTGTGGGAGTGATTTCGGAAAAGGGACGGAAATGTGTAAGGGGAAACATCGCATACGGTTTACTACAAGGTTTGGAGGCCCCATTACAGATATTCCTACAGTAAATCATCTTCAAGTTGTCGTTCTTTGGTGTGAAAATATTCATTACATCATATTTGCTGAAAACAATTATGATTTATTAAATATTCTTACTTTTGCTGTGTTCTTATTTAATGTAAGCATTCGAAGTACTGTCGGCCCCGGAAATGGGACCGAAATGGGTCGGACATGTGTAAGAGGAAGCATCGCATATGGTTTACTTCAAGGTTTGAAGGCCCTATTAAAGATATTCCTACAATAAATCATTTGAAATACGACGTACCTCGCGCATGCGCACTGGTCAGGATTTGGCACTGGAGTTGTACAAGTAGTTATTTCAATGACCAACAGGGTTCACTGTTAACAAGCGAATTGTTAATATCTCACGAACCAATAATGCTAGGAACTTGTATGAGGTGTCCTAGGACTCGGGGTGACACCCCCCGTTTTCCTATAGCCCCTTAATTTTACCAAAATACCCAAAACTAATAGGTCATCGGCTTTTTAATATCTCGCGAAGCAATAATGCTAGGGACTTGAGGTATCCTAGGACTCGGGATGACGCCCCCTGTTTTCCTATAGCCCCCTTAATTTTATCAAAGGACCCAAAACTAATAGGTCATCGGCTTTTTTTTATATCTCGCGAACCAATAATGCTAGGGACGTGTATGAGGTGTCCTAGGACTCGGAGTGACATCCCCCGTTTTCCTATAGCCCCCTTAATTTAACAAAAGGACCCAAACCAATAGGTCATCGGCTTTTTAATCGTCTATCTCACGAACGAATAATGCTAGGGTCTTGTATGAGGTTTCCTAGGAGTCGGGGTGACGCCCCCGTTTTTCTATCCCCCTCTTAATTTACCCAAAGGACCTCAAACTAAAGGGTCATCGGCTTTTTAATATTTCGCGAACCAATAATGCTGTATGAGGTGTTGTAGGACTCGGGGTGACGCCCCTTTTTTCTTGATTTTGTGATTTGCAGAGATGGGTAAATCCAGAATAGAATATATGCGAAATTATCGACAAAAGAAACGTTAGAAAAAATTAAATACTGAAGGAGTAGAGCCGATAAAAATTGACTTCACATATCAATTTCATTGTAGGATAACATCATATGCGACTACTGTAGGGCTCGTTTTTATTTCCAGTCAGTCCATTGAAAGGATGAATGGTTTAATTAGTTTAGCATAGACCTATCTACGTTAACCGGATACCTATGTTTTACGGAAAACTTTTGAGTCCCGTTCGTTTCTGTTGAAGGCAGGTTTCACTGTCGTTAGTACAGTAACCTTCATCTGCAAGTAGGCTACTTGCTACATTTCACTGTGACTTGACAGCTTTGTTCGATAGCTTCAAGCAACCACTCGACGTCTCTTACGCACCACTACATCGACCACCAATGATGCTGCGAAGACCATAGTAAACGTTCAAGCTGTTAGCACAGCGCCAGAATCCGTCGCCTTCCCCACTACCCAGCCTCCTGAGAGCAGTTCATTTATGACAGCGTTTCCATTTAAAACACAAATCATTGGACTTAGTAATACGTGTCTATATTTTGACGACAAAATCTTGTGATGTTTGTATTGTTTAAATGAGGGATTACCGGTTGACTTAGTTCTCGTAGTGACAGATATATTTCTCTATGTTGATTATATGAGAATCTAGGGATTACTTACTGCATCATAGTGACTTTTAGGAATTGTGCATATACGACATTGTAGGCCAGGAGGCTTCTTCTGAGACACTATTATTCAGAAAATGGCTCGGGGTAGGAGTGCAACAAGACACTTACAACAAGTAGTTCTGTGAAGAACTATACAGCCTATTTTCATATATCCTACTTATGTTAATTGCCACTATCAACATACACAATTTCAGTTTGATTGCTGTAATAGATTCGTAGATATTGAGAACCGACTAAATATTTCGGATGGTCGCCATGTTGGATTTTATATATGTAGGTCCTAGAGTTATGTACTGTTACATGCAGATTATTGTGAACGTGTAGTATTCAAACTTCAATCGCATAATTAGGACACAAGAAAAAACAAGGAGATTTTAAATATTTTTCACAGCTGCCATCTTGGGGTTATGGATACAATTGAAATAAATTAGATGCCAGTGGATTAACATTCGTATACGGATTTACTGTACCAAGTTTCACTGCACGCGGATGGTTAAATTGCGAGAAACGTCCATGTGAATATTTATAATTCGCTTCACCGCCATGTTGGATTTGTGATCACCAGGTTATTTGAAATCCTATAGGTGAACTTAAGTTCATAGCCCCTATGAATTTAAAAAAATGCAGTTTGATTGCTAAAATAGATTCGTAGATATTCAGTATCGTCTAAATTTTTCGGATGGTCGCCATGTTGGATTGTTAAATGAATAGGCCATAGAGTCATGTACCATTAAATGAAAATTATTGCGTAGGTTCATTATTCAAACTTTCACTTCGATCGCATGACTACATCACAATAAATAAAATCTTAATTTTAAAATTTGCCCTGCCGCCATCTTGAGGTTATGTAAACAATTGAACTAAATTAGATACCAGTGGATTACAATGTGTATAAATATTTCCTGTGCCAGGTTTCAGTGCGCTTGGAACATTAAATCGCGAGAAAGGTCTATTTAAAATGTTCAAATTCGCTTGGCCGCCATGTTCGTTTTGTAGTTAACCGGTTTTTGAAAGTCTTATAGATGGACTTCCAGTAGTGCCCTTTATCTCCGTACAAAATTTCAGGGTTTTACCGCTAATAGTTTCAGAGATATAGAATGCCGGTGAAATATTTCGCACATCCGCCATCTTGTGATTATGTAAACAATTGAACGAAGTTAGATGTCGGTGCATTACAATGTATATAAACATATACTGTACCAAGTTTCATTGCGTTTGGTTGGTCAAATCGCGAGAAACGTCTATTTAAAAGTCGCAAATTCGCTTGGCCGCCATGTTGGTTTTGTAGTTACCAGATTTTCAAAAGTCACATAAGTGAACTTATAGTAGTTCCCTCTATCACCATAGAAAATGTCAGGGTAATATCGGTAATAGTTTCGGAGATATTGAATGCTGGTGAAATATTTCGCACAGCCGCCATGTTGGATTGGTGAGTCGTAACAAAATTTGAAGGGCACGGTCGAGGTCGCCGGGAATAGTGCTATGAACTTTCCGAGTTTCATTGAAATCGCTCCAGCCGTTTAGATTTTATTAGGGGGGGACACACACACGAATCACACACACACGCACACACACACGGACAAAAGGTGATCTCATAAGCCTATTTTTTCAAAATTGAAAATAGGCTAACAAATGTCAAGTTGCTGAATAATCCGTGGTAGGTAGAGCAATAGTTGTTAGTCTGCAGAAAATAGCACCAGATGAGAGATATTTGGATAACAGGCTTGGGCAGAGTCTTGCCTACATTTATAGACTAAGCGCAATAGCCATAACATCTTCATTCTTATGTATTTAAATGTGTGAGAGGGGCGTGGTGGTGCAACGGTCAAGCTGTTGGCCTCTCACCAAGGTGGTCTGGGCTCGATTCCCGGTTAATTCATGTGAGATTTTCGAAGTGAAATGCCATGTCCTGAGGTCCGGATTCCTCGTAAAAAGGAGGTTGGTTGGTTCTTAAGTTTACGGGCTGCGACAACGCGGTCATGTAGCCCTGTGTACTTTGGGTGTGTGTAGAATCTGTCTGAAAACCGGTGTTAATTGTGATGACTGTATTAGTGTGTGTTACTGCAACTTAGATTTTTTCAAATAGTTCCTACTTTTGCCGCCAAGCGCCACCGTCAACGACTACTAGGCCAAGTTCAGAACTTAGCTACTAGACGCCACCACAGTCGGCTCTTGGAAACGAACGTAGAAACCTAAGAGCGTTGTTTACATTCTTAACCTACCCAATTTAGCTTCACACAGGTGTAATTAGTGGAAGGTTCTTTAACATGCCATAAATCTATGACATGGGACCGCCGGCTTTACTTCCCCCCGAAGGAAGGCATACTGAGGGATTTTTAATGCTCTTAAAAATGCAACGACTTCGGCCGGGTTTGAACCCGCGATCTTGGGCATAGAAGCTCAGCATGCTACCGAATATGCCACCGAAGCCGCCGTAAAAAGGAGGTCCCGTGGCTCATAATCACAAGATTCGCGGTCACGTAAATCAAATCTTCCTTTTATTTAAATGGGTGAAGAATCAGGTGGATCATTTAGGAGCTTGGAGTCATGGTGATCATAACTTCGTGTACTTGGTTGTGTATTCACCTCGTTGCGTAGTGGCTAGCATTCTTGGCTGTCACCTATGAGGTTTGAGTTACATTCCCGACTCCGCCAAGAAATGTAGTCTAATTGATGTTGTTGTTATTATTTCACTTCAGGGACTTGGGATATCTTAATCATGAGCGCCGTGTAGCTGAGTGTGTGCTGAACATGTCTGATAACCTGTGATGACTGTAGTAGTGTTGTGCCCAACTCTAGGAATGGGTATTCCAAGATTCAGACACCTAGATATCAAGGGAAAGGCTACAGCCGCTTTTGAAAGTTGAGATATTTGAATATCGCGCTACATTGCTTCTCGAAGCAATTGGAAAGAATATACCGCTAAGAGCATGTCAAGTGACGTAGCGAGTAATAGCAGAGGTCGAGGCTATTTATTGATTAAATAGTTAGCCATGGAGTAGAGACTTGAGACTTGGATCAGATTACTGGCACGGCCAAATGAAAGAGAATGCACTTAGTATCAAGTAAATCGGACCAGGGATACCAGAGATGTGAGGATTTCCAGATTTCAGCTGATGCGGCGTGACCCTGACAGTTTTGAATAAAAGCCGGCTGGCTCAGGCATCAATAGCTCACTTCGACACAAGCACTTGCCTAGCAAGGTGCCACTACTCTGAGCCAATGCACATGGTTGCCGGATCTACGCAGAAGTTATTTTCAAAGTTGTGATAGTCACAAAAGTGCTGCGCTAACGAGTGGAACTTAGTAAGTTTCCGGCAGGGAGAATCACTAAGGTGATTGATATTTTCTACAGACACTGGTGAAATATTTTTATTTTCACATGGACATATGCTAGACTTTGTCTAGAATTAGTACTTTGTCACAGTCCAGTAATAACCTAATACTTGGATATTTTTGTCCAATTCAGTCAGTTTTCATATTTGTAACTTAATAACCACTTCGATCTATCAGTACATTGAAGACCAGTCTATCACGGTGGTGTTCATTAGCCAACGCAGGGAAACTACATGTTGCTTCGCGCATGGTAGATGGTGTGAAGCCATGCCCAGGGAACGATCTTCAGAACAGCCGTTGATTGGTTTAGACTGTCAGTGTTTTCTTGTACTGAGAAGATTACCGTGAGTTATGTTACAACTGACATATCTGAGAATAGATCACTTAGATCTGACCCCATTTAAGCAAACTGTTCTGGAGTTAACAGAAGCCAATATTGAAATGGATCAACAGTTACTTCAAACGTCAAGAGATATTACCACTATGTCTTGTTAGACGGATTGTGGGTATATAATGGCGGCCGATACAAGGATTATACATGCTTGTCCGATAGGGCATGTCTATGGATAAATCTGGTACAGACCAGGTTCGCTACGCTTCAAGACCATCAAGAAATGTAAGCCACATTTTGACTTTATATTATGCCTAGCTAATTGGAACAAACTATTTTTCGGCAGATGACCAACACATTTATTTTTCTTCGTATTTAAATCTTGCAATGATTTACGCAAGACATATTAGAGTTATTCTGAGTATTTTCAGCACTCAGAACAGTTTAGGATCGATGACCGAGCATATCGAGCATTTATTTGAATATTTCATATTTTTTTGGAAATCACGGTAATCAGCCGATGTAACTGTAAAAGTTAATAATTATTTTTTGTTGAGGAATGGAAATTTTTTCCATATTCGAAGGTTCGAACATGTGGATTCTCACATAATGAAATAATAATTAAATATATTTAAAATAATATACCTAATAATAATAATAATAATCCACTAATAATAATAATAATAATAATTTTTATAATTTTTCTAAATAATTCTTGGATATTATATTTTCTAATAATCATATGTATTGAGAGAGAGCCTATGAAGTAGTTTAATCATTTCTAGTTTGGAACAGGAGATTTTCCCAAGGAGAGTGGTTAGCGCAAGCCCGCATTCAACCAACATTTCAGTTCTGGTTGAACAGTTAATATTTGCAATGAGCAAAGTATACTTTTCAGATAACACGGAGAGGCATGAAACGGGAAGCAATTGATAATTGTATCAAATAGGATATTTTTGTATTTATATAAAATCATGACGTAAATACACATTCGAAAGTGAAATAAAGATTTTCATAAGTATGGTAAATTCACGGGTTGAACTGAATGGTAAAATAAAATAAACTTGTAAGTTTATTAATCTTCCAGTGTTGATAACAAGCAGAGGCTTGATTTATTGTATAAATTTTGGGAAGAAAATTTATGTGTGTGGAGTAGTTGAAATGCCATTCCCAGGTGCGCATGTTTAAGTCGCAGGAATGAGGAGGTTGTTTCGAGCATCAATCAAATAGCAGGTTCGATGGCTCAGGTTTATAGGAGTATTGGAACTACACATTTCGTCGTATGAATGACCCGAAGATTATTTCTTAAAAAACCCATCAGTTCTTACTTCAACCTTGTTTACGGATTCCATTAAGACTTTGATTTTGCTAGAACCCGGATTTGTCATGATAGTATTTTATTCTTCTTCAGAGGAAGACCTTTGCCGTTGTTGTTGTAATATTGTGTTCTTACACAAATGATAGAATGGGCCACTGCCAATTAAAAATAATTCTATAACCACGAATAATTTGAAGGATGTTTTCAATCCTAGTGCCATGAACTAAATGAATTTATTATAAAGCTACAATTCTTGTTTCCGCATTCTGTCGAAGAATTGCAAGTTGTGAAAGTTACTAAAATGGCCATGAATATAAACATTTTTCATAATAATGATTCCAAGCGGAAAGTCAAATAGTTGCATGGTTCAACAATTTATTAATCAAGTTGATGATTCAGAAATCATATATTTTGTTAGGAACTTGAAGTTCATAATCGAGTCACGTCTCGAAATGTTTAATGTCAGAAGAACAATTAATTTTTGTTGTGCTTCGCACAGTTCTTCGATGCTATGCACAAGGTCAAATACTTTTCAGATGTTATTAATATGTGTAAATAATTTGTGTTGAATCAAAGATAATAATATTTTTCGACAATATTTTTTGAAACTGGAAAAATAAGTGATAGTTAAAATTCTATGAACATTTATTCTACGAGTGTTAATATTATATAAAAATCCAAACAGTGAACTACGATATTTCCAGTAACGACAATTAAATTTGAACTGGATTTAATCACAAATAAATGAATATAATTTTGGAACACAGTCTACAGGACTAATAATCAGACTTGTGTTTCCAAAAATAATCGTCAAATGTGTTTGGAAAATTTCTGTTTATTGTGTAAATAGGAGTGTGGGTCACCACACGTGAGTAATGCTGATTTGAGCATTTTTGCAGTCAATTTTAAATTCAAAATAAAATGAGATAATTTTACATGATGTGTTATGCCCAGTTGAATCTCCTTCTATCCTTATTGTTGCATTGAGCCAAAAATCAGTAAAGCATTTTTTTCATTTGATGTCGTTTTTGCGATTTGCTTTAACCCATCTGGCGCTCCGGGATATTTAGACTCTCGTGCTGACTGATTATTGGTAAAATGCATATGTGGTCGTGCGGACTCCGGTCTAAACGGGCACATAAAATAAGATAGAGAGAGAAATGGCTTCGAACGTGGGGCTCGAGTTAGACACGGTCAATCGCATGCCGATTTAAATTATGATAATTTTTATATAAATATTTTGGGAGTTGAGAGATGTCTGGTTTGGATGAATAAATTAGTAGGAAACCCAATTAGTGGGGAAAATTAAAAATTTAACTGGATTAATAATTAGAATGGGTTTGATTATTTTTGATAATGGCTTAACCATTAGGGCGTCAAGTAAATTCAGTAGTAAACGTTCGATGACTGGACATACGCATTATTAGAATCCAGGTGGAGGATATTTGAGAACTTGCATATTTTTCTTGTGATATTGTGGTAAATGTAATTCGTAAAAGTAGATAATTTTGTTTTTCCATCACGTCGACATTAGGACAAATCTCATTTTATTAGAGTGTTCCAATTAACTATTCATATTTCTTGTTCTAGTTATAAGCTTGTGTTTGCCAATATTGTATACCCCTAAGTTTTGAATAATAATTGAAAATTATGGAAGAGATGATGAGGATGATGAGGAGTTTGGAGGAGAGTTCAAAAGAGGCTGGACTGCGTGTAGCAGCCATTATGAAAGAAAATACAGAGGCTTTGGAAAAGAAACTTAGAGAAAATTCTGATAAACTTAAAGAAAGTTTAAATGATAAACTTAAAGAAAATTCTGATTCTTTAGAAAATAAACTTAAAGAAAATCTAAATGATAAACTTAAGGAAAATTCTGATGCTTTAGAAAATAAACTTAAAGAAAATTCTGATTCTTTAGAAAATAAACTTAAAGAAAATCTAAATGATAAACTTAAGGAAAATTCTGATGCTTTAGAAAATAAACTTAAAGAAAATTCTGATTCTTTAGAAAATAAACTTAAAGAAAATTCTGATTTGTTAGAGAGCAGGTTAAAAGATAACTTGAAAGAAAATTTAAATAGTAAATTTAATTCCATGGAGAATAAATTTAAAGAGAATTCCGAAATTTTGAAAATGTCACTTGAGAGTAAAATGACTAAATTATGCGAAAAAACACATGAGCTCGAAACTTCATTAGCTACTAACGCAAGTTTAATGGACGATAAATTTCGCGATGCCAATCTTAGATCCCAAAGCTTAGCTGATAGGATAGAACATGGTCAGAGGAAAGTTGGTGAAGACATGATCAACCTAGAAGTCAGAGTGAAGTAGGAGAGTAATGAGATGGGAATTATAGTTGTTCAACGGTTGACAGAACAATTCAAAGAACTTGTAATGGGAGAAATAAGAGAAGGTGTGATTAATGAATTACAAACTGAAATTAAAACCACAGTTGTCAATGAAATTAAAGACACACTCAAGCTGGAGAACCAAGAGGGAATCAAGGAGATTAGGGAATCTTTGTCATCCCATATTCAAGTAATTTCCAAAGATATCCAAGCAACTCAGAAGGACATATCAGATATGACAGGGTCATTGAAAAGTCACGAGGCTGTTATGAACCAGATATCCACTGATGTCAAGGAGAATTGTAAGGAAACCGAAGCAATTAAGAAAATGGCAGAAGAAAACCATAAGAAACTTGAGGCTATAAAAACCCAAATCAAGGACGAGAAACAGTCTGACCATCTGTTGAAAATGCCAAGTGTAAGGGTAAAAGAACAGATACAGATAAATCTAGGAGCAGCTAGAGAAACTAATAGTCAAAGACAGGATGAGGTCAGGACAGTATTTCAATCCAACCCCATAACTGTATTCAAGAATGTAGAGGATAAGCCTTCTAAATTTTCAGGGCGAGATTCTGTGACACCCGTAGAATTTTTGAGAGAAGCAGGTGATTACCTGAAAGATTCCAAGATCCCTAAGGAAAGACAGATCCGAGTGATAGGGAAATTTTTGGAAGGTCCTGTACTTCTTTGGTTTAGAGCTTTTAGATCCACTCGAACCACTTTTGAGGAGTTTTCTCGTGGGTTATTAAAAAAGTTTTGGGCCCGGAAACCCAACAGCAAGTCAGAGCAGAATTATATTCGAAGAGATTCTCGACGTCACAACCTACTCGATACTCTACGTACTATTCTGGACAGCTTTCTAAACTGCAACATTTAGATCCGCCGATGCCAGATAACGAATTAATTACTGCATTAATACGTCAGTTTCCAGCAGACGTCCAAAGGACTTTGATCGCTGCTGACATCTATAACATGGAGCAATTTGACGAGGTATTACAGAAGCTGGATCATACGAACGCTCAATTCTTCCATCAGAAGGGAGGAAAGAATAACAACGCTGTATACGCTGTTATGGCCGATAGTTATTCCCAAACACCTCGAGAGATTCGAGAGGGGCGAGAAGAGAAAACGCCGAGGGAAGAGCCCAATAAAAGAGGATGGAATCAGTACAGTAACAGATACAGTTACAAGCCGTATGCAAGACCGGATGGTGGATATCGATATAATACTCGATGGAGAAGGCCAAGGGATAATCAAGGAAGGTACCAGGAAAGAAGATACTATGGTAGAAACAACTACAATAACAGAGGGAATGTGGATACTCGTCAGTCCAATGAAGAGTTCAACAAGGAGACGAGGAAGAACTTGGAAGCAAGACACCAAGATAACTTGCAGTTTTTGGAGCAGAGGCCCAATGAACCAGGTCCATCGGGAACACAACAATCCCGGGGGAATGGAAACGAAAAAAAAAAAAAACTTCGAATTCACAGTAGAAGATAGAATTTTGAACACTTTCACTTCCAGAATTATTAAATGGCAAGCAGAGGATGATGACTTAATTCAACAGAATGACGAACGGAAAGAAATGGGTACAAGAATTAGAATGCCAATCATATCATGCGAAGTATTCGGTATGCCTGTCGATACTTTAATTGATACTGGGGCTATACTTTGTCTTGTGAGTGAGAAGCTTTATATTCTGTGGAAGCTCAAAGAGAATTTAGAGGAGATTCCAGTATCAGGAATTAAGATCCAAAGAACAATACCCAACAAAATATCTCTGTGTAAAACACAATTATACTTATGTATTACTATTGGAGGACATGATTTCCGACATGTGTTTGTAGTAATGAAGGACATGGCTTTTGACATGATATTGGGAGCAGATTTCATTCAGAAATATCAAGCAGTGATAGACATGAAGACAGAGACGATCAGATTCAAGAATACCGAAGAGATTAACTTCGAGGGAAAAGAAGAGGAAGACCAAGGGAGATGCTCAATGGTCTCTGATTTTTCATGAAGCTGAAGGAAGAGAAGTCTACACTGAGGAGGAGTCCCCAGAGCTAGGGAAAATTTTAGAAGAGTATCACGATATTTTTTATATTAAACCTGGTGAAATTAAGGATTTTGAATATTGTGGAAGTAAACAACAATGGAAGCTATGATATCGCCAATACACGAATTGGTAACATCGTGGGAACTTATAATGCATCGAATTTGAAGATTTATTATTCAAGAACCAGATGATTTAATGTGTAGAAAGGAAAAATAAAAATTTTTCAATTTTTATTTTTTGCTAGGTGTGGGGTGGATGTGCCCAACTCTAGGAATGGGTATTCCAAGATTCAGACACCTAGATATCAAGGGAAAGGCTACAGCCGCTTTTGAAAGTTGAGATATTTGAATATCGCGCTGCATTGCTTCTCGAAGCAATTGGAAAGAATATACCGCTAAGAGCATGTCAAGTGACGTAGCGAGTAATAGCAGAGGTCGAGGCTATTTATTGATTAAATAGTTAGCCATGGAGTAGAGACTTGAGACTTAGATCAGATTACTGGCACGGCCAAATGAAAGAGAATGCACTTAGTATCAAGTAAATCGGACCAGGGATACCAGAGATATGAGGATTTCCAGATTTCAGCTGATGCGGCGTGACCCTGACAGTTTTGAATAAAAGCCGGCTGGCTCAGGCATCAATAGCTCACTTCGACACAAGCACTTGCCTAGCAAGGTGCCACTACGCTGAGCCAAGGCACATGGTTGCCGGATCTACGCAGAAGTTATTTTCAAAGTTGTGATAGTCACAAAAGTGCTGCGCTAACGAGTGGAACTTAGTAAGTTTCCGGCAGGGAGAATCACTAAGGTGATTGATATTTTCTACAGACACTGGTGAAATATTTTTATTTTCACATGGACATATGCTAGACTTTGTCTAGAATTAGTACTTTGTCACAGTCCAGTAATAACCTAATACTTGGATATTTTTGTCCAATTCAGTCAGTTTTCATATTTGTAACTTAATAACCACTTCGATCTATCAGTACATTGAAGACCAGTCTATCACGGTGGTGTTCATTAGCCAACGCAGGGAAACTACATGTTGCTTCGCGCATGGTAGATGGTGTGAAGCCATGCCCAGGGAACGATCTTCAGAACAGCCGTTGATTGGTTTAGACTGTCAGTGTTTTCTTGTACTGAGAAGATTACCGTGAGTTATGTTACAACTGACATATCTGAGAATAGATCACTTAGATCTGACCCCATTTAAGCAAACTGTTCTGGAGTTAACAGAAGCCAATATTGAAATGGATCAACAGTTACTTCAAACGTCAAGAGATATTACCACTATGTCTTGTTAGACAGATTGTGGGTATATAATGGCGGCCGATACAAGGATTATACATGCTTGTCCGATAGGGCATGTCTATGGATAAATCTGGTACAGACCAGGTTCGCTACGCTTCAAGACCATCAAGAAATGTAAGCCACATTTTGACTTTATATTATGCCTAGCTAATTGGAACAAACTATTTTTCGGCAGATGACCAACACATTTATTTTTCTTCGTATTTAAATCTTGCAATGATTTACGCAAGATATATTAGAGTTATTCTGAGTATTTTCAGCACTCAGAACAGTTTAGGATCGATGACCGAGCATATCGAGCATTTATTTGAATATTTCATATTTTTGGGAAATCACGGTAATCAGCCGATGTAACTGTAAAAGTTAATAATTATTTTTGTTGAGGAATGGATATTTTTTCCATATTCGAAGGTTCGAACATGTGGATTCTCACATAATGAAATAATAATTAAATATATTGAACCCATGTGCCATCAGGTCCATGGATGGTCGAATCCATGCATTTGAGGAAGAAATCAAAGGAGCATATAGTTTCTAATGTAACTTTAAGAAAGATCAAGCTAACGAGGACCAGGTGTTCGAGAGGATGATATCATCTCTCTTGACATTCTGAAGGGAGCGAGTCACGAGTATTAATAACCGAGTGGAAATTTCCCAGGATTAGACAAGGAGACCTGAATCGGAATTCAAGCTGACGTTGCTGGAAATTGACAACACCGCTTATGCGCCAGAAGAGGAATAATTAAATTTAACCCATTTACAAGTATAATAATGAGTAAACAAGTACAGTACAGTGAATCATTTTGAATGAGAGATTTTTCAGTAAAGAGAAACCATTTAATAATTGCGCAGAAAAAAACTGCCAACGCAAGACGACGTCATTGGGGAAGTACCAAGGCCTGTGTGGAGGGGAGAGAGCAAAAGAAATGCAACACCCACACATCTGAGGACGAGAAATTAATTAATATCTCCAAATTGCACGATCGATTCTTAGGTGCAATGAGATTATTTGACATTGAGAAGACGAGCTTTCGGAAGGTATACTTTTTATATTTGTGGCACCATTATTTTAGAAGTTGGCCACAGGAAAGGCTAGAGTCTTAATTTTTTGTAGTGAAATAGTATAAAGCTTCGGGCTTCACCAAGCCAATCATGCAGTCTCGAACAGCCCGTGAGGGGTATAATCACGCATCACGCAGTACAAGTCCGTCCAGGGGGACGTAACGCTGGATCATCAGCACATGCAGTTATTGTCAGCCTGCGGGCATGACACTGTGTCACGATCATCATTGAATGCAGTTATTCTGACAACCCGTGAGGGTGTTACTACGCACGCAGTTCCGACAGCCCGTGAGGGGCGTAAGACCACATCACAGCACATCAGTATTCAGACAGCCGTTTAGGGCGTAACTCTGCGTCACATCGAGGAAAGTTACTAGTACTCCTTGAGGGGAGAAATACTGTGTTATACCGCAGAAGTAATATCCGATAGCCATAGGCATCGCAGTATTAACGACTTGTTTGCCTCCATAAGGAGTGGTCAAGAAGAAAATTTAAAGTATCGCCGTATTGAAATATTAGGAAAATCCTAGTTACAGGATTTAGGCCCGACTGTATACAAGTTATAGTGAAAGTTCGTAAGATATAGTCAGAGCAGGCCGCGAACGTCGGACTTAAAGGCGATAGGTCGTTAAATAGACGAACGAATAGATCATAACGTACGGAAGTACCTTACCAGAAAGATAAACTGTTATTTAAATTAAAGAACCCAAAAAGGGAAGAACAGAATAAGGTTCGGAACGTACATCAGAAACGTAGGAGTGTTAGAACCGATCAAATAAAGAAGATAGGAGACTATAAACATTATCTCCAGAAAGCAGGCGAACTATTCTAAAAGTACTAGAATCGAGAAGTACTAGCTGCTATAAACTAAATCTATAGGTCATTGAGGAGACCTCGATCCGAATAGACTTTCGCTAGGATCGATAAACAGATCTACAAAGAAGCCATTCAAGCTAGATAAATAGCCGGTCATCCAGGATAGGAGTAGAAGAATTTGGGTTCCAGGGAACAATAGATGTTTCGAGACTTTCATATTCTGCAGGATAGGAAGCCGACATCGAATAAATTTCACCCTTGGAAACGGGAAATTAAGAAGATCACGTGTGATAGGCTCAGAAATACGGCCTAGTGATCAAGAATTGTGTAGTGTAAAATTATCAAGATTGTGTGTTAAATTAATATTTTTAGTGTTTATTATGTGTTCAAAAGGGACACATCAGTGTATAAAAATGTCGTCAATGTTAAGTGTTTTAAATATATGTCAAGTAGTGTTTATCCATAAGATGAATTCTTTTAATATGGAGTAAAAGGTTCAAAGTGGGCCCAAAATGAAGCACCGCACAAGAATAAAGATCATGGGACGATCTTAAAAACATGTGAGTACTGAATTTCATTCTATTTTGGTGTCAGAAATTGACTGTGTACAAATCCACCGGAGTTTTTGAGTAAAAGGGATGTGTTTTAATAAATAAATACTGAATAAGCAAGAACGCGGTCTGAACAATAATAGAAAATTTGAGAAATTATAAGTGATTATGTAAAGAATAAATCCCGTAGAGGAAATAAGTGAATAAAATGTTAATGTATTTAACAAATGTCATAAGAGCAAGCGAAATATCAGTAATTGTCATGAAAGATATTCAAATAAAATAAAGTTGAGACATGAAAGAAATAGCTTTTGAGCTTGTGTAAAGAATAAAGATAATAATAATAACTAAGTATGGAAATATTAAATAAAGATCAAATAAATTGATGTGAACATAAGAGCGTTAAAGCCTTAACATATGTGTAAGATATGATGTTCAAGGGAATATTTTAAAAGGGAGCGATTTATCGGCAACGGAAAAGATTAATATGAGAATTAAAATAATATGAATTGTTACTAATGAGATTTATCAGTTCTTGGGAAGACATTTCGGCTTAAAATAATGTATAGCGCAAAAGAGCGCCAATAATATTAAAATGTCACGCTAGGAACGCGTAGAGGTTAAAATACTTGGTAAATTACTTATGGAGGGTAGTTGATTGCAGTGAATTGATAATTGTATAAGTCCTCTATTTGTGACGTAGTATCACGAGGCATTGTGTATGTATTTGAAAGGGAGCTAATATATGGTATTATTGAGCGTATGTCATATGGGCCACGGCCGACTTTAAATCGCATTTTGTATAAGTCCTCTGTAAGGGAATGGTTCCCGAGGCACGTGAAGAGATTCGAATGCAGAATCTTCTTATGATAAAAGCCCCTTAATTCTTCGTCGTTGAATGTGTATTAATCTTCCCAATCAATGAGGACCCTCTCATAATTAATAAATGCCAAGGTTACGAAGGTGGTCTTTGAACCAAAGGAATAGTAGTTTGAATGAGTACGGTACAGTAAAGCCCGGTCTCTCCCCAGAACTGAATATAATGTGAAGGTCTGTTTTGAAAGCCTTGGAAATAAGCTATTAACGTGGGTTAGACAGGGAGTCGCCGTCACCCTACGTGTCATAAATCGCGCCCGAGTATAAGGGTCTAGCTTTCTTAGAGTGAGAGTGGCCAGAAACCGTCTCGTAAGATGTTGTAAAGAGAAATGAATACACCAGGAGTGTTTAAAGTTGTTAACGACCCGGGCGTTGAACCGAGGTCCTTGTAGATTGATATTTTCGTTTGCCTGTTCGGATCGTAGTTTCTTATATGATAATGGTCTTATAAAATATAAGAGATAAATAACAATCCCTATTGTAGTGTTGGATAGACGTAGGATTCCACGAGTTAATTGAAGACAACTGAGTTTCGGGAGTAACTATAGTTTTTTGACTGTGTCAAGTATCTTCACGCTCTGGAGTACACAATTGATTTCCTGATTACCTTAATATATTTGTGAAAATAAAGAGAGATGATAACAACTGAATGTGTGGACATGACCAAAATATTGAGTTAGATAATTAACATAAATTTTAAATGTGATTATACATTTGTTTTTGAGAATTAAGAAGATATAAAGGATAGTGTTTGAGGTGTACAAGAATGACACCATTATTATGTAAAGCATGGAGCCAAAAGAGCTCGGAGTTATATAAAACTTACTGTTAATGCTTTATGGAAGTAAGACTAAGTAGGAATTGTTGGTTTATGTGGAAACCACATGTTTTAAATACAATATTTGTTTTATTATATTTGTGATTCCTTGTTCATTTGGAACAAGTAGATGATTTCGGGTCAGTAATTAAATTGTTAAAGTGTTTGTAGCGCCATTAATTTTATTAATTAAATGTGTTAAAATAGGAGTTGATTTTGTTGTTATTTTTGCAAGTGTATCCTCTATTTAATCCAAAATATGTGAGTCACAGAGTGGGGGAACTTACCGCTGCCCCGAAAATTCCGAATTGAGCTACGCTGGTATACCGTGATTGGCATATTTCTTGCTAAAAGGGCACAATATTTAAAATAATATAACTAATAATAATAATAATAATCCACTAATAATAATAATAATACTTTTTATAATTTTTCTAAATAATTCTTGGATATTATATTTTCTAATAATCATATGTATTGAGAGAGAGCCTATGAAGTAGTTTAATCATTTCTAGTTTGGAACAGGAGATTTTCCGAAGGAGAGTGGTTAGCGCAAGCCCGCATTCAACCAACATTTCAGTTCTGGTTGAACAGTTAATATTTGCAATGAGCAAAGTATACTTTTCAGATAACACGGAGAGGCATGAAACGGGAAGCAATTGATAATTGTATCAAATAGGATATTTTTGTATTTATATAAAATCATGACGTAAATACACATTCGAAAGTGAAATAAAGATTTTCATAAGTATGGTAAATTCATGGGTTGAACTGAATGGTAAAATAAAATAAACTTGTAAGTTTATTAATCTTCCAGTGTTGATAACAAGCAGAGGCTTGATTTATTGTATAAATTTTGGGAAGAAAATTTATGTGTGTGGAGTAGTTGAAATGCCATTCCCAGGTGCGCATGATTAAGTCGCAGGAATGAGGAGGTTGTTTCGAGCATCAATCAAATAGCAGGTTCGATGGCTCAGGTTTATAGGAGTATTGGAACTACACATTTCGTCGTATGAATGACCCGAAGGTTATTTCTTAAAAAACCCATCAGTTCTTATTTCAACCTTGTTTACGGATTCCATTAAGACTTTGATTTTGCTAGAACCCGGATTTGTCATGATAGTATTTTATTCTTCTTCAGAGGATTCCATTAAGACTTTGATTTTGCTAGAACCCGGATTTGTCATGATAGTATTTTATTCTTCTTCAGGGGAAGACCTTTGCCGTTGTTGTTGTAATATTGTGTTCTTACACAAATGATAGAATGGGCCACTGCCAATTAAAAATAATTCTATAACCACGAATAATTTGAAGGATGTTTTCAATCCTAGTGCCATGAACTAAATGAATTTATTATAAAGCTACAATTCTTGTTTCCGCATTCTGTCGAAGAATTGAAAGTTGTGAAAGTTACTAAAATGGCCATGAATATAAATATTTTTCATAATAATGATTCCAAGTGGAAATTCAAATAGTTGAATGGTTCAACAATTTATTAATCAAGTTGATGATTCAGAAATCATATATTTTGTTAGGAACTTGAAGTTCATAATCGAGTCACGTCTCGATAATGTCAGAAGAACAATTAATTTTTGTTGTGCTTCGCACAGTTCTTCGATGGTATGCTCAAGGTCAAATACTTTTCAGATGTTATTAATATGTGTAAATAATTTGTGTTGAATCGAAGATAATAATATTTTTCGACAATATTTTTTGAAACTGGAAAAATAAGTGATAGTTAAAATTCTATGAACATTTATTCTACGAGTGTTAATATTATGTAAAAATCCAAACAGTGAACTACGATATTTACAGTAAAGACAATTAAATTTGAACTGGATTTAATCACAAATAAATGAATATAATTTTGGAACACAGTCTACAGGACTAATAATCAGACTTGTGTTTCCAAAAATAATCGTCAAATGTGTTTGGAAAATTTCTGTATATTGTGTAAATAGGAGTGTGGGTCGCCACACGTGAGTAATGCTGCTTTGAGCATTTTTGCAGTCAATTTTAAATTCAAAATAAAATGAGATAATTTTACATGATGTGTTATGCCCAGTTGAATCTCCTTCTATCCTTATTGTTGCATTGAGCCAAAAATCAGTAAAGCATTTTTTTCATTTGATGTCGTTTTTGCGATTTGCTTTAACCCATCTGGCGCTCCGGGATATTTTGACTCTCGTGCTGACTGATTATTGGTAAAATGCATATGTGGTCGTGCGGACTCCGGTCTAAACGGGCACAGTGTCTGTAACTGTATCAGGGACAGGGATGAGGTAGGTTCCCAGGGACCTGAAATTAGCTATTATCCCGGCTTTTAACTGGAGGGAGTGTTGAAAAAAAACGGGAATTGAGTCCGGGCCTCCAAGGTGACAGTTCAGAGTGCTAGATACAACGCTCTACAGTAAATGATCTTCAGTTGAAATGATACTCCTTTAACTTATTACTGTATTCTTAATCCTCCTTGATGGCAAAATCACATTCTAAGCGAAAGTCTTCATTACCAGCATAGACATTTGGCCTTTTGCTCGAAACAAAACCCTTTTTTATGATGGTCAAAAAGTCGTCTGTTGTAAACGGGTCCACGACACCAGCTGACTAAAACATTTCTGTCAACCACAGAGCACGAAATATCCTTATGCAACTTTGTAGCCAGATGGAATATAATATGGGGAATCGATTACTGAAGTCTCCGCAAAGAAAGGGCCCATAGAGCTATACGCTCTTATTCTAGCTGCAGCCTCAATTCTGGGCTGTGTGTTGAACCAGGCTACATTTAACCTTGACAGACAAAACTGAGAAGAGGCTGGGAGTCGATTACCACTTCTGCCATCCTCGAAAAGTGTTTCCCCGTAGTTTCACCACTTCCAGTGTAGGCAAATGCCAGGATAGTTCCATAATTAGGGTCACGGCCGTCTCCTTCCCAATTTTAACCTTAATTCAAAATGCACACACTACTAAAGACAGTGTAATAACAGGTTATTATACACAACTAGCAGACCCGTGCGAGAACTCTCGCATAATGGGCTGTGTGCGCCCCATGTGTATGCCTACAGAGACTACCCGCCTGGCTCTAGTGCTATGCGAGCTGTACGTGGCACAGTTCTGCCAGGGGCTATCGTCTTATTTATTTGTTTAAAACAATTTATAAACAAATAAATATATTTCCGTTGACTTGTCAAGAAATGCAAGATTTATCCTGTACTATTGAGATAATTTGGAAGAGTTTGGTAGAAACCGCACCTTCGAACTCCCTCTGGTTTAGGAGCTTGAGTTTTGTGAAACATACACCTTAGCGTATTACGTAATAGGATTCTCAAGACCCTAAATGAAACAACTCGTATGTGGCTAAGCTTAACGCGTTCCGGGGCGTGGTGGCGCAGCGGTCAAGCTGTTGGCCTCTCACCAAGTTGGACCGGGTTCGATTCCCGGTCAATGCATGTGAGATTTTCGAAGTGAAATGCCATGTCCTGTGGTTCGGATTCCACGTAAAAAGGAGGTCCCGTGGCTCATGATCGCATGAGCAACGGTCACGTAAAACTAAAATCTTCCTTTTACTTAACGCGTTCCAACGATCGTGGTAGGTTTAAAATCCTGTATGAGATATCCGGAAATCAATCATGTGCCGTCTGTATGGAAAGCTAGTTCCAGTACACGACGCCACGATGGTGGTCTGCGGTTAAAATGCGAAGTGATGCTTCAGCCGGCCGTGGACAAGTTTCAATCGGAACTCGTCAATACAGGTAAGGTAAGGTCGTATTTCTACTCTTCTTAGCCAATGCGTATAAATTATACAGACAGATAGAAGAAAGTATTTGTCATGTCTAATGCTAAACTAACAAGTAGTTGAGATGAATTATTGGTGGCATCTCTAGGATTAGATAAATATCAGTATTGTAGTTGAAACTATTTGTAGTGCAGTAAAGTAATGCAACATCGGTATATTTATGGTGTTAAAAGGTTATGTACCAGATTTCAGCCGTGGCCTTGACACACCTCTAGGCCATTGATGGTTGTCATTGATTCATTTAGGGGCTTGTGACATCGGGGGTACATGAACACGATGTCGCAAAGCCCTAAATGAATTAACAACAAATAATAACAACTCAATGACCTAGGAATCAGTTGCGTAATTATCACGAAACTTTGTGAAAGGAGTGGGCATGTTTGAGATATCGCTAGCATTAGTCAATAGACTATTATACTGCATTACAGCAGGCAGCCGCCATCTTAAACATATGAGACAGTTATATCGATAATCCACTATTTATTAGAGCTACAATTACGAAATACAGCAAGGATGCAGTCTGACATAAAGGCTTTCTCTGCAGAAGGCAAAACATCAACGATTCCACATATTCAAGAAGGGGGATGTAGGAAGGATGCAGTCTGGCATAAGAGGCTTTCTCTGCAGAAGGCAAAACATCAACGATTCCACATATTCAAGATGGGGGATGTAGGAAGGATGCAGTCTGGCATAAGAGGCTTTCTCTGCAGAAGGCAAAACATCAACGATTCCACATATTCAAGATGGGGGATGTAGGAAGGATGCAGTCTGACATAAGAGGCTTTCACTGCACAAGGCAAAACATCAACGATTCCACATATTCAAGAAGGGGGATGTAGGAAGGATGCAGTCTGACGTAAGAGGCTTTCTCTGCAGAAGGCAAAACATCAACGATTCCACATATTCAAGATGGGGGATGTAGGAAGGATGCAGTCTGGCATAAGAGGCTTTCTCTGCAGAAGGCAAAACATCAACGATTCCACATATTCAAGAAGGGGGATGTAGGAAGGATGCAGTCTGACATAAGAGGCTTTCTCTGCAGAAGGCAAAACATCAACGATTCCACATATTCAAGAAGGGGGATGTAGGAAGGATGCAGTCTGACATAAGAGGCCTTTCTCTGCAGAAGGCAAAACATCAACGATTCCACATATTCAAGATGGGGGATGTAGGAAGGATGCAGTCTGGCATAAGAGGCTTTCTCTGAAGAAGGCAAAACATCAACGATTCCACATATTCAAGATGGGGGATGTAGGAAGGATGCAGTCTGACATAAGAGGCTTTCTCTGCAGAAGGCAAAACATCAACGATTCCACATATTCAAGATGGGGGATGTAGGAAGGATGCAGTCTGACATAAGAGGCTTTCTCTGCAGAAGGCAAATCATCAACGGTTCCACATATTCAAGATGGGGGATGTAGGAAGGATGCAGTCTGACATAAGAGGCTTTCTCTGCAGAAGGCAAAACATCAACGATTCCACATATTCAAGATGGGGGATGTAGGAAGGATGCAGTCTGACATAAGAGGCTTTCTCTGCAGAAGGCAAAACATCAACGATTTCACATATTCAAGAAGGGGGATGGACGTACTTTGAATGTTAATGTTATTGGTTTTACGTCCCTTTTAACTACTATGGCTTTCAGAGACGCCGGGGTGCCAGAATTTTGCCCCGAAGGGGATCTTTAACGTGCCAGTAAATCTACTGACACGGCTCCCTCGCATGTGCGCACCCTCAAATGCCAGCTGACTGCGCCAGGATACGAACCTGCAACTTTGGGCCCAGCAAGCGAGAGGACGTACTTCACTAATGTTCGAATCAATTCCTCCAGATGCTATAGCGGAATTTAAACGAAATTTAGTAAACGAGGAGGCTTTTAGAGGGTACAACTCTTAACGTTCATCACAAGAGCATTGAATTGTACTGGTTGAGAATGACAAAGAGTTAAACTGTACTCATACATTTAAGAGAAAGTAGTCTATGTGCTCTTTACTGAACTTTTTTTTCTAGTATATACAGAATTATGTGCCTCGGGAATGAGGGTGAGAAGAAGACTTTTCATGGCGTATCCTGGTGTATTAAAACATTGAGAATAAACTAAATCCACACACTTTTCTCTGGCCGAAACAACGCAGGGAGTCAACAATAGTGTTTCTCGCTTTATGGAAAGGTAATAATATTTTAATGAAGTATAGTTCTCTGGTTTGCAATTACGTAGGCAATATTATTGTTAATTTTGCCTAACCAGTTTTTGTTTGAACAGAAATGCCTTACGTTAGGCAACATTTCGCCAATATTTGCTGCTTTTTTGAAATACTGTAGACTGTAAACGATGCAGGCAATACCCGTTCGACAACACAACGCGTCTCGCTAGCCCACTTAAAATAGCTCCTATGATTTCCTGAGCTCTCTCCACCAAGTTCTGTTGTGAGGAACTCGAAATCATCTTAGTTCCCCCAGTAAAGGAGGTGTATTCCCGTTTGCGACGATTCCCATTTGTGACTGAACATGCAGTGATTATTAAGTGTCCTATTTGCGACGAGCTACAAATTCACATAGTCTTGAGTTTTCCGTTAGCGATACAATGTTGGCCAATTGTGACAGCTCGCAATATGATGGGAAAACCCCTGCTCGGGAATACTTTGGTTTGATAAATCGTCATTCAATTTTGTTTAACTTAGTTTGTCAGGTTCATATTCTGTCTCTATCAGCTCGTCATTCTGTCCTAGGTTCAGTCCGGTTAATTAGGGAGTTTATTTCAACCTTACCTTATAAACGATGGATTGTAGCTCTACGCGACTAAGGTAAAACAAAGACGGGGTAATGATGTGGCCTAGTACTGTGAACTGTGCGGGTCAATAGCGTCAGCGGGTCTCCTGACCCGCTGTCGTAAAGCAAACCTTGTGCGAATTCTAACGACAGGCCCACCTGATATAATAATTGAGGTGCTAATGAAAAAGGGGCACGCAGGTTAGCGCTTACAATTAACCTTTAAGCATTTCCTTCTTCTTGTAAAGTTTCATAGCATCGTAAACATTTCATTCTTAAATCACTTTTTTTACTCCCATCGAATTTTACACTCGCAGTGCTGCACAGATATTCTATCAATCATACTCACTTCATTAAAGATTCACATCGTATGTTACTTAAATACGCGGTGGCATTTCTTTGTACGCTAATGGCACTTTGAATCAACTTTCAAACTAGTTCTTCCTTCCCTAGGAGGCCGTTCGTGGCTAATGGGAATTCGTCGCTAATGGCACCGTCGCCAACGCCACTGCACCGTAAAGGAGTACGATGTCCTTCATATATATATATATATATATATATATATATATATCGAACGTAAAGTGCAGTATCTTAGCGCGGTTCATGTAGAGGTACCAAAAGCCTGCTGATGAACCCAACTTGAAATACTTGGGCGAAGCTCCTCTACAGAGACAACAACCTAGAATATTTACTGTACCACGGTAAATATAATTTCGTCTTAAAACAAGTAGTTCCGTGAAGAACTAAGAACTATACAGCCTATTTTCATATATCCTACTTATGTGAATTGCCACTATCAACATACAAAATGTCAGTTTGATTGCTGTAATAGATTCGTAGATATTGAGAACCGACAAAATATTTCGGATGGTTGCCATGTTGGATTTTATATATGTAGGTCCTAGAGTTATGTACTGTTACATGAAGATTATTGTGTACTTGCAGCATTCAACCTTCAATCGCATGATTAGGACACAAGAAGTAACAAGGAGATTTTAAAATTTCGCACAGCTGCCATCTTGTGTTTATGGCAACAATTGAAATAAATTAGATGCCAGTGGATTAACATTCGTATAAGGATTTACTGTACCAAGTTTCACTGCACTCGGATGGTTAAATTGCGAGAAACGTTCATGTGAATATTTATACTTCGCGTCGCCGCCATGTTGGATTTGTAATCACCAGGTTATTTAAAGTCCTATAGGTGAACTTAAGTTCATAGCCCCTATGAACATAAAAACATCAGTTTGATTGCTATAATAGATTCGTAGATATTCAGAGCCATCTAAATATTTCGGATGGTCGCCATGTTGGATCGTTAAATGTATAGGCCATAGAGTCATGCACCATTAAAGGAAAATTACTGCGTAGGTTCATTATTCAAACTTTCACTTCGATCGCATGAAATAAAAACTTATTTTTAAAATTCGCGGAGCCTCCATCATGAGGTTATGTAAACAATTGAATTAATTAGATACCAGTGCATCACAATGTGTATAAACATTTCCTGTACCAGATTCCATTGCGTTTGGAACATTAAATCGCGAGGAAGGTCTATTTAAAATTTTAAAATTCACTTGGCCGCCATGTTCGTTTTGTAGTTAACCGATTTTTGAAAGTCTTATAGATGAACTTCCAGTAGTGCCCTTTATCTCCGCACAAAATTTCAGGGTGATACCGCTAATAGTTTCAGAGATATAGAATGCCGGTTAAATATTTCGCACATCCGCCATCTTGTGGTTATGTAACCATTTGAACCAAGTTAGATGTCGGTGCATTACAATGTGTATAAGCATATATTGTACCATGTTTTACTGCGTTTGGTTGGTTAACTCGCGAGAAACGTCTATTTGAAAATCGCAACTTCGCGAGGCCGCCATGTTGGTTTTGTAGCTACCAGTTTTTCAAAAGTCACATAGGTAAACTTCTACTAGTTCCCTTTATCACCGTAAAATATTCCAGGGTGATATCGGATATAGTTTCGGAGATATTGAATGCTAGTGAAATATTTCGCACAACCGCCATGTTGGATTGGTGAGACGTAATAAAATTTTAAGGGCACGGTCGGGGTCGTCCAAAATAGTGCTATGAAGTTACCGAGTTTCAATGAAATCACTCCAGACGTTTAGATGTTAGCAGGGGAGACACACACACACGCACCTCACACACACACACACACACACACACACACACACACACACACATGGACAAAAGGTGATCTCATAATTCTTTTTTTTTTTTTCAAAATTGAAAATAGGCTAATGAAGTGTGTTGGTGCTAATTACGGTTAAGTCCTATGGATATTTTTCTGATTAGAAGTTTTGTTTAAACGTCTACTTCTGCCTAAAAACTGATAGTTTATCTAGATGAAATATGCATTAGAGCTCCACCAGCTACCAGTTGTTATTGTTTGAAAATAATTACAGCAAATAGCACCCCAGGCACGGTTTAAAGCTGCCGTTCCATTAGGGTTTGTAAGTGGTCATTGAACTCGTTCATCCTGCATTGCATTCATTTCGCCTGAATAACGCAACTCTCATTTCCCGATAATCGCAAGCCTCTGTCAGAGCTCAATACCACTCAGAACATTGCAGTAATTAGTTCCTTATTCATTTCTGTTTTTATTCCCTTCCTCACGGCTTTCATAACCATTGGGGCGTGCGTTGGCGTTCATCGGACCTCAACTGGATCCGTCATTGTTTTCACTTACTCGGTGCCGGACCCCACCTCTTTCATATCTGTATGAACCTCCCTTGGTCAACTCTTGTTCTCTTCCAACCCCAAATGTATTAGGGCATCCAACGGTGTCTTTCATTTTCATGCCTCATCTTTTCTGATCTACTATATTGAACCCTTTATCCTCTGTTGGATAAATGATTCTAGGTTTTATTTCTTCAATTAATAAATATTTCCACCAGCATCATGAAAGTAGCCAGACGGAGATGAGGAAATTTCAAGCATTTGTTGGAGACAGCGGGTACATGCCTGAAGCAGATTGACAAAAGGCTAAATACTTTAGCTGTGAAAGGAAATAGCCTAGCGATGTGTCAGAAGGACAGGTGTTGGCCGCCTCAAAAATAGAAGCGACGCGCAGTGAGACATGGTTCTGGTATGTTCATTGTGATGTTCGCGCCTATAAGAAATATGATGCAGTAACGTGAGTGGCTGATGAAGAAAATAGACACTCCTACGACGCCAAGATAAGCTAAAAACCGCCAAGTGACAGAAAGTGTGGGAACCAATGAGAGAAGAATGCCTATTTAGCGCGGCAGGTCTAGCGTGGGCACGCTCGGCTAGCATTCACGCGGGAGATCGCCTAGACAAAATCTCTACGATCGATTCTAGGATTAATGGGCATATTCTTGACCTGCGCTATTTTACGAGTTCAGTGATATTTATTTCATTCCTGTATCACCATTATTTTGTGAAATTTTTATCTAAATTCCCCCTCTATCAAGACCTAGGGCCAGTTCATTTATAAGTGGTGTGAAGAGCCAAGACTAAGCGTTTTACTCTGTGCGTCTACGGACGTAGGCTGCTTATTATTCTGTGCGTCTACGGACGTAAGCTTATTATACTTTGTGTGTCGTGGACACAGGTTGACTATTACTTTGTGCGTCTAAGGACGTTGACAGTTAAACTTTGCGTGTCATGAAGGACACAGAAATTATTATTAAAAAGTGTTAAATTCAGTGTTAGATAGTCACAGTACTATATTTGTAGGGGCAGTATCTTCGATAATTCGCCAATAGACTGCTTTGGGGAAAGAAGTACCCGAACAGCGAATTTAGTAGTCAGACATCAAGTGTATAATAATTTAATTTTTTGAATCAGCACGGGAGATGACATCATTGACCATGGAGGAAGCCTGGAAATATCAAGACTCCGTCAAGATGGTTGAGATGAGATAAGAAGAATCCAGTTGGGAAATGGCTGCAGATGTTCTTTGACGGATGACTGGCTGAGGATGAGTACAGAATAATATTTATTATTATCTGATAAATTAACTTATGGTGTATGGGACATATTGTGTTTTGTAAATAATTTGCTTGTGTGATTAACGTAGTCTATTTAGTTTTGGTCTGACACACTTTTTGCATGGAAACAACTCGCATATATATTTAGTAGAAGGTTCTTTTCTTGTTTGTTGTTTTAACTAACGTAGCTATGTGAACGGCCGTGTTTGCATATGTTACGCGATGCGGTTAAAAACGTCTCTCGGAGATATGTTGTGTTTCAGAAGTAGGACTGAAGTAAAATAATTATACAGTAGATTGGAGGGTAATTAATTTCTTTGTTTTATTATTGATCAGATTCAATGAGATTATTGCCTTTGGAGCAATGTGATTTGTGACGAAGAGCAGTCAGCTCTATCGTAGGTTTTAATATTTTGTTTAATTGATTGGGCGAGCATCCATTCAGCCGATCTGTGTGAAATAACGTATTGTCATTCCCAAATGTGTGTGTGTGTGAGTGTGTGTTTGTGTCATTACAAGCGGGAAGTTCAGCGTAGACTGATTTCTGGCAGCTTGATGACAAACCCAGATTGTGACCTCGCGAGGGCAATTCTGGATATTTTGATTATGTCTGACCATATTTTGAAGTGGTTGAGTTTGTTGCTGTTGATTCCTTGAGATAACGGCACAGCTGGTCAGTTATATTTATACACACTGGAGTGGGACAATGGCAGGTGATTGAGGAAGAGGGGAGATGTTGCACAAGACGGACTGAGGATTGCCAGCCAGGTCATTAGTGGAGTGCCTGTGTGGCTCAGTAATAACTTTAAATACAGAATTAAGAACTGATCAATGGTAAAAATTGTTAAAATAAATGGGAGTTGCCTACGAATCACGATAATCTCCGAAGCGTTTGCTTAACATGCAGTTTTGTTCATATAAAGTAATGTCAGCCAGTCAGGCTTTTGTTGTTGTTGGTTTATTCCATGTTTTTATTTTTATTCAGTGACCCGTGAGTCACATGCTTGCTGTATTTCCTTGTTTATGTTGAGCAATTTGGCCCGCGTTGGCAGCTCAAAGTCAAGTGCGTCTTCGCGCTAATGAGGGTCCCGAGAGAGATTCCTGTAGATAGTAGATTTAGTGCGTGTGTCAGCATTACTTTTTAAGGGTTTTTATTAATTTCATGTTCCATATCCATAAACGTTGATTTACGAGATGATTGTTCGTAAGCATCGTGGCTGTTAACCCGTTGTAAACGAACAGTCATCCAAAGTACTCATTCCTCGTAGTTAGTCATTACGCGCACATAAAACCCAAATTGCAAGGTAGTGGAACCAGGATCCACATTTTAAAATAAAGGGGAGATCCGTCTGACTCCTCAAATTTATAGATATTCCTATCATGGGAAATTCAGGGAGAATTGTTTTATATTTTATTGTTGTTTATTTCTTTTTATGCACTATTCGTCATTAAATCATGTTATTATTTTACATCTTGTCACCTTTCTTTCTCGATTTATAGTTTATATCCTATGACCCTTACCTCAGTAGAGCATGTTGTTTGGTGAACGTAAACATCACATAGGAACTGAGCGTGACCCCTTGATTAAGATTTCTTACATTAAACACTGCTTTTCTGAAGGGTTCATAGGAGTAAACTGGCGCGGCCAAGCGTGGGGCGGTTCACTGTGGTGTAACGGCAAAGATTTTGCACATGTCAGTGTAGGCGTAGTTGGATTTTCAAACTGACGCAACAATGAAGATGTAATTTGGTTGCTGGTTCGCTGCTGGAACACATTTAAGTGGCGTATTTGAGTAAAACTGGCATGCCGCAAGTGCAGGCAGATATGGCAGTATTTTAATCACCGGGAAGTGATATTTTATTAAAAGTAAGTGAGGCGAAGAGGATACCACCAAATGTGTGAAATATAAAGTAAAATCAGGAGTTTGCAATGTAAAATACGGTTCACGTTTTTGTCTATTGAATTAAAGTAAAAGGTAATATATATGTGATACCGGGCGCCCAATGATTAAAGTTAAAATTAGATTTGTTTAGAAAGTCAAACTCGTGAAAATGTTAGGAGGCTGTAGCCTTAAATGACAATTAATACTTTATTAATTAGTCAGTGTTAATATCAGATCAGGATAGCAATTTAATGACTGAATATGTGTTTGGGTTTAGATTAAATTGAGTAAAATTAGAACTACTCAGAGATGCAATCGACTAGTGGGATTAAATGTAAAAATAAATGAACTGAGTAGGGTAAAGAAATAAAATGTGCATTGGATTTTATGTGTGTGTCAAAGGGTATTGCTTTATGCCATTTCCCTAATGTCTCATATAAAGTGTGTAATATGGCAACGGTTGAGCAGATTCAAGAAATCATTGAGAGTGCAGCTAGGAGAACACAGGAATTGTTGGACACTAAATTAGCGGAACAGAGTCAATCATTAAACGCTAAATTTTCAGAACAGAGTCAATCATTGAACACAAAATTATCTGAACAAATAAACACTAAATTATCAGAACAGAGTCAATCATTAAACACTAGTATGTTAGAACAAAGTGAAGCATTAAACGCGAAATTGTCTGAGCAAATAAACAATACTATGGTAGAACAAAGTGAAGCATTGAACGCGAAATTATCAGAACAAAGTGAAGCAATGAACAATACTATGTTAGAACAAAGTGAGTCGATAAACAAATTATCAGAACAAAGTGAATCATTGCGGACACAATTAAATAACAGTAGAATTGAACAGAATGAATATCAGGCGGAACAAGCTAGGTTATTAAAAAGTGAAATTAATGACACTATCAATTCACAGTTAGAGACGCTAACCGCAGAGATGAAAGATCACACTAATCAACAGATGGTATTACTGGCCCTAGATGTAAGTAAAAATAATGAAAAGCAATTAGACCAGATTAAGAAAATGGAAAGTATTTTCGATCAAAAACTTAGCATTTTGGATGAAACGGTGTTAGCTAAATTAGAGCAAATTGAATTAGCGTGCACTATGAATACAAGCGAGGTCAAGATAGCTCAGGAGAAGTTAGAAGGACGATTTATGGAGATGGAAAAGAGCGGCAAAGTCATTCAACAACAATTATCAGCGGTAGATTAGAATATATCCGGCATAATTAAAGATATGGACCGTCTCGAAATAAAATCAGCAGAGCAGTGGAAAAGCCTAGAAGCGGATCAGGAGCAATTAAAGAGTACCTTAGACGACACTAAAAGCCAGATTGAAGAGAAAGTAAGCACGATTAAAGAGCAGATAAGAAAAGATTGGAAAAGAATGAATATCGATTCTAAAGAGGAAAGATCCACCATTCTTAAAACAGTAGGCGAAAATCACACTCGTATTCAGGCGTTAGAGCAAGAAATGAAGAGCAAGCTTAAAGAACAGACGGACAGGATCATTAAAGCCGAACTTAGGTCATTAGAGCAATCGTCGATATTTAGAACAGGAACATTGAAAGACAAGCAGGATGACTCAAATAGCCCGGAGGGTACTAGCACAGCAGGAAGTCAGACTCTGGTGGAGAGCCCATTAACAACAAACACGGAAGGGTTTCGCAAGAATATCGATAGGAGCTCAACACCACAGACGGTCATCAGCCTACACAACTTATCCAAGTAATTCGCTCAAGTGATTATAAACCACAGAAGTACACGGAAAATTCAGGGGTAACACCTAAAGCTTTTATCAAAGAGATTGAAGACCATTTCAATGACACTGGGGTACCTGAAGCACGTAGATTGAGGATGATGGAAAGATTTTTATCAGGAAATGTCCTTACATGGTTTTTAAGCTTCAAATATACATTTGGAACCATGTCAGATTTTAAATTGGCGTTTCTGCGCAAATATTGGTCGCCCGCAACACAACAGAGTCTAAGGATGGAGCTTTACTCTAGAAAGTACCAAACCACCCAGCAAACAAAATACTCACAATTTCTTTAACATGCAAATGTTAAAATTTCGCGACCTGGATTACCCTTTAAATGAAGCGGATCTGGTGATGACAATAGCGAGGCAATTGCCAGTCAACGTGCAACAAGTACTAGTCGCAGCGAACGTTAGTACGGCCATACATGCAGAGCAGATATTACGCCAGATAGATGAGACTACGTCTCATAGTCATTATAGAGGAGGAAGACAGCTGGAGTTAGTCAATGCGACAGAGGTCATAAAACCTAAGCAGGCAAACACTAAAACGCAGGGCACTAATGCAAGCACTTCCACACCTAGGCGAAACCAGGAAGAAGGAGAAAACAGACCATACCAGCGTAACGAAAATAACTACAATAAGAGATCATATCAAGGCAACAATAGGTATCAACAGAGAGGATATCAACATTGGCGTGAAAATCGAAGAAATGACAGGCCTTATGGAAGATACGGTGATTACAATGCTAATCAAAGGTGGAAAGGAAGAAGAGACCAAAATCAAGGAGAGCCACGAAATTATCGAAATGACTGGGATGATAGGCACGCTCAATCACAAAATTACCTAGAGGAATTACACGCTAGTCAAGGTGGAGAGCTAGGAAGATGGGAAAAAGCCATTGGGAACATGAAGAATCCTGATACACATACTGAGGAAGCTGGAAGTCTACTGAGACAAGAGGGATATCAAGGACATCGGCGACAAACGGATGATGGGAGTCGCACTGGAGCTAAAAGAAATGTTAAATTTGGATAAAGAAGACAGCCTACAAACGCAACAGTCTGAAGTTGAAGAGGGATGGATAGTAGCGAACATACAAGAATGGATTGCTTTGCCAGAAGACTGCCTGGAGGAGACGGTGAAACCACGGAACGATGAAATTAGGCAGTTACCCATTATTTACGCAAGGATTGGTGGAATTAATATATGATGTTTATTGGATACGGGGTCACAGATCAGTCTGGTATCGGAGGCCTTGGTTCGAGAGTTGGGACGGAGTCAAAATATTCCTGTAATTCCCGTACCACAGCTCAAAGTGAGGGGTGTTATACCTGAACGCACCGTCACTTGTAAACGTCAGGCATACTTAGAGCTGAACATATTGGAACACACTTTTGGGCAAACATTCATTATCATGGCAAAGATGAATTTTAATATAATTCTTGGTGCAAATTTTATTTGTGACTATCAAGCAGTGATAGATTTTCACAAGAATACTGTCAGTTTTAGAGAGTATGATCAGCTGAAGAATGTGGGATTGCATATGGATGAAATCACCACCGGAAGATATGTAAATTCGTGGGCATTGGAAGCAATATCGGAAGAGACGGAAGAGGAGGTACGAAAGGCAGAAGATAACATCATAGAAGGGGCTGTTGTGGAACTAGATGAGGAGAGTGAATCCCAGGAGATATGGTCTTTATTAACGGAAGGAGACGACAGTGATGCACAATTTGAAGAGTTACTACAGGAGCGGCTCAATGACATTCAACTTGGGGGTGAACACAGAAAGCAATTGGAAGAGATTTTAAGGAAGCACAAAACAGTATTTGATACAGTACCTGGGAAAATATTAAATTTCAAATATTCTATGCAAGTCGAGGACTGGTCACCTTTCAAAAGCAGGTTGTACCCAATTCCTGAAAAATATCGTTGTCAAGTCAAGGTCATTATAGATGAGATGTTACAAGCTGGAGTGATAAGGAAGACACCGACACCTTATCTAAATGCGATTTTGGCAGTCACAAAACCAAATTGATCTATTAGACTTTGTTTAGATGCCAGAAATCTCAACACGAGACTCATTTTTCCTGAGTATGACAGAGTGCCAATTATCAGAGACGTACTAAAAGGCTTTAAAAATAAAAGCATTTATTCATCAGTCGATCTGACGAGCTCGTTCCACCATATTGAATTGGATGAGAAGTCACAGCTTCTAACTGGCTTCTTATTCGATAACCAAACGTTTTGCTTCGTTCGAATGCCCTTTGGAGTCAAAACAGCGGGCTGTGCCTTAATCCGAGCCCTGGACCGGAATCTAACCGAGGAAGTTAAGGAGATGACGGTACGCTACATTGATGACATTTTGCTGGCATCCGACAACATTGAAACTCACATGGAGAATTTCGATAAAGTATTAGGCAACCTGAATGCATCGAATTTCAAAGTAAACCTGAAGAAATCGCATTTCTTCAAGAGCGAGATCTTATATTTGGGTCACATCATTGACAAGGAGGGAGTGAAGCCAAATCTCGCTAAGATCGAAGCGATAAAGAATTTCCCTACACCAACGAGAGTCAAGCATATTCGGGCTTTCTTAGGCGTAACGGGATTCTTTAAGGAAAACTGTCCAGGTTATACGGAGACTGTCGCCCCTATGCAGGAAATGTTAAAGTAAAATAATAAATGGTTATGGAATGCGGAGTGTGAGAAGGCATTCCAAGCAACAAAACAGCTATTGGAAAACTGCATTAAATTAGGATATCCAGATTTCAAGCACAAATTTATAATCCAAGCGGATGCTTCACTGGTGGGTATAGGTGCTATGCTCTACCAAGAGGATCCAGCTAACCTGCAGCATAAAACATATTTGGCATTTGTCAGTCGAAAATTGCGTAAGCACGAGCGCAATTATACTGTAACGGAACTAGAGCTGTTGGCCATACTTCATGCGCTACAACAATGGAAACGAATAATTTACGGCTACCCCATTGTTGTCAGGACTGATCATAAGGCATTAACATTCTTGTTTAAGACGTCGATGGCAAGCGAACGTGTGACACGTTGGTCTATATATATTCAGCAGTTTAGCATGGAGATTGAACATTGCCCAGGGAAGATGAACGTGATTCCGGATGCACTCAGCAGGAACCCAGAGCCTGATAATGAGGAAACAGCGATGGTACAACACTTGGAGTTAACACCGAAGGACCGGGAATTCTTGGAGGAGTTACGTGAGATACAGCGAGAACAAGAAGCGGAACCATGGATGATGCTCTTAATCCAATACTTCAGAAAGCAACTACCTACAGGAACACCTGCATTTCGAGAAGCAAAAGCCAAAGAAGGAAGATATGTTTATGTCAACAATTTGCTGCACAAATGGGTAGATAATGACCACACCAAGTTACGCATATTAGTACCTGCTTCTTTACAACGAGGATTGACATGGCATGCGCACGAAAGTTACGGTCACGTGGGCGTAGACAAGTGCGAAGCGACTATGGGAGAGACATTTACATGGCCACGTATGAGAACAACTATATGTGACGTCATTACAACTTGTGATCCGTGTCAGAGGACAAAGCCCAATAATTATTTAATGAGGCAGTATCCTAGACCATTGCTACCTCAGAAACCATGCGAGCTACTGGCACTCGACTGTTTCGGTCCAATCCCGAAGGGAAGGCGAGGTTGCCGACACTTACTAGTATGCATTGATGTGTTTTCTAAGTATGTCGTATTATGCCCCATTCAGAAAACTACTTCAAAACAGGTACTCAGTCGTATTCGGAATAGAGTTATTCCAATCCTTGGAAAACCAGAATTTATATTATCAGATCATGGCAGTTACTTCACAAGCGCCGAATTCAAGAAAGGTATGGAGGACATGGGTATAAAACACATTTTAAGCAGTATCCGACATGCTCAAGCAAATCCAAGTGAGAGAGCAATTAAGTGTGTAACGTCATATTTGAGAATCTTCATTCCAAATGAACATCACAGATGGGTCGATAAAATCAAGGGTGTAGAGACATGCATGAATTCTACCAGGCACGAGTCAACAGGACAGATCCCTATGGTCCTACACAAGAACGAGTATCCAGTGAGATCGTGGAAAAGCATCATTAACTGTCCACAAGATCAAATGATAGCACCTGACTTGCGAATTGAGAGGACGAGAGCCTACATGAGGAAACAAGCAGACCGCAGATTACGGCGAGTAAGAAATAAGAGGTTTCACAGTGATCTTGAAATCAACCAGCTCGTTTTGGTGAAACGACCTGCTACATCGGACCCAGAGAAGAAAATCTTCAGTAAATTCTGCGAAAAGTTCATAGGACCCTATTCTATCAGAAGAAACCTTGGAAATAATGCTTACAGAGTGAAAGAATTGAGTACAGGAACAATGTCAGTCTACAACGCTGCCAACCTAAAAAGTATCGTAGAAGTGAACCATGTGAGCGCCGAAATAATGATGCAGTTTGAATATATGGACGTCCTACTATCAACAAAGTCAACGGGGAGCAGTTGAGTACGGCACATGAAGGAGGAAGTAGAGTTGGTGTTGACAAACATTAACGAGGCGAGCAGAGTGTTGCCCCAGGCATCAGCGTCACGCAAGCAGTTGAGAGAGTCATTATGAGCAGGAAATGAAAACGAGTAAATGCCATTCAAGACAGGAGCGACTAGAACAAGTAATAGAAAAGGGGTGATTCTGAAATAAAACATTTGGCCTACGGAAGTCTTTTAAAATTAGCGACTTTCTCCGAAGTTCGAAATTTTGTGAGTGGGAGAGTTGTGAACCCCTTATCCTCTGTTGGATAAATGATTCTAGGTTTTATTTCTTCAATTAATAAATATTTCCACCAGCATCATGAAAGTAGCCGGACGGAGATGAGGAAATTTCAAGCATTTGTTGGAGACAGCGGGTACATGCCTGAAGCAGATTGACAAAAGGCTAAATACTTTAGCTGTGAAAGGAAATAGCCTAGCGATGTGTCAGAAGGACAGGTGTTGGCCGCCTCAAAAATAGAAGCGACGCGCAGTGAGACATGGTTCTGGTATGTTCATTGTGATGTTCGCGCCTATAAGAAATATGATGCAGTAACGTGAGTGGCTGATGAAGAAAATAGACACTCCTACGACGCCAAGATATGCTAAAAACCGCCAAGTGACAGAAAGTGTGGGAACCAATGAGAGAAGAATGCCTATTTAGCGCGGCAGGTCTAGCGTGGGCACGCTCGGCTAGCATTCACGCGGGAGATCGCCTAGACAAAATCTCTACGATCGATTCTAGGATTAATGGGCATATTCTTGACCTGCGCTATTTTACGAGTTCAGTGATATTTATTTCATTCCTGTATCACCATTATTTTGTGAAATTTTTATCTAAATTCCCCCTCTATCAAGACCTAGGGCCAGTTCATTTATAAGTGGTGTGAAGAGCCAAGACTAAGCGTTTTACTCTGTGCGTCTACGGACGTAGGCTGCTTATTATTCTGTGCGTCTACGGACGTAAGCTTATTATACTTTGTGTGTCGTGGACACAGGTTGACTATTACTTTGTGCGTCTAAGGACGTTGACAGTTAAACTTTGCGTGTCATGAAGGACACAGAAATTATTATTAAAAAGTGTTAAATTCAGTGTTAGATAGTCACAGTACTATATTTGTAGGGGCAGTATCTTCGATAATTCGCCAATAGACTGCTTTGGGGAAAGAAGTACCCGAACAGCGAATTTAGTAGTCAGACATCAAGTGTATAATAATTTAATTTTTTGAATCAGCACGGGAGATGACATCATTGACCATGGAGGAAGCCTGGAAATATCAAGACTCCGTCAAGATGGTTGAGATGAGATAAGAAGAATCCAGTTGGGAAATGGCTGCAGATGTTCTTTGACGGATGACTGGCTGAGGATGAGTACAGAATAATATTTATTATTATCTGATAAATTAACTTATGGTGTATGGGACATATTGTGTTTTGTAAATAATTTGCTTGTGTGATTAACGTAGTATATTTAGTTTTGGTCTGACACACTTTTTGCATGGAAACAACTCGCATATATATTTAGTAGAAGGTTCTTTTCTTGTTTGTTGTTTTAACTAACGTAGCTATGTGAACGGCCGTGTTTGCATATGTTACGCGATGCGGTTAAAAACGTCTCTCGGAGATATGTTGTGTTTCAGAAGTAGGACTGAAGTAAAATAATTATACAGTAGATTGGAGGGTAATTAATTTCTTTGTTTTATTATTGATCAGATTCAATGAGATTATTGCCTTTGGAGCAATGTGATTTGTGACGAAGAGCAGTCAGCTCTATCGTAGGTTTTAATATTTTGTTTAATTGATTGGGCGAGCATCCATTCAGCCGATCTGTGTGAAATAACGTATTGTCATTCCCAAATGTGTGTGTGTGTGAGTGTGTGTTTGTGTCATTACAAGCGGGAAGTTCAGCGTAGACTGATTTCTGGCAGCTTGATGACAAACCCAGATTGTGACTCGCGAGGGCAATTCTGGATATTTTGATTATGTCTGACCATATTTTGAAGTGGTTGAGTTTGTTGCTGTTGATTCCTTGAGATAACGGCACAGCTGGTCAGTTATATTTATACACACTGGAGTGGGACAATGGCAGGTGATTGAGGAAGAGGGGAGATGTTGCACAAGACGGACTGAGGATTGCCAGCCAGGTCATTAGTGGAGTGCCTGTGTGGCTCAGTAATAACTTTAAATACAGAATTAAGAACTGATCAATGGTAAAAATTGTTAAAATAAATGGGAGTTGCCTACGAATCACGATAATCTCCGAAGCGTTTGCTTAACATGCAGTTTTGTTCATATAAAGTAATGTCAGCCAGTCAGGCTTTTGTTGTTGTTGGTTTATTCCATGTTTTTATTTTTATTCAGTGACCCGTGAGTCACATGCTTGCTGTATTTCCTTGTTTATGTTGAGCAATTTGGCCCGCGTTGGCAGCTCAAAGTCAAGTGCGTCTTCGCGCTAATGAGGGTCCCGAGAGAGATTCCTGTAGATAGTAGATTTAGTGCGTGTGCCAGCATTACTTTTTAAGGGTTTTTATTAATGTCATGTTCCATATCCATAAACGTTGATTTACGAGATGATTGTTCGTAAGCATCGTGGCTGTTAACCCGTTGTAAACGAACAGTCATCCAAAGTACTCATTCCTCGTAGTTAGTCATTACGCGCACATAAAACCCAAATTGCAAGGTAGTGGAACCAGGATCCACATTTTAAAATAAAGGGGAGATCCGTCTGACTCCTCAAATTTATAGATATTCCTATCATGGGAAATTCAGGGAGGATTGTTTTATATTTTATTGTTGTTTATTTCTTTTTATGCACTATTCGTCATTAAATCATGTTATTATTTTACATCTTGTCACCTTTCTTTCTCGATTTATAGTTTATATCCTATGACCCTTACCTCAGTAGAGCATGTTGTTTGGCGAACGTAAACATCACATAGGAACTGAGCGCGACCCCTTGATTAAGATTTCTTACATTAAACACTGCTTTTCTGAAGGGTTCAATATAAAGCTCAAATGCCACTCACTCACTCACTGACTGATTCATTCATCACGAAATCTCAGAAACCACCGAACGGATTGGAATGAAATTTGGTATGCAGCTTCCTCAAGGGCCGCAAACGCACACTAAGAAAGGATTTTTGGATAGTCAGGTTCTAAAGGGGTGTTAAGGGGGTAGACCTGCATTTCATTGAATAGCAATATCTCCCGATTGGTTTCATTGGGGGATGTGATACTCGGCATATAAACTCATCATTAAAAATAAGAAGACACGTGTCTGAGGGTTTTTCGATGTGGTGTATATTATGAGGTGAAAGGGGTGAAAAGTTGGGGTTGAAGGAATCCTGACGGAGCGTGTATCACTTAAACGGCATAGGCGAGGAGTTTGAAACTCAGCGGAAAAAAATCAGCATAAAAAATAAATAAATAGGTGTTTCACCATTTTTTCAAAAATCCAATTTAAGTGGCCCATGGGGAGGGGTGAATTTCTGGGGGGGGGGAAAACAGGTAAAATGTAAAATTATACATGGCCTATGTTGTAGACAATAACACATTACATCTTTTTTGTTTCTTGCTATTTCATCATACGACGAATACCTAGGGAGTTATTAATGATTTTGTATTTTTTGGCCGGAATTTTCTAAGTCCCAGGAATGACATAAAAAATGAATCGAATGAAAATTCAAAAAATTGTTTTTTAATGGTTTTTTTTTCGTCCCATGCATTTTTGGTTTCAGATGATAGAATTATTTTCCACTAGGACCCATGCTTATCTATCTATTTAACTAATGATATAACGGGATTCCAAATGTTATTGCGGGCGAAGCCGCGGGTAACAGCTAGTAACCTATATTTCCTTTCTTTATGCAGTAACTGCTGCCTGCTGTGCGAGTCCATGTGTGTGTGCAGCTCAAGGAGTATTAGGAGGCGTTATTGAATGCTTTTCAATCAGCCAACGCGAATGTTGGTTGGTTGGTTCCTCAGTTTAGGGGCTGCGACAACGCGGTCATGTAGCCCTGTACACTTTGGGTGTGTGTAGAATCCGTCTGATAACCGGTGTTAATTGTGATGGCTGTAATAGTGTTTGTTATCTGAGATTCAGGTAGAAGGACTGCAGACAATTAATTTTTTGAAGTAGTTCCTACTTTTGCTGCCTAATGCTACTGTTTACGACACCTGGCTGTGGACGTGGCTACTAAATGCCATCGTAGTCAGCACCTGGCGGCGAACGTTGGAACTAATATAGCGTTATCAAACTAACCTACTCATTTTAGCTTCACACGAGTGAGATTAGTGGAAGGTTCTTTTTCATGGCTTAAGTCTATAACATGGAACCGCCGGCTTTACTTCCCCTCCGAAGGAAGACGTACTGAGGGATTTTTAACGCTCATAAAAATCCGACGACTTCGGCCGGGTTTGAACCCGCGATGATGGGCATATAAGCTCAGCATGCTACCAACTACGCCACCGAAGCAACTAACGCGATTGTGCCCAATTATATTAGGGGGAGAGTAGAATATTTAAATACCCTAATCTGAAACAAATATTAAATGAATTAATTTGCCACGTGATTATCAGGTAGCCAACGGCCTGGCCATATTGAAACACCGGATCCCATGAGAACTCATCAGTTAAGAAGCATTGGGCGTGGTTGGACTTTGGATGGAATGCCGGATCAGTGGGACCACGCGCTGTTGACGGTGAAAGGAGGAGCGGAAAGACCCTGGCCACCCTACCGCACGTAAACTCCGGCTGAGGATGGCCTCGTCGGAGGCGCGGACCTGCTTTCGGGCAGAATACCAATAATAATTATAATATATATATATATATTACGAGGGACTGTGGAAAATCTTCAAAATACACTTGTGAAGGGTCCGCACTCCACAGTAGTGTGGGATTCTTACCCACTAAAAACCACATCCCTTTTCCCACGATGTGTTCATCACCCCGGAACCGCTCTCGCATTACTTCAGGGTGATGTCGTGCTTACTTAGCCTTTCAGACTTCTTCTTTCTTCATTTCTTCTTAAGGGCGTTCGTACGCTTCCAGATCCCGCTTTTTCTGGCGAAGGACATCCTCCACATACACTGCTACATGATCCCATGATTGCTGGTTCCGTAACATCACAGAAATAATATTATCTGGTGTCAGTTCTCCCAGTTCAGTTTCCACATATTCTCTTTTTATCATCCAATGGCCGCACACGAAGAAGGTGTGAAGTACATCATCGATGTCGTCACAATGTATGCATGTTGCACCACTCGCTCCGCCTACTCTATGCAGGAATTTCCGGATATATCCGTGTCCTGTTAGAAGTTGTGTGAGGTAATAATTGACTTCACCATGGACTCTTTCGACCCAGGTATCCAGGCGTGGTATCAGTCGCTTGATCCATTTACCACGAGGGTCACTTTCCCATCTGAGTTGCCATCGCCCCATCCTTTGATTAAAGGCACGCTTCTTTGCACATTTCTTTCCCAGCTCTCCTTGGGTACGCCAGATTTCTTGTCGCTCCAATGCAAGTCGATCTATTGGGGCTAATGCTGCCACGGTGAGGATTGCAGGTTCAGAAACCGTGCGGTATGCACATGCAATACGTAAAGCTGCTCTCCGTTGTACGGCAACCATCCTTCTCCGATACCATGCAAATCTCAAGGATTCGGCCCAAACTTCAGAGCCATACAGGAGCACTGACTGAACCGTCGTCATGAGGAGGCGTCTTTTACTTGATTTTGGGTCCTTTAATATTGCCCATCAGCCTACTAAGTGCTGTCATGTATTTTACTGCCTTATCTGTCGCTCTCTGAATATGGTTCCAGAATGTGAGCTTGGAGTCAACTGTCACTCCTTAATATGTTGTACTCGTAGATGTCTCAATCACTGTATCTCCAACAGTCATTGGTACAAGAGTCTCAATTCTTTTCCTCGTTAGAAGAACTATCTCAGTTTTATGTTCTGCTAGTGTTAGTCTGTGACTCGTCATCCAGTCTTTTATGCGCCGCATCCCCTGGTTCAATTTGATTTGAGCCATGTCAACATTGCGGGCCACTATCAAGGCAGCCACATCATCGGCGTAGCCCACTAGATTCGTATCCTCTGGCATCTCCAGACGTAACATGCCATCATACATGATGTTCCAGAGATCTGGACCAAGGATCGATCCCTGCGCTACTCCAGCCGTCAGTGGATTTGCTCTTTGTCCATCTTCCGTAACATACAGCAAAGTGCGATCCCTGAAGTAGTCTCTCGTTATGCGCATAAGATACTGTGGTACTTTGAAAGTCTCTTCAAGAGCTTCCAACATGTCATTCCAACTTGCCGAATTAAAAGCATTCTTTACATCCAGGGTCACAAGAAGAGTAATAATAATAATAATAATAATAATAATAATAATAATAATAATAATTATTATTATTATTATCACGAAATGATATAAATTTAATCATATTTAAAAAGTTTCCTTAGTGACATTATAATTGGAATTAAAATAGCATAATTTATTAAAATTAATGCACTTCAGTCAATAAATAATGAAAATAGAATACATTATACCAGTTTCGGCCACATTGTGGCCATCTTCAGTAATTTTTTTCTAAAATAAATCATAACTATTTGAATTACGAGCAAAGTTATGGAATCAATATTTACCTTAGGTTTTCCCTTTCCTTAATAACTATTTTTCAAAAATAATTTCAAAAACAGATCTGTTACAATGTGAGCTTTAAAATTGATGATACTATAAAATATAGTTAAATATTGATTCAACAACTTTTAATTTTAATAAATACTTATGGTATTTTATTTATCACACAAACTAAGAGGGAGGTGCCCTGTGAGATCTGCAGCACGGTGTGATCCGGAGCATTGACAACGTCCCTCTTAAGGGTCTAGCTGCTCGTACCACTGTCTTCATTAATAAAATAATACGGTGTGCCTGGGATATTTTAATGCTTACAAAGGAACGGATTGCGGTGTAAAATTCTAATCTGGTTGAAATTTAGTACACAATATTCCTACAAATTTGTACAATGACGTAGTGAAAACCGCACGGGCCAATTTCAATTTTGAACGCCAATATTGAACGCCGAAAACCTGCCGGGTGACGGCGTGAGTGAGAGTGGGAAGAGGCAAAGTTGACCTTGATTCCTAGGAGCACGTGATGGCTCTCGGCCACCAGGCAGCGTTGCATTCTCCGCTTTCCACCTTCCCCTCATCCCGTCACTCCCATATCAGTTCGCATCCAATATTGCAAGGATTACAAAGAGTAAAAGAGGAAGAATATGAACGGTCTTTTTATTTATTTATTTATTTATTTATTTACAGTATGGCCAAGCGCAAGACATCACATTATGTTGCAATTTACTGTATACTTTAATCGAGATGGAAGAAGAGTGAGGGGAAGGTGGAAGGTGGAAAGTGGGGAATTCTACGCTGCCTGGTGGCCACGAGCCATCGCGTGCTGCTGGGATTCAAGGTCAGCTTTACCTCTTCCCACCTCCTCGCTCATGCTGTCGCCCGGCAGGTTTTCGGTGTTCAATATTGACGTTCAAAATTGAAAGTGGCCCGGGCGGTTTTCACTATGTCATTGTACAACTTTGTAGGAATATTGTGTACAAAATTTCAACCAGATTGCAAGTTGCCACCGTAATCCGTTCCCTTGTGGGTTTACAGACATGGCCATTAAAAATTATGTATTTTCGTGGACGATATACCGGTACTCATTAAGCAATATGAGTGATCGATTCCATACAAGAGAGTGAATGTATGCTGTAGGTATTCCGTAATACGCATAATCTCAGACATGGACATCATATATATATATATGACGTCTATAGAGCGTCTCAACCTTAAAAGACAGTATGGAATTAAATGTAGTATTTGCCTCTCACTCGCACTCCTATGTCCTGCAATTAGCTTCGTCTTCTTCTACCCCGGCGATGTTGCCATTTCCCAATAATTGAAAGTGATAAATTTAAGAAAATGTTTGCGTGGTATTATAGATAATTTCCCGCTCTTTATGATGGTGTACAAATAAAAGCCATAAATAATTAACACATGGCCCAATTTTCACAATTACGATATTTTAGCGCGAATCTATATTTTTGCATTTATAAAACTTATCACGCCATAGATGATCGCAACAGATCAATAATTTATTTTTAGATTGCCTGATGTTGGTAGAAGATACCCTACTTCTCAGGGCAGTAATTATTTTCATAATAAGAAAGTTATGATGTTTTTTTCTTAAATGTTACTTGAAAAATCTGGGATGGTGTCACATAAAAGTTAGCTAGCGAGAAAGTTTTTTGCTGTTGACTTTACGTTGGTGACTAAGCGAGAAGAAATGTTCATTAATGTCTGAAATAGTTTTTAAAGCAAACCAGAGCTCAATATTAGGTAGCATTCATAAGTTATAGCACTTCGCTTAGTCCTCCCGCTCAGCGCTGACGCACCGGAACTTTGTTTACTAACGTGGCCCGCAGGCTATCTCCCCCGACTACGTTTGAAGGAGGGTAGGTGATGATGTGAAGTAAAACTAAGAAATGAAGTGGATGTTGTGTTCTTTATAAATTGTCCGCCTCGTTGCGTTCTTGGCTGTCACTGTGGAGGCCCGGGTTTGAATCCCGGCTCTGCCAAGAAATGTAATTCTGGTCTGAGGGCTGGAACGGGGTGTACTCAACTCCAAGACACAAAACTGAGAAGAGGCGGGTTCGATTCCTACCTCAGCCATCCTCGAAGTGGTTTCCGTAGTTTGCCTTTGTTCATCCCGGGAATTAACAAGGGTTCGTTAATGGTGCAGAGTTAACGTGTATGTGCCAAAAAGAACACGGTAAACACACACGACAAAATGACAGGTGAAGTATATGAAAAGTGGTTCGCCGAGCAATATTGTTGCTCAATGTTCCCGAAGGATCTAGCCTAGTAACAGACAATGTAGGCCATCACAGCAGAGAAATATGTTCTTGCTTGTCACCTTACCACACTGCCATACCACCGTGAACTTAATCCCATCGAAATGGTATGGGCGTAAGTGATGAACTATATAAAATTGAACAACGTCTCGTTCAAGAAACAAGAAATGAATAATTTAATTTCGGCTGCATACCCCCACTTGACCACACACAATTGGGTAAATTACGTGGACCACAATACAGTATATTATTATTATTATTATTAGGGTAGAGTGGGGCAAGTTGATACGCGGGCAAGTTGATACGGAAGGTGGTGCGTCCTAGTGTGCATGCCCAGGCAGTCCTCCGTAGCAGCAGACGTTGTAGTTCACTTTAAGGCAGTGCCTGCCGGCATTTCATAGTGGACGCACGTGTCATCTGTGTTTGGTGACTAAATGTTTGTTTTCAGTATTGAAAAGTATTTTTTTTAGCGTGTAGGTTGAGTGAATTTTTGAACAGGACAGTATATTTCAGACAGTTTATTGTCTGATCCTCGAAAAGTGTACTTAAAGGTGAGTGAAATTCAATAGTTACAAATGTTGAAGCCTTCTTAATTTAATTGCGAGGTTAAATTAAACGTCACGTGCGCAGTAGGGGCAAGTTGATATATGTTGGTTGGGGCATATTGATACAGCGTATCAACGTACCCCAATGCATTGAAACATATCACTTGCCTCTTTTTTACAGGAAAATGGTGCGGAACTACAAAAGGAAGACGGATTGAGGAAAAATTCTGATTCAGACTTTTGATAAAGCATAATTATGATGAAGTCAAAGCACGAACGATGACAATGCGAGAAGCGGCTATCGCTTATGAAATCGACAAAATGACACTTTTCAGATATGTCAGGAAAAAGGATGAATCTAATGGCCTAGTTGTCACAGTGAATTATGCTAAGCCTAGATAGATTTTTCCAGAGAACCTAGAACTTGAGCTTGAAAAATACATACTACATTGCTCCAAAATTTACTATGGACTAACTCCAGACAATATTAAACTACTGGCATATGAACTGGCCATGGCAAACAGGCATATTATCAATGTGCCTGATACGTGGATTAACCATAAAATTGCAACAAGAGACTGGTTCAACTTATTCATGAAGAGACATCCTCGGATTTCAATCCGGGAGCCTGAAGCAACCAGTTTAAGCCGTGCGACTAGTTTCAACGGTACCAACGTGAATATCTTTTACGACAACTTGAAAAGTGTGTTGGATAAATACAAATTTGAAATGAAAGATATTTGGAATGTTGATAAGACCGGCGTGCAAACTGTTCAAAGACCTACTAAAATTGTAGCCAAAAAAGGAGTGCGTGCAGTAGGAAAAGCTACTGTACCTCAGCAGAAAGAGGACAAACAGTCACAATGGTTCTTGGTGTAAGTGCGATCGGAAATTCAGTTCCTCCAATGTTCGTTTTTTCAAGTTTTTTTTAAGGATCATTTTTAATCAATGGACCACCAGGATGCATTGGTACTTCCTACCCATCTGGATTGTTAACGAGTGAATCTTTCTTGCAGTTAGTCAAGCACTTTCACGGTCATGTAAAATCATTGAAAGATCATCCCTGCTTGCTAGTTCTGGACAACCATGAATCCCATCTGTCTATCCAAGCGCACAACTTCTGCAAGGAAAACGGCATTGTAATGATGTCTTTCCCTCCCCACACCTCCCACCGCTTACAACCTCTTCACAAATCAGTGTATGGACCTTTTAAGAGATATTATTTTGCTTCAGTTGATGACTGGATGAGTAATAATCCAGGCAAATCTGTAACTATACAGGGTGTATCTTAATTATACCGACAAAAAAAATCAGGGACGCTCTGCGTGTTATGTAAAAGACGATGCCGCAATCGGATTGGCGGAGAAAATTTTTCCCTCCGAGTAAATGAGGTTACTTTGTTACTTCCGGGCGAGCGATTCAAATCTACGAACTCACCGTATTTGCTGAGCCAGGCAGCAAGCCGCTGGCCACTGCTGTGCTTCAGGCAAGGGAAGGGAGTATGGTAGAAGGAGACAGAGATCTGCTGGCGGGCATGCGGCAAGCCGAGGCGATCGAGGAAAGTTGTCTTTAATCTAAATAAAATAGGCCTACTTTCATATTCTTGGCACAAAGTTGTTCAAAATTACTTCATTGCATTGCTCAGCCTTGTATTTTCATTTTTATATTTGAAATATCGTTCAGCTAAATAAAATACGTTTATATTCTTGGTACAAAGCTATTATAAATTACCCTAAATGCATTATTAAAAGATGTTATACACTGGTATCAACTTGCCCCTAGCTAATATCAACTTGCCCCCATTGTGGGGAAGGTTGATACACTTGCGGGTACTACCAAAAAATATATATTTTGAAATAAAGGGGTAATATATAATATTTACAAGTAGCATATTTAAATGCGCAAAAGGTGAAAGTATTTTAAGACGCCTTTGTCAATTCAAAAAAACAAAGGGAATAAATTTAAAAAAATTAAATGTAAAAAATGTCTCAACTTGCCCCACTCTACCCTATTATTATTATTATTTATTATAACCTATGATATTAGAGAAAAAGGCCTCATCATATTCATGAATAATTGAATAATTGAAAATTATAAATTATTGTAATGTGTGCATTAAAATCGCGCTCTGAGCTTCGGTGTATCATAATCTAAATATTTTACCGTCTTTCGCTTCAAGGCATGAGGTACAATTATATACAACAAACAAATATTTTGGAAATTTCCTGAGTTTTGCGTAAAAGCACGCCTGTATACGAGTTATGTTACATCATGTGCACGGCCTTGCAGAACTGTGTATATGCAGCAGATCTGGCATCAGCGCGCTCCATTTAATGCGTACTATCTTTTAAGGTAGAGACGCACTATAGCAAATGGGGACCCAGTGCTCTAAGGAGCTCCTTTTGCCCTGTATTAAGAGGAATTTAATTTTTAAGTAAATAGCAATTTTCGTTTTATTTTGAATGTAATTGCACTTTACCGTGAATTTAATATATTCATTGGTAAGTGCTTTGTATGAGGTGTGGTTTTGAATGAATATAATAATGAAATTGAGATTACACTCGCAGTCAGCAGTGCTCAGTGCTATACAGGGAGACAAAATAATTGCGGCCTTGTTGACCATTTGTCCCTCCCCCCGGAGGGCATCTTCGTAGAGGCCATGCAGCAGCATAATAATACAAATAATAATACTAATTCAGAGCTGTTAAATTGTTAGAATAATTCATTTTAAAGAAGGAAGTAAAGTCCATTAGTGGGCTGATTGTTGGAAGTATGAAAGTAGTTATAGAACTGTAGTAGGTAGATTTGTTAAAATAATAGTTGGATATTAATAAGCCTCAGGTTGGGTGAAAATGTATTAAATTTTTATGTTCGACCCTCACTATTATGTGTCAGATAACTGTATCATAATGATGGTCATTATAACACTGTTTTCCATTATGATACAGTTTCTCCAGCCAATCAGAGCTCGTTCATTGACCAATTAGGTAACGATAACTTCGCGCATGCGCTCAAAATCCAACATGTCGGACATAAACACAACATCGAACTATAATAAATTACCGACATGGAATACCCACCGTCCATATGTTCGCGTAAATAAACTGGCGAATATAAGACAAGAAATAGCACTGTACCTTAAAATCATCAACACTAATTTCTACTCAGCGCATTGTCTTCAACTGACATCGGTGACAATATTACTGAGGGACGGCAGATGTTAACATATGGTTTGCATATGGCATTGCAAACACACAGAGCGCATGCGTCGGTCGTTCAAAGCTCTTGAAAGGCAGAGATATAACACCCAACGCTCGCTCTGCGATCACAAAATTCCAGTAGCTGACTCTCAACAGATATTTATGAATATTTATGTTAAAACATATAATAAAGTTATAATTATCGTCGAACATAAACAGTCGTATGCAACTCGCCTATAATGGTAATTAAGACACTCGTATGGAAATTATAAAACTCGCATACGCTCGTTTTATAAAAAATACTCGTGTCTTAATTATAGCCATTATAGGCTCGTTGCATAATGTACTATTATGTGGTTTGCTGGCAATAATACATATGAATAAAACTCTGATATATTTCAGTAGTCTAACTAATAAGAGAACCACGTAAAATACCCACAGCGGGTTCGCAATGTACAGTATATGCATTTCCATCAGTTCAGCTTGATTAGGTCAAATAAACTAAAGGGGCTGAGAGTACAAGTAGTACAAATGGTGCAAGTGATATCTGATAAGCATGGGGAAATCGTCCTTATTGACATATCTTTTAAGAATCATTTTCCCAAGTGTATCAGATATCACTTGTACAGTACTCTCAACCCCTTACCCTGCGCGATACTTACAATACGAATAGACGAATACAACATAAGCCTATGCATGATTTTACGTATAGGAGTGATATGGATCATGTTACCTTACACTAAAAATGCCCCCAGACACAAGATGGCGGCATCCATGACATCATGGGCGACACTAAGGTTTAAACGATGCTTACATATTACATTCTGTGTGTTAATAAGGCTTTGCTTACAAACACAAAACCTAATCTGGGGCTTGTGCCCCAGACCTCCTTGCTTGTAGTATAAGCAGTAATTTTCGTTCATATAGTCGTCTAACCAACAGTGGTAGTGACCAATAGCTCTGTCTCGCCATGACCTTAGAAGAGTGCAGTGCAATTTTTCAATTATATTGAACAACTAAACGTAATATATGAACGTTCGTAACTCATAACCAAATCTGGCACTGGAACACATGTGACTGCATCCGCATGTAACGACGCATTGTTTGGAACTTTTTACATCTGAGTAATATGGCGCATTTAAATGCACAACATCAAACAATCGAACATCTGTGTCCCTACGCCATCCGAGAAGTCATCGATCACACTTAGTCTAATTCCCTAGATACGTAGTCTGCAACACCTTAATTTCATTTTTTCAGTGACTCTTAGGTGGATCCTCTCCTCTTTCTGCTTCTTGTTGGCCTTTTATGACCCTAGTTCCTCATTCTTGTAGGGTTCAGAGCATTTCTTTTTCCTTTCAGTTATATACGGTGCGTTCAAAAAGTAACGAGCCGGAGGCTTAATTACAGAAACCAGTACCTGTATGTTAGAAGTATTGGCCCTGGCTGTTGAGGCACTTGTCCCACTGTGACACGAGGCGGTGAATGGCTGTCTTATAAAATCCCGTGGGCTGCGATGTGAACCAGTTCCGCACGTACAGCTGGACGTCGGCGTCCGAGGTGAATCGTTGACCTCGCAAAACCCTTTTCAGGGGACCAAACATGGTGTAATCACAGGGAGAGAGGTCTGGACTGTATGGAGGGTGGCTGAGTACCTCCCATTTGAATTTCTGCAGGAGTGCTGCGACTGTGTTGGTCGTATGAGGTCGTGCATTGTCGTGGAGCGACCACGGCGGCTATGGCGTTCACTGTCACTCGGCGGTCCTGGGTAATGAGTGCATCAACCAGCTGGACGTTGTCATCGGTAATGCAGGGGGATGCCCCAGACCGGGCATCATCGGCTAACGACACCCGTCCTTCCCTGAAGCAACACATCTTTGCTCTTCGGTTGACGCCTCCATGCCACTGCTTGCAATGCGACTGGCTGCGTTGGACGATTGATGCATGCTGCTGCTTGCTTTGTATCGTCACGTGACGTGCACGCGTGCCCTCTAGCGACGGGCTGTGACCTTCCACGCTCTGGTGGGAACCTCGTTACACACGTCACGATTAGCCGATGTAGTCACTGGTTTGCGCATTACAGCGTTCGGCTCGTTACTTTTTGAACGCACCTAATATCCCTTATGCCCAGTTTTGTCCATTTTTTGCTGTTGTTGATTCATTAAGAAAAATCGCGAGTACCGTTCGATTCCGTTAAAGGCAGGGTTTACTGTATTCCTTAAGTGTGGAAAGTTCCGGTGCTTTAGCCATAAAACCTCTCAGTAGTGTATATTTAAAAGAAAAGTAACAGACAGCCATTGTGTTCGTGGATTTATTTTACTGGTTTATGTTCTTAACTTTCACCATCGCGACATATTTACGGGTATCTCCTTGCACTCTATTATTTTACACAAAGCTGTGTTCAAATGATTCAATGTGAAAATATTTACAGCGCTTAAAACACCTCGCTCCTTTGCCGTAAAATTTAACACCACCACTCTGTGGATAGTTGTATAAACCGTGCGGTAAGTAGCTCTTAGGGATTTTATTGCTGCCTTCATTTCACAGGATGTTTACACTGGGTTTGTGACTTAGTAAACGGCCACTAATATTTATCCTTCATTAGAATAAATGATCCAAAGATAAATACGGCTGCCTCGTGGTGAGGTGCCTAGCATTGTTGGCTGTCACCCCGGAGGTCCAGGTCGATTCCCGGCTCTGCTAAGAAATGTAATTCTGGAAACACTGAGAAAGAAGAGGTCTCAGCCATCCTGGAAGTGTGTTTCCATGGTTTCCCACTTCTACTCCAGGCAAATGCCGGGAAGGTAGGCCTACCTAACTTAGGGCCATGGCCGTTTCTTACTCAAATCCTTTCTCGTTTACAAACACACATACTTAGTACAGACATCACACTGACACAGGTTAACAGACAACTTCTACACACACTCAAGTACACGGGGCTACATGGCCAAGATGTTGCAAAGCCCTAATGAATCAACAACAAAAACAATGGGGACGAGATTTGCCTCAAACATGGCTAAATCCTTTGTTCAAATAAGTCAAGTGCATGATCGAAACAAGAGATTCACAGCTACAATTCTGGAGATCCCTCAGTATCGCACAATGAAATGTAATAAATCATGTGTGGTAAATGCCTCAAAATATATATAACAATTTAAGACTAGGCGAAGTACGGCAGAGGAGTGTCAAGGCACAGAAATCGTATATCCACTCATATTATCTGTATAATTATTAAAATATGATAAAATTTTAGCATAATAGTATTACTTCATATAAATTAAGCAGGTTAAAATAGTTTTGAATATATTTCTTCCTTCGTTGGTATTTAGTCTAATTAGGTTAAATTAAGACTATGTATAAAAGAAACATGTATAGTAGTGACAGTTAGTTGCAGTTGTAAATAACTTAAGATAAATAAATCTTAATTTCAAATTGAAAATGGGAAACCGGCGTAAATCTTTTGAAGTACGACGGTGGGGTTCAAACCCACTCGTCTTCTAAGTCCGGTAGTAGCCTGACCCAATGGTCTTGGGCCTCACCGTACTGGCATATGTAATTACGAGTAACTTTAATAAAATTGTTGGTTTGAAAAAGAGAAGTTAGGAGCTCAAAATGGATTTCAGAATTTCATTGAGATAAAACATTCATTGTCTTTCGCATTCACAATTGATAACCGTTATTCTCAGCGCTCTATTATTTCCTATCGTCTAATTTTCCCTAAGTAAGTCCCCAGAACACACTCGCTAACCTGCGATCTTGACGGCTACAAGATCAATAAATTGAGTATTTGGTCCAGTTTGACTGGATTTCCACCTTTGCTCTCTGGCAATGAGCCAGTGGTGTGAGCTTGCAGGTAATACGCCTGCTCGGCCTGTTCCAGACCAAATGATTCTTCTCGGCGAGCGAAACTGCTTCTACCTGGTTCGAACCCCCACTCCACTCCTTGCTATGACAAGCAGCTGAGCAGGTATATATCGAGTGGGAGACACTGGAAGGTCCACGTGCTCCTCCAAGGCCTCCCATTAACATGCTGCGTTAAACAAGTTCATGGCAGACTCGCCGACAGATCAGTCATAAGTGACTGGCGACTAAACAGTTCCGCAGGGACGCGATTTCACTCATTTAGACCATAGGCACCCTGCGCGGATAGACAAAACGTTATCCGCATCCGCACGGCACTTATCCGCATCCGCCCCGCATCCGCACGACTGTTGTCCGCATCCGCACGACTTTTATCCGCATCCGCCCCGCATCCACGCGACTTTTATCCACAAGTTTGTTATCCGAATCTACTGGCATTACAATAATGTTTTCAATGTGTTGCTTTATACTTTATCTTTTAGACAATTCAGCAGAAAGTCGAACCCTTAGGCTATGTACTGTATGTCATGTGCTATGTCTAAAATGAGGGGCAGATGACCTCGTAGTTCCGCCCCTTAAAACAACATTAAATATCTATGTCTAAAATGAATGTTATACAGCCATAATTGCAACCCTTTTCAGTTCGGAGTATTGATTGTGCTTAATGACATAATTTGAATGCGATAAGCGTAAATCATCATCTTACATTTGTCATGAAAAAACATAACGGAAAAATATGTCATAAACATCCGGGCCCTAATAAGGGGGAGTGGGAGAATTGTGCACACTTGAGCAAGAATCGGTCTTGTGATGATGAAATAATAGATAACACAACTGCAGTTATGAATAAGAGAGCCTTAGTACTGTAACTCAATATTCGATGTGCAGAAACAAATTTAACTCAAAAATAAATTTGGTGGACTATAATTCGAAATCTCGCAAATATGCATTTGTGCACGATTACCCACCCAGCTGGGTAATCATGTACATGGGTTGGGAAATTATGCGCATGGGATGAATGTTGGAAAGCCATACTAATACCATGTGAATTGGGTGAAACTTGCATTGAGCATTAATATTAGAATATTCCAATGCATTTTACAATAGCATAACAATGCAATGATACAAACATTCTGCAGTTTTGGATATTAGAATAAAATATCTCCGTTTCGTCAGCATTAAAGGAGGCAATCCAATTTAGGGTTGTTTTTTTTCAGGTTGTCTCAACGTTAATGCAGGATATCTCTTCAAGAACTCATAGAACCAATCTTTGCCTGCTAGACTTTTACCTTTATGGACATTATGGGGAATCTTATTCTCCTCTGCAAACTTCAACTCTAACCGTCTGACAAGCTTGATGGGCGTCAAGCCGTAAAATAATTTTGTCAATGTCAGAGGGTATTCGGATAAATATGACTCCATTTCGTTGGTAAAAACAACTTTACGGACTAGACGAGGTGGAGCAAGACAATTTTGCAGCAACTGCTTTCGTAGGATTGACTGGGGAATGTTGAAACTTCTCCCCACTTACCTTATTTTCCAACCATCAACCCTAATTGCACGTAGAACTTTCTGGACATTTTCTGCTATGTAGGAGTTTTTCTCCGTTTTCCTCGTATAATTTCTTGGCATCTGGAGAACAAAACCGAAATAATTTGCCATTAATGTCGCGTTGTATTTACTTGTATCATATATGTTCTGCGAACCATTACCCCACTCTTCTTTTAAAACGTAAACTAATCTATTACATTGAAGATATAAAACAACCGTAAACACTGGAATTTAAAACTACATTAAATTTTAAATTATTGAATCACAACTGTAGACTTACCTTCTTATTTGCTGGCTACAGAAAATAACATGCAACGTTTCTTCATCCAAGCCTCACGGTTATCACATAGCAACTGGCATCATGCTGACTGTCCCTATCTGATAGGTACGATGACAGCATTAGGGTAGCAGTGAACTGATTTGCTAGTTGTACTACCAACTCGAAAAACATAGGTGCGCACGATTACCCGCTGCGCACATTTGCCCAACTTTCCTCATGATATTCAACAAGTTCGGATTGTATTCTAAAAACTATCCGCAGATTAACTTCAAACATTATCCGCTATCCGCACAGCCATGTAAACTATATCCGCATCCGCGCAGGGCTTTAACTATAGGAGGGTCCACCTCATGGTGTAGCAGTTAGCATTTTTGGCTGTCGTCCCGGAGGGTCGGGTTCGATTCCCGGTTCTGACAAAAAAAATGGTCTGAGGGCTGGAACGGGGTCAACTCAGCCTCCGATTAGGGTTCGATTCCCATCTCAGCCATCTTGGAAGTGGTTCCTAACTGATGGCCACGGCCTTCCCAATCCTCATCTGAATTACCAATACACTACTACTACTACTACTACTACTACTACTACTACTACTACTACTACTACAATATCTACAACTACTACTACTACTACTACTAGGCTGCTACTACTACCACAACTACAAAAATATGAAAACTGGGTTTAGATGTAAAGGAAGACAAGGGGGGGGGGGCGTGGTGGCGCAGCATTCAAGCTGTTGGCCTCTCACCAACGTGGACCGGGTTCGATTCCCGGTCAATGTATGTGAGATTTTCGAAGTGAAATGCCATGTCCTGTGGTTCGGATTCCACGTAAAAAGGAGGTCCCGTGGCTCATGATCGCATGATTAACGGCCACGTAAAACTAAAAGCTTCCTTCCTTCCTTCCTTCCTTCCTTCCTTCCTTCCTTCCTTCCTTCCTTCCTTCCTTCCTTCCTTCCTTTTAAAAGATGACACATGAAATCTATCACCTCATTTTTCTGGTTCTCATTAATTCGGATCTCCGGTTTATCCGGATCGAACATAATAAAAAAATATTTTCACTGTACAGTATTTCCTTTACAGGGTCGACTCTTCGTGAATGTCCTTTCCGCCAAGGATAGTTAAGGATAGGAATTGGAAGTAATTCGGCCACGGTCTATCAAAGGTACCGTCCCGGCATTCGCCTGGAAGTGAGAACTGATGGTAATAAAACGTCTTCGTGATCGTGCTACGCGGAAACTCTATACAAATATCAAGCAGAAAAAACTCATAAATTAATTTAGTGCATAAAACAGTCATAAATGTAAGAAAAGTGTTCTTATATTCTTTGTAGAATTGAAATAAGGTATTACAACTTATTTTAATAGATAATATAAAATATATTTGTTTTTTGTGTTGAGAAGAATCGCAGATTCCACCCTAAAAAGGTGACCACTTTTATGGCCACACATACAATATGTCATAATAGACTAACAAAGAATATTGCAAACGTAGCACATGATATGGCTGGTAAAAATAATGCAAGACCTACAAGAAATTGGCACTAAGTATCAATCATTCACAGCATAACAAAATTGAGAACCCTTATAAATGCACCCAAAACTGGCGAGATACTTACAGGGAAGAATACAGGATGGTCAGAAGAACGCAAAAATCTACACAGTGAACGGATGAAGAGATATTTCTAAGAAAAGAGGAAACCTTGTGCTAAATAAGTTGTAACGCGCTCCTTAGTTCGGCACAGCGAATCAAACAATAATAATAATAAAACCGGCCGCGGCGGTCCCTCGTCCCTCACTGTCATCGGGAGAGCGTGGGTTCGAATCCCACTTCGGCCATTCTGAAAATGATTTCCGTAGTTTCCCATTTTTACCACCAGGCAAATACCGGGGCGGTCCCTTTCAATTAGTCCACGGCCGATTTCCTTCAAATATCCCTCCCCTGACTCGTTCTGAAAACAAAAGTACATGGCCATTGGCTGCATAGTAATAATAATAATAATAATAATAGTAAAGACCATACCCATCATTGTCTCAAGTACGGGCGTGATCCAAAGTAGGCCTACCTTGCTCCAAGGCCTTAAAGAACTCGATCTGTATACTCAATTGTACAAACTAATGCAGAAGGCAGTAGGTCTCTCAACAACCTGAATCGTCCGGAAGTTTGTGGGTAGCGACATTCCAGCTTAGAAGTTGCTGTTTCAGTAACTGTACTTTGGTTCACTGAAGCCCGTATAGTTATGTTGTAATGTACCAGCAATGTGTTATATGTACTGTATAAATCAATGAAAAATGAAAATCCACAGCCTGCTTCCAGTCTCCGACCGGGTCAGGAATGGAATGAATGAAGCCCCCATCTAGCGGCGAGGATATGGACTGTGCCGGCTGCCGAGGCCTGACGCACTCCTCTGGGGCAATGATTAAATGAATGACAGATGAAATGAAATGATAGTGGAGAGTGTTGCTGGAATGAAATTTTGACAGGGAAAACCGGAGTACCCGGAGAAAAACCTGTCTGCCTCCGTTTTGTCCAGCACAGATTTCACATGGAGTGCCCGGGATTTGAACCACGGACCCAGCGGTGAGAGGCCGGCGTGCTGCCGCCTAAGCCACGGAGGCTTCACTGTATAAAACAATAATATTCAAAATATCAAGGACGGAGAGAGGAGACTCAAACCTAACAAAGAGCGATACCTGAAGACGGAAGGAGTCGTAGCCCTATTGAGAAAAAGGAGAATACTGTTTTATGGACACTTGGTGAGGATGAACAATGCCAGATTGACGAAGAGGATTTTTGAATTCTTCACGAAGAGGAAGACGGAGCCGAAATGGTTTCGGGAAGTGAGATTGGTGCATCGGATGGGGGGGGGGGGGGGGGGGGGAAAGAAGAAGACATAATGGACAGAGATCGATTTAGACGACTGGTTAAGGAGTTTTCAGGTTTCCAGGAGACAGGGAAGTTGTCAGTGAGGAGAGGAAGATCTTACATGGAGGAACAGAAGAAAGAAGTGGGAGAGAGGATGAAGCGATATTGGCAGAGAATGAAGACAACAAATAATGTAAAACATGTCAAACGTGGTCCATAGTTGACCGGAATAAATAAATATAATACTACTAATAATAATAATAATAATAATAATAATAATAATGGCGTGTGGTCACCGTAGAGCCTGGTGCAGGTCTTTCGAGTTGAGGCTCTCAAGCGACCTGCTTGACGTGATGAGGATGAAATGAATAATGAAGAGATTGGCTTCCAAATGTTGCATCATTTAGTTACCATTGAATGCACCCTTGGTGATCTTGGAATACGTATTGAGTCACCGGATCCAAAGGTCCTGGATTCAATATCCTGGAATGGGGTACACTCAGCTTCATGAGGCAAAACTGGGATGAGGTCAGATTTACTTCCCCCTCAGCAATCCGAGTAGTGGTTTTCCGAGGTTTCCCGCGTTTACTATAGGCAAATTACTACATGATTCATAACTTCAGATCTCGGCCGCGTTTGGGCGTGAAGTAACAATTATTACTTTATCACCAGTTTACCCGAAATATATGATGGAATACTTATGCACTTAGGCCAATTATCACACTTCTTTAACAATGGTGGGGTTTAATTTGATGACAAGTTTCGCTCGTGAAGCAAGCATCATCAGATCCAATTATACCATTGGGGATTAGTATAGTTCGCGATACCTTACACCAATCGTGGGCAAAGTGCGGCCCTTGAGCTAGTCTAATCCGTCCCGCGACGTGGTTTCGAATTATACTACCTATAGGTCATATTTTCTGTTCTTTGTAGCTAAAAGTGAGAAACTGTTTCAATATCATTGTGTTTATGCGCTTTGTGTTATATCTTTTTGTGCGAAGAATCTCCACGACCAATTTGAATTAAGATTTCAGGATTTCAAATTCATTGAACGAGACTTGGACGTTTTCTGCAAGCCATTTAGTGTTGATTGTAAATCAGTAAAATCAGAGTTGCAGCTAGAACTGATTTAGTTACAATGTAACACTGAACTGAAGCAACTATTCCTCAACGATTCGAAAATTGAGTTATACAAGGCCCTACCACAATCAAGCTTTCCAAACTTCAAATGTCATGCACAGAAGATGACTGCCATGTTCGCATCTTACGATACCTGTGAAAAGGTGTTTTCTACAATTTAAGGGAAATCATGCAAACCTGAAGATGCATATAAAACATTTTCTCAGAGAAAACAAAATTAAAATTGAAAATATAATTAGTTGAGCCTACAAGTTTATACAAACACTAATTCAATTTTCCTCCTTATTCATTATTTTAATGTATACATCATTTACATAGAACGTGTTAATCAATGATATGCATGCCACACACAAGGTTGCACCTTTTAGTGGCATATGTGATTGCTCTTCCTGCTCTGTATGAATTTGATATCCTATTTCGGCCTGCATTTATCATATTGTAACAATATAATTTAATAATTGTAAATTTACCGGTTAAACAATGAGTAGGAAGTGTAAGGAAATTCATAAAATGTGTACATTTGTTCTGAATTTTGTAAAATGTGTGTACTTGTAACGATTTAATAAATAATAATAATAATAATAATATTAATAATAATATAATAATATCGTATGGCCTCGGGTGCCGGGTGCAAGCTTTGTAATTTGACACCCAGAGGGTAGCTTGCATGTCGAATTTCATTGTTCCATGAATCACTATGAAAGTCAAGGAGGTTAGATATCTAAGCTCTTTGAACACTATAGCGCTTTCTAGTAGAGAAATGAGGAACTTTGTGTTGGCGGAAACTCCTGAGATTAATTTTGCCAATTATGAACACGGCATACTGAATTCAAATGGGTTCTTTGACATGCCAACATCGTATGACATGCGTGTCGTATTTTTTCCGCCTTTCAAAAATCATTTACCATGGCCAGGAGCGAACCTGCAATCTTGGGGTTAGTAGACCGAAACGCTATCCACTCTCGCCCACCGTGACAAGCTAAATAATAATAATAATAATAACAATGAAGGTTCGCAAAATTAGTGGCAGAAATAGATTGACAGACCACCATTTAGCTCCGCTACAGAACCAGCGCATCCCAGTTTCAATTAGATTAAGAACAATTTTGGAAGCACAGTCACAATTTCACTTGTCACATAATCCTTCCTCTTATAACAAATAATGAATGTGTGTTCTTTCTTCCTAAGTTTTCTACCATTGTAGTATATACAGTATAAACATCTGTTGTCTCTTTTCGGCCCGCAAAGATTATTTTGTATTGCATCTGGCCCTGCCCCTAAAAAGTTTTCCCATGTCCGCCTTACGCTAACAAATTCCTCTAGACACAAAATGGCGGCATCCTCGACGTCAGAGACGACACTAAAGGTTTAAATGATGCATACCGGTACTTAAATTCTATGTGATAATAAGACTTAACATTCAAATAGAAAACTATCAGATCCCCTTGCTTGTAGTACAAGCAGTAATTATCGTCCCGACAGTCGTCAAACCTAGTAGCGGTCTGGAATTTATCTCCCGCCGCTTCACCGGAAGCTATGTCCGGCATTATCAGGGGTTCGCTCCTTTCATTAACCAGCTGTTCAATGCGAAGTAGTAAAGTTTTTCATCTATTGAATTGAAATTCTTGTTGTTTTATCTAGGCTACATCCACAACAGAATAAGTAACAAAACTAGGTGCCAACCAGTGCACTAAAAATACTGAGAATTTCCTTCCTTTGTCGTTGTGTTTTATTTGAGGCTAGACCGCTGTAATCGTCCCATTTTCTGTTCATCCACGCTGTGATCGCTGAAGCACGTTTAGCCATTTTAGCTTCGATTCGAAATCTATTTATTCCGAGGGCACCGCGCCGTTGCGACGTTTACTGTGGCATGCTTCATCTTCAGATTATGTTGAAATGCCAGCCACAGCAAATGGTTGAGTAACTCGATATTTTATTATTGGCGAGTTGCAATGTTTTACGAGCAAGGCTTTGGTGTTGATTTCCTCAAACTGACACACACTTATTCTATATTTATTCAACCAGTCGTAACTAGGCTAACTAATAAAGTCGAAATCGTTGTTCTCTTGCTCAATTTAACATTTCTGCTTTGTTTAATAGGGAATTTTAGAAAGAGATCATGACTGCATGGGGGAGCTTGAAGTCTAGAGAACGAGTATTTGAATCCCACCGCGAACAGTGATCATCCTGAGTTGTTTTCTCTCTGGGGTCTCCTCACTCCCTCCTGCCGAATGCCTTATTTCATATCCCGGTGCACCTATCCCAATCCTAGCCCTAAAATTAACAGTTACACACATTACTAGAGTGACTGCAGAAACACAGGTTATCAGGTGAATTCAAAACATACCGAACTACATGGGGCTGATGACCAAGATGTCATAAGCCCCTAAAATGAATTAACTACCACGAAACAAAAGTCTTTCTCGGATGTTACCTTTGCCCGTTAGCACCGTTGCAAGCCAATGTCGACAGTGGCTACGTTTGAATGCAATGAGAATCAAGTCCATTGCACGCATATAGGCCTATCACGGGGCTGCTTACGAACATTTCCGTAAATGACCGATTACCAAGCAGCTTTAACAAATTCACAAAGAAATTTGATACAATGGTCCGGCTAGCTCAAAACAGTTGCCAGCGTTTCGCCCCAGTGTACCAATGGGCTCTTCAGTTCTTTGTGAATTTGTTAATGTACATAGCTCAATCGGACAATTTTACATCCTGTTTCCTATGGGAACAGATATTTCCAATATGGATTAGCAAGTTAAGCTAACATTATTTTTGAAAGGAAGTTTTGACTTCCGTAGTACATTGGCGCTGCTTGTGGCAACATTTGTGCCTTGCAGCGGCCTTCACAGTTTGTACTAGCCACGCGTCTTGGTGAGGTGTACCATAACCAACTGAAGAGCCCATTGGTACACTGGGGCGAAACGCTGGCAACTGTTTTGAGCTAGCCGGACCATTGTATCAAATTTATTTGTGAATTTGTTAATGTACATAGCTCAATCGGACAATTTTACATCCTGTTTCCTATGGGAACAGATATTTCCAATACCAAGCAGCTACCGTTGTCGACAAATCTGCACAAAAACAAACACATCTTGGGTTACAGCTGGTATCACCGTAGCGTAGTTGCTAAAGGCATGAGCCTGCCAGCCCGGATGTCCGTGTTCAAATCCATCCCCTGGCAACGTTGTTTTCTCCGATTGGTGCTTTCAAGCCGGTCTTGAACCACGGGCAGAGTTGGCAACATCGCCTCACAAAACCCATTAGAATACGCTGGCGGAACAATCAGATTGGCTCACTTTAGTATACGAAATAATGATACCGGCGCGAGATATAGACTTCTTTTCTCAAACTATTTCTCAATATGACCCATCCTCTAATGCTCGTATACCCAGTTCCTTTGGCTCCTGTAGGTGAGTAAAACAAGTAACAGAAACAAAAGATAATCATCCGAAATGATACTCCTGAGATCAGTGAAACCCTCAGGGACTCACAAATAATGCGACGTGGTTTGGTGTCCGTGAGACCCCACTTTATACCGGCATTGTTTTCACTTACAGTAGTTGTGTCTTTCATCTTTCCTGTCTCTCTCGATTGGTCAACTCTTGTTCTCTACCGACCCCGACTGGCTGCGTGGCTCAGCGTTAACGTTCTGGCCTGCTGATTCCAAGGTCGCAGGATCAAATCCTGGCGCACTCAGCTGGCATTTGAAGGTGCGAAAATGCGAGGGAGCCGTGTCAGTAGATTTATGGGCACGTTTAACATCCTATTCTGGGCAAAATACCAGCACCCCGGTGTCTCTAAAAGCCAGATTGGTGAAAAGGGACGTAAAACCAATAACATTATTATTATTATTATTAATAATAATTACCATCATCATCATCTGCCAGTCAAGTATTAGGCCAAGTGGCCTGTTACGGTCTCATTCCATCTTTTAGCTGGACGTCCAATAGATCGAACCCCTTTTGGTTGGTATCGTACAATCTGCTTTGGGACTCGTTCCCTAGGCATTCTGTTGACGTGGTCTCTCAAGTTCTTCCTACAGGTTCCTATGTAGTTTAATACAGGTTCTGTCTTTAGTTCTTTCATCACGTCCTCATTCCTTTTGTGGTCCTAACGTGTGTATCCTGCTGTGCGTCTCATTATTAATAATAATAATATTTTACCGACCCCAATGGTATTATGGTATCCGAGGCCTAGGGAGTCTTTCATTTCCCACCTCGTCTTTCCTGATACCCTCATTCTTCGAGTGGTCAGATCTCTTGTTTTTCTTTCCACGATATATATCCTGCCTTCAGCTCAAAGACCCTAAAGGAGGCAGGGTGTGAGCAGCCCCACCACTTAAGTTGCAGCCTTGATAGTGCTACACCCTCAAGGGCTCGTGGCTGGTCAGTTCGAGAGTTGGTGACCCTGAGTGATTCCTGAGCTGGGTCCGGTTTTTCCACTTTTTCCAATGCCTATGGGGCGGATCCTCTTCTCTTTCCCTTTCTTATCTGCCTTTCATGGTTCTAATTATTTACGAGACTCTCAGTCCTCATTTTTTTCTCCTTTCCATTTTCTAGAAAACAAATTAGTTGTTAAGTCAGTAGCTAGTTGTGAGTTTTAGGTTTCATGCCATCTTTTTTTTTCACTAGCACGCAAACCATTAGGAGCCGATCTCCACGATTTTATGCCCCTTGAAACTACAATTATTATCGTCATCATCATAAACAGCATCATCATATCTGTGAAAGGATACTCTCTAAAAGTCACATCAAAGAAATAGGGCGGCAATTAAATATATTTTTACTGAATGATAGAATTACCCAAAACAGAAGAAATTGGAAAAAACACGTCCATACGATGGATGGCGACAGATTACCCAAGGTTGCCCTTGAATAATATCTTATTGGAAGGAGAGATAGGTCGTCAACCCATGGAGAGATTGAGAGAAAGCTCAGGTCGGAACAGGTTAATAGCCTAATTCATGGAGAGGAAGTAGAGCGAGTAAAATTGGTAGTTCATATTTTACTGCAAAACGGACCTGACTTAATGAATACCCCTCGTTGAGGGTTTGGTCTGTAGCGATATAAGTTATAACGCTCTCAACACACACTTTGTTATTCTTGTTCAGCCATCAGTTGTTAATAGAACAGCGCTGAGCGAAATGGTTTGAAGTGCTCCCTAAATAACTTCACAGGGAATACAGGCACTGTAGTCAGAATGTAACACTCAAATGGCTCTTTGTAGATAGGCGGAATCAGATGCCAGGTATTCATGACTTAAACTTATGTCCATTAACTCCTTATGGGAAGCATTGGGCTGCAACAAAGGAACGCCATCTCGTTCTGTTCCTAGCCAGGACTTTGATCTCTCCCCTGACAATCAAACTTACATTAACCGATGAAGTGCTGGCTGCTGATCTCGTCATCCGCTGTATAAGTGAGAGTGGGTTAGGGCCATCAATCTAAATTTAAAGTGTTCGTTTACTCAAAGATTTAGTTCTTTTTAGAAATTGTTTTTCGTTTTTCCATAATTTTTGTTTATAATTATAATTATTATTTTTATTTATTTTTATTGAGTTTTGGTCTTTTCGTATTTAGTGCTCTAAATTATCAACTCCATTGCAAATTTGTTATACAGTAGGCCTACTACAATCTGTGTAATGAGGGGCAGATGACCTCGCTGTTTCGTCCCTTAAAACCCAAATGACAAACTAACTAACTAACTACTTGATCTTCCCCAGTTGTTGACCTTCCTCTTTTACTGTCCTCGCCATGTCATGCTGGACCTGCTTCTTCCATTTTCCTTACGGTTTCCAATCGAGGGCCTCCTTTGTAATGTAGCCTTCCGACTTCCTCAACGTGTGTCCCATCCATCTCCAATCTTTCCCAAAGCACCCAGAGTGAGTTCAGTGTTCGACTGCGAACAATCCCCACCATCCCACACTGTGTCTCAACAGACGAGAGGTTTCATTTGATTGGTGTTCGGTTGATAGCCTGTGACACCTCCCGTCCCACACTCTGCCAGTGGACAGTGGAACTGGAGGTTTGTGGTCTAAAGCAGGATACCAGTCTTATTACAGTGAGATTTTTTGCTGGAGCGGGACCGGCAGCCGACTGCCGGGCGCGCGCGCCTTCCACCAGCCAACCGAGCTCGGGCCGCAGGGTTGCGTGAGGCGGAGGCAAGTTAACCAGGGTCATTAAAGTCATTAAGTTACTAAACTTTCATCAACGAGGGTGTGTAGTGTCAGCGCCCAGATAAGAAGGTAACATAATCAACATATGCAAGATTTAATTAAAGAAGCACAGATGTTTTTTTTTAATTTCTTGGGAATCTGGATGACCTCACGTCACCAGTTAACGGTTAGAACTTATCTTTTCACAGAAGATACTAAAAATGTTCTCCTTCAGTTGATAGACAGTAACTTTGGAAGTTACATCGTTACATCAATAAATTAAGGGTTAATTTAAAATACAAAGTGTACAGATCAATTACCCGTACTCTAGTGGAGCTGAAGAACAATATACGGCAGCAGATATCCCTCACAACAGAAGGGAATTACAACGTGTAAACGCTAATTTATTTACATTGTACAACGCCTGTCTGTCAACTGAAGCATCTCCTGTGGATAGGTAAGTTTTTTAATCATGATTTGCTGGTGAATTTACCTTTAATTAATGCACTATGGTACGGTTTCCACTTGCGTGGAAACCGCGGTACAGGCTCGGTTGGCTGGTGGAAGGCACGCGCGCCCGGCAGCCGGCCGTCGGACTCGCTCCAGCAAAAGAATCACCCTGTATAACCACTCGAGTGTTTAGGGACACATTTGCATGCTAGAAAGCAAAGACTCTGTGCTAGAACTGTCAACACCTAAAGTAGTGCACACTGAAATATTCGGTACACCATTGTCATATTGTTAGTTACCGAAGCTCTCACTACTACGAGGGCTGCTTTTTTTAGTAAGGGCCGTTTTTTTTTATCCCGTAGTTAGTGCGCACGCCGCAACAAGCGTGCGCGCTACCTCCCGGCATCCTTTGCGAACAAGCAGGCGTCAGTTGCAGCTGTGTAGCAAACCTGAACGATGAACTGTGCATCTTTACAATGTTCAAGATTATTGATTCGCTCGCCGCGTGTGAGGTCGATCTGTGATACGTTTTTTGAGTGCAAGAAACATGTCGGCTGCAGACATTCATCGTCAGCTTTGTGAGATGTATGGTGATAATGCAATGACTGAAGGTAAAGTGCGAAAATAGGTACGCGAGTTCAAAAGTGGCCGTGAAAATGTTCATGACGATGAACGCTCAGGTGTGTGATCACCGATGACTTGGTGATTGCAATTGACACGAAAATTCACGAGGACCGAAGATTCATGATAACCACTCTATCAATGGATTTTCCTCAAGTGTGAATTCTTGGTTGTCAGAGTAGGTGGCAAACTTTTATGCTGAGGGATTTCAGAACTTAGTTTTAAGGTATGACAAGTGCCTATATAAACAAGGCAACTATGTAGAAAAATAGAGGAAGGTATGTAAAACCTCAAAACAATTGTGGTTTCAAAATGAAAGTTCTGTTAATTTAAAAAAAACCGGCCTCTAATTAAAAAACAGCCCTCGTAGTTTCTCTGCCACATACCTGCTTTGGCGGGTGAACGGTGTTACGACTGCGTTGGCTTCTTCGCACAGCTGATGAGAAGTCACGGTCTTGCATCCCGGCTCTCCCTGGTGGTCGTGATTGGATCCCGGTGGCATCCTCCGTCAGTGTGTTAGGCGTTCATGTTGGAGTTGTCAGTTGCGCGGAAAGTAACTCACTTATCAATTGTACAAGCTTGAGGCTCACCGGCCAAAAACTGTGGCGTAAACTGTAACAAACGTTTGGACTATGATGGATCATTTTTGATGGATGGTTCTTCTTAAGAATTTGGATTCTGCCCCAACATACTATTTACTTATATGTTCCAACAACATAGTTTCCTTCTTCTTCTTCTTCATTGTTCTCACAAACCATTGTACTGTATTTATATGAGACCATTTTGCACTTATTATTATTATTTTTAGCCTACTTTTCACATTTTGCAAAAATGAGGAAAAAGTAGTCTTATGAGATCGATCCGGGAAAATGTGTGTCTGTCCTTCTGTCTGTCTGTCTGTCTGGCTGTGTGCGTGTCCCCCCCTATCAACTCCTAAACGGCTGGAGCAATCGAAATAAAATTTGGTAGGAGTAAAGATCTATACCTGAATATCTCACGGCCATATTTGAAAATGATGTCAGTGCTACCAACTGCTGAAAAATCGCAATTGAAATTTGAGCTCCATGTTGGATATCTTGGAAGGTATGAATGGGAGCTATTTCAAAATCGGCACACATATAGACAATAATATTGCAGTTTAATTTCCAGAAGGCCATACATGGCAGTGTTGCCAAAATGATTATAAGCCTAGTGATAGGTCCAATATTTAAATGCATATAACTTCTACACTATCAATTGGAATTCAACCAAATTTCGTATGTTGTATGTGTACATAACCAGATATGACTGAACGTATTCTTATGAACCACCAGTGCTGCCAACTGTTAAAAAATGCTCTTAATTTATTTTATCCAAATACCAATATATATGAGAAAGTATGCAAGCCGACAGCTTTAAACTATTCACACATATAGTACCTGACATTGTATATTAAATTGGAGTAACATATGTCAGTGCTACCAACATGATTCTAAGCCTCCTGAGAGGTCCAACTTTAAATACATGTAACTTCCATACTATCATTTGGATTTCAACCAAACTTCGTATGTGCTATGTGTACCATAACAGCTATGACTATGCGTATTCTTAAGAACAACCAGGGCTGCCAACTGTTAATAAATGCTGTCTCTATTTTTGTTACCCTAATATCAATATATCAGAAAGAATGCAAGTCAATAGCTCTAAACTTTGCACACGTAGTCTATAGTACCTGGCATTCTAGATTACTTTGGACTAACTAATATACGTCAGTGCTGCCAACATGATTCTAAGCCTGCTGATAGGTCCAATTTTAAAATGCATGTAACTTCTATACTAACTAATGGATTTCATTCAAAATTGGCACAACAATAGATCATATTATTTCAGATTATTTCTGACCAATACATGTATGACACAGTTGCCAACATGATTTTATGCGCGCTGTTAGATCCAATGTTTAACTGCATGTAACGTCCATGCTATTCATTGGACTCCAACCAAATTTTGTATTCTGTACCTTAAGAGATGGAACTAAGAATATATTCAGTCGCCAGGTATACAGTATTTCGAACTAATTAGAAATTTCGATATTACCAACTTAATTTCGTCATTATTCTAGATAGATCCATATCGATTAATCATTGGCATGAATCTTAAATTTTAAGAAAAGTAGGCTCTTTAGTTCGTCACGGAACTTTTGTTACTCTTAAGTATGCCGTAGGCCTACTTGTTTTGAGTACGTTACTAATTGGTTAATCTATTTTCTTCGGACTCGATGGCTAAATATACATGTTAATGACCAAAATTGGTGAACAATAGCAAAGTTTTACTAATTAATGTGATTGGAGAGTCGTCAGGGGATGATAACCCTGTTGTTCCACCCCTTAAAACAACAATAACTAACTAACTAGAGTCGACACCTAATTGGTTTGTTTGAAAATGCCAGTGCCGTAACTAGGATTTGCTTCTAGGTATAGGAGAGGGGGGTGGGGGGGGGGGGGGGGAAGGGATGAGCGCAGACAAATCTGAACAAATAAGCTATGACGAGCGTTTTACTAGGTCTAGGCTCTTTATACAACATAACGTTCTTTTTTAAAACGTTTTCTTTTGTTGTTTAGGTTTAAGGTTTTTTGACTGTCGTTCTTTTGTGTTTTTTGATTTGATTTAATGTTGTTTTTGATTTATTTATGTTGTTATTTTCCTTTATGTTTTTGTTAGTTTTTGCTTTTATTTTTGCTTTTTCATTTTGTGTTTTTGTTTGCTTTTGCTTTTAATTTTACTTTCTTTTCTTTGTTTTTTGTGTGTTTTTGCTTTTAATTTTGCTTTTTACTTTGTGTTTTTGTTTTTGCTTTTTATTTTTGTTTTTTGCTTTGTGGTTTTAGTTGCGTTTTTCTTTCGTTTTTGATTTTTTGTTTGTTTTTGCTTCAAGTCGACGATGCGTTTTATTCAAAGTAAACATTTCATCGAATTACGAATTTGTATTATATGGCTCGGGGAGGGGGGGGGGGGGGGCATTGTTCCTCCTAATCACCCATCGAAGTTACGCCTCTGTTCCCTGCAGAACTACTTTTCCTTTCTTAATCCTCCATAATTATTAAAATTCAAGTCGCTTTGTTCGGTGTTTAAACAAATCTCGGCTAAATTGAACTGTTGGATTTGTTTGTAGTGCGTGTTTCTTTCTAAAACATAAATCAAATTGATTTGTGTTAAAACCCCTTAAACAACGCAATCTTATTCTGCCCATCAGTGGACATTTATATCCCTCTTTCTTCTCGGTTTTCTGTTATTTCCCAAGGTTGCATTCCTCTCAAGAAGGATACCGCTTCATTACATTATTTTGCTGCGTGTCTGTTAAAGAATTCCATACAGGCGCCTTCGTCGACCACTAACCACTTAAACTAGAGGAGCCGTTGTGAGGGATATAAATTTCGTTGGGAAGTCAGAAGTTAGCCGCTGGTTCCAAAGAGGAAGATTTGTAGTCAAAAGAATTTACGTAACCATAAGAAGGGGCAATTAGTTTAATGTCCTCATACTGAGCAGACTAGTAGATACCTGTTGGGAGTTGTAAATCATTATCCTTTGCACTGTGAAATTTAAATCATGTTAATACATTGGAACTAGGATGACTGACAGCGGTAGCTACACTAGCTATAGCGCAGCGTTTGGTCAAGGAGCCAAGCTATCAGCGAACTCTGTAGACGTGGGCTTTCCGTGGTTTCCCCCATTATCAACTCTTAGCAAATGCTGGGACAGTACCTTCAAATAGCCCATGGTCACTTCTTTCCATCTCCTTGCCCAGTTTCATTCATTTTCATCTCACATTAACTCATCCCATGAGGGTGGCGTCAGAAAGGGGATTTGGCCGTAAAAACCACCCACTACAGAGACTCTCGTCGCATCTCATTCTTGTGGCGTAGTTGGTAGCATACTGAACTTCTATGCTCAAGATCGCGGGATCAAACCCGACCGAAGACGTCGGATTTTTTAAGAGCGTTGAAAATCCCTCAGTATGCCTTCCTACGGAGGGGAAGTAAAGCCGGTGGTTCCATGTCATATATGTATGCCATGTTAAAGACCCTTCCACTAACAACGCTCTTAGATTCCAACGTTCGTCGGCAGGAGCCGACTGCGGTGGCGTCTAGTAACCAAGTTCTAAACTAGTAGTCGTTGACGGTGGCGTTTGGCGGCAAAAGTAGGAACTACTTGTAAATTCAATGTCTGCAGTCCTTACTTGCCGCGGTAGGTGAGTGGATAGCGTGTCGGTCTACTAACCCCAAGATTGCAGGTTCGTCCCTGGCCGTGGTAAGTGATTTTTGAAAGGCGGCAAAAGTACGATACGCATGTCATACGATGTTGGCATGTCAAAGAACCCATTTGAATTCAGTAGGCCGAGTTCATAATGACAAAATTAATCTCGGGAGTTTCCGCCAACACAAAGTTCGTCATTTCTCTACTAGAAAGCGCTATAGTGTTCAAGGAGCTTAGACATCTATTATCTAACCTCCTTGACTTTCATAGTGATTCAAGGAACAACGAAATTCGACATGCAAGCTACCCTCTGGGTGTCAAATTACAAAGCTTGCACCCGGCACCCAAGGCCATACGATATTATTATTATTACTTGAATTAAAAACAGATAACACACACTAATACAGTCATCACGCATAACACCGGTTAGCAGACAGATTCTACACACACCCAAAGTACACGGGGCTACATGACCGCGTTGTCGCAGCCCCTAAACTGAGGAACTAACCATCTCATTCTTGATCCCGTTTTTTTTTTTTTTTTTTTTTTTTTTTTTTTCGTGTAGCCTCTTGAGAGGCCGAGTGCAGGTCTTTCTAGTCGACGCCCGTGGGCGACCTGCGCGTCGGGATGAGAGATGGAAAGGATGAAGATGAATGAAACTGGGCAAGGATGTGGAAGGAAGCGGCCGTGGCCTGTCAGAAGGTACTGTCCCAGTATTTGCCTGGTGTTGAAAATGGGAAACCACGGAAAACCATTTCAAGGACAGCCGACGGTGGGGCTCGAACCCACGCGTCTACCGAGTCAGCAGAGAGCTTGGCCCCTTGACCTAACGCGGAGCTTTAGCCCGCGTAGCCACTACCGTTGAAAAATGGGAATGATGAATGGTAGACATACAAACATGTTGGAATTGGGACGGACTTTTTAAAAGTAATCACGTTACAGTTACAGAAATAATAACGTGTAAACAGTATTTGAGTTACAGTTACTTTCGTATAAAAATTGCGGACCCGTGCGAAAAATCTCGCATGTTCATATTCCACACTTTCCGCAATAGACTTAAGGAGAAAGGTTGTTATGTTTTTATTTCAACCAAATGATTATAGAACACTATTTACATTTCAGTTAGAATTCCAAGTTCTACGTTCCCTAACTTAAGAAGGCAATTACTGATAATTGGACCATCATAACACTCACCGGTTATTCGATATTTATGAAATTATACGATTTGAGTACTCATTCGTTTGATTTACTGTTTCTGAAATCCATGCAAAATGATAAAGGAAAGACCTCAGAATGTTCAAATGACACGAAACAGGCGTCACAACGGCCAAAATGTGAATTGGACAGCAATTTGGAGCGTATGTTCCTACAGCAACAGTATCTGTAAATCACACATTTCGTACATTTTTTAAAAGTCATTTTTTAAGGAAATTATAGATATTTATGAAATTAGAGTGCAATTTGTCACTGCTAATGTCTATTCTCTTTCATTTGAATGCTCATTTGTCACGATCGGTCGCTTGTGATTGCCGCAGGAGGGATCTATACTACTGAAATAATATATATGATAGTTGTTTCATTACACTTCTGCTGCTCTTAGCCTATAATATGCTTAACTTGAATGGAATGGTGGATCCGGTGATGTGAAAAAACAAAATGAATTGGCAGTGCGTACATGGTATGTACGAGTATTATCATTATTAATGTGGTTATTGTGACAGTCTCATATCTATAGAATTAATTAAGTTATTAATTTATTTATTTATCGACGCACAGCACTAGGCCATGGGTCCAAAGCTATCTGCGCACTTGGTAGATATGGGTTCGATCCCCACCGTCGGCCATCCTTAAAATGGTTTTCCATGGTTTCCTATCTTTAACTCTAGGCAAACGCTGGGACGGTACCTTCTGAAAAGCAACGGCCGCTTCCATCCACATCCTTGCCCATTTTCATTGCCCAGTTTCATTCATATTCATTTATTTCATCGGATGTTACCCATGTTGTATTTTTATATATGTAAGCCATGGAGTTATGTACTATTATATGAAGATTATTGTGTAGGTTTATTATTCAAACTTCAATCGCATAATTAGGACACAAGAAATAAAAACGACATATTAAAATTTCGCACAGCCGCCATATTGAAGTTATGAAAACAATTGAAATAAATTAGTATCCAGTGGATTAACATCTGTATACGCATTTACCGTGTCATGTTTAACTGGGCTCGGATGGTTAAATCGCAAGACAGGTCTATTTAAATATTTAAATTTCGCGTTGCTGCCATGTTGTATTTGCGCTGACCAGGTTGTTGACATTTCCATAGGCTAACGTATGTTAATAGCGTCTATCAATATACAAAATGTCAGTTTGATTGCTCTCATAGATTGAGAGCCGTCTAAATATTTTGGATGATCGCCATGTTCATTGTTATATATGTAGGCCATAGAGTTATGTACTAGATGATGATTATTGCGTAGGTAGATTATTCAAACGTTGACTTCGATCGCATGATTAGCACACAAGAAATGAAAACTTAATATTAAAATTTCGCACAGCCCCCAATTGAGGTTATGTAAACAATTGAACTAAATTAGATTTCACTGCATTACACTGTGTTTAATCATTTGCTGTACCAAGTTTCATTGCGTTCGGATGTTCGTTTTGTACTTAACAGTTTTCTGAAAGTCACATAGAACTTATACTAGAACAATTTATCATCGTACAAAATTTCAGGTTGATATCAGTGGTAGCTTCGGAGATATAGAATACCTGTTAAATATTTTGCACAGCCGCCATGTTAGATTGACGAGACGTATTGCAATTTGAAGGGCACGGTCGGGGTCGGACGAAATAGTACTATGTCCTTACCGGGTTTTATTGAAATAGCTCCAGCCGTTTAGTTTCTATTAGGTAGAGGACACACACACGGACGAAAGGTGATCTCATAAGGCTTCGTTTTCATAAATAAAATAGAAAAAGCGGCTTCGGTGGCGTAGTTGGTAGCATGCTGAGCTTCTATGCCCAAGATAGCGGGTTCAAACCCGGCCGAAGCCGTCGAATTTTTAAGAGAGTTAAAAATCCCTCTGTATGCCTTCCTTCGGAGGGGAAGTAAAGCCGGCGGTCCCATGTCATAGATTTATGGCATGTTAAAGGATCTTCCACTAATTACACCTGTGTGAAGCTAAATTGGATAGGTAAACAATGCTCTTAGGTTTCTACGTTCGTTGCCAAGCGCCGACTGCGGTGGCGTCTGGTAGCTAAGTTCTGAACTTGGCCTAGTAGTCGTTGACGGTGGCGCTTGGCGGCAAAAGTAGGAACTATTTGAAAAATTCTAAGTTGCAGTCTGTACTTAAATTAAAAAACAGATACACACACTAATACAGCCATCACAATTAACACCGGTTATCAGACAGATTCTACACACACCCAAAGTACACGGGATACATGACCGCGTTGTCGCAGACCCTAAACTGTGGAACCAACCAACCTACCAAAATAGGCAAAGAACTGAGGAGAGTTCCATTCCCGCCTCAGCCATCCTAGCAGGGTTTTCCGTGATTTCCAAGTCCTACTCCATGCAAATGCTGGGGTGGTTCCTAACTAAGGCCACGGCTGCCTCCATCCCAATCCTATCTCCAATTTACAAATACACACACTGGTACAGCCATCACAAGTTATCAGGCAATTTCTTAACACCCAGTTACACGGCGCTACATGACCACGGTGTCGCAAAGCCCCTAAAAGAATCAACAGCAACAATAACATAATTATTTCCCATCCCACTCGCCTTGTGTGTTGGTTTTTCTTGCGATTCTTCGTAAAATTACTTTTGTTCAGAACATTCATTTTTTATTTAAAATAATTACTGTTTAATTGCTTCTTGTAGGGAAATGAAAGCCAGACCTCTTTTATGAAGTACGCAGGCTTTATGTAATTTACTGCATAACAAAAGTAAATGCTGGATCTTTGTGAATTTCTTGCCGGGGAGTGGTGAGAAAGAACGCTGAAATGTTGTACAGAAAGATACCATTGCGTCCCTTTCTAGTTGCACGGCTTCTTCTGCGAACTAGTAAACTCTCGAGCATGTTGTAAAATATGGAATGACTTCCAACAAGAACCGCCTCGGGACTTCCATGTCAGATGGGGAACATTTCTGTCATAAACTCAACTCACTAGGTATGTAATTTAGTGTGGATAAGTTTCAAGGAACGTCAATAATCAAAACCGAAGAGTTCTGGCTCAATAAATCATGAAGGACGTTTTCTCAACTGTCTTATTAATGGAGTGTTCAAAGTCATTCTTCAGATAGTTGAAGTATTTCTTTTACAAGTTTCTCTCTTCCCTGTAAACATGTTAGGTTACATATGTGTAACAGATAGGCTACTATAGGAAATAGATTTGCTTGTAAAGAAAAACTGTTAGGGCCTATTAGATTAAGGGACTTTAGATAACCTAGTAATCAATCTCGTGTACTTTGGAGTGTGATTTCTTTTGTCTGATAACCTGTGTTTTTGTGATGATTCTAATAGTGTGTGTAACATCAAATATGGATTTAGGTATTAGAAAGTCATTTTTGAAAGCCTTTGTGCGGAGCGTGACACTAATTGGAAGTAAAACTCGGACTGTTGGCGCTGAAGAACAGAGGAGAATGGAAGCATTTAAAATGTGGTGTTACAGGAGAATGACGAAGGGAGGGAAGGGGAAGGAAGCTTGTAATTTTTCGTGATCCTTAATCTCGCAATCATGAGCCACGGGACCTTCATTTTACGTAGAATCCGACCCACAGAACAAAATATTTCACTTTGGAAAACTCAAATGCATTGACCGGGAATTGAACCCTGTCCGCCTTGGTGAGAGGCAAGCAGTTTGACCAAGAATGATGAACAGATAGGGAGAGAGATTAACAAATGAAGAGGTTTTAGGACGAGTGGGAGAGATGTTTCAGGTGACTGCTAATGAAGAGAAGAGATTGGTTGGTAGGACACATACTAAGACACCCAGGAATAGCAAACTAAGTTATGGAAGGAAGAGTCGAGGAAAAGAACTATAGGGGTTGACCAAAGTTAGAATATGTTCAACAGATTGCCTCGGATGTAAGATGCGTTAGCAATGTAGAGATTAAACGATTAGCACAGGACAGAGAGTTATGGAAAGCTGCATCAAACATCAACAAGAAACATTTTTAGGGTCGGGAATGTGGTATGTGCCTGGGGAATTAAAATAAGGTACTATCCCGGCATTTGCCTTGCAGGAGTTTGGAAAAAACCTGGGGAATCCACACTGAGTACAGCCGTTGTCTGCGCCGGGACTAAATTACCGATCTCCACACTTGCTGCAGCTCCTTTTTCACAGTCGAGGTTAGCGATTTAACGCTCGTGGCTATGCCACGGGGTAATAGTTAACTCCGCAGTTTTATTTTAGGGGCTTATAACATCGTGGTTAACAGTTCCGTAGACTATATTTTAATTTTTTGATGTCTTATTTTTTTATTTTCATTTTATAATTTTTTTGACGTTTTTTTTTCAAATTTTGTAAAAAAACAAGTAGTTCCGTGAAGAACTATACAGCCTATTTTCATATATCCTGCTCATATTAATTGTCTGTATCAATATACAAAATTTCAGTTTAATTGCTGTAACAGATTCGTAGATATTGAGAACCGTCTAAATATTTCATATGGTCGCCAGGATGGATTTTTATTTTTGTACTATTACATTAAGATAATTGTGTACGTGTGGTATTCAAACTTCAATCGCATGATTAGAACACAAGAAGTAAAAACGAGATTTTAAAAGTACGCACACCAGCCATCTTGTGATTATGCAAACAATTGAAATAAATTACATGCCAGTGGATCAACATTTGTGTAAGCATTTAACGAGCAACGTTTCACGGCACTCGGATAGTTAATTCGCGAGAAACGTCCATTTAAATATTTATACTTCGCGACGCCGCCATGTGGGATTTGTGCTCTCCAGGTTACTGAAAGTCCTATAGGTGACATATGTTCATAGTCTCTATGAACATAAAAAAAATCAGTTTGGTTGCTGTAAAAGATTCATAGATATTGAGAACCGTCTAAATATTTCGGAAGCTCGCAATTTAGGATTGTTATATGTATAGGCCAGAGAGTTATACCGTCTAAATATTTCGGAAGCTCACCATTTAGGATTGTTATATGTATAGGCCATAGAGTTATGTACCATTAAGGACAATTATTGCCTAGCTTCATTATTCAAACTTTCATTTCGATCGCATGATTACGACACAAGAATAAAAACTTAATTTTAAAATTTCGCACAGCCGCCATCTTGAGGTTATGTAAACAATTTAATAAAATTAGATGGCAGTGCATTACTATCTGCAAAATCATTTACTGTACCACATTTCACTGCGCTCAGAGAGTTAAATCACGAGAAAAGTCTATTAAAATATTTCAAATTCGCTTGGTCGCCATGTTCGTTTTGTACTTTACAGGTTTATGAAATATAAATAGGTAAACTTGTATCAGTACCCTTTATCACCGTACAAAATTGCATGATGATATCTGTAATAGGTTCGGAGATATAGAATGTCAGTGAAATATTTCGCACAGCCGCCATTTTGAGGTTATGTAAACAATTGAACTAAATTAGACTCCAGTGCATTACAATGTGTATAAACATTTGCTGTACCAAGTTTCATTACGTTTGGATTGTTAAATCGCGAGAAATGTCTATTTAAAAGTCTCAATTTCGCTTGACCGCCATGTTGGTTTTGTAGTCACCAGGTTTTTGAAAGTCTCATAGGTGAACTTCTAGTAGTGCCCTTTATCACCGTACACAATTTCAGGGCAATATCGGTAATAGTTTCGGAGATATTGAATGCAAGTGAAATATTTCGCACAGCCGCAATGTTGGATTGGTGAGACGTAACAAAATTTGAAGGGCACGGTCGAGGTCGCCGGGAATAGTGCTATAAACTTACCGAGTTTCATTGAAATCGCTCCAGCCGTTTAGATTTTACTAGGGGGTCACACACACACACACACACACACACACACACACGCGCGCACACACACACACGGACAAAAGGTGATCTCATAAGCCTATTTTTTTTTTCAAAATTGAAAATAGGCTAAAAAAATGTGTATATTAAGGCTTTCACGGCCCGGATTATCTTTATATATATAATTCATCGACACGTGTGTATGTCACTGAACTCCTCCTAAACGACTGGACCGATTTTGATGAAATTTGGTATGTACATTAAGGTGGGTCCATGTATGGTTTAGATTCACAATCTGACCCGGTAGGTGGAATGAACACAGTTTTAGAACCACAATTTACACACAATTTTAAAAACACAATATACAGCCAAAAACAGTCGTCATGGAAATTACTAGCCTTGGCCTTGGTGAAAGCTGATGTCTTTGGACGGTTTGACTCTGCACGTTAGAGCCACCTGTTCGCAACCTGTGCAACTACCGCCATAACATAAACTCCGCCCGTGGCGGAAAGTTGTTTTTTATACCAAAGGTGGCAGTGATGTCGAATTCTACTGTTTGTCTCTGTACTTTGGAACGTTTCAAAGTCACGTATGCGTTCATATACCGTTCATCCCATTGCGACGAAACTTGGGTGAGATGTTGAGTGTACACCAGGGAAGGTGTTTGGCTAGGTAAATTATTTTACAATAGATAGCGCACGTCTAGATTCAACAAATGAGCGACGACGCGCGGAGCGTTTCAACAAAATCCCGTATAAGTTTATATACCATTCATCGATTGAGATGAAACTTTGATGAGTTGTTGTGTACACTTACCTGAAGGTTTCTAACTTAGTAAATCCATTTCACAGGAGGTTGCGCACGAGTAGATTCAACAAATGAGCGACGACTTGCGAAGCGTTTAAACAAGGTCCCGTATGCGTTCAAATACCATTCGTCCGATCGCGATTAAACTTGGGTGAGATGTTGTGTACACTCCAGGGGGAGGCTTCTGGATTAGTAAATCCAATTTACCATAGGTAGCGCACGAGTAGATTCAACAAATGAGCGACGACGCGCGAACGTTTAAACTAAGTCCCGTATGCGTTCATATACCATTCATCCGATTGTAATGAAACTATGGTGAGATATTGTGTACACTTACCTAAGGGTTTATAACTAAGTAAATCCATTTCACAGGAGGTTGCGCATGAGTACATTCAACAAATGAGCGACGACACGCGAAGCGTTACAATTAGGTCCCGTATGCGTTCAAATACCATTCGTCCGATTACGATGAAACTTGGGTGAGATATTGAGTACACCCTACGGAAGGTTTCTGGCTTAATAAATCCATTTTACAATAGGTAGCGCACGAGTAGATTCACAAATGTGTGACGGCACGCGAATCATTTCAACAAAGTACCGTATGCGTCCATATAACATTTATCCGATTGCGATGAAACTTTGGTGAATTGTTGTGTACACTCCAGGAAAGGTTTCTGGCTTAGTAAATTCAGTTTTTAATAAGTAGCGCATGAGTAGATTCAACAAATGAGTGATAGAATGCGAATCGTTTAAAGAAAATCCCGTATGCGTTCATATGTCATTCATCCGATTCCGATGAAACGTTGATGAGTTGTTGTGTACACGCCAGGGAAGGTGTTAAACTTGGTAAATCCACTTTACAATATTGGTAGCGCACGAGTAGATATAACAAATGAGTGACGACGCGCGAAGCGTTCCAACAAAATCCCGTATGCGTCCATATACTATTCATCGATTGCGATGAAACTTTGATGAGTTGTTGTGTACACTTACGTGAAGCTTTCTAACTTAGAAAATCCATTTCACAGTTGGTAGAGCACGAGTAGATTCAACAAATGAGTGACTGCGCACGAATCATTTAATGATGATGGTGATGATGATAATTGTTGTTTTAAGGGGCCTAACATCGAGGTTATCGGCCCCTATGAACGAATCATTTAAACACAATCCCGTATGCGGTATTTGCCATTTATCCAATTGCGATGAAACGTTGGAGAGTTGTTGTGCACGCTTTCACGAATGTTTCTAGATTAGTTAATGTATTTCACGATAGTTTAGAGGCAGTTAACAGAAATTGAAAAAAATAATGTGTATCCAAAAGCACTTCAAGAAACAAAGTTACAACACTTTCTTTGATTGGCAGGACAACATCTGCCGGGTCAGCTAGTACAGTATAAATAATTAATGTTTTTAGGCAACTGCGGTGTGTATTTAGATTAGAAGCATACGTTTCGGAGAAACCTTGCGTCCGTTTTCAATGGAAATCAAGCAATACACACGACATTAGCCCAAAAAATATTAATTATTTATAAAATAAAAACTTTCATTTTATGTTATTTTAAAAATAATTTAAATTAAGTTTAGATTATGTTAGTTTCCAGAATTTTTAAAAGTAAATTTAAATTAATTTTGAACATAGTAAATTCACAACTATCACACAAACATCGATGGTGATGATGATGATGATTGAGTCTTCAGTCTTTTGACATGTTTGATGCAGCCCTCCATGCCTCCCTGTTCTGAGCTAATCGCTTCATCTCTACATAGCTACCACACCCTACATCCGAGGCAATCTGTTGAACATATTCCAACCTTGGTCTACCCCTACAGTTCTTGCCCTGGACCCTTCCTTCCATAACTAAGCTTGCTATTCCTGGGTGTCTTAGTATGTGTCCTACTAACCTATCTCTTCTCTTCATTAGCTGTCGCCAGAAACATCTCTTCTCTCCCACTCGTCTTAATATCTCTTCGTTTGTAACCCTATCTACCCATCTGATCTTCATCATTCTCCTGTAACACCACATTTCAAATGCTTCAATTCTCCTCTTTTCTGCTGCACCAATAGTCCAAGTTTCACTTCCATATAGCGCCACGCTCCAGACAAAGGCTTTCAAAAATGACTTCCTAATACCTAAATCTATATTCGATGTCAACAGATTCCTTTTACACAAACATCAAGAATATTAAAAACAAAACGTTTCAATAGAAACAAAAGTAATAAAATATAATCCCGAATCTTTTCAAATAAGTCCTGGATGCGTTCATATACCATTCATCCAATTGCGATGTTACTTTGGTGAGTTGTTATGTATACTTCTTCGAAGGTTTCTGAATTAGTTGGTGGCTTTTTGATATTTCTTATTTTACAATAAAGGGCGAGCGAATCCTTACAATAAATGAACTTTTGTGAGTTCTTGTGCCCACGTGAAGATTCCGGAAATAATAAATCCATTTTTCAGTGTGTCTCTCAGTGTGTTGCCGCGCGAATAATTTCAATAAAAGAGTGTATTTCATACCATTTAGCGGCAATTTCTGTGATATCATTGTATGATTGTCCCGTAAGCGTTCATATACCGTTCGCCCGATTGCGAAGAAACTTTAGTGAGTTGTTAGGCGCACTCCCACGAAGATTTCTGAATCAGTTTTCCATAGAACAAAACAATGTGTGCTAATGAGCTTATAACAAATCAGAGAAGTTCCTGTGTTCGTCACCAGACGGCTGACTGAAGCTTCTTTACGGACGTAGAGAGGAAACGTAACATCATTTTTGGGTTATGTCTTGTGAAAAGTTTTAAAGTAATCACATAACCTATACTTTTCGTGAGGGACCTTGCATCCATCATCAATAGAACAATGTGACCCAAAATCTGTGTCCTCGAGCATACAAAAAATCCAGGGACGTTCCCCTGTTCGTCACCAGACGGATGACTGATGCTACTGTATGGACACAGGAAGAAAACGCGCCTTTTTTAAGTCATAGCCTAGTGATGGCACGTGATTCGGTTCACCATTAAAACAATGGAATAGGTAGCTCTCTAGTCAATTCGACAAATACGAATTGGCGCGCTATTGCCGCGCATACATTGGTAAATCTACCAACAGAGCAAGAAACTAGCATGCTTTCTTACTGTGACACGATCTTCACGAGGAATGGCTTTACGAGTTTTCTTTCCCCATATCCGCTAAGTTTGTGGCTATTGATATTTCATATTTGTGTTTTACGTGCAGGTAATGTGAAAGTAGGAAAGCTGGAACGGGGTAATATGCTGTAGCTGATCGTTGATGTTAGCCTATGGGGATAAGGAATGTATTAGCCCCTACTTTCAACAGAACACAATCTACATTTTGAAAAGATCTTTATGTTCGACCCTGACTATTATATGTCAGAAAACTGTACTACAATGAGGCTAATTATAACACTATTTTTAGCCTACTTTTCACATTTTGCAAAAATGAGGAAAAAGTAGACTTATGAGATCGGGCAAATGTCTGTCTGTCTGTCCTTCTGTCTGTATGTCTGTCCTTCTGTCTGTCTGGCTGTGTGTGTGTGTGTGTGTGTGTGTGTGTGTGTCCATATCAACTCCTAAACGGCTGCAGCAATCGAAACAAAATTTGGTGGGAGTAAAGACCTATACATGAATATCTCACGGCCCTATTTGAAAATGATGTCAGTGTTACCAACTGCTGAAAAATCGCAATTGAAATTTGAGCTCCATGTTGGATATCTTGGAAGGTATAAATGGGAGCTATTTCAAAATTGGCACACGTATAGATAATAACATTGCAGTTTAATTTCCAGTAGGCCATACATGGCAGTGTTGCCAAAATGATTATAAGCCTGCTGACAGGTCCAAATTTTAAATGCATATAAATTCTACACTATCAATTGGAATTCAACCAAATTTCGTATGTGCTATGTGTACATAAATAGATATGACTGGGCGTATTCTTAAGAGCCACCAGGGCTGCCAACTGTTATTAAATGCTCTCAATTTTTTTTAAATCCAAATACCCATATATCAGAAAGTATGCAAGCCGACAGCTTTAAACAATGCACACGTATAGTACCTGACATTCTATATTAATTTGGAGTTACTTATATACGTCAGTGCTACCAACATGATTCTAAGCCTGCTGAGAGGTCCAACTTTAAATATATGTAACTTCTATACTATCATTTGGATTTCAACCAAATTTCGTGTGTGCTATGTGTACCATAACAGATATGACTATGCCGATTCTTAAGAGTAACCAGGGCTTCCAACTGTTAATAAATACTGTCTCTATTTGTGTTACCCTTATACCAATATTTCAGAAAGTATGCAAGCCAATAGCTCTAAACTTTGCACACGTATAGTACCTGACATTCTAGATTAATTTGTAGTAACTAATATAGGCCTACGCCAGTGCTGCCAATATGATTCTAAGCCTGCTGATAGGTCCAATTTTAAAATTCATGTAACTTATAACTAATGGATTTCATTCAAAACTGACACAACAATAGATCTTTTTTTTTCAGATTATTTCTGACTTATACATATGTCATTGTTGCCAACATGATTTTAGGCGCGCTGTTAGATCCAATGTTTAATTGCATGTAACGTCCATGCTCTCCATTGGACTTCAACCAAATTTTGTATTCTGTACCTTAAAAGAGATGGAACTAAGAATATATTCAGTCACCAGGGCTGCCTATACAGTATTTCGAACTAATAAGAAATTTCGATATTACCAACTTAATTTCGTCATTATTCTAGATAGATCCATATAGATTAATCATTGGCGTGAATCTTAAATTTTGATAAAAGTAGGCTCTTTAGTTCGTCACGGAACTTCTTGTTCATTATGTAACAGTTTCTCCCACCAATCAGAGCTCAAGAAACAGTTGTTTGACCAATTAGATAACGATAGCATCGCACCTGCACTGAGTTCCACGGCCTTCTAATTTTAATTTCACTGCTTGGCCTAGTGTCGTAGGGTAATCGAGGAGGCCATGGTCAAATACAAGGCATTCTCTGCGTCTCATGCGCCCTGTTCAGTACATAAAACTGGCGAAACCTCGACAGATATTTATGAATACTGTATTTATGTTCGAACATAAAATAGTTATAATAATTATCGTCGAACATAGACAGTCGTATGCAACTCGCCTATAATGGTAATTAAGACACTCGTATGGAAATTATAAAACTCGAATACGCTCGTTTTATAAACATCTCGTGTCTTAATTTTTGCCATTATAGGCCCGTTGCATAATGTACTATTATTTTATGAGAATTACATTATATTTTCATTATTGATCAAGTTGGGAACAATACGAAGATACAATTCTAGCAAATAGGCCTACGACTGCTCTGTATAACCAAGAACGAGTAGAATACTTAGCATGGTGCCTTAAATACGCATCTTTTCGATCGTATCGTAAAGCGGGCGGGTTTAAAATTGAACTACATAGACGATAAAAGATGGCAGAGATGAGCGAGCCGTCGCTAAATTTAAAGTGTAGTGTTTATACAATTTTTCACGAGTGAAGCCACGACGGGTAATGCTAGTTATTAATAAACATACAAACTGAAATTTAAAAAGAAATGAGGGCTAGCATTTTTCGCTGTCACCCCTGAGGTCCTGGTTTGATTCACGGCTCTTCCAAGAAATTCTGATCTGAGGGCTGGAACGGGCTACACTCAGCCTCCTGAGGCAAAACGGTGAACAGTTGAGTTAGAATCCTACCTCAGCCATCCTGGAAATGGTTTTCCTTGCTTTATCGCTTCTACTCTAATTAAATGCCGGGATTGTTCCTAACTTTAGACCACAGTCCTTCCCAATCCTCACCTGAATTACAAATGCACACATTTCTACGGACACCTTGATAACACTGGTTATCAGACAAATTCTACACATATCCAAGTATACGGAGCTGAATGAACACATTGAGCAAGCCTCTTGAATCAAACAACATCAACAACAACAACAACATCAACAAATACGAAAACATCTACAATCAAAACATAACCCTTACTATATAACAGTACATCAAGCAACAAACCTATAATGTCAATAATTAAGTACGCGAGTATGTTTATAAAACGAGCGTACGCGAGTTTTATAATTTCCATACGAGTGTCTTAATTACCATTATAGGCGAGTTGCATAGGACTGTTTATGTTTGACGATAATTATTAGCACTATTTTATGTTCGAACAGAAATATTCATAAATATCTGTCGAGATTTTGCCAGTTTTATGTACTGAACGTAGCGCAGGGGACGCAGGGAATGCCTTGTATTTGACCATGGCCTCTTCGATTACCCCACTATGGCACTAGGCAACGCAATGAAATTTAAATTAAAAGGCCTTGGAACTCAGTGCAGGTGCGATGTTATCCTTATTTAATTGGTCAAACAACTGTTTCTTGAGCTGCGATTGGTGGGAAAAACTGTTTTATAATGAAAAATAGTGGTGGTGTTTGAAGCCATATTTTCAGTGTTGCCTTAGTAAACAAGAGTTTAGTGCTTTTCAGTCGGTCAACACGAATGTACCCAAAAGAGATGGGTTATGCCCTAATCCTGAAATAAATTACATGAGATTAATAAAACACTAGGATGACCAGTTTCGATCGTCAAGCGATCATCATCAGATCCATTACACTTAGGCTATAAAATCTATGTTTGAAATACAGGTGAAAATATTTACAATATATACAATTATTTAGTTGCAGTATTGGTACTGCAACTGTCAGTGTATGCTAAATGCAGTATATAAATGTTAGGTGAAATGCTAAATGGTGATAGCTATCCGGAGTTTGTACTTTAGAGAGATTATATGGTTGTAAACTATGGTTAAACTATAAAATTGTAGGCTAACTACTTATCTGATTGTCTTCCTTACTACAGCTACTCGCAGTTTTCGTGATCACTGGAACTCACTGTGCGGTCGACTGCGGTGGTTATCTTAACGACTGGTTTTTCCCTGCCTTCTCCCCCCTGCCCATACGTGCTGTGGGGAGTGATAGCGATGTGTTTATGTGAGGTGTTGCCAACCTAGATAAGATGTATGTTTTTGAATGAGGTGGGTCTACAACTATTAAAGACCGTGGATTAGCCCTCGCCACGCGTGGACCATAAGCCATTCGAACTAAGCGTTGACGGTCTTATGAGGACGTCCCGGCACCTTTAATACTGCCGCGAATATGGGCCTTGGTTTATTGCAGAAGAAAAGTACATCGTACACCTGATCCAGATAACATTTACCTAGTATCATCCTAGTGTTTTATTAATCTCATGTAATTTATTTCAGGATTAGGGCATAACCCATCTCTTTTGGGTACATTCGTGTTGACCGACTGAAAATCACTAAACTCATGAAAAATAGTGTTATAATGACCATCATTATGATACAGTTTTCTGACATATAATAGTCAGGGTCGAACATAAAAATATTTTAAAAATTGAAAACAAAATTATGAAAATAAAACTTTATTATAATTAAAATTAAATGTGAACAAATATAATATTTCATACATTCAGTAGTTTTATCGTACCAAGTGTTATGCATGGGAAGACGCCTCCTAAGTACAGTACAGAATAAAGTTCCCATCCTGCAAGCTGTATACCAATATACTGTACTGCCTTCGGAAGAAATGCTACAATTACATTTCGCTGGACAGTCACTTAAACTAATTGAATCACTGGCAATTATAGCTGCACAACGCGAATATTTTAATTTTCTCCTTTACATTCCGTACGAGCGGGAGAGTACGAGCGGGAGAGTATCATCTTCATAAATCATTCAAGTTGTCCTCGCCACTGGGCGTTTTAAAGACGACACCAGCTGCTTAGCCTGAAGTATTGGGACATGGCTTTTAAAATGTTTACTGGTCATGTATTTAACGTGCCACTGAAAATATGGCGGTACACCAACTTCCTGTCGTGTATAAATGTGGGCAATTATATCTGAAATGGGCGGTATTACAGAAGATAATTGGGAAGAGAATGACCACAACAAATGAGACGTTTAGCGAACTAAATTTCAACTTGACATGGATAATGTTTTGCCATAGAGAATAAGGTAAACTATACAGCATTGCTATAAATATAATGCTTAAGGAAGAGACGCACTGTAACAACGAATTTATCATTGTAGCTTCTGGCCATTTACTCATTAATCGTTGGAGTATGGGTGGACCCAGAGTCAGCATTATTTCTAAAGGGAATTGCTCTGATTTTATGTAGGCCTACCGGTGTACAATAATGCTTTCAATGTCCTGAATTGCGTTTTCGAACATTTAGAGGTTCGAAACATTGAGGCCATCATCCCAGTAAGCTTATGTGCATGTAATTGTGTTATTTTGATAGTCTGCACAATTAGCATACCATGAAAGGATTGACTTCTGCGAGCCCAAAAGTAAAAGTGAAATAATAATTATCATAATAATAATAATAATAATAATAATATTATTAATAATAATAATAATATTTTTTTACCAGGGACTGTGGAAAATCTTCAAAAGACACTTGTGAAGGGTCTGCACTCCACAGTAGTGTGGGATTCTTACCCACTAAAAACCACATCCCTTTTCCCACGATGCGTTCATCACCCCGGAACCGCTCTCGCATTACTTCAGGGTGATGGCGTGCTTACTTAGCCTTCAGGACTTCTTCTTTCTTCATTTCTTCTTAAGGGCGTCCGTACGCTTCCAGATCCCGCTTTTTCTGGCGAAGGACATCCTCCACATACACTGCTACATGATCCCATGATTGCTGGTTCCGTAACATCACAGAAATAATATTATCTGGTGTCAGTTCTCCCAATTCAGTTTCCACATATTCTCTCTTTATCATCCAATGGCCGCACACGAAGAAGGTGTGAAGTACATCATCGATGTCGTCACAATATATGCATGTTGCACCACTCGCTCCGCCTAATCTATGGAGGAATTTCCGGAAATATCCGTGTCCTGTTAGAAGTTGTGTGAGGTAATAATTGACTTTACCATGGACTCTTTCGACCCAGATATCCAGGTGTGGTATCAGTCGCTTGTTCCATTTACCACGAGGATCACTTTCCCATCTGAGTTGCCATCGCCTCATCCGTTGATTAAAGGCACACTTCTTTGCACATTTCTTTCCCAGCTCTTCTTGGGGTACGCCAGATTTCTTGTCGCTCCAATGCAATAATAATAATAACAATGATAATAATAATAACAATAATAGACTAATAATAATAATAATAATAATAATAACTAGGAAACCTGTGCGAGAAATTTCGCATTTGCGTAAACCACCCGTCTGGCTTTACTGTTATGCGGACATCTTGTTTATTTGTTTACATGCACTTTTTAAACAAATTGTCGATATTTATGAAATCAGAGTGCAGTACGTCACTGCTGTGGGTGGTTCTCTTTCTTTCGAATGCAATATCTGTTACTTCTGAGCACCCCTTGCGTATAGGCCACCCACCTGGCTTCACTGATATGCGGGCTGGATGTGACACAATTCTAGCAGGCGCTTGATTGTTTATATAAACGCATTTTTTTAACAAATATATTTCCGTTGACGTTTCAAAATTCCGCCTCGTTGCGTAGTGGGTAGCTTTCTTGGCAGTCACCGCGCAGGCCCGGGTTCTATTCCCGGCTCTGCCAAGAAATTTAATTTTGGTTTGAAGACTGGAACGGGGTAGACTCAGCCTCGAGAGACAAAACTGAGAAGAGGCGGGTTAGATTCCTACCTCAGCCATACTGGAAGTGTTGTTCCGTGATTTCCCAACTTCTACTCCAGGAAAATGCTGGAATAGTCCCCGCCTGGATTACACGCTATAACTGAAACACCACAATAACACACGCTATCAGGCTAATTCTACGTTCACCCCAGTACACGGAGCAAATAATCATGATGTCCATGCCCCTCTAATGAAACAATAATATAGTCACGGTGTTCGTGTGTATATTATGAAGGCTAATAGTCCCTAGTAAGTCCTCGATTGCTATTCATTGTCACAGAGTCGTCGTTGCCCGTTGACAGCAGTAGCCTGTGGCTTTGAATGTGTCAGCAGTTAATTCCAGATACGACTTCAATCTTGAAGCTCACAACCATCCCTACCGAAACGCAGGCAATTTGAAAAATTGAACATCAAAGCCCGTCAAACGAATTAACATAAACATAAAATGGTTATATGTTTGCCGTTTTAAATTGGTCATTGTTGATCCGTATTGACTATTGTTAAATTATGTGTGTTACTGTATATAATCTGCCTTGTCAATACTAAAATATGTACTGTAGTTTAATAATATTAAAATGAATATAATGAAGGGGCACATGACCTCGTAGTTCCACCCCTTAAAACAACAATAACCAACTAACGAGCTTGATACATTATACTGTGCCCGTTTGGACCGAGATCCAACGACCACATTTTGTAAAATACCGACATCAGATTAGCACGAGAAAATATATCTCAGGGTCTATCTAGGTGAATACTTGGGTCTAATCTGGCATCCCTGATCTCGGTAATTCACAAGTAAGGTAAGGTGAGAAATTATTTTGAATTAGCACATTCCTTAAAATCTCTATTTATTTATAGATAAAAATATGATTTTAATGGCAAAAACCTCATCGAAGATAAAGCAAATCACACATGAGAAATCAACGGTCCCTTAGATTATTACTAGAATGTCGCAGATATGATAATCAGAAAATTAATTAGTCCATTCTGTTATTAAAAAATAATCAAAAAAATAAAATTTACACTGGTAATCACTGTGCAATAAAGAGTTCTGAGTGATCCCTAATATTTACATGTTCGTAGTTCACTTTTCGAAAGTTTGCATTTCATTGTTCAAATATTCGTAGCAAAACATTTCAAAAAAAAAATAGTCACTTGATTAATTCGGTGTTATTCCAAAATTAGAATTATTTGGAAAAATTATCATATCACTGATTCGTTGTTTCATAACAATATCAATACTCGACTGACATAAAGTCGAATGTTAATAATTGTTCATAAAGATTTTCAATTTCAAAAACAAAATTTGTTCAAAAAACTTTTCATAATATTTTGAAAATTTAACTTTCTTCTATTCTCACTTTCATTTGTTTAAATGTCACAAAAAATAAATTATTTTCATATGTTATTAAAATTACAAAAAATTGTTGTAAACAATATAAATTGTTGCTATCCACCATCAGCGGATTAAATCATTAACTGTTCACCAAAATTGTAAATCATCAAAATTTTCTACCACCACAATTTTCATATAATCTCAACAAAAAAATTAATCAAAAAGATTTATTATTATTATTAATTAATAAATTTCAAAATTTCCCTTCACTTTATTTATAACAAGTTTTCTCAACCTCTCACATGATGAATATTTTATTTGCTCATTTCCACTGTTATTATTATTATTATTATTATTATTATTATTATTATTATTCCAAAAATAAAAATTCATTGATTATTTATTTTAAATCATTTGCACTTTTCATCTTATTATTTTTTTTCTCGGTCAGGTTCAACAAATCTAAATTGATGTTCTTCAATTATTTATTTAGACATACCATCGGAACTTCGTGTTGATCCAGAAAAAAATTATTAATATTTGGATTGACAGAATAGTGAAATCTGACAAGAATATGGGGCGGTCCACATTGCCTAACCCTTCTTTTACAATTAAGCCTACATGCTCTTTCAAAAACATACGCACATCCTTGTGTGACCACAACTACGGGAACAAAAGCCCTCTTGGATGACCCCCAAGGTCTCCACAACCTTAAGTGTTGCCAAACGCACACTAAAATCATCACCAAAATATTCTGCACACAACATAATATTATTCTTTTTTTTTTATCATATTTTTTTTTCTTGAAATATTCTGTCAATTACTAGACTGTGTTCTTCAGTGTTATTTTATCAATAAAATAAATTCTGGTCAATCTCTCCTTGCCTCCCATTTACATAAATTCTCCCTGATTTGATACATTAAATACCTTTCGTTTCCTTTCTTTTCATCTGAATATATATTTTTTAAGTGCTTTTGGAAAAAATAATTCTGAGCTCAAAAATCTTACTACTTCATTCTCTTCATCCATAAACTCATTTAAATTTATTTAAACTTCCAAACTTTTATTCAAAAATAAACAAAGTTGTTTAATTTAAGTCCTTCCAACTAATTAAATTCATCCACAAATTATTATTATTATTACAAAAAAATATCTAGTCATAATCAATGTCATAAATGATTGTTTTCGCCCTATTTCTTTAATAAATAAATATTTAAATCTCATCTGTAAATGATTATTATTAACATCTCCTATTATTTTTTATTCAATGCACTAATTATTTAATCACAATAAACAATTAACAATTAATTTAATTTAGTTCCTAATTTTCGGTATTTTCACTCCCTAATTATTTAAACTTTAAATAGCATCGTTATTATTTATAATATTATTAACTTATTCACTTCACACATGATGATTATTATTATTAAATAAATCATATTATTTAAATAATCCAAGTCACAATTACTTCTGCTCTCATAATAAGAATTAAAGAAAAATAATCCTACCCCTTGGAATAATCGAAATATTTCATGTCGGAACAAGAACTAATGCCTGTCCTGACAAAATCGTAGATCGAAAAATACATTGTCAGACAGCAGTTCCATTTGTCATCCTGACAAATACAATCGAAAAGAATAATGTGTGTTGATTTCTGATCGTGACTGTTCAAAAATATGGAATTCTCTAATACTACAGGTTGTCTAACTTCATTCTTGATGTGTAGGAAGAGCGTGTCCTGCGGTGGACACTATTCCAACAGTGTCTTCCCATGGCCATCTGCTGTATCCATATACCTCGTTTGTCTCCATGTCCTACTAATCCTACGAGTAGTTTAACGGCGCATGTTGATATTTGCAGTCACTCGTTCGAAATAACTCCCGCTATCACCAGTACCGTGTAACATGACTAAAAGTTGCTCAGTCATAGACTGGTACAGTACTCTTGTAGATTTGAGAATAAATCTCATATTCAAATAATGCGGTTTCGTTTGCACGCTAAGATAGGAACACCTATTAGCTGCATAAACGAACTGATGAAATACATACTTCTCCTGATGAAATTCGAAGTGCCTGATGTACAGTCACCACAAGAAATACATCGTTCTGTAGGCTAACTTCTGTGAATGGTTTCGACACTACCATCACCTGACTGTAGAATATGTGACCTGGAAATCAGGTGGATATTTTAAGTCCATTCGCTGCCAAAAGTTAAGTTTGTTCACTCGAACAAAAACTAAGTCTTGCTGACCACTGGTACGGCGACTAAGTCCTTCGACCATCAGAATCTCGACGTGTATACTGTCACTCCACGTTACGTATTTCCGCACATGAGCAAATGCTCCGTTGTAATGATGTAACTATCTTGAGAATCGTGACCTTTATATAGTTCAGCGAGCAAATGTTCCAGAAACTTCCATCTCGTATCTCGGCTTCTACTGGACCGATTTTGACGCTTGATAGCTCAAATTCCTTCTCTTGTAATTGCCAGTAAAGTGTGCTAATGTCCTAGCGTCCATCTCTTCTCCTAAAGGTAATTCCAGAAAAAAATGTCTCGTGACGTATGCAGGCTCCACGTCACAAACTCACGTCACTCGCCCCTGCAATGCATGCTTCCCTCAGCACTCTTGAGTCACCTCCGTGCGCTATTCAAACCATCCATTCCCTCAATCTCTTCAACTAATAACTCTTCTTTCCAAAATAATAATGTCAACAATGTCACGAACGTGTGAACGATCCGGGTATAATACAATGATAACTTATTCAGTGTTCAAAATAGCGTTTAACACTAACTTACAAATAATAAAGGGTAGCCTTACAAAGAATTTGAATTAAAATTAAAGTTCCAAAATTACATAAATAAACACGAAGTTCAGCAAAGAACATACAGCCTACTTTGTCCTAAATGTATGGGTATAGTTATAACTGCCTTTATCAAGGAGTATAATAGAATCATTTCTTGGGTGACCTCAGAAACTATTAACCTGTACCATACACCAGTGGGTAATCTGTGCACCAGAGCCTCGAAAAAAAATTACTAACATCATTGAAGAAAATAGGGGAAGATATACCTCAAGAATTTTATGGAACCGGAGCCATTATCGACCGGACGTGGACAACAGCACACTCTGAGTTGCGGCATGTGTTTACACGTCTGGCGGTCCATTGTTTTCACCACATTATTTGTATTAACACATCTTTCCATGACCCTACAGTGACGTGTGTATGCCAACTATGTGGACAAGCATGTGGGCGATACCCCTTAGAGCTCTGTAGTAAATGAAAACAATCAATCAAAAACTATGCAGTTCAAAGGCCTAGAGCGCAATTCTTAGAGAATATGTTTATTCCTAATTTTCGATGGCTATTTGGCTGCAATAAAAGTTATGGAATATAATGGTTGAATAATTCACATGGCCAAAATCTTGCAATGGTACGGCAAATGACCTTGTAGTTTGGGTGCAAGACGCGTCCCGTATGAAGGTATGTTGTTACCAAAGTTGATAGAGATCGGATGATTGATTTAGTCGTAATTTGATTTTACGTCTTGTACGTTTGAGTGGCCGCCATTCAGTTTTGGTAAAAATGGCGGCGATGTAAAACATGACCTTGAGGTGCCCTTTGCTAGTGCTACCTCAGTACCAAATTTCGTTCAATTCAGTTTCGTCGTGTTTGAATTGATAGTGGGGGGAGGCAGATACACACACACACACACACACACACACACACACACACACACGGACAGATTGACAACGTATGGTCCGTGTAGATCTCATAAGTCTACTTTCATTTTTTTCTTCAAAAATCGAAAGTAGGCTAAATTGTATTTTCCAAACATTAGAAAGCATTGTTTCTAAATTGGAGTTGCGATGGAAAAGTAAGGAAGTTTGTAGTTTTACGTGACCGTTATTCTCGCTACCTGGGGCAGATGACCACGTAGTTCCGCCCCTTAAAACAACAATAACTAACTAACTAATCTCGCGACCATGAGCCACGACATGCATTAACCGGGAATCGAACCCAGTCTTTCGTGGTCAGAGGCCAATGGCTTGAGTGCTGCGACACCATGCTTCGGAGTTGCGATGGATTGTGGTGATCATGTAATTATTATTGATGCAGGGAATTGAAGTTTCTAACATCGACATGCACCTAAGTCATAACTTCATTTGCTGGCCCACTCGCGCTGCATTTGATGGAATAGCTTATACCGCGCAAAGATCCAACATTGTCATAAATTACAACCAGCTCATATGGACCCTCTACTGTTGTTAGGGATCAATGATCTGAATAAGTAAGGCTCGTATTAATTTATCAGTCACATCTAAATGATAAAACCAACATGTGCATTTTTAAGTGCATATAACATGTTTTTTTTTTCGTGTGGTCTCCTCAGAGACCTAGTGCAGGTCTTTCTATTCGACGCCCCTGGGCGACCTGCGCGTCGGGATGAGAGATGGAATTGATTAAGGTGAATGAAATTGGAGAAGGATGTGGTAAGTCTACGCCATACATTGTATTAACTCCAAGAACAGCTCATCCCACGATACAATTGAACATCAGAACACTCCGATGCAAGTATACTTTAACTTGCTTGGCATAAGAAACATAACACTTGGTACGAATGAAATTCGTAATCTTCCATAATCAGCGCGGAATTGTTGGTACTCTGTGGGGTATAAGCCATTCGATCAAATGCACCCAGAGTGGGTCGGCAAGTGAGGTTATGACTTTGCGTATTCGATGTTAGAAGGCTCAATTCCCTGCACCAATAACTAAAAGATCACCACAATCCATCGCAGCTCCAGTTTAGAAAAAACAATTTCACATGTTTGGAATATAAATTTTTATTATTGTTATTTTGTAACTCCAAATTTAATTCAAATTACTTGTAAGGTTATCCAATTTTATTTATAACTAGCATCCCGCCCCGGCTTCGCCCGGGAACAGTTATAAATGCATTAAGTTATAAGTGATTTTTTTCGATTTCAATGAACTACGGCCTATATACGTTTTACGTGTCGGCATGTTGGGTTAAAACCACTCACTGGTCTATTAATTATATTATCATGGAGATGCATGTGCAAAGAATTGTTGACAGACGTAATTTAAGAATGGCGAGGTGCATGAAACACAAATCTCCCTTCCGTCCAATTTAACTTGACTGTGTATTTTGCGGAACGAGAAGTTCACAGGCGAATTGAAGAAAAGCTGAGTTGCACTTCCAGGGAAACTCCAAACACAACCACTCTGAAGTTTAACTCAGCACGACTCGACAGTTTGCTGCTGGCTGTATCTGGGGTAATAGGCACGTCAGATAGCTAGGCTGTAACTGGGGTGATAGGCTCGCTCCTAGCCAGCTCGTAAACTGTCGCCTCAGTAATTGAATGGAGACCGTTGGAAGAAATAATAATGTAAAAAACACTTTTAATGGGCGATGTATTGAAGATAGAGGTATGCTCTCGCAGAATTCTTTGTAGACCTGTTCTTGCTGAACAATACTTACACCCATAGTACATTGATATTTTTAACCGTTTGCCCAGCGTAAGCTTAAAAAGCACAAGGACGCCAGGTTTTCTTCGACTTTTACACTGAAATCGTCACTGCTTGGCTTCCTTCGACCATAAGTAAATTATTTTCTACAGAAACCTTCCTCGAGATATCCTTCACAGAATGGTGAAAACCGCATCTATATCCATCCAGTGGTTCTCGACATAACCCGTGACATCCCGGAATCGGGACTTTGTTTTATACTAAGAACAGATGTTAAACTCTATTTTGAACGTTGAATAAGAAATCATTGTATATTGAAACATGTTCGTTTCAATATTGATACGTGCCACGCCTAGTGGCACTTTCGTTAACTGGATTGCGGTGGGTAGAAGCACACCACAATTGGTCCTTTTAAAGAAATATAATTTTATTACAGGTCTACAAACATACACCGTGCACACACACACACACATTGAGTCTCACTTCATAAAAGACTACTAGTCACTATTAGTTTCCAAACTTAGCCTACTTTCACACCACTATTTATGTGCTCTCTGTCTGTGAGGCATTACAGTGTTCCAGCTCACACTCACACGAACAGTCTACACAGGTTCTCTACAGCCTTGCCCCTGCCACTTCACTTATTTCCAGAGTCCTATTGCTGCTCCTCGTGCGCTCTTGCTCGTCTCGTGTCGATCCCACGACCACGTCTTCCACGAAGCACCGCGACACCTCCAAGCACTCACAGTCCTGACTCAAAGTTGCACCCTGGCAGGCAAGCTTCCACTCTGTTACCTTAAACGTCCAGTAATAATCGCTGTACTGCTCCGCACTCACTCACTCGACCTCACTTCAATACACACTAACACTGACCAATACTGTCCAATACTGTCCAATACACTGCACTCCTCGCCGCGGCTCGCTGGTATATATAGAATCAGTCTTTGGCCTGGAAATTTCTAAATGTCACAATCTATTGCCGCATTGAGTCTGTTCTCGTTGGTTCCATCTCCAGACCATTCGCGCATTTTCCGGCTGGCCCGCGATGACTCACAGGTGCTTGGTTATTGTGACTGCCGGTGGGAGGGGCCGAGGGGGTGTGAGAACTCACTCTCTCCCGTTGCTGGGTCTGTCCAAGGCCACTAGATAGCTGCATTGGTCTGTCACACTGCCCCTCCCTCCGAGAGCCTCCTGCCGGCCTAAGGTGACACGCAACACTGCTCCCCTCTTTAAACAACTCGACTAGAGTTGTTCATCGTAAAGGCCGTCCAAGGTCCGAAGGGGTGGCATCGACGGCGCTGACAAGCCCCTGTTTTGGCTAGCCCTGGCCCTCACTCGCTTTTCTAACCGTGAGGCTGTTCCTCGCCGACAGCTGCTCATTAGATGGCCCCTTTCACACCGTAGCCAACAGGTGACTTTCCTATTGCAACGGCGTCCCGGTGGTGGTTTACGCCGCTTTGGTGGAGGGTAGCCAACCTCCATCGTCTCTTCGTATCCGGCAGCGTCACTCCTCCTCGGTGGCGTTACCCAAGTTGTCCTCCTCGTCGCCGCCATTCCCAACGCGATGGTCTTTACCTGCCGCGGGTAGCGCCTTCCACTGAGCATCGAATACTCGCGTATCATAGCGTCGCGATGCCCATCCACGAAGATGTATGCTGCCTCGCGGTGCACATGCTCGGGAGGCGAGCCAGTCAGCGCGAGCTCTTCAATTGGCTTACTCGTGCGCCCGTTCCTCCCTTCTAACCGTAGGTGGTACATGGCCGGTAGCTGGTAGTCCCCTCGATGCTCCTCCAGCGTCGCGACGATCCTGTAGTACCCAGTCCCCGTGTAGCACATCCGCCATGCGAAGTCCTGTGATGAGCTGAACGGCTCCGTCCTCCAGCGTACACCTGGCATGGTTCGCCACAGGGTCGAACCCGATCCCGCAGCACTGCCATGATGTATCCTCATCAACGTGCGGCGTCCTCACACTCGTCACACTGTTCTTGTCGTCAGAACTGCTAAGCCTCGGCCCGGTTTTCATGCCTGTGACTCTTCCCGGTGGCTCGTCCCTGACTCGCGGAGCGTTCCGAAGTCCGGACTCCACGAACTGTTTGTCTTGGCCCTCCTGACTAGTTCCATGCTCCAATTTCTTTTCAGAATTTTCGGAACTTTCCCCAAATTTCTTTTCCAAATTTTCCGAATATGCCACCATTTTCTTTCCCAGGTTTTCGAAATGTTCCGTTATTTTCTTTCCAAAGTTTTCGAAATGTTCTACCATCCTCTTCTGGCCGTCCTCCATCTTGGTTTCCAAGCCACTTAACTTTTCCAGCAGTAGTTGTATTTGCATTTCCATTTTAGTTGTTTGACTTGTGCCGGGCATGCACTCGCAGGAGAATTAGTGAACTGTGATACAATGACCTGCATGAGTTTTGAAACCAGGACCTTCAGGTGTTGTGTTTGTGCTTGGGTTCGTAATCCCACTTCTGACACCAGTTGTAACGTGCCACCCTTTGTGGCACTTTCGTTAAATGGATTACGGTGGGTAGATGCACAACACAGTGGTCCTTTTAAAGAAATAGTAGTTTTATTGCAGGCAAGTTACAGTTCACCACACAATAAACAGATACAAGCAATTTGCTGTCTTACAGAAGCTGCCTCTATGGAGCTCGTCTCACCCTTTCACTCTCTCGAGCAGCTGTCCGTTCACTAATTAGGCAGACCTGTGTCCAGCCAGTCTGTCACTCACCAAAATACCTGTACACTTCCTTGAATACACAAACTACCATTAGGCTACTTACGAGTCTGTTACACACAGCTCCGCAGGGTCGGAAAGAATCTCACTGGGTTTCGCAATCCACAAAGCACATCACCGCATGCAATAGCCTCACGTGAGTTTCGCACGTCACGTCGCCAACTATTGTCGCACTCGCTCAAAAACACAGTCCCTCTCGCTGGCCAGGTTGCTCTTATATATCAGGCTGGTGACTCAATGAATGCTTCTAGATCCGTCCAGGATTCACAGGTTCTCGAGATTTCCTTCACTAGCTGGGTCGCGAATCTTCTGGACCATCCTTTTTGTCCTCGTAGCCCTGTTGCGTAAGGCGCAAGTAACATACAGAGGCAGAGCATAACCCGGGGCGGCTGTGACTCAGGCGGCGAGGCGACGAAACAAACTCACGGCCGTAACACCTAGTGTGAATTGAAGTGTGGTCGAGTGAGTGAGTGCGGAGCAGTACAGCGATTATTACTGGACGTCTACGGTAACAGAGTGGAAGCCTGGCTGCCAGGGTGCAAATTTGAGTCAGAACTGTGAGTGCTTGGAGGTGTCGCGGTGCTTCGTGGAAGACGTGGTCGTGGGAACGACACGAGACGAGCAAGAGCGCACAAGAAGCAGCAAGACGACTCTGGAAGTAAGTGAAATGGCAGGGGCAAGGCTGTTGTGAACCTGTGTAGACTACGCCCCTGCGACCTTCGAAAGGCTAATGGAGTCCATCCTGAGGGGACTACACTGGAAGACTTGCCTGGTCTACCTAGACGACGTTATCGTTCTGGGAAGGAGCTTCGAGGAGCACTACAGCAACTGGAAGGAGATCTTGATGAAGCTACGGGCTGCCCAGCTGAAGTTGAGCCCCAAGAAGTGTCAGCTCTTCCAGAAGCAGGTCGAGTACCTTGGGCACAACGTCTGCGAGGAAGGGGTGCGTACCGACCCAGAGAAGACCGTAGCTGTGAGGGAGTGGCCAGTTCCGAAGGACAAGTCCCAACTTCGAAGCTTCCTGGGACTCTGCACTTATTACCGTCGTTTCGTGAGAGGATTTGCCGACATCGCCAAACCACTGCATCGACTGACTTAGAAGAACCAACTCTTCACGTGGACAGCAGAATGCCACAGTGCCTTCGAACAACTCAAGCAGGCTCTGTGCACCGCACCTATTCTGGCCTACCCCAGTCCTGGAACAAGGTTCATCGTCGATACCGATGCCAGCGACTTTGGTATAGGGGGAATCCTGTCGCAAATAGTGGACGGCGAGGAGAGAGTAGTGGCCTACTTCAGCAAAGCCTTGTCAAAGCCAGAGAGGAACTACTGCGTCACCAGGAAGGAACTGCTCGCCATCGTGAAGACCATTGAACACTTCCACAAGTACAGGGTCTTTCACTGAAAGTGCGGCCGGCAGCGTGGTGCGTAGAGGCATCTCGCTGAGCTTAGGGTCGAGAGTCCGAAGCATCAATCCAACAGCACTTCCTTATTTATCTTAATTATGACATATGCTGTGACAGTAGCGCGCTGCGATATGCTCGTCTGACCTTTATAGCTGCACGTTCTACCTAGAGCGCTGAGCCGGCCGCACTTTGAGTGAAAGACCCTGTACTTGGACGGGCAAGAATTTCTCATCAGGACCAACCATGCATCCCTGCGGTAGCTCCTGAACTTCAAGCAGCCTGAGGGTCAACTCGCGCGGTGGTTAGAGACGCTTCAACAGTACAACTTTGAAATCCAGCACAGGAAAGGCCAACTGCATTCTAACGCCGACGCTCTGTCACGAAGACCGTGCCCCGAAGACTGCACCTTCTTTGCCAGAAGGGAGGAGAACACCGGGATACAGTGCCGAACGACTACAGTGGAACTTCAAGGGAGCTGGAGCCTCAAATCTTTCAGGCGGGCACAAGATGATGACCTGGGACTGATAGCCGAATGGAAGAGGGCCTGTGTCCCCAGACCCGGGTGGAACATTATGAGTGACTGCAGCCCAAAGTTTCAGTCCTACTGGACGCAGTGGGACTCGCTGATTGTAAGGGACGCCCTCATCTGCCGTACCTGGGAGAGCACCGACGGGATGACATCTCGGGACAAGTCATCGTTCCAAAGGCTATGACGGAGGAAGTCCTGAAGGACCCCATGGAGGATCATCTGGTGGACACCTAGGGATAAAGAAGACCCTGGAGAAGCTGAGAGAGCGGTTCTACTGGATCGGATAACAAACAGACGTGGAGAACCACTGCGCGAAGTGCCACGTTTGCGCAGCCAGCAAGGGCCCAGGACGAAGACGACGGGGCCACTGAAGACCTACAACGTGGGCGGCCCCATGGAGAGAGTGGCCATCGATGTTGCTGGGCCATTCCCGTTGAGCGAGGCGGGGAACCGCTACATATTGGTCGTTAGCGACTACTTCACCAAATGGCCAGAGGCGTATGCACTCCCTAACCAAGAAGCCGCGACGATCGCAGAGACCCTGGTGAAAGAATTCGTCAGCTGGTACGGAGTACCCTTGGAGCTGCACTCTGACCAAGGGAGGAACTTCGAGTCGCAGGTGTTCCAGAACCTATGCCAGCTGCTGGGAATCCGGAAGACAAGGACGACGCCGCTACACCCCCAGTCCGACGGAATGGTGGAGCGATTCAATCGCACCATCGAGAACCATCTCCGGATAGTCGTCAGCGAACACCAGAGGGATTGGGACAGACACCTTCCACTATTTCTCCTGGCCTACCGCGCCGCCGTGCATGAAGCCACCAGGTGCACACCAGCCCGGGCCATGTTTGGGAGGGAACTCCGTCTATTTGTCGATCTTGCCTAAGGCCGATCTGGGAATGATTCGGTCCCGGTAAACCAGTATTGTCAAGAACTGGTCGACCGACTGGAGGACGTGCACGCGTTCGCAAGGAGGAGACTGCGGATCGAGACCGACCGAATGAAGACCCGATACGACCAGCAGACGGATGCCGGCGGATTCCACGAGGACGACCTGGTCTGGCTCTTCAACCCATTACGGAAGAAAGGCCGGTCACCCAAACTGCAGAAGTCCTGGGAGGGCCAGTACCGAGTCGTGTAACGGATCAACGATGTCGTCTACAGGATCCAGCGGAGCCCGAGGGCGAAGATGAAGATCGTGCATCGAGATCGCCTGGCAGCCTACGGAGGGACTCAGACGGACCAATGATTGATCGGGACGATCAGCCTTTTAGGAAGGGGGTGGTGTTACGGCTGTGAGTTTGTTTCGTCGCCTCGCCGCGTGAGTCACAGGCGCCCCGGGCTGTGCTCTGCCTCTGTGTGTTACCTGCACCTTACGCAACAGGGCTACGAGGACACAAGGGATGGTCCAGAAGATTCGCGACCCAGCTGGTGATGGGAATCTCGAGAAGCCGTGAATCCTGGACGGGTCTAGAAGCATTCATTGAGTCACCAGCCTGCTATATAAGAGCGACCTGGCCAGCGAGGGGGACTGTGTTTTTGAGCGAGTGCGACAATAGTTGGTGACGTGAAGTGCGAAACTCAAGTGAGGCTATTGCATGCGTTGAAGTGCTGTGTGGATTGCGAAACCCTGTGAGATTCTTTCCGAGCCTGCGGAGCAGTGTGTAACAGACTCGTAAGTAGCCTAATGGTAGTTTGTGTACTCAAGGAAGTGTACAGGTATTTCGGTGAGTGACAAACTGGCTGGACACAAGTCTGCCTAATTAGTGAACGGACAGCTGCTCGAGAGAGTGAAAGGATGAGACGAGCTCCATAGAGGCAGATTCAGTAAGACCGCTAATTGCTTGTATCAGTTTATTGTGTGGTGAACTGTAACTTGCTAAGACCTGCAATAAAACTGCTATTTATTTATAAGGACCACTGTGTTGTGCTTCTACCTAACGTAATCCAGTTAACGAAAGTGCCACAAAGGGTGGCACGTTACAATATTATTAATCTACATATTTTAGTATTGACAGGCGGATTATATAACACGTACTATTTAACATCAACAAACAACTGATCATAGTTAAAAAGTTAATTGCAAATATTTTATTTCAATTTAGTTACTTGCTGGATTGAAGTAAAGGTATCTAACTATGCTTTAAATTGTATTAGTGGGATTTGTGAATCAGAATTGTTTTGTATTAATTAGCTTTTATTTTATCGTTTCCAGTGATCGGTTTTTAAATGTTATTGACGCTGTCAATGGGACGTGCCAGACATTTCAACCGCAGACATGATGATACGCTGAATGTGTAAATGGCTTGTGACACCGTTGCAGTATTGTGAAATGTGGCTACATCATGAAGGATTGGAAATGCATATAGTGTACAGTATATCTGCTTCCAATCCAGTGAGTTGCGCGATATAGGATTGGGCTAATGTGACTAATGGAACAATGTCGAGAGGTCATGGTAGTCAAACATAGATGATGAAGGGTTCGAAATTTTCGTGTTTGGATAATAATAGTTCTTCATGGTTATCACGCCATTGGGCAATTCTGTTGTCCTTTGTATGACGATCATATCTTGCTCTTTATTCACTTGTAAGTTGGCTAGTTGTTGTTGTTTTAAGGGGTAGAACAGCGAGGTCATCTGCCCGTCTTAACACAGATTAAATTATACACATTTGGAATATACTGTATATTTGAATTTTGAGATGGAAACCTAAATATGAGAAAACATCCAAAATTAACAAAACAAAAACATAAAATAAAACGAATTATTATAATAAAAACAATCGACTTCGGTGGCGTAGTCGGTAGCATGTGGTTTTAGCTGAGAATTAACACTACCTAAGGGAAGATGATAAGAGACGAAAGGAAATAGGTTTCGGCGTGGAGAAAAGTAGCATATAGGTAGATAGGATGAGAATCCAGCACATACAGAGAAATTTCGCAGCGCTGCAACTAGGAGGAACCTAATTCTAGTGGGGACCTGTTTCAGGCAATCGGAGAGCATAGCGTGAATTGAGGTTGTCTGCGAGCGCTCGGTGATTGCACTTTCCCTCCCGAGCCGGTATTCAGGTACTATGGGGATGGGCGGCACTCGGGCAAGGCAAGGCAAGCTCACAGGAAAGGACGTACTTACTTTCACTTCAGAAGGGTTAGTTTTTAGCCTATTTCCAATTTTGAAAAAATAGGCTTATGAGATCACCTTTTGTCCGTGTGTGTGTGCGTGCATGCGTGTGTGTGTGTGAGGAGTGTGTGTGTTTCCCCCTAATAAATTTTGAACGGCTGGAGCGATTTCAATGAAACTCAGTACGTTCATAGCACTATTCCGGGCGTCCCCGACCTTGCCCTTCAAATTTTGTTACATCTCACCAATCCAACATGGCGGCTTTGCGAATTATTTCACCAGCATTCAATATCTCCGAAACTATTCCCGATATCACCCTGGGATTTATTACGGTAATAAAGGGAACTACTAGAACTTCACCTATGTGACGTTTGAAAAACTGGTAACTACAATACCAACATGGCGGCCACGCAAATTTGCGACATTTAAATAGACATTTCTCGCGATTTAACCAACCAAACGCAATAAAACTTGGTACAGTATATGTTTATACAGACTGTAATGCACAGACATCTAACTTCGTTCAATTGTTTACATAACCACAAGATGGCGGATGTGCGAAATATTTCACCGGCATTCTATATCTCTGAAGCTATTAGCGGTATCATCCTGAAATTTTGTACGGAGATAAAGGGCACTACTGGAAGTTCACATATAAGACTTTCAGCACCGGTTAGCTACAAAACGAACATGGCGTCCATGCGAATGTGAATATTTTAAATAGACCTTTCTGGCGATTTAATGTTCCAAACGCAATGAAATCTGGTACAGGAAATGTTTTTACACATTGTAATGCTCTGGTATCTAATTTAGTTCAATTATTTACATAACCTCAAGATGGCGGCTGTGCGAATTTTAAAATTAAGTTTTTAATTCTTGTGTCATAATCATGCGATCAGAGTGAAAGTTTGAATAATGAACCTACGCAATAATTTTCCTTTAATAGTACATGACTCTATGGCCTATACTTTTAACAATCCAACATGGCGACCATCCGAAATATTTTGACGGCTCTGAATATCTACGAATCTATTATAGCAATCAAACTGATTTCTTTATGCTCATATGGGCTATGAACTTAAGGTCTCCTATAGGAGTTAAAATAACCTGGTGAGCACAAATCCAACATGTCAGCGACGCAAAATATACATATTCACATGGACGTTTCTCGCAATTTAACCATCCAAGTGCAGTAAAATTTGGTACAGTAAATCCTTATACGAATGTTAATCCACTGGCATCTAATTTATTTCAATTGTTTCCATAAGCAAAGATGGCAGCTGTGCGAAATTTTAAAATCTCCTTGTTACCAGGTACTTCTTGTGTCCTAATCATGAGATGGAATTTGAATGCTACACGTACACAATAATCTTCATGTAACAGTTCATAACTCTAGGACCTATATATGTGAAATCCAACGTGGCGACCATCCGAAATATTTAGTCGATTCTCAATATCTACGAATCTATTACAGCAATCAAACTGAAATTATGTATGTTGATAGTGGCTGTTAACATAAGTAGGATATATGAAAATAGGCCGTATAGTTCTTCACGGAACTACTTGTTTATGATGCATTCAAGAATGCTGGAAGGGTTTGAATTTGGTATAATAATTTTATTTCTAGGCAGTGTTGGATCTCTGGCAAACCGACCGAATGCTTCCAGAGAGGAAAGAAACGAAAGTTTCTTTAACGATTTGAGCGATGTTGTTATTGTTTTTTGTTAAAATCTCATACGAATACCAATTGTTGCACTTTAGGGGAACTAAGCTTTTACCCAGCAGGATGCCAACTAAAAGTTTAGAAAGAAGGAAACCTCTGACCTAACTCAAACAAAACTGGAATTTTGAAAGCGAACCATAAACCAGAGAGGAAATCTCTACAAACAGGTAGCTGGCGGAGCAAGCTGTATTTGTTTCAATGGTTGGCTAGAATTAGCTGTTACGGCTAAGAGAAACTTTGAATATGTTGTTACTTGAAGTTTTGTTTCTAATGCAACAAGTGTTAAAGACTTTATTAATTTAGAAGTTGTATTTTTAGCCTACTTTCGATTTTTGCAAAAAATGAAAGTAGACTTATGAGATCAACACAGGGCGAAAAAAGTGTGTCTGTCTGTGTGTGTGTGTGTGTATGTGTGTGTGTGAGTCTGTGTGTGTGTGTGTGTGTGTGTGTGTGAGTCTGTGTGTGTGTGAGAGTGTGTGTACTCTGAATGTCTTTCCCCCCCTATCAATTCGAACACAGTGAATGCGAATTGAACGAAATTTGGTACAAAGGTAGCACTAGCAAAGGACACCTCAGTGTCATGTTTTATATCGCCGCCATCTTTACTAAAACTGAATGGCGGCCACTCAAACGTTCAAAACGTAAAATCAAATAACGACTAACCAAATCATCCGATCTCTACCAAATTTGGTAACAACATACCTTCGTATAGGATGCGTCTTGTGACCAAACAACAAGGTCGTCCGCCATACCATTTCAGGATGGCGGCCGTGCGAATTTATTTAACAAATATGAACGGTGAAATGAATAACAACACTTAAGTTTGTATTTTAGTTTGAGTTAAGATCAAAAATGTGTCATAAAATGACAAGGTCTCAGACCTAATAATAATGAGTTTATAATTACAAACAGTATAAGAGTAGTTTAAAATTTCAAACTTGTTACAAGCCGTAAACCTGTACAAAGGTTTTAAAATGTGCTTGAAATTGGGAAATTTAAAGCTTTTGAGGACAATAAATTGTACAGTGATTATAACTTTTACAAATTAAGTAAGTTACAAGCGTTATTTGACTGCACTTGGCAAGCCAACGAGCTACAGACAAATAGATTACATCCTGATCGCAACAGGAGAAAGAAAAAGAAAACAGAAATTGGAAGGCGAAAATTACCAATATTTGAAACAGTAATTACTAGATGCGAAATACAAAAAATAAAATAATAAGTGTACAGGTCGTATTAATGAAACTTGGAGCAAAAGGATTAGTTAAAAAAGTTGAACACTTAGAACATTTACATTTCCTGTACTGGCAAGATAAGAAAATAGATTAAGAAGCAGTTTCTATAACTACTGATATTTAAACAGAATGAATAAGTTATTCGTGGAGCAAAATTGTGAGGGCGCCTATGGTCTGGCGAGTAATAGCTAGGTACATACGTTAATTTAAATTTTGTTAGTACAGGGTGTTTGGAAAAGGAGGATGGGAATACAAAGTCCTGGTCAGTTTTATTGCTTTCACAAACGCGGCGTGGTTGATAGTTGAACGGGCACCGTTTTGCACTAAAGTCTATTGATGGATTGGAAAAGTTCACTATTGCAGCACAGAAAGTTCATGAAGCGAAAAGTTATTGCAGTTGTGGAGATCACTTAGTTGAATTTTGATATGTTACTTGCGTTGTACAAGTTTTAAGATGCACTTAATAGTTCCAGAATTGAAGCAACAGTTAATTGATGCAGTAGTAGTCCCTCGGTGGGGTAACGTATTCCCTTATTTGGTGTAAGAAATACTAGGTTTCTCGACTATTAGAAAGATTGGTTTACGTAGAAATTTCTGGAGTTATGATGACGGTTGAATAGGGCAGTAAACTTCCCACGGAGGAAAAAGCTAAGTTTTATAGACAGCGCTTTAATTAACATGAATCCCCCGGTGTGAGAAAGTATTCCCAGTTATTTTGTACAAGAAGTACTAAATGTTCATGTTAGAAAGCTAGCTTAGATACCCATAGCCTGACAAAGGAAAATCCCGCGAAGACGGTTATTGCACAACAGTGAAAAATATCACGCTGTCTATAAATTTAAATTTAAGAAGCTTTTTGCTCTTTAGATGCCATTAAAATCTGTTTAAAAACATTGAAGTTTTGTACATAGTTTGGTTTTCATGAAGAACAGGCGATGGTTCCTGTTGACGGTTGGTTAAAAAAAGTTTAAAATGTCTTATTAAAACAGGAGACTGGCCCTGAGAGGGCTATGCACTGTACACAAGACGGCAGACCACGGAGTTAAAGAGCAGAGCGGCGCACCGAAGGGACCAAGGGCACGAGGTAGAGGGGGTAAGAGACAAGAGAATATACATCAGAATGACCAAATACAAAAAATAACATCTTTTTACAAGTGTAACTCTTCTTCATGGAGCAGTCTTCAAGGATATGTTAGCTGGCGACAACGACGACGCCTGGTGGATTGGTTGGTGAGGAAGTCCTCTTGGATTCGGAGAAATTGAAGAACTTGTGCAGTTAGCTGCTAGATGCCACTAGGTTATCCATGGAAGATATATATTGTGACCGTCAGCCGGGTGGCAACGGCACATATTTGTGAGTGACCTTCAGAAGACCTCCGGTAAAGCTGTCGGGATAGCCAACAACCGCGATGACTCTCCTAACATCTCCCCCGTCGGACCTTTAAAAGTTTGCCGTGAGGATCAGGTGAACTTCCTAACAATAGGCCAAATGCGGCACGAGGTTCAATAGTCCACGGGGAGCGTGGTACATGGTTGCGATGGTCAAAGACGGCCTAAGGAAAGGTTCACCTCAAAAACTAGACTGTGAAATTAAACGTCCAGGCTTATGTAAAACACCGTGAAAAATTTATTGTAGATTTCCACAAAACCCCTATCCTAGTTCGGAGGGTTATATTCGGCTAATCCATAAGCTAAAAGTTAATGATAATAAAAGTTCAAGTCCCTAACAATGTCGTTACATTAACCCTCGCGAAAGAACTAATACACAATAAGTAAGCAACAGCAACAACGCTGGGTAAATGGTACGACGCAAAATCCCTAATACAAGTTACATGATCAAGCTAATATGAAGTTACATTTAAGTGAAGGAGCAAAGCAAAGCTAAGTTATGGTGGTACCATTTCCACATTTACATTTAAATTTTCTAGCTAAGTCCTATCAGTTAACATTCAAAGTTACGGCGGTGACGTCCGTAATAGCAAAACAGTTACAATACAAAGCTAAGTGTACAGCCATTTAAAAACAATTAATCTAATCAACAATCATGTGCTAAATAGCACGCAATAAAGGTAACATGGGAAAAAAATACAGTTTCATGACATCAATAATTATAGTACAACACAGTTTTTATTATAATGCCTTCCTGCCCCATGGTTAACTCTTTGTAAACCATTGTCATCTAGCTTGATAGTAATGTCGGTGATAGCGTAGTTAAAACCACGTCTGACAATATCATGGCCTGCGCTCCACACACTATGAACTAATGGTTCATGTGTGCGCCAGGTCACAACAAAAATGTCTACAGTCTTCGTAGTTTCCAATAAAGGAAATCCCTTCATCTGCACGGCCATGTCAGCAGGTTCAAATGTAAGAATGTCAAAGTTTAAATGGAAACAATATGTTAGTTAGATCTTGTTTAAAACAATTATGCGGATGTTGTTTAATATGTCGGTTTATGTTCCTTCCGTAGGTTTATGGCCTATTCTGACAAAGGCCTGACAAGGAGTAGTCTTCTAAAGATCATTCTCCCGCAGCAAAACATCGACTCAATAGTCGGAAAACTCAACGAGCAAACTCGGCTCGGACTCACAATAACAAGAGTTATCAGCGGTAAATACCTCGCTTTCAACAACTCTCATAATAATGCCTCATAACAACAACAGATGCGCGACTTACAACAATGGAACGTCTTACTCACTCACTCAAGGCACATAATATCATGGGTTACCTGCGGCAAAAACCTCGCATTTAATAACCAAATTGCCTTCATTATAATTTGCCTCTCTCAAGAGGATCGCCAACAATGCATAAAGAAACCTGACAACCCTGGACATGTCGAAATGACATTCCTCGCAGCAAAATATCTAACTAACAGTATGAAAATCCAAGAAAAACAAATGAACAAAAATACAGTAAGAAACACTGGGTTTCATGAGCAATAGCTGCTTTGAAAGAAAGAGATGAATGAAATCAACATTCTGTCCTATGTTATCGTAGTTTTGTCTCGCTTTCGAGCATTTGTTTTCAAGGTTACTGGGTCAACAAACCAGTTTATTGGTGACAACTTCACAAATTGCAGTCCTTCACTGACCACATTTTTCAACAGGCAAGGCCGGCTAGTTTTAACATTATATAATACCGTAATATTTGGCCTTGTCATTCTTAGCATATGCTTGGTTCAAAAACCTAATAGAATCCGTGTGCTAAACACGTTACAATTTAACTGTACAATAAAGTATCGCAGTCCTTCATTTCAAAGAATAGTAAATCACAGACATAACAGCATGTCTCACGAGCTTCTTTGCTCATCAAAGATATAACACTTATTAAGTTCTCAGTATGACATTAACACCTGTGTCCTCATGACAGAAACAAAGTAGTAACAAATTGATAAATATGGCACAGATCTGCAACTCTAGACCTGCATAATGATGCGATAGTGCACTTAGTTCGATGCTTGACATCTACACTTTCTCCAAAATAATAAATCTGTCAGTATTTGACTATAAATTGGCTTCTGAGCGCTTTCAAAAATGAAAATACAGCATATTTTTATAAAACTGGAAACTACAGTTGGTTTCCTAACGATACGACCTGTCTAACGAGGTCATAAGTCTCAACAGACTGGTTGCAAAGATTGCAGTTAAATAAAGTGACGATGACATCTGAATGAAACCACGGATAAATATCCTACACATGGCTGAGCAAAATAGCTGCAAATGATTACAGTCATGTTTGGCAGTGGGTCGGCTATAACGTGGTACGACGTCCATCAGGACGGCACCAGGGTTAACCAAAACTGGTCTACCCCACAGGGTGACTCACAATGACTGAAATAAACAACAATTATACTAATTACAACCCTACGTAGCAAATGGCTGACACATAAGTGCGGTTGATTCACAAAAAAAAAAACTACGCTACCTAAATATACCACCGCGGACTATTACAAAAGAAAAGGTGCCCAAACTCACGACTTTTGGTAGCTCTCACATCGGCTCAGACATTCATCGACCAGGGTCGCGAAAAACTCTGCTTGGCTCTCCAGCATGGTCCTGTCCTCCACGGATTCACCAATCTGGACCTCCCAAGCAACCAGGGTTCGTTCGCCTCCGGATGATGGTCTCCCAAAAGGTCTGGAATGTGCCTGGAAGTCGGCATCCACGTTCCTTCGTCTGCGTCCTCGGCATCCTGACGTTCCATCAAGCTGGTGGTCTCGGCATCCACGTTCCTTCGTCTGCGTCCTCGGCATCCTGACGTTCCATCAAGCTGGTGGTCTCTATCACGACGTCCCCCTCATACCGGAATGGTATTAGCCCATAATCGTCTTCTTCACCATGGCGTGGAAAAGTTCAATGTCTTGCATGATGTCGAAAATGTCGAAATATCTCATTCCTCTCGGCGTTTTGGCGTGATTATTGTGGACGATGCAAATAATAGTGTTCTCCACAGTATTTTGTAGTTTTCAGCCTGGAAGTCCTCAAGATTCAACACGATGCGATGCTTTGCTTGTTAGCACGTGCAATTGTATCACGTTTTATCAATCACGTGGCATCCGCGATAAAATTGATATTTTCAATTCAGAATTTCCGTAGCAATAATGTTGTGATCGTTGGCAGTAATAATCACGTCGTCTTGGCACAATTATCAGACGATAACTCTTATATTTTCGGCGTGGCACTTTGCCCTTCCACTTACACGTGGGAAAAATATCTGGCGTATGGCACCAATTACAGTTTGTAGAAAATATTGCCTAATATGGCCTTTCTCAGAACAATAATATGTCCACAATGTGTGACAACGTTAGTATAGTTATTTTCAACACACGATGCAGTCGGATGCTCATTTGAGCACAAAAATATTTATAATGTCCACGTCTCGACGGACGGATACTCGAAACACGCCTGTCTGGCGTCAGATCTCCAGATGTAGTGTCGTCACTGACTTTCACTCGGAAGTAGGTCGCCAAAACGAAGTCATTGAGCGACTACTTTCATAGCTCCTTGCGTATCTGCAAGTGTTATACCTTACCAAAAACGTAATAATCATTCACCAAAATGATTCAATAATACAGAATGACGAATTAGAATATTCTGAGTCTTATGAAAGGATAAAAGTGATTAACAAGACCTCCAAAGTCAAAAATGCAATTGAGCGCTACTTCAAAGAGTATAGCATGAGCTCTCTGCTCCACGTGGTATTCTGGGTATGTTCAAAAGTACTACATCCCATAATAATTATTCCGTCACAAAAATATCACATGAACCATAGCTCAGCGGGTTCAATATCTAGAGCAGACTTATACACAACATAAGCAAGTGCACGGAAAAAATAGAATGTAAGGAATCACTGTTGGTGTCTGAGAAGAAAGGAAAGAGAGAATTAATGAAAAATTTAAAGCAAAGAGCAGCAAAAGCTAACTATGACTGACCGTGTATTCCAAAGAATACGCCAGCATGCTGAACTGCTATGCCCAAGATCGCGGGTTCAAACCCGGCTGAAGTCGTCGGATTTTTAAGAGCGGTAAAATCCTTCAATATGACTCCCTTCGAAGGGGAAGTAAAGCCGGCGAGCCCATGTTATAGATTAATAGCACGTCTACTATTGTACGTTTTCATTCGGTCAATAATGTGCGTTTTCAGTCGGTCAATAATAATACGATCCCAGTAATTGAGCTATATGAAACTAATTGAAAAGAAAATACATATGATTAAAAATTATTTGCACGCACTACAAGAAGAGGGGAGTTAAAAGGACGGTATGTTACGCTCATCATTCTAAAATGTTTAAATCTAGAATACAAAATAGCTCTACAAAACACTACTAAATTCCACAGTCAACTAAGATTGGACGCGGTCCTCCAACAGCAACCCTCCAAGGAGCGACAAAATCTTAATAAAGTGCGGCTAGTACATAATTTTCCTTGACCCACGTCATGCTTCAGTCTTCTCAGTACCGTGCACGAGAGAGGAGCATCTCACAGCAGCCAACTAATCATGTACAGTATATCGATGACATTGTCACGCGGGAATAAAAAAAAGAACGGTCAATCAGAAACTACCAGAATCCACTGATGTTTCGTGTTAATTCGAGAACATTCCAATAGTCTATATGAACTTCAGAATAGCATCACTTCAAACTATTCAGAATAAATCTTTGAAAATGCCAGCCAACCTTGCTGGAAAAACGTCAGATATAAAAAAAAACTATATAGCACGGCCTAGCAAGTATAAAAACTGTTCTCAAGAAGCTTAAATGAGTTCTTTATCAGCAAGCCCAGGAGTTTTTGGTTCTGAAAAGTTGAAAGTAGTTCTGGCTTTCAGTAGCCTATGTTAGTATTTTATAGGATCGTACATGTTCAATTTAGGAATTTATAGGATTTTTAGCCTATTTTCAATTTTGAAAAAATAGGCTTATGAGATCACCTTTTGTCCGTGTGTGTGTGTGTGTGTGTGTGTGTGTGTGTGTGTGTGTGTGTGTGTGTGAGGTGTGTGTGCCCCCCCCCTAATAAAATCTAAACGGCTGGAGCGATTTCAGTGAAACTCAGTAAGTTCATAGCACTATTCCCGGCGACCTCGACCGTGCCCTTCAAATCTTGTTACATCTCACCAATCCAACATGGCGGCTGTGCGAAGTATTTCACTAGCATTCAATATCTCCGAAACTATTACCGATATCGCACTGAAATTGTGTACGGTGATAAAGGGCACTACTAGAAGTTCACCTATGAGACTTTAAAAACCTGGTGACTAAAAACCAACATGGCGGCAAAGCGAAGTTGAGACATTAAAATAGACTCTTCTCGCGATTTAAATATCCAAACGTAATGAAACTTGGTACAGCAAATATTTACACACATTGCAATTCACTGGAGTATAATTTAGTTCAATTGTTTACATAACCTCAAAATGGCGGCTGTGCGAAATATTTCACTGACATTCTATATCTCCGAAACTATTACAGATATCACCCTGCTGTTTTGTACGGTGATAAAGGGTACTGATACAAGTTTACCTATGTATATTTCATAAACCTGTCAAGTACAAAACGAACATGGCGACCAAGCGAATTTGAAATATTTTAATAGACTTTTCTCGTGAGTTAACTCTCTGAGCGCAGTGAAATGTGGTACAGTAAATGATTTTGCAGATTGTAATGCACTGCCATCTAATTTAATTCAATTGTTTACATAACCTCAAGATGGCGGCTGTGCGAAATTTTAAAATTAAATTTTTATTTCTTGTGTCGTAATCATGCGATCGAAGTGAAAGTTTGAATAATGAACCTAGGCAATAATTGTCCTTGAATGGTACATAACTCTATGACCTATACATATAACAATCCTAATTGGCGAGCTTCCGAAATATTTAGACGGTTCTCAATATCTATGAATCTTTTACAGCAACCAAACTGATTTTTTTTATGTTCATAGGGACTATGAACATATGTTCACCTATAGGACTTTCAGTAACCTGGTGAGCACAAATCCAACATGGCGGCGACGCGAAGAATAAATATTTAAATGGACGTTTCTCGCAAATTAACTATCCGAGTGCCCTGATACGTTGCAAGTTAAATGCTTATACAAATGTTGATCCACTGGCATCTAATTTATTTCGATTGTTTGCATAATCACAAGATGGCTGATGTGCGTAATTTTAAAATCTCGTTTTTACTTCTTGTGTTCTAATCATGCGATTGAAGTTTGAATACCACACGTACACAATAATCTTAATGTAATAGTACAAAAATAAAAATCCAACCTGGCGACTATCTGAAATATTTAGACGGTTCTCAATATCTACGAATCTGTTACAGCAATTAAACTGAAATTTTGTATGTTGATAGAGGCAATTAACATGAGCAGGATATATGAAAATAGGCTGTATAGTTCTTCACGGAACTACTTGTTGGAATATATATTTGTATATCTCACTAAGCATGCCATTGTGTTTAAACCTCTGTAACATTAAATTGTAAAAACGTATATCAACTGTAACTTCAGCATATATTTTAAAGTTCGTAAACTAGTATGGCACTGAAAATAAACACATTAATTTCAAGCACTAGATGCGCAAAAATTCTCAGTATACCCATTTTGAATTATAGGTAGTATGGCACTGAAAAACACAATTTAATTTCAAACACTGCATGCGCTGAAGTTCACAGTAGGGGGCGTGGTGGCGCAGTGGTCAACCTGTTCGCCTCTCACCAAGGTGGACCGTGTTCGATTCTCGGTCAATACATATGAGATTGTCCAAATGAAATGCCAAGTCCTGTGATTCGGATTCCACGTAAAAAGGAGGGCCCGTGGCTCATGATCGCATGATTAACCGTCACATAAAACTAAAATCTTCCTTCCTTTCAAAGTTCTCAGTATACTTTAGTATGCTTTAGTAGGCTTTAGTATGACACTGAAAAACCCATAATTAATTTTCAGGAAATAGCTGAAATGAAATTCGCAGCTCGTACCTCATGTGAAGTGGAACGCTGTTTCTCTACTTTCCAGCACCTTTTAACGGAAGACAGAAGATGGTTTACACCTAAGAACCATTCAAAGTACTTCATTGTTCAGTGTCATCCTCTGAGTACTGAAGACTTTTGCGCAAGTACAGAGGTGTGCAGCTTATTAGAATCAAATAAAGAATTTAAATCAGTCACAATTTTTTATTCAAAATCATTTTATTGACCATCTTCTGGCATCTTTTCAAACCCTGCTTTGTAATGCTTTATACCCCGTGGATTTCCACCTGTATCCATAACGAATTGCATCTGTAATCTTTCAGAATTGGGTATTCCGAGGGATGCGTGAGCTTGGCCCGTTTATAGCCTATTTTCATTTTATGAAAAAAAATAGGCTTTTGAGATCACCTTTTGTCCGTGTCTGTGTGTGCATGTGTGTGTGTTTCGTATGTATGCCCCCTAATAACTTCTAAACGGCTAGAGCGATTTCAATGAAACTTGGTAAGATCATAGCACGAGTTTGGCCGACCCCGACCGTGCCCTTCTAATTTTATTGTGTCTCACCAATCCAACATGGCGGCTGTGCGAATTATTTCTCCAGCATTCAGTATCTCCGAAACTATTACGGATATCAGCCTGAAAGTTTGTGCGGTGATAAAGGGCACTACTAGAAGTTTACCTATGAGACTTTCAAAAACCTGGTAACTACAAAACCAACATGGTGGCAAAGCGAAATTGAGGCTTTTAATAGACCTTTCTCGCGATTTAACTATCCAAACGTGATGAAACTTGGTACAACAAATGTTTGAACACATTGCAATGTACTGGCATCTAATTTAGTTCAATTGTTTACATAACCTCAAAATGGCGGCTGTGCGAAATATTTCACTGCCATTCTATATTTACGAAATTATTACCCTGGAATTTTGTACGTTGATAAAAGGCACTGCTACAAGTTTATCTATGTAACTTTCAAAACAATAAAGTACAAAACGACCATGGCGGCCAAGCGAAGTTGAAACATTTTAATAGACTTTTCTCGTAATTTAACCATCTGAGCGCAGACAAATGTGGTACAGTAAATGATTATACATATTGTAATGAACTGTCATCTAACTTAGATCAATTGTTTACATAACCACAAGATGGCGGCTGTGCGAAATGATAAAATTAAGTTTATATTTCTTGTGTCGTAATCATGCTATCGAAGTGAAAGCTTGAATAATTAATGTACGCAATAACTATATTTAATGGTACATAACTCTATGGCCTATACAATCATATGAAATGAAAATCCAAAATGGCGAGCATCCGAAATATTTTGACGGTTCTCAATATCTACGAATCTATCACAACAATCAAACTGAAATTTTGTATGTTGATAGAGGCAATTAACATGAGTAGGATAAATGAAAATAGGCTGTATAGTTCTTCACGGAACTACTTGTTTTATTTTCCATTGACTTTGGAATATACCCTCAAAGTCAGTTGATTTCAATCCATAGTTCATGAATGTTCGAATAGTTCAAGAGCGGATCATCAGTAAAATGACTCTAAAAACCTCAGCTCTAAATTCACACGAAAAGTAGAGTGAAGTAATCAAAACAAAACGTGTGGCATTTTGTAGTAACAAAGCTCCTCTGTTAGTGGAAATTCTAAAAAAATCATTTTATTTTGAGTTTCTTAAAATAAAACAAGATGTTTAGTAAATAACCTACTTTCTCCTAAATGCATGGGTATTGTTATAACCCTTTGTCCTTTTCAAGGAGTATAATTGAATGTTGGTTGTAGTAGCTTGTTGAAATACAAAGTTCTATACGGATATTAAACATGAATATGAGGTGCCCTTTGCTAGTGCTACCTCTGTAAAAAAAAATCTTTTAATTCGGTTTCACCGTGTTTCAATTGATATGGGGAATCGATTTTCACACATATATGGCCGGTATCTGCAAACTATTGGGCTGATGACCTTGTAGTTCAGTCAAAAGATGCTTCCCATAAAAAGGTATATTGTTGCAAAATTTGGTAGATATCAAATGATTAGGTTGGTCGTAATTTGATTCAACCTTTTTACATTTGGGTGGCCACCATTATGGTTCCGTCAAGATGGCGGCGATATAAAACATGACACTGAGGTGATCTTTGCTAGTGCTACCTCTGTACCAATTTCGTTCAATTCGGTTTCACCGTGTTCGAATTGATAGGGGGGACAGTCATTCAGGGTACTCACACACACACACACACACACACTGACAGACACACAATTTTTGGAACTGTGCAGATCTCATAAGTCTACTTTCATTTTTTGCAAAATTCGAAAGTAGGCTAATATACCGTAATTGATACTCTTGTTTAAACAATGGAAGTAATTTCACCGCCTTGTAAACATATTTAGTGCATTAAGCCGTGAAAAGTGTAAAGGCAATTTTGGAAAACTGCCGTCAAGTCTAATAATTTGCACACTTCTGTAATGTTCCAAATCGGTGATTCTTGCACTTATTCTCCACAGAGAAAGCGACCGATTTTAGGTTATATCAGGAAAAATAGGCTTTTTAGGTCCTAACGCAAAATTACATAAATTTAGGCTCTGTAGAATTGAAGTATGCTACTTGTTGGCACTTGAAAAATGAAAATAAACTGAAATTTGGAGAATAATAGGTCAGGAATGAAATAGGTCAGAACCAAGGAATTCGGAACTTGTTCATCAGGTAATAAATGTTAAAAGTAGCAAAGAAACCTAAAAATAAAATCAGAAAAAGAAAATACTATTGTGCCGATACCTAGCACTTGATAGAAATATGAATTCCGTCAAGTTGTCGATGCCTGGAAAATATTCTTGAGTTTTGAAGTTGACAATACTCGAGATGTTGAAACTTTCTCTTTGATTTTGTACCAGCTGAAGTACCCGTGCTTCGCTACGGGTCATAAATAAATTGAAATGTGAAGGTGGCAATTAAAACAGGGGATAGGCGAGGTGCTGCGCGGAGGGAGAGTTAGGATGGAACATTTTGTCCAACTACACTGCTCGGCGTTGACCGTGTTTTATAGCACAAATTGAGGTTTTACTCGCTAACAGTTGGAGATACACGAAAAGTGATACGGACGTTTCAGATAGAAAATTAAATTTTGAACCTCGCATATGCCATCAAAAGTTTGCTATTTCTTAGCGTTCTCTTTTTATTTGAACCAAAGGGTGTAGTGACGTCACTAAGATGATCTCCATATTTAAATAGTGCAATGTAACGAAATAAGAAGTAGCCTAAATGTTAACAGGTAAATCTGCTATTTCCATGTAATTTCATGTAAATCGGACCAGTGATTCTTGCGTGATTCAGTAATACACAGACACACAGACTCACACCATCTCATTTTTAACCTACTTTTCACATTTTGCAAAAATGAGGAAAAAGTAGACATGAGATCGGGCAAATGTATGTCTGTCTGTCTGTCCTTCTGTCTGTCTGCCTGTCTGTCTGGCTGTGTGTGTGTCCCCCCGCCCCCCCCCCCCTATCAACTCCGAAACGGCTGGAGCAATCGAAACAAAATTTGGTAGGAGTAACGATCTATACCTGAATATCTCACGGCGATATTTGAAAATGTCAGTGCTACCAACTGCTGAAAAATCGCAATTGAAATTTGAGCTCCATGTTGGATAACTTGGAAGGTATGAATGGGAGTTATTTCAAAATTGGCACACGTATAGATAATAATATTGCAGTTCAATTTCCAGGAGGCCATACATGGCAGAGTTGCCAAAATGATTATAAGCCTGCTGATAGGTCCAAATTTCAAATGCATATAACGTCTACACTATCAATTGGATTTCAACCAAATTTCGTATGTGCTATGTGTACATAAACAGACATGACTGAGCATATTCTTAAGAGCCACCAGGGATGCCAACTGTTAATAAAAGCTCCCAATTTTTTTAAATCCAAATACCCATATATCAGAAAGTATGCAAGCCGACAGCTTTAAACTATGCACACGTATAGTACCTGATATTCTATATTAATTTGGAGTAACTTATATACGTCAGTGCTACCAACATGATTCTAAGCCTGCTGAGAGGCCCAACTTTAAATACATGTAACTTCTATACTATCATTTGGATTTCAAACAAATTTCGTGTGTGCTATGTGTACCATAACAGATATGACTATGCGTATTCTTAAGAGCAACCAGGGCTGCCAACTGTTAATAAATGCTGCCTCTATATTTGTTACCCTAATATCAATATATCAGGAAGTATGCAAGGCAATAGCTCTATACTTTGCACACGTATAGTAACTGGCATTCTAGATTAATTTAAAATAACTAATATAGGCCTACGCCAGTGCTGCCAACATGATTCTAAGCCGGCTGATAGGTCTAATTTTAAAATGCATTTAACTTCTATACCGACTAATGGATTTCATTCAAAATTGACACAACAATAGATCATATTATTTCTGATTATTTCTGACCAATACATGTATGTCATTGTTGCCAACATGATTTTACGCGCGCTGTTAGATCCAATGTTTAACTGCATGTAACGTCCATGCTATCCATTGCACTTCAACCAAATTTTGTGTTCTGTACCTTAAGAGATGGAACTAAGAATATATTCAGTCACCAGGGCTACCAAATGTAGTTCTCTCTTAGGCTACATTATGCCAGGTATACAGTATTTCGAACTAATTGGAAATTTCGATATTACCAACTTAATTTCGTCATTATTCTAGATAGATCCATGTAGATTAATCATTGGCATGAATCTCAAATTTTAAGAAAAGTAGGCTCTTTAGTTCGTCACGGAACTTCTTGTTTATATATTAGTATAGATTGATCAAAGGGATCAAATTTCATTTAAAGAAGTTGCTATAAGGATTTGTGCTACTGCAATCATGGTATGTTATCCTACGCCTACAGTACGAACCTGTCAATGAAGAGTACACACAGCGACTTATTCTTCAAGAACATCATTATACGTAATCCTACCGCATCTTTTAAAGCAATTTTTCAACTCCATTAGCTTCGTAACTATTTTAAAAGATCTCAAGTTTATTACCTAGTTACATTTCTGCGCGTTGCTCTGGAATGGTCTTGTTTAAGAGAACCCGGGTTCTTGTGCATTATTTCCGCTGCCATGATCACGGGCAAGCGGCGGTGAAATAGGGCGTCCTGAGTGCTCTACCCTAGGGGAATGAATGGCACATTAGGGAAGGTTAGGGAGGAGACTCCATTGAGTTCTGGCAGTCGGGTTCCTTTAAAGAGGATAGAGTTTAACTATATTGATCTCCATGCAAGCCGCGTCATGCTTTCAATTAACACTCTTTCTCTTTTTTTTTCTCTTCTTTGTGGCCGCAAGTTGCTCAAGTGAGAACCATCGTTAGTGAAGAGGAGAGTTATTTACTCTTGAAGCTGGCGCGGTGCCGGCATTTCGAATGCATGAACCTCTCTTTGTGAAACAAATAATGAGGTATATTTAATATATTTTGTTTTGTTTTATTTTGCTTTGCTTTGTTTTATTTTTACGTTTTGATATGTGTTTCATGTTTTGGTTATTGCTTTTTGATTTCTTGTTTTTTGTTTTGTTGATAGTATATGATGTTTTATTTATCTGCTTTTTTTGTTTAGAAAGTTTCGAGGCCATTTTCAGTGTTGCTTCATCTATATACTGTATATAACAAGATGTTCCGTGAAGAACTATACAGCCTACTTTTCATGCCAATGATTATTCTACAGTATATGAACCTATCTAGAATAATGACGAAATTAAGTTGGTAATATCGAAATATCTAATTAGTTCGAAATATGCCTGGTATAATGTAGCCTAATAGAGCACTACAGTTGGCAGCCCTGGTGACTGAATATATTCTTAGTTCCACCTCTTAAGGTACAGAATACAAAATTTGGTTGAAGTCCAATGGACGTTACATGCAGTTAGACACTGGATATATCAGCACGCGTTAAAGCATGTTGCCAACACTACATGCGTGTGCTGGTCAGAAATAATCTGAATTATTATGATATCTTGTTGTGCCAATTTTGGATGAAATCCATTTGTTAGTATAGAAGTTACATGTATTTTAAAATTGGACATATCAGCAGTCATAGAATCATGTTGGCAGCACTGCCTTGTATTAATTACTCCAAATTAATCTAGAATGTCAGGTGCTATACGTGTGCAAAGTATAGAGCTGTTGGCTTGCATACTTTCTGATATATTGATATTAGGGTAAAAAGAATATAGACAGCATTTATTAACAGTTGGCAGCCCTGATTGCTCTTAACAATACTTATAGTGAACCCGAGGGGGTTATGCTGACTGATATCGAACGTGGATCTCAGAGACTGTGATCTCAGTATAAAGGTTCCACCAGGGAACGAACCCGAGGTCTGTTGAGGGAGTTTCATTGTACACACATCAAAAAAAGTTTTGCATCACCTCGGTTCCAAGAGTTCCGGAACCTTTAAATACAAAGGGAATAGAGATCAACACAAACAACATTTCAGCTCGTTTTATTGCTCATGAGACCCACACATTGCATGTTGTACCATCATACAGCTAGACTTTCAGCATTTGTGGTCCAGATTGCAGTACACACCACTACCTCTAATACCCAGTAGCACGTCCTCTTGCATTGATGCATGCCTGTATTCGTCGTGGCATACTATCCACAAGTTCATCAAGACACTGTTGGTCCAAATTGTCCCACTCCTCAACGACAATTCGGCGTAAATCTCTCAGAGTGGTTGGTGGGTCAAGACGTCCATAAACAGCCCTTTTCAACATATCCCAGGCATGTTCGATAGGGTTCATGTCTGGCGAACATGCTGGCCACTGTAGTCGAGCGATGTCGTTATCTTGAAGGAACGCATTCACAAGATGTGCACGATGAGGTCGAGAATTGTCGTCCATGAAGACAAATGCCTCTCCAATATTCTGCCGATATGGGTGCACTATGGGTCGGAGGATGTCATTCAGGTATCGTAAAGCCGTTTCGGAGCCTTCCATGACCACCAGTGGCGTACGTCGGCCCCACATAATGCCACCCCAAAACATCAGGGAACCACCACCTTGCTGCACTCGCTGGACAGTGTGTCTAAGACGTTCAGCCTGACCAGGGTGCCTCCAAACACGTCTCCGACGATTGTCTGGTTGAAGGCATATGCGACACTCATCGGTGAAGAGAACGTGATGCCAATTCTGTGGGGTCCATTCAGCATGTTGTTGGGCCCATCTGTACCGAGCTGCATGGTGTCGGGGTTGCAAAGCTGGACCTCGCCATGGACGTCGGGAGTGAAGTTGCGCATCATGCAGCCTATTGCGCACAGTTTGAGTTGAAACACGACGTCTGTGGCTGAACGAAACGCATTATTCAACATGGTGGCATTGCTGTCAGGGTTCCTCCGAGCGGCAATCCGTAAGTAGCGGTCATCCACTACAGTAGTAGCCCTTGGGCGGCCTGAGCGAGGCCTGTCATCGACAATTCCTGTATCTCTGTACCTCCTCCATGTCCGAACAACATCGCTTTGGTTCACTCTGAGACGCCTGGAAACTTCCCTTGTTGAGAGCCCTTCTTGACACAAAGTAACAATGCGGACGCGATCGAACTGCGGTATTGACCTTCTAGGCATGGTAGAACTACAGACAACATGAGCAGCGTACCTTCGTCCTGGTGGAATGACTGGAACTGATCGGCTGTCGTACCCCCTCCGTCTAATAGGCCCTGCTCATGCATGGTTGTTTACATCTTTGAGCAGTTTTAGTGACATCTATGAACAGTCAAAGGGACTGTATCTTGGATACAATATACACAGTCAACGTCTATATGCCGGAGATCTGGGAACCGAGGTGATGCAAAACTTTTTTTGATGTGTGTAAAAACCCCTAGAGAAAAGTGTATATTTAATCACTGGTGTGATTTCAGTTGATAATGACATTATTTATTAAAATAATGCAGGGAAATTGAGCGGAATACAGCATTATTAGACTACTTGGAGTAGGCTATGCTGGGCTTGGAGCACAGAAAGTGCAGAGTTTGACGTTTTACTAATAGGCTCAGAATTGTGGGAGGTGCCCCTTGGAGCCACGTCAATCTTGCTGACCTCGTTATGTCGTCTGGAAGAGGTTGGGGGCTTGAATAATGACACAGTTTTTCCCCGACTGAGAATAGAACGAAGAAGAGTGGGGAGAGATCCCAAGGAAAATCATTGATTACTCGTGATTGGAGTAACGCAATGACATGAGAGTGGCACACAGGTGAATCTTTAGCCAGGAGGCTAATTTTAGAGCCTTTAATCTGCGAAATTGACGCATATTTAATGAAGTGCGGAAGAACAGAGACTATGGTTGTTCGCGGCTGGGTTTGAAGAGGTCGCCAGGGATTCCCAGTGGAACAGCGTCCCCACGCTATGGAGAAAGGAATTAATATTAATTAATTGGCCGAGCGATTCTTCAGCACGCAGATAGTTCTGGGATCAGTGAAGAAAAAGGAACCCGATGAGCATGGTTTCGAGACCAGAATCATGCTGGGAGAGGAGTCGAGATAACGCTGGAAAATTTAGCTCTACTTTTTGTGTGAATCCAATATAAGGGAGTCGACCCTTGGCAGAGCACCCCAGTCTTACGCAGTTTACCCAGTTGGACACAGTTTGTCACAGAGGGTCGCAGTCAGTCGTCGCTACACAGTTTTTGTCGGCAGTACGAACAATGGTGTGTTCACTTAGGAAGCAACGTGTGAGATAAGTTGCAGAACTATTGTAAATAATAATCTGTGTAAAGTTATGTACAGTGTTAAGCGCAATGTATAAAATATTGACTGTTCATACATGTCTAATTACGCTGGAATGCGCTGGGAGAAACTTTACGAAGCATTTGGTAATGTCTTAAGAATACCAAATAGTAACGCTCAGGTTAGAGGTTTATGCAAATCAGGAAGCTTACCGTAGGAGTATGGATAAACTGTTGGTGAATTCCGAGGGCAATTGAACCAGACTTTCAATCAGGAGTTGGTAGGAGCACGGGAGATGCCGTCGACACCTGCAATTTTGATATCTTTGCTAGGGAATTTCAACCAATGAAAAGTGTACAGAGTGACGTGTGTTATGTATAAATCATATGTGAAATATCTTTTAAATTAATGGTTTAACAAGTGTTATAAAGTGTCATGTGTTTTGGAAGCAATAGCTTCTTTATAGAAATGCAAAGTGTCGTGTGGTTAACGAAAGATATGTATCATAAAATGTGTGTATTCAAGATGCAAATGTCGCACTAAATCTGCATATGGCAGGCGACCCGGAAGGATATGAGTGGGTGGAGCCACCATGATGAGCCTTGATATATGTGAGTACCCCACAAATTATGTTTAAGTAGAGGTATAGGCCATGTAATGTGATTTCATATTATAAAGATGCCAGTCAGAATCAGATTAGGAGATAGACTCTCCAGGTTTAATCATTATTGTGTTGATTTTAATAGAGTTGAGATGTTATTTGCATCAGTGAGTGGATTAATCGTTACCACTATTAATTAAAAATGGCATATCAGTTATGTAAATGAATCGAACACGGTTGTTCGGAGTTTTAAGATGATTAGTTGTGTCGGATTTTGGTAATTTATGTCAGTGAGAATAATAATAATAATAATAATAATAATGATGAATATATAAAAGGTATGAATGAATGCATCAGAAAAAAATGTTGTAAGCAAGAAATATTTACGCTAAAGGGCAAGACTTATCGATCTAAGCAGTAAGATTATACAGTAAGATTACGTTACGGGATTAAGAAAAGAGTTTTATATCAGAATATATTGTATTAATGGGAATATAATTATGCCAGGAAATGGAAGAGCTTTTAGTGAATTGAATTTGCAGCTTATGTGAAAAGCTTATAGAGAGTAATTGATAGATTTCTCTTAATAATTATAGGACGAAGATCATAGCATTAGGTAAGGGACCAGGTAATCTATTCTTCGTATGAAATCTCATATGCCGTGGGCATAATTGGAGATGTGCTTTGTACCAGAGTGTATTTAGTGAAATGGACCCTAACTATGATGATGGATATGGAATGTTCCGGGTTTGAATCCCGTGATAGGTGAGAGGAAAACGGTGGACATCTCTGCACTCTATCTGATTCCCCGAGAACTTATTGTTGAGTGATTCGGCTCGTTGAAGCGAACCTCATGACGGCAGCATGGGCTGACCGCAGCATTTATTAAAGATACCGGTTACCTACTAGACCAATGTTTTATGAATCTCGTGCCTTCATGTTGAAATGGGCCTATTTGGTGCCAATTATGATTATCCTCAGGGTAGGAGTAAATGTTAAGCTCATCCACTACCTGTTTGCATAATATTCAGTTTAAATCCATTGGGATATGTGTGTCACTAGGACCACGGTATTTGTCTGTTAAAATCTTATACTGCTTAGGGGAAGTAAGACATATGGCATGAAGCGAGGGTCGAGGCACTGTAGGACCTCACTCCACTGCTATTGTGTACAGGCCGCTTGGAAGAGGGTCGGGACGTTTAAGCGAACCGTGAAAGAAAGTTTGAAAAGAACAGATTTTAGACCCTGTTAATGACATAAGATGAAACATTGTTATATTGTGTAATGAAGTCATGTGGTTTAAGAACACATTGATAATTATAGATCATCCTGATGGTTCATAATTTTAGCAATCTAACGAAGGGTTGGATGTTGCATTTGTACTGTCACTGACATCTTTTTCAGAAGTTGGCTACTGGATGCCACAGGCTACGCGCGCAAGGGAAATTTAATTGTACCATCCGACACAGCAATAATTAACGTTTTTAAGATGAAATCACAAACGGCATGCTGTGGAACTATATAAATAGAGGAAGTGTAGGGGTAGCTTACATAATTATGGAGTTGCATGTAGACTGCTGTGCAACACCAGAATAGGCTAATGCATGTAAAGCATTTGGTGGGAAGAGAAAGATCAAAAACACACACGATACACATTATTGTCAAATTAAGACAAGGTTTAAGGAATAAATAATTTTGTAGAATTAATGAAGTCACATTGGATGACAGTAGAATTAAAGTACAGTTTGTTTCTGAAGTTGTATGTGCATCAGCGCACTAAAGTATTATTGTGAAGTTGATATAAGGGTAAAGGTTTGAGTTATGATATGATTTTATTGTGATAATATTATGTTCATATCAGTGGATTGTGGAAGTAATTTTTGTTTGCTTTTGTTTTATGTTTGTGGGGATTGTTTTTTTTGTTTGAAGCCATGAATTTTATTACTGAATTAAAGTTTTAGAATAGAGTTGTGCCTTATCATTGTAGAGTTAATACCTTTTAGCCTCAAATCCAAAATATGCAACTGCTCAATGGGGAAACGGTATACGCCCGAGTCCTGACGCTAGCTGGAGGCAGAAGCATATTTTTCATCGAGATTACTCACATGGGTACAATAGTCATATCTGTTATGGTACACATGGCACATACGAAATTTGGTTGAAATCCAACTGATAGTATAGAAGTTACATGTATTTAAAATTGTTACTATCAGCAGGCTTATAATCATGTTGGTAGAACTGACGTATATAAGTTACTCCAAATTAATCTAAAATGTCAGAATATACGTGTGCATAGTTTAAAGCTGTTGGCTTGCATACTTTCTGATATATTCGTATTTGGATAAGAAAAATAGAGAGAGCAATTATTAACAGTTGGCAGCCATGGTGGCTCTTAAGAATACGCTCAGTCATATCTGTTTATGTACAGATATTACATGCAAAATTTGGTTGAAATCCAATTGATAGTGTAGAAGTTATATGCATTTAAACATTGGACTTATCAGAAGGCTTAACATTATTTTGGCAACACTGTCATGGTTGGCCTCCTGGAAATTAAACTGAAATAGAATTATCTACATGTGTGCCAATTTTGGAATAGCTCCCATGCATATCTTGCAAGATATCCAACATGGAGCTCAAATTTCTCGTGCGTTTTTTCAGCAGTTGGTAGCACTGAGATCATTTTCACATATGGACGTGAGCTATTCCAGTGCACATCTTTACTCATACTAAATTTGGTTTTGATTGCTGCAGCCGTTTAGGAGTTGATAGGGGGGGACACACACACAGCCAGACAGACAGACAGACAGACACACATTTTCCCGGATCGATCTCATAAGTCTACTTTTTCCTCATTTTTAGCCTACTTTCGATTTTTGCAAAAAATGAAAGTAGACTTATGAGATCACTACAGGGCGAAAAAAAGTGTGTCTGTCTGTGTGCGTGTGTGTGTGTATGTGTGTGTGTGAGTCTGTGTGTGTGTGTTTGTGTGTGTGTGAGAGAGAGTGTGTGTACTCTGAATGTCTGTCTCACCCCTATCAATTCGAACACGGTGAGCGCAAATTGAACGAAATTTGGTACAAAGCTAGCACTAGCAAAGGACACCCCAGTGTCATGTTTTATATCGCCGCCATCTTGACGGAAACGTAATGGCGGCCACCCAAATGTTCAAAGCTTAAATCAAATTACGACTAACCTAATCATCCGATCTCTACCAAATTTTGCAACAACATACCTTTATGAAGGGAGCATCCTCTGACCAAACTAATAGGTCATTAGCCTAATATTTTGCGGATGGCGGCGATCTTTGTGTGAAAATCGATTCCCCCTATTAATTCGAACACGGTGAAACCGAATGGAACGAAATTTGGTACAGAGGTAGCACTAGAAAAGGCCACCTCAGTGTCATGTTTTATATCACCGCCATCTTGACGGAAACGTAATCGCGGCCACCCAAATGTTAAAGGCTAAAATGTAATTACGACCAACCTAATAATCTAGTCTCTACCAAATTTTGCAGCAACAAATCTTTATGTGGGAAGCATATTCTGACAAAACTGCTAGATCATCAGCCCAATAGTTTGCAGATGGTGGCCAAGTATGTGTGCAAATCGATTCCCCCTATCAATTCACACACGGTGAAACCGAATTGAACGAAATTTGGTACAGAGGTAGCACTAGCAAAAGGCACCTCAGTGTCATGTTTTATATCGCCGCCATCTTGACGGAAACGGAATGACGGCCACCCAAATGTTAAAAGCTTAAATCAAATTTCGACCATCCTAATAATTTGATCTCAACCGGATTTTGCAACAACATGCCTTTTTGTGGAAAGCATCTTATGACTGACTACAAGGTCATCAGCCCAATAGTTTGCAAATAGCGGCCATGTATGTGTGCAAATCCATTCCCCAGATCAATTCAAACACGGTAAAACCGAATTGAATGATTTTTTTTTACAGAGGTAGCACTAGCAAAGGGCACCTCATATTCATGTTTAATATCCCCATAGCACGTTGTATTTCAACAAGCTACTACAACCAACATTCAATTATACTCCTTGAAAAGGACAAAGATTATAACAATACCAATGCATTTAGGAGAAAGTAGGCTATATGTTCTTTACTGAACATCTTGTTGCAAAATGTGAAAAGTAGGCTAAAAATCCATGTTACGTGATAGTTTTTCTGTGGGTGGGTTGGTGGGTGGGTGGTTGGTTGGGTATGTGTGTATGTCTTCTATGCGTTCACATACCATTCATTCGATTACGATGAAACTTGGGTGAGATGTTGAGTACCTTCCAAGGAAGGTTTCTGGCTTAGTAAATCATCTTTATAATAGGTAGCGCACGTGTAGATTCAACAAATGAGCGACGACGCGCGAAGCGTTTCAATAAAGTCCGTTATTCAACCGATTGCGATGAAACGTGGGCGAGATGTTGAGTACACTCCACTGAAGGTTTCTGGCTTAGTAAATCCAATTTATAATAGGTGGCGCTCGAGTTGATTCAACAAATGGGCGACGACGCGCGAAGCGTTTCAACGAAGTCCCGTATGCGTCCGTATACCTTTCGTCCAATAGCGATGAAACTTGAGTGATATGTTGTGTATTATCCGGGGAAGGTTTCTGGCTTAGTAAATCCATTTTACAATCGGTAGCGCACGAGTAGTTTCAACAAATGAGCGACGACGCGTGAAGCGTTTCACCAAAGTCCCCTAAGTCTTCATATACCATTAGTCCGATAGCGATGCAACTTGGGTGAGATGTTGTGGACACTTACCTAAAGGTTTCTAACTTAGTAAATACATTTTACTATAGGTAGCGCACGAGTAGATTCAACAAATGAGGGACGACACGCGAAGCGTTTAAGCAAAGTCCCATGTGAATTCGTAAACCATTCGTCCGATAGCTATGAAACTTGGATGAGATGTTGTTTACACTTCAAGGAAGGTTTCTGGCTGAGTAAATCCACTTTACAATAGGCAGCGCACAAGTAGATTCAAAAAATGAAGGACGACGCGCGAAGCGTTTCAACAAAGTCCCATATGCGTTCATATACTATTAGTCCGATAGCGATGAAACTTGGGTGAGATGTAGTGTACTCCCCAGGGAAGGTGTCTGGCTTAGTAAATCTATTTTACAATGGGTATCGCACGAGTTGATTCAACAAATGAGCAACGATGCGTGAAGCGTTTCAACAAAGCCAGTATGCATTCATATACCATTAGTCCGATAGCGATGAAACTTGGGTGAGATGTAGTGTACTCTCCAGGGAAGGTGTCCGGCTTAGTAAATCCATTTTACAATAGGTAGCGCACGAGTTGATTCAACAAATGAGCAACGATGCGTGAAGCGTTTCAACAAAGCCAGTATGCATTCATATACCATTAGTCCGATAGCGATGAAACTTGGGTGAGATGTAGTGTACTCTCCAGGGAAGGTGTCCGGCTTAGTAAATCCATTTTACAATAGGTAGCGCACGAGTAGATTCAACAAATGAGCAACGACGGGTGAAGTGTTTCAACAAAGTCCAGTATAAGGTCACATGCCATTCGTCCGATTGCGGTGAAACAATAGTGAGTTGCTGTGCACGCTCCCACGAATGTTTCTAAAGTAGTAAATCCATTTTATGATAGCTTAGAGGCAGTTAACGGAAATTGAAAAACATATTGTGTATCCAAAAGCACTTCAATAAACAAAATTTCAACGCCAACACTTTCTTTGATTGGCATTGCAACGCATGCCGGGTACAGCTTGTTCACAATAAATTGTTGACTTTCAGTCAGATAACAATAATATAATATGTCTAATTACATTTTATTGAGCATAATAATAATAATAATTATTATTATTATTATATCGGATGGCCTCGGGTGCCGCGTGCAAGTTTTTGGTATTTGACACCCAGAGGGTAGCTTGCATGTCGAATTTCGTTGTTCCTTGAAGCACTATGAAAGTCAAGGAGGTTAGATATCTAAGCTCCTTGAACACTATAGCGCTTTCTAATAGAGAGATGAGGAACTTTGTGTTGGCGGAAACTCCCGAGATTAATTTTGCTATTATAAACATGGCCTAGTGAATCAAATGGGTCCTTTAACATGGCAACATCGCATGACATGCGAGTCGTAATTTTTGCCGCCTTTCAAAAATCACTTACCACGGCCAGGAGCGAACCTTCAAGCTTGGGGTTAGTAGACCGACTCGTTAACCACTCGCCCAACGTGGCAAGCCATTGAGCATAAAAGTGAGTGATCGACAGAAAAGTATTAATCATTCTTGTTTTTATATTGTTTTTATTGTATTTTGGATTTTGCATTTTGTATTTGGTTTCTTGTATTTTGTATTTTGGTTTCTGTTTCCAGTAATAAGTTGATTCAGTTTTTTATTATTTTAGTTTTTAGTTTTATATATTGTTTTGTTTTATTATTTTATTGTTTTATTTTGTACCGGTACTTTGATTTTTGTGTTTATATTTTTGTTTTTGATTTTTAATTTTCTCTTGATTATTGTGTTTTGAGTATTGTTACATTGTTTGGTTTTGGTATTTTGTATTTTGGTTCTTGTTTCTAGTTTTTTTTATTTTTTAATCTTTTAGTCTTTAGTTTTGTATATTGTTTTGTTTTATTATTTTATTGTTCTATTTTGTACTTTGATTTTTGTGTTTATATTTTTGACTTTGTTCCTTGATTGTTTTTATTTAATTTTTAATTTTTTTAACATATCGTATAGTACTTTTATGATTAAAATTGAAAAGTAAATGTAGGCCTATGTGTTCATTCTTGGAGCAAAGTGCATCCATATGCGTGTATGCTCCTTATTTGAATTTATACAAGGCTCAACCTATTTTGTTCAAAATTATTTATGAATAATTGTAAGTTCCAAATGCTAAGATCTGACTTTATACTACATATTTTCGTCAATGATACCGATCGTAAAGAGAAGCTAATGCTAAATTAACGTTCACCCGTAATTCCTAAGCTATTCAGCGTAATCATTCCAAAATGAAACTAATTAAACTTAGCGCTAGGCAAAGTAGTTTTCAAATATCTTAGTGGTATAAGTGTAGACAATATTTGGCACGTTGTAAATTAAGTGACTGTAACTTCGAAACCATTCCATGAAGATTTAATCACCTAATGTAAATTACGTACTATCCCAAGTATTGGGGTTCGATTTTGGAGAGTCATCAGATAGACCTTACCCGCATCCACCATCTTAAGTGTAAGTCCAGCTAGGCTTCGGACAGAAGCGTCCCGTATTCAATTCCTGGTCTGGCTGTGTGGTCATAAATTCCCGATGGCTAATGGGTATTTGTGACGTATTTGTATCAATGTTATCATTTTATCCTGAACATAACGCGCGTAGGGCTCCAGGGAACCAACTCGAAGGACCTGTCATAGGTTTCTCAGGAGGCCACATGGCATTTCAGTTCATATAAAATATGTATTAAACTCGATTACTCACCATCTAATAATGCTACAATGACTAACTTTGGCAATTAGGTTAACTCCTCTAAGATACGTATTAAACACAAAGCAAAAATTTAATCAGATTTAAATATTTTTGAGCCAAGCTTACTGTTAAAACAAGGAAAGAGAAATCGATAATTGAACATTGTCTTGACTATATTTGGCCTGAATTTCATAAAGTAAGTCTAACTTGTAAGACTGTCTTAAGTATTACGTCCGAGCGTCACCCTGGAAATGTTGTTATTAGTATTATTAATAATAATAATAATAATAATAATACAATAATAACAATACTATCGTCAGCGAAGATATTTGTGGCGGTTTTAAGGCAGAAATTTTGAAATAGGCCTATTCTGTTTATACTGTACAACCTCGAGGGAAGTATTTTCGATTTATTGCGTGCTCGTTTTCAAATTATTGGCAACACATGGCTGACTGGAAAGACTTTTTCACCTTTTACGCCTATAATATTACTACAGTGCTTTGGAAGATTGGTTATATGATCTCCGTGTTGTGCTGCTATTTTAAATTAGCCACTCAGCCAGTCGGTCTTGAGATCCACACAACGCCTACTAACAGGACAATGAACGACATGAAAAGATGTGAGAAAATTTATTGCGTTTACTATTAGCACAAGACTTGAAAGGCACCGCAAAAGAAGCAGAAGAAACTCTTACAAGCAACAAGAAAATGAATAATGTGATGGAGGATGTTACACGATGGTATTAAACAGGAAGCAAGAAGCAGAGAAATATACGAATACTAAGGCGTATTTAATATGTATTTGAAGTGTTACAAAAATCCGTCGAGATATTATTAAAAAGGTACAGAGAGGAACGAAGTGCTTTTCTGTCTCGTCGTTCACCGAGAATATGAAAACATCTTAAATCAAAATAATGTTAAATTCAATTTCTAGATCTTGTAAATTTAGGCTTCAATAGCAGAGATTGCAAATTCATATGAACGGTTCAGTGCAGGTTTGGTGTATAAAAATGAAATTCCATGAAGTAAAAATCGAATTTCTATGTAACTTATCTGCCATACAAGACAAAATGGAATAAACTAAACTAGTTTTAGAACTTAAGGGTGCAGTGTTCCAGCTGCTTACCTCTCACCAAGGCGGCCCGGGGTCGATTTCCGGTCAATGCATGTGAGTTTTTCGAAGTAAAACAGATGTTCTGTTGTTGTTGTTGTTGTTGTTGTTTATTCGCCAAAGAAATGTCTTCAGTGGTGGTGGTGATGGTGGATATTCGTTTAGGTAGTAGCCCGGAGGTTCGTTGGATCTTCAGAAAGCTCCGCTGTAGGTTACGAGTGTAGAGCCTGACATATTTTTCAGTCGCTCCAAACGATTGTGCCCAATTAGATTAGGTTCGCCTCGTTGAGTAGTAGCCAGCATTATTGACCGTCATCGCGGAGACTAGGGGCCCTGCAAATAAAATTGATTTTGGTATGAGGGCTGAAACGGGATGCCACGTGAAGCACAACTGAGAAAAGGGAGGATCGATCCCTACCTTAACCATCCTAGAAGGGGTTTTCCGTGGTTTCCCATTTCTACTCCAGGCAAATGCCGGGAGGAACCTAGTTAAGGTCAAGACCGCTCCCTACCTAAATCCTACCTCAATTACAAATAAACACACTAGTACAGACATCAGTGACACAGGTTATCAGACAAATTCTATACACATCCAAGTACACGGGGACACATGATCACGATGTGGCGAATCCCCTAAAGAATCAAAAACAATTATATTAGGCGGGCAGTAAAAATATTTAAATACTCTAACCTGAAAGAAAAATCACATGAATTATTTAGAGCACACTATATGTACAAAAGAAGAAAGGGGCGTGGGGGTGGGGTTGGTATGAGTGTGTGTGTGTGGGAGGGAGGGGGTACTTTACTGGCTTAGTAGTAGTGAAAGTGTACAGAAAGTGTGTTCGTTAGTGATAAGTAACACAATCCTGAAAAAAGAAAAAAAATCTGCGGTAAAAACAAAATAGATACTTGTGTTGAATTCGAAAATGCATTAATTTTTAGCCTACTTTCGATTTTTGCAAAAAATGAAAGTAGACTTATGAGATCACTACAGGGCGAAAAAAGTGTGTCTGTCTGTGTGTGTGTATGTGTGTGTGTGAGTGTGTGTGTGTGTGTGTGTGTGTGTGTGTGAGTGTGTGTACTCTGAATGTCTGTCCCCCCCCCCTATCAATTCGAACACGGTGAGCGCATATTGAACGAAATTTGGTACAAAGGTAGCACTAGCAAAGGACACCTCAGTGTCATGTTTTATATCGCCGCCATCTTGACGGAAACGTAATGGCGGCCACACAAATGTTCAAAGCTTAAATCAAATTACGACTAACCTAATCATCCGATCTCTACCAAATTTTGCAACAACATACCTTTATAGAGAAGGCATCCTTTGACAAATCTAGTACGTCATTAGCCTAATAGTTTGCGGATGGCGGCCATCTTTGTGTCAAAATCGATTACCCCTATTAATTCGAACACGGTGAAACCGAATGGAATGAAATTTGGTACAGAGGTAGCATTAGCAATGGGCACCTCAGTGTCATGTTTTATATCGCCGCCATCTTGACGGAAACGTAATGGCGGCCACACAAATATTCAAAGCTTAAATCAAATTACGATTAACCTAATCATCCGATCTCTACCAAATTTTGCATCAACATACCATTATGGAGGGAGCATCCTTTGACCAAACTAATAGGTCATTAGCCTAATATTTTGCGGATGGCGGCCATCTTTGTGTGAAAATCAATTCCCCCTATTAATTCGATCACGGTGAAACCGAATGGAACGAAATTTGGTACAGAGGTAGCACTAGAAAAGGCCACCTCAGTGTCATGTTTTATATCACCGCCATCTTGACGGAAACGTAATCGCGGCCACCCAAATGTTAAAGGCTAAAATGTAATTACGACCAACCTAATAATCTAGTCTACCAAATTTTGCAACAACAAATCTTTATGTGGGAAGCATATTCTGACCAAACTGCTAGATCAGCAGCCCAATAATTTGCTGATGGTGGCCAAGTATGTGTGCAAATCGATTCCCCCTATCAATTCAAACACGGTGAAACCGAATTGAACGAAATTTGGAACAGAGGTAGCACTAGCAAAATGCACCTCAGTGTCATGTTTTATATCGCCGCCATCTTGACGGAAACGGAATGACGGCCACCCAAATGTTAAAAGCTTAAATCAAATTTCGTCCATCCTAATAATTTGATCTCTACCGGATTTCGCAACAACATGCCTTTTAGTGGAAAGCATCTTATGACTGACTACAAGGTCATCAGCCCAATAGTTTGCAAATAGCGGCCATGTATGTGTGCAAATCCATTCCCCAGATCAATTCAAACACGGTGAAACAGAATTGAATGAATTTTTTTACAGAGGTAGCACTAGCAAAGGGCACCTCATATTCATGTTGAATATCCTTAAAGCACGTTGTATTTCAACAAGCTACTACAACCAACATTCAATTTTACTCCTTGAAAAGGACAAAGAGTTATAACAATACCCATGCATTTAGGAGAAAGTAAGCTATATGTTCTTTACTGAACATCTTGTTTCTCTATCAAAGCTGTTTGATTAAAAATAGTGAAATTTTTCATTTTGATTATATTAATAAAAATAGAATTGGGCCTGAACAAAATGTGTTATTACAAAACTAACACCATTGTCTGATTCAGAATATTAATCTGTATAATGGTAACAAATTTTCGAATTTACCGCAAAATCATGCAGACCTGTGTAATTCATATAATATATCTTTGAGGTTGGGGTGTTTAAATATTTACTAGCGGACCCGTGCGAGAACTATCGCCTAATGGGTTCTGTGTGCCCCATGTGTACAGACTACCCGCCCGTCTCTAGTGCTATGCGAGCTGTACGCGACTCAGTTCTGCCAGGGGCTATTTGTTTAAAAGCACTTGAAAACAAATACACGTATTTCTGTTGACTTATCAAGAAATGCAAAATATTTCGCGTACTATTGAGACGATGTGGAAGATTTTGGTACAAACCACACCTTCTAACTCCCTCTGGTTTAGGAGCTTGAGTTTTGTGAAACATACACCTTTGCGTATTATACAGTACTAGCATTACCCGTCGCCGCTTCGCCCGCGAATATTCTAGTTGTAAAGAGTACACTTACCAAAATCTCAATCATGAATGCTATGACTGATTTATCCTTGGTATGAATAATCAGACTTTATCAATTCACCTACTGGTGCAGTGGTTAGGGGTTTGTCATTCCTTCAGAGGTATATCAGAGCGAAGTTGGTTTTCTGAGAATATCACAGACACTGTTAATTTAAGGGCCTTTAAATGTGGTTTTCGGAGACCCTTTATAGTCGGGTGAAAAAGACTTTCGTACCTCACTCACACGTGAAAATTGCGTGAAAAAAATTCTAGAGTGCCCCTCGACCCCCTTAAGCGCATTATACTGTATGTATTGATGAATTTTACAGCTTAATTTGGTTCCGTGATAACCTTATAACCATCTGGAAATCACAGTAATGTATCAATTGGAATTACATTGCGTCTTACAGAAATAGATGGACCTGTGAGATTCTGTTACCATGGTTACCGTGTTGCATTCTTTCATTATTTCATTGTAAATGTACATGTTTTAAGGTATTTATTTAATTGTGAGGTATTTAAAGAGTAAGTGAGAGCGTTTCGCTTACGCATTGGGTTATGCTGAACCTGTAGGTACCCCATCTGTGTAGGTTGGTGTTAATGGGACCTTATTTTCGGTACAAAACTGGAATGGGACTTTAGCAGAATAATATAGGGAGGGATAATAAGATACTCCCAGCATAATGAAACTGGGCACAATCGTGTTCACCGATAGAAATGCATTCTATGATATATAAAAGGCAACACTGAATATTGGCTTCTTATACGAGGGAAGTTCCAAAAGTAAGTTCGTAATTTTATTGCACGACACAAGGTGACACAAAATCGCCATAAGAATCCACACCCGTGGCTGGTTCAATAGTGGAGGGGGAATGACGCTTGTGCAGAGCGCCGACGAAGAGAGAGTAGGAGCAGAACGGTGTAATGGTAGTGTTCGGGCCCATCCCGTGCTTCATGATGTATTGGCCTTTTGAAAAGTGTCCGCAAGATGGGCACCAGGAAACCTGACCCCGGAGCAGTTTGTGCGACCATTCCTTGCATTGCAGGGTACCGAATTTCATCAGAGTGGTCTCTTCCAACTGTTTGCACGCTACGACATGCGTATCAATGTCCGTGGTGACTATGTCGAACAAGATCTTCATTAAAGAACATATAGTCTACTTTCTCCTAAATGCAAGGGTATTGTTATAACACTTTGTCCTTTTCAAGGAGTATAATTGAATGTTGGTTGTAGTAGCTTGTTGAAATACAACGTACTATACGGATATAACATGAATATGAGGTGCCCTTGGCTAGTGCTATCTCTGAACCAAATTTCGTTCAATTCAGTTTTACCGTGTGTGAATTGATAGGGGGAACGATTTGCACGCATATATGGCCGCCATATGCAAACTATTGAACTGATGACCATATTGTTTAGTCAAAAGATGCTCGCCAGATGAATATATGTTGTTGAAGAATTTGGTAGAGACCGGACGATTAGGTTAGTCGTAATTTGATTTAAGCTTTTAACATTTGGGTGGCCGCCATTACGTTTCCGTCAAGATGGTGGCAATACAAAACATGACACTGAGGTGCCCTTTGCTAGTGCTACCTCTGTACCAAATCTTGTTCAATTCGGTTTCACCGCGTTTGAATAGATCGGGAGAATCGATTTGCACACATACATGACCACCATCCGAAAAGTATTCGGTTGATGGCCTTGTAGTTTGGTTAAAAGATTCCTCATAAATAACGGTATAATGTTGCAAAATTTGGTAGAGATCGGATGATTAGGTTGGTCGTAATTTGACTTAAGCTTTGAACATTTCGGTGGCCACCATTACGTTTTCTTCAAGATGGCGGCGATATAAAACATGACACTGAAGAGTCCTTTGCTAGTGCTACCTCTGTACCAAATTTCGTTCAATTCGGTTTCACTGTATTCGAATTGATAGGGGGGGGGGGGGGAGACATTCAGGGTACACACACTCTCACTCACCCACACAGACGGACACACAATTTTTGGCCCTGCGTAGATCTCATAAGTCTACTTTCATTTTTTGCAAAGAGAGAAAGTGGGCTAAAAATAGTGCAAGGTGTATAGTTCATGATGTCAAGGTATACAGAGGTGTGCAAATTATTAGAATCAATTTGCATTAGAGGAAATTCTGAAAAATCATTTTATTTCGAGTTTCTTAAAAGAAAAAGAAAAAAACAAGATGTTCAGTAAAGAACATATAGCCTACTTTCTCCTAAATGCATGGGTATTGTTATATCTCTTTGTCCTTTTCAAGGAGTATAATTAATTGAATGTTGGTTGTAGTAGCCTGTTGAAATGCAACGTGCTATAGGGATATTAAACATGAATATGAGGTGCCCTTTGCTAGTGCTACCTCTGCAAAAAAATTATTCAATTCGGTTTCACCGTTTTTGAATTGATATGGTGAATCGATTTGAACACATACGTGGCCGCTATCTACAAACTATTGGGCTGATGACCTTGTAGTTTAGTCAAAAGACGCTCGCCATATAAATATATGTTGCAAAATTTGGTAAAGATCGGATGATTAGGTTAGTGGTAATTTGATTTAAGTTTTGAACATTTGGGTGGCCGCCATTACATTTCCGTCAAGATGGCGGCGATATAAAACATTGCACTGAGGTGCCTTTTGCTAGTTCTACTCTGTACCAAATTTCTGTACCAAATTTCGTTCAATTCGGTTTCACCGTGTTCTAATTGATAGATGGGTGGGGGGAGGGGGTGGAGGACAGACATTCAGAGTACACACACTCACACACACACAATTTTTGGCCCTGTGTGGATCTCATAAGTCTTTCATTTTCTGCAAAAATCGAAAGTAGGCTAATAATTATGACTCTTGGTTAAATATTTCAAGTAATTTCAGTGCCTTGTTAACATATTTAGTGCATTAAGCCGTGAAAAGTAAAAAAGCAATTTTGGAAAACAGACGCCGAGTCTAATAATTTGCACACCTCTTTATGTCAGTTTGGCAATAAAGGGTCCCCGGGGGAAAAATATGACGACTTATTTTTGGAACATCCCTCGTACCTCAATGTAGAAACTCACAAATACCCTAGACAGTGCTATAATGTTGCATACCACACAATGTGAGGAGTGAGGTAGTTTGCCATTGCTTTCCTCACTTAGTACATCAGTATTAACCCTATGAGTAGAACCATTCACAGCTTTCACAGGCACTAGCTTACTAGACACCACCCATAACTCAGTAGCTTCCATGTGATCACATCCATGAATGAGGTGGTTGTTTTTGTGCTTGTAATTGAGGCTACAACGTCCTGTGTGGCAATTACTTGGTTGTAAGGTGAGAAATACGGAGAACCACTTATTGAATGACTGAGAGAGTGATTATTCTCTTGTCGGCTCTGTTCTTTCCACATCCCCTCAGGGGCTCACGACTACTGGGTCTAGGTTTGGCGACCTCGGGATCCCAGCTCACTCCAGCATTGCTTCTACTTACTCGTGCCGGGCTCCTCTTGATCATCTTTCCTATCGAGCTCCCTTAGTCAACTCTTGTACTCTTCTGACGCCGACGGTATTAAGGTATCTGAAGCCTAGTGAGTCTTTCACTTTTCCGCCTCAATTGGCCGTAGTCTCATCTTTTCTGATCCCTCATCTTGTTTTTCTTTCCCTTTCCTATCTGCCTTACATGGCAGTCCTTCCTTCCAAGTCCCTCAAGTTTTATACTTCGAGGGTTGAGGGCATTTCTTTTCCTCCTGTCCTTATTTACCTTATTCCGTATTTCTCTAAATTCTTCTTATAGAATGTAAATTGGTGATAAGTCCGTTTGTTAGTTAAAGTAGTTGTAGGAATGGTTTCCATGTCATTATTTCCACTACCACTCAAACCATTAAGGACCGTTAAGCTCGATATTTTTATCCTCTTTTCCACCTCGGTGGGAGGGGCAGTGTATAGCTGGCTTGCATTCTTGGCTGTCACCACTGAGGTCCGGGTTCGATTTCCAACTCTGTTTTTTTTCGGACGGTTTGAACTGGAACAGGGTGCACTCAGCCTTGTGAAGCAAACCTAAGAAGAGGTGGATTCCATTCCCATCTCAGTCATCCTGGAAGCGGATTTCCGTGGTTTCTCCCATTTCTACTCCGGTAAATGCCGGGATGGCTCTTAACTTAAGGCCACGGCAGCCTCCTTTTAAATCCCTACCGGAATGACAAATACACACATTACTACAGACACCATAATCAATAACACTGGCAGCGGTAACATTCTTGCCTGATGTTCCCAAGGTTGAAGGATCGAATCCCGGCGCAGTCAGTTTGCATTTGAGGATGCGCAAATGCGAGGGAGCCGTGTCAGTGGATTTACTGGCACGTTATGGATCCCCTTCGAGGCAAAATTCCGGCACCCTAGAGTCTCTTAAAGTCACAGTTATTAAAAGGGACGTGAAACCAATAACATTATTATTATAATTATTATTACAATGTCACTGGTCATCAGACAAGCTCCACACACACATAAACATCCATGCGGACTGGATTGAATGACTATATGTCAAATTCTAAAAGCGGAAGATTGTAGTTTAACGTGACCGTGAATCTTCCGATTATGAGCCACGGGACCTCCCTTTTACGTGGAATCCGAACCACAGGACATGGCATTTCACTTCGAAAAACTCACATGCATTGACCTGGAATCGAACCCAGTCCACCTTGGTGGGAGGCTAACAGCTTGACCACTGCGCCACCACGCCCCAAATTTAATTCTGATTTGAGGGCTGGAAAGGGGTAGGCTACAGTGAGCTTGGAGGAGATTACTGAAACGAGGTAGGTTCTATTCCATCATGAGATTTCGTTGAACACGATATGCCTGGATATGCATTCGCTTGCCAATTGTAACCCCGAATACAAACACACCCGCTAGTGAAGACGTCTCATTAACACACGTTATCGTGGAAATAGAATGTTTACGGATTAACCGAATGATCCCCGGTCCCATCAAGTTCGGATAATCGAGATACCGAAATCCAAATACTCAGGAATGATGATAAAGGTGTCTTATGCCCCTCGATTACTAAACAACAAAACCAATTTGACTGATGATGATAATCGTGTGTTCTCCGGAGAGGCCGAGTGTAGGTCTATCTATTTGACGCCCGAGGGCGACCTGCGCCTCGCAAAGAGGATGAAGTGGTGATGAGGACTTCTCATACACCCAGTTCCCGAGTCACGCGAATTAACCCCAGGAGATTAAAATCCCTGATGGCTCGGCCGGGAATCGAACCCGGGGCACTTCGGACCAAAGCCTAGCGCGCTAACGATTCAGCCACGGAGCCGGAGATCATTGTGACTAAAAACAAAGAAATATTTAGCATCTACTCATCTTGTTTGTATGGACTGCAGTTCCAGTTTCAGCGTTTATACTATTGAAGAGACATTACACAGAGAGCTTCGGATACTCGCATTCGTTTCGGTTAAATCATTAGGTGTTCTTAGATTGTTAAGTCTCCTTGATTTCTTGCCAACTCTGATGCGGAAACTTAGCTTACCGTGGTGATTTATACATTAAGCCAGTGAGCGAGCACAACGATTCTTTTGAATGCTATCGACTAAGTGCCTTATTTATAGCAGATGCTTCGAAGTAAAGTTCAGCTGAAGGCATAATTGACGATCCATGTTACCTCTTACAACATGGAACATTGCTTGGAAGGCGAGAGAAGTTACAATCTGTCGGACTATCTCTAAGCTTCCTAAACTAACTAAATTTATTCAATCATTCACTGGAACGATGTACTGTAGAAGAAGCCTTAGCTATCTTTGAGACGTGGTCATATTATGAGAATAATATTGTGATTGGTATATAGACACTCCAGGGAGGAGAGATGATGTGAGACCTCTTAACCCTACGATAGGCGCGTGGATGACGGGCGTCATCCAGACAACTTTCGACGACTGTTATTTAAAACTCGAAGCAATTACGCATGCGCGGCTTTGTATACCTCTCTGGCGACTTTTTTATCTAATCACCCAGATGAGTCTCGACGATGCAATAGAGGCCGCAGTCTTCAATGTGGGCGAAGTCTGAACAAGACAAAAAGAAGGTGCACAAAGTGTCAAAATTAAACCTGCCCTGACAAGTCTCATGGCCGTGTGTGGCAATTGTTTCTAGAGTAGGAAAAGTTGAACATCTGAATTTGCGAAATTTTGCACAATATTTGAAAATGATACATATTTAGCAATAAAAAGTCAGTGATGGTCATTAAATAATATTTCCTTGTATTTTGTACATTATCTTAATATTACATTTTTAGCCTACTTTCGATTTTTGCAAAAAAATGAAAGTAGACTTATTAGATCAACACAGGGCGAAACATTGTGTGTGTGTGTGTGTGTGTGTGTACTCTGAATGTCTGCCCCTCCCCCCCCCCCTATCAATTCGAACACGGTGAAACCGAATTGAACGAAATTTGGTACAGAGGTACCACTAGCAAAGGGAACCTCAGTGTAATGTATTATATCGCCGCCATCTTGACGGGAACGTAATGGCGGGCACCCAAATGTTCAAAGCTAAAATCAAATTACGACTAACCTAATCATCCGATCTCTACCAAATTCGTCAACAACATATATTGTAATGGCGAGCGTCTTTTGACTAAACAACAAGGTCATCCGACCAATAGTTTGCAGATGGCTGCCATGTATGTGTGCAAATCGATTCCCCCTATCAATTCAAACACGGTGAAACCGAATTGAATGAAATTTTGTACAGAGGTAGCACTAGCAAAGGGCACCTATATCCATGTTTAATATCCGTATAGCACGTTGTACTTCAACAAGCTACTACAACCAACATTCATTTATACTCCTTGAAAAGGACAAAGAGTTATAACAATACCCATGCATTTAGGAGAAAGTAGGCTATATGTTCTTTACTGAACATCTTGTTAAACGATCAAATACGTTGCATTAAAATAAAGGCTTTCTGGTATAATGTACAATTACTGTAGTTAGTAAATAAGTATTAAACCTTCTCAGGTTAGTAAGTAACTCATACAACATGAGTTGTAGTATTGCACGCGCTTAACGTAGGTTTTAACTTAGATCCACAGTGTCACTTAAATATAATTTAATTTTAACGTAGGCTATAATTTGCGAAATTTCAACTACTTTATTCTTACAGGAACCTATATTAATTACATGCTTATATAACACTGGTAATTATTGTTATCTTGTTGTTGTTGTTGTTTCATTTAAGGGTCGTGGATATTGTAGTCTTTTGGCCCTGTATCCTTGTGTGTGGAATATTGCATGATTACCTGTGTTATTTTGATGGCTGAATTAGGGTGTGTATTAGGTATTCAGGTGAGGATGGGGAAGGGGACGGCCAGGGCCTTACGTTAGGAACCATCCGGGCATTTGCCTAGAGTAGAAATGGTTCTTGGCTGTCACCGCAGAGGCCCGGGTTCGATTACTCATCTGCCAAGGAATTTAATTCTGATCTGAGGGTTGGAACGGGGTACACTCAATCTCGTAAGGCAAAACTGAGAAGAGACGGGTTCGATTCCTACCTTTGCCATCCTGAAAGTAGTTTTCAGTGGTTACCCATTTCTACTCCAAGAAAATGCCTGAATGGCACCTAACTTAAGGTTACGTTCGCTTGCTACCCAAATCCTACCTGAATTACAAATGCACGCACTAGTACAAACACCACAGTGACACACATGATTAGACAAATTCTATACACATCCAAGTAGCCTAAACGGGGCTATATGACCACGATGTCGCAAAACCCCTAAACGAATCAACAATAACAGTAGAAGTTGGAAACAAAGGAAAACCACTACAAGGATGGATGAGAATAGAGTCAAACTCACCTCTTCTTAGTTTTGCCTCACTCGGCTGAGTGAACCCCGTTCCAGCCCTCAGACCAGAAATCGAAATCGGACCTCTGCAATGAATTGGATTGTGTTAGACGAGCACGGAATTTACGAGGCTGCATCTCTATTACGTAAGGTATTTTACTTGAGGAAGATATCAGAAGATATCTTGTCATAATTTTCACGGAAGTTGTTCTCCACATCTGCAGCGCGACACTTAACCCAGTTGACGCTCGGTGACGAGAATTGTGTCGCAGACTGCACACCTGGTTATGATCTTTTGTGATGCGATCTGAGTCCATGGAAAATTCTTGGGAAGAGAGTGATCAATCGAGCATCAACCTGTGTAAAACAATGTCTCGTACGTCAAATCTAGATCCGTAGTTCTGATACTATGACATGAATGTGTGATATTTTATCTTGACAAGTATATCATAAAATCCCTATTGTTTTGCCGCTGTGGTCTTTAGAAAGTATAATAGCTTTCTACACAGACGGCTTTAATCGATTCCCCTGTCATGGCGAATTGTAATCCTGGTGTGATGGCTAGATTGGAGAGCACAGTATCTGTATGGACAAACTGGGAAGGAGAGTGGTTTTCCGTGGCTACACACTTTTGGTTTCAGAATTCAATCGGTTCGATATCTGGTCGACTGTGAGGTTCGACTGGCTGCGTGGCTCAGCGGTAACATTCTCGCCTGCCGTATCCAAGGTTGCAGGATCGAATCCTGGCACATATAAGAAGATATCTTTTCGGGGTGCGAAAATGGGAGGGAGCTGTATCAGTAGATTTCATGGTAATAATTGTTGTTTTAAGGGGCCTAACATTGAGGTTATCGGCCCCTAATGGTCTGGGTGATAGCGAAAATGACAATGAAATGGAAAACATAACGAAAACCAAGTAGAAAGAAGACGCGTACTTAATATAACTTAGACTGAAAGCACTCACTAAATGCTAGTTAAAGGAAAAAGACTGACATAGTGGAATTTAGATGGAAATGACGCACAAAATGGAGTTTAGATGCAAGTTAGATTTGAAACATCCACAAAATGCAATGTAGATTCAATAGACTTACAAAATGCAATGTAGATTGGCCATACTTACAAAATCCAATCGAAATTCAAAATACTCACAAAATGCAATTTAGATTCAAAATGCCACCCAAGATTGAAAATACTTGCAAAAAGCGATTGAGGTTGAAAATACGTAGCTACAAAATGCAATTGAAATTCAAAACACTTGCAAGATGTCGGAGCCCGCGACGCAAAGTACTTACAAAATGCAAGTGAGATCGAAAATGCTTACAAAATGCAATTTAGTTTGAAAATAGCCATAAAAGGTAAATATAGATGGAAAAAGGCTTACAAAATGGAATTTAGAGTGAAAATACGCAAAAAAATGGAATTTAGATTCAAAATACTTACCAAACGCAATTTAAATTCAGAACACTTACAGAATGCAATTTAGGTTGAAAATACGTACCGTACAAAAAGCAATTGAAATTCAAAATACCCACGAAATGCAATTTAGATTCAAAATACTTGCAAGAATGCAATTTAGATTGAAAATACAGGCAAAATTCAACTAGGGTTGAAAATACTTACAAAATGGAATGGAAATTCAAAATACTCACAAATTACAGGTGAAAATCAAAATGCAAGTTAGATTGAAAGTACGTGAAAAATGAAATTTGGATTGAAGAAAACTCACAAAACGGAATTTAGATTGAAAAGATGGACAAAATGTAATTGGTAGTGAAAAGACGTACAAAATGTAAAAGAAAGAGAAGGCGGAACCCTCGAAGAATGAGGGATCCGGAAAGATGAGAGAAGGGCCAATTAAGGCGGGAAAGGAAGAGACTTCTTAGGCCTCGGAATCCCTAATACCGTCGGGGTCGGAAGAGAACAAGAGTTGACCAAGGGAGGCCGACAGGAAGGATAACAGAGGGGAACCAGACACAAGTAAGTGGAGGCAATGCCGGACTCAGCTGGCGTCCCGTGGTGCCAACCCACGTCCCACTGGATGTGAGCCCCTGGGGGTTGGGTAAATTTACTTGCACTTTAAAGATCCCTTTCCGGGCGAAATTCCGGCATCCCGGCGTCTCTAAAAACTAACGTAAAACCAATAACGTTATTTTATGGCCTGTAAGGTAACCTATTCCTAACGTTAGCCAGTGTCGGGTGTCCTTTCTTACAGGTTAAGTTCATATATAGTTGTTGTTGTTGTTGTTGTTCTTCTTCTTCTTCTTCTTCTTCTTCTTCTTGGTTGTTGTTGTTGTTGTTGTTGTTGTTTCATTTGAGGGACTAGGACATCGTAGTCCGTTAGCCCAGTGTACTTGTGTGAGTGTGGAATTTTGTCTAATAATCTCTGCTATTGTGATACTGTATTTGTGTGTGTATTTGTCATTCAGGTGCGGATTAGGACGGAAGCGACCGTAGTCTTAAATTAGGAACCATCCCGGCATTCGCCGTGAAAGCTAATTTATAAGAGAAGGGATGTTTTGAAACCACGGAAAACCACTTCCAGGAAGACTGAGGTGGGAATCGAAATTACCTCATGAGGCTGAATCGTCGATATAATCGGTTTAAAACATTTGTGTGGAGTGGGCTGCTGTATGGCAGTAAAACCTGGACAATTGGGGAAGCTGACAAGAAATGGATTACAGCATTTGTAATCTTCTGCCATCGGCGGATGTTCAGAATTTCCTGGGTGGACACCGTGATGATGAAAAGGCAGTACGAAGAGCTGAATTGGTGAATAAGCACATGTGAAATCTAATTTATAAAAGAAGGGGTGTGTTGATTGGCCATCGTTCTCAGACACGAAGAAATGCTGAAGGCAATTCTTGAAGGAGCTATGGAGGAAACTGTCGAAAGAAGCCGACCAAGATTACAATTTATGCAGTAGATCATGAAGGATATTGGCTGCCAATCCAACTTTGAAGAGACTAGTTCAAGATGGAGATCAGTGGAAAGCTCCTTGCGCCAATCTTGGGGTTGATGATTGATGACACTAATATAGACCTAAGAATGAGATAAAGACTTCACTAAAGAAATTGAACGATCTACTAATACTAAAATGTAACATGAAGGTTAACAAAACAAAAGCCAAGATACTGAAATTTACTCCGGATGGTAAACAGGATGTTAATGTTAGGTTGGAAGGAGAAATATTGACTCTCGTAAATCAGTTCAGTTATTTGGGAAGCATCATCGCATCTAATGGGAGATGTGACAAGGACGTCCGTTCTCGAATAGCCAAGGCTAAAGAACCTTTTAATAAAAGAATAAGCCTATTGACCTCCAAGGCTATATCCCTACCAGTGAGAAAGCATTTCATTAAGAGCTTCATTAGGAGAGTGACCTATGGCTCTGAAACCTGGACTCTATTAAAGGATGATAGGAAAATAATAAATGCATTTGAAATGTGGTGCTGGCGCCGAATGTTACGAGTACCCTGGACTGACAGGCGAACAAATGAAGAAGTCATCAAGAGAGCTGAAGAAACAATCATTCTAGGGAAAATGATCACGAAAAGAAATTATAGTTGGATTGGTCACTTACTCCGACATTCGTCATAGTGCACCACACTGTTTGAAGGAAAACTGGAAGGGAAGACTACAAGATGTCGATTAAGAGCAGGGTTCCTCGATAGCATTAAAGGGCGACGTCTATATCAACTAAACAAGCAGTTGGCTCAAGTTAGAAGGTCGTTGGATGAAGACAGTCATGCCACCCACCAACCATCAGGTTGACGAGAACGAGAGAGAATATAGACCTCAGGGGCTTTTACGAAGTGAGTCTCATACGTCCACTAATTACCCAATGCTGCAAAGATCACAATGTCTGAAGAAACGGAATATTCCATTATTTTCTCAGAAGAGCATTCTTTACACTGCGTCTTCTCCTGGGTCGTTTTGCAGTTCGTCAAGAAGAGCGAGAACTGATTTACGACGACTTGAACTCTGCGCTCTAGTGCCTCTTGATGTACGACTCCTAGGCGGTAACTTTCGTGTTACATGCGCTGACCTGTAGGTTGCAATATACGTGAGGTGATAAATGTATTTTAGTTCAGTAAACTGGAGAAAATCTCCTGCTCTACATAATGAGCTCGTCTTTGTGAAGAGAATGAAAAATATTTTCTACAGGGTGACTCAGCTAAGATGACCACCTCAAATGTTTACGGAACAGTTTAAGATATCGTAATTCTGTTTTCAAATTGTTAAATCGTATTACGGGGCTCATACAACACGGTCCATTTCGCTCCCAGCGCATACGTATTTACCAGGAAACCGGTAGCAACTTTGTTTTTTTAAATGGAACTATACTAATTTCAGCCACTGGAACTACTAAGAATCAAGTGGCAAGTTCAGTGATGTGCTTATTTTTCAAATCCGACGAGTATGATTTGAGATATTAAAGGTTTCCATATGTGTCGGCATTAGACGAAAGCGATGCACCAGTCGCTGGAATGTGGAGAGCGTGATTCTCTTGCATGACCCTCTCTTGGTTGACAAACACACATACCTCATTTATTCCATTCGATGCATACTTTTGAAACGTTTTGGGGTTTCTTTCTTTATTAGGGGGACTATCGGGGCCGTGCGTGTTAGCACTCAAGGGATATGAATCATTACAATTTCCACTTCTCTTCTTACTGCAGTATCCGTCTTAATCGCTCTTCACATACACTTTTACCTTTCATAAAAATTGTATTTCAACTAGGCTATCTTTCCTTCCACACATCCATACTACTTCTTTCTTCACTTACAAAACCAAAGAATAACTCTAACAAGCCTCCATTACCTCTCTTCTCTTATGTAAAACATCTCCTCCTTTTCATATTTCTTTCAACTAGCAGAACAACCAATAATTATACTCATGGAACTAACAATATTATACAAAGTCACGGAATAAAAACAAGAATAGTCAAAGATGTAAAAAAACATCATAAATAGGTAATATGTACACAGATGTGTAACTCTATAGTCCATGGCCCCCTTCCTCACCAAAGAGTAGCCATGATCCCAACCCAAACTTATTCTAAGAGAATAGTGATTCTAAGAACATTGTAACCTCATGTTACACTGTAATGTGTACATTTTCAACATGTTTGATGATTAACCAGACTCGTAAGAATTAACATTATACGAGACATTCGCAGTGAACTAAAGGGACGAGTTGTGTTATATTTCTGATTTTAATATGTACAGTAAGGCATTGTCGCAGGTCCGCCAAAACTGAAAAATTCCGTACTTCATTTATCCTCTTCATTGAGGTGTTTTCAGATATTTCCACAAGGATGCAGGACGACGTGGAGAGGGAGAAAGGCACACGTACATAAGAGACTGGATTTTGATTATGTACACATTACATTATGCTATGAATGGAATACCTGAATTCGGTATGTGTGTTTGTCAACAAGATTGGGTCACGCAAGAGAACATGCACTCCACATTCCAGCGGCAGGCGTATCGCTTTCTGTCTAATACCGACACATATGGAAACCTTTAATATCTCAAAAAATGCTCGTTGTATTTGCAAAATAAGCACATCTCTGAACTTGTCACTTGATACTTATAAGGGAACGGATTGCGGTGTAAAATTCTAATCTGGTTGAAATTTAGTTCATATTATTCCTACAAAGATGTACAATGACGTAGTGAAAACCGCACGGGCCACTATCAAATTTGAATGCCAATATTGAACGCCAAAAACCTGCCAAGCGATGGCATGAGGGAGGAGGTGGGAAGAGGTAAAGCTGACATAGAATCGTAACAACACGCGATGGCTGGCGGCCACCAGGCAGTGACCTGCCGTGCTACGTTAAATTCCCCACCTTCCACCTTCCCCTCTCCCTTATCAGTTCGCATCCACTTTTGCATGGATTACAAAGAGGAAAAAATGAAAGGTCATTTTATTTATTTATTTATTTATTTATTTACAGTGTGACCAAACGCAAAACATCACATTATGTTCCATTGTATACTCTAATCGAAAGGGTAGAAGAGTGAGTTGAGGGGAAGGCGAGGTATGTAACGTAGCAAGGCCGGTCACTGCCTGGTGGCCATAGCGTCCGGCAGGTTTTCGGCGTTCAGTATTGGCGTTCAAATTTGAAAGTGGCCCGTGCGGTTTTCACTACGTCATTGTACAACTTTTCAGGAATAATGTTAACTATATGTCAACCAGATTAAAAATTTACACCGCAATCCGTTCCCTTATTAGTTGTTCCAGATGGTGAAATTAGTATAGTTCCATTTAAGAAACTAAAGTTGGTGCTGGATTTTCAGTAAACACGTATGTGCTGGGGGCAAAATGGGCCGTGTTGTATGAGCCCCTTAATACGATTTAAGAATTTGAAAACAAAATGACGATATCTTAAACGGTTCCGTAGATATTTGAGGTAGCCATCTTAGTTGAATCACCCAGTATAAAACATCGCCCGGTATTTTTAACAGTTTACCCAGCGTTAGCTTAAAAGCGCACGGACGTCATGTCCCAGACGTAATTTACAAAAGTCGAGGTGAACAGCGAAACTCCAAACACATATGGTCTACTCTTTTCAGAAGTCTTAACTCGACACGACTCGAGAGTTTTAATGCTGGCCGAAGCTGGGGTGATAGGCTCGCTCGTATACTCGCTCCAAGCTAGTAATTTAAATTTCCACTGATTGGAGATTGTTGGAAGAAATGAAAGCGTAAAAACACTTATAGTGGGCGATGTATTAAAGATATAGATATGGTGTCGGGAACATTTTTGTAGAACTTTTCATGCTGGACAATTCTTACACTCATAGTACAATATATATTTTTAACGGGTTACCCAGCGTAAGCTTAAAATGCGCACAGAAGGCAGGTTGTTGTTTGAATCGATTGAATGAAATCGTTACTGCTCGGCTTCCTTCGGTCATAAATCAATGTTTTTCCTACTGAAACCTTCCCCAAGAAATCCTTTACTGAATGGTGAAAACCGCATCAAAATCCATCCAGTGGTTCTCAAGATCACCGTTTTTTTTTTTCAAGATTCGGGGACTTCTTTATACTATGTACAGATACTTCTATGAAGGCGGCAGTGGATCTACTGTATATAATGTGCATATGATACCCAACCTTTCAGGCAACATCTATAAAATTAACCTTCCAACCTGAAAAGAAGGGCATATTAAAGGTTGTACACATCCAGTTACCACATGTCTTCCAATTAAGTGTTCCAAGTGTACTGAATGAGGTGCAGATTGGGCATTCAAACAATACACAGTACATCTCAAGAAGTCGGCCCCGTTGTGTTGCGGTATCCTCGCACCCGGAGGCCCTGGGTTCCATTCCGGGCTCAGTCAGGAATTTTAGAAACTGACGTGAGAACGGGAATGGGGTGCACTTAACCTCGTGAGGACCATTGTGTAGCTGTATGACAGTGTGGCAACGCCTCGGTCACGGAGACCAAGATTAACGGCCGAGGGGACCCGACGCGCTGACCACGCGCCACCCCACCCCACAATTTCCTGGCCAAATGGCTGGGTTGCTTGGTAGGCCTAGGTCCTTCATGGGCTGTAGCACAACTGGGTGGGTTACATCTAAGGAAGCAAAGTCTACCCAACTCATAAATATTACTGTAGAAGAGCATTTATATTCGTTCGTCGACAGGAGCCGGTTGTGGTGGCATCTAGTAGCCAAGTTCGCGGCTAAGTGTCGTTGACGGTAGTATTTGGTAGCAAGTAGGAACTACTTGAAATTGATAGTCTGCAGTCCTTACCTGAATTACAGATAACACATGGTCTACTAATACAGCCATAAAAATTAACACCGGTTATCAGACAGATTCTACACACACCCAAAGTACACGAGGCTACATGACCGTGTTATCGCAGCCCCTAAACCAACCAACCAATCAATCAACCTAAATCATGATTGAATAATTAATAATGTTTAATTCTTGTCACTAATACATTGCATTCAATTCCAGATCTTATCACCTAAGCGTTAGTTCTTACAAGGGCCACAACAATCGTTCTGTGATTCTTCAGTGTTTTGTTCTTAATTCCTTTGACAACGTACCGTAGCGGTAACGTTCCCACCTGCTGTAGCTAGGGCTTCAGGATCGAATCGTGGCGCAGCCAGGTGGCATTTCAGGGGCCGTGTCAGTAGATTAACTGACACGTTAAAGATCCCCTTCGAGACAAAATTCCGGCACCCTGAAGTCTCAAAAAGTTCCATTAGTTAAGAGGGAAGTAAATCCGTTAACAACATTGATATTTTAATTCATTTTAGGAGTTTAGGACATCTTAGTCATAAGCCCGGTGCACTTGAGGTACGTGTGGAATTTATTCTGGTAACCTGTGTTTATGTGGCAACTGTACCGTAGTTTGATAGTTTGGGTAAATATGATCATTGAAATCTAGGATTTGGGCTGATTACCCGGGACCTGGAAAAATATACCGTTCTGATATTTGCAAGGAAAGAGAGAGTGGAATACCCAGGGAGGCCATACCCCGGATAGCAGCTGTCCGTGTCACGATTCGATCCTTCAAAAGATATCCAACTTCCTCTTACAGTCGTGGTGCATGATTTATGCAGTATTTCAAAATAAAGGAAAGTTATTTTGAAATATGAACACTTCTCGCATGCATAATGACATTCAAATGACGCTGAGTAAGAAAGAAAGAAAATAATAAGATAGATGAATATGTGTGTCGTGACCAGATTGGAAAAACTACTGTCCTCTCTTATCCTGAAATAATAGGGCAAAATACTTCACGAGTAGTACTGGTGACCTGTTTACCATCTTTTGATGAATGCGGTACATTTGCATTTGTTTATTGGAACAGGCGTTCCCATGTCATAGATGTATGACATGTAAAAGATCCTTCCACTAATATTATTTTATTATTATTATTTTATTTTTTATTTTTTTAGCGTATGGCTTTTAGTGCCGGTAGTGTCCGAGGACATGTTCGGCTCGCCAGAGTTAGTAGCTGCTTCTAAGCGGACACCCATGGGGTGAGCTACAAGTACCGTCGCGTGAGGAGTGTTGTCTGGGGAGGAAAGTGTGATTGTAAGGACGAGGATTTGGAAGGTATCGACTGTGGCCTATAGTTAGGGACCAACCCCGGCATTTGCCTGGAAGGAAGATGGGAGACAACAGAAAACCATATTCAAGGTTGCCGGCGGGGGATTCGAACCTCCTCGCCTCCCGGATGTGAGCGACTGCCTGCAGCCACACCGTAACAACCACGGCTAACTCACCCGGTCTTCCACTAACTAAACTTGTGCGAAGCCAAATTTCTAGTTTAGATTTCGTTGTAACGCTCTATCAAAGTCCAACGTTCACCACTAGGTGTCGGTGATATCTGGTAGCGAAAGTTGGAACTACTTGAAATTGAACGGAAATTATAGCTCACTCTATGGGTGTCCGGTTTAAGCATCTACAGCCTCTGGCGAGCCGAACATGTCCTCGGATACTCTCGGCACTAAAAGCCATACGCTAAATAATAAATTGGAACAGGCTCGAGTAAAATATGGTTTTCCACCAATGTCTCAGTCTCATTCATAGCTGTTATTATATGGAAGTTATTGGAGTATGGGTGGTGCTGAGCAATGGCCTCAGGGCACAATTGGTGGCTGTATGTACTGATGGTTCTTCTCATAGGGTCAGTGCTATTGTTCTGACTCAGTGAAGAAAACAATGGCAAACTACCCTACTTCTCATCTTGCGTAGTTGTTGTTCGAGTCTTCAGTATTTCGACTGGTATGATGCAGCGCTCCATGCTTCCTTGTCCTGAGCTAATCGTTTCATCTCTACATATCTACCACACTCTACATCCGAGGCAATCTGTTGAACATATTCTAACCTTGGTCTACTCCTACTGTTCTTATCCTCGACCCTTCCTTCTATAACTAAGTTTGCTATTCCTGGGTGTCTTAGTATGTGTCCTACCAACACTCTGTTAAACGGAAAATTGTCTTAAATGGAAATATATGACGTCACGTGAACTTAGGGTGGGAAAACGTGTTAAATTCCCTTCATTGGATGGGAACTGTGTTACGTGGACAACTGAAATCAAAATAGGCCTACGCATTTTAACGGAACATTTCCAAGTATTTAGAAAAAATTCAGGCTCTCTGTGAGAGCCTCCTTGGCTTCAGACATCTCACCGCTGTGTCTGTGGTTCATATCCCGGTTACTCCATGTGAGATTTGTGTTGGACAAAGCGGAGGTAGGTTTTTCTCCGGGTACTCCGGTTTTTCCCTGTCAACATTTCATTCCTGCAACATTCTCCACTCTCATTTCATTTCATTTCATCTATCATTACCGGCTGAGTTAGCCGTGGTCATAACGGCGTGGCTGCAGGCAGTCGCTCACATCCGGGAGGCGAGGAGGTTCGAATCCCCCCGCCGGCAACCTTGAAGATGGTCTTCTGTAGTTTCCCATCTTCCTTCCAGGCAAATGCCGGGGTTGGTCCCTAACTATAGGCCACAGCCGCTAATCTGCTACCTTCCAATTCCTCGTCCTTACAGTCACCTTTCCTCCCCCAGACAACACTCCACATGCGACGGTACTTGTTGCTCACCCCATGGGTGTCCGCATAGAAGCAGCTACAAACTATGGCGAGCCGAACATGTCTTCAGACACTCCCGGCACTATAAGCCATATGCTAAAAAAAAACTATCATTCGTTTAATCATTGCCCCAGGGGAGTGCGACAGGCTTCGGCAGCCAGCACATTTCATATCCTCGCCACTAGATGGGGGCTTCATTCATTCCATTCCCTGACCCGGTCGGTCGACTGGAAGCAGGCTATGGATTTTCATTTTCAGGCTCCCTGTGAAAATCCACATTGTCTGTAGTAACAGCAGTTGATTCTGTAGCTAACAAGGAATGTACAAATGGGTATTCCTTCTTATGTTCTCCAACTGGCACGTCTAAATGTACGGCTAATTGTCTGTGTCCTGTTGCCCAAGCCTTTCGCAATGCTCGCTTTAATGAACTATCTTTGTCTCAGCCCTTGTCAATCAGCTTAGAATTCAGCTTTTAACTGGGCACTTCAGAACTTAGTCATACTATAATGTATTCATGGCAGAAGTATGTTGTTGTAGATACGTTTAGGCAGGGGCTTAGCTACATCGAAGTCATATAGCCCCGTGTACCTGGGTGTGTGTAGAATTTGTCTAATAACCTGTATTACTGTGATGGCTGTATTATTGTATGTATTTGTAATTCAGATGAGGATTGGGAAGGAGGCGGCCGTGACCTTAATTTAGGAAACAACCTGGCATTCACCTGGAGTAGAAGTGGGAAACCACGGAAAACCATTTCCAGGATGGATGAGGTGGGAATCGAACCCGCCTCTTCTCAGGTTTACCTCACGAGCCTGAGTGTACCACGTGCAGCCCTCAGACCAGAATCAAATTTCTTGACAGAGCCGGGAATCTAACCCGGGCCTCAGCGGTGACTGCCAAGACTACGCAACAAGCCGGACGCAGAAATATGTAAATACAACGCTGAATGAGGTATGTAATAGTACATTATGCAACGAGCCTATAATGGCAATAATTAAGGCACGAGTGTGTTTATAAAACGAGAGAAGCAAGATATATTATTTCCATGCGAGTGTCTTAATTACCATTATAGGCGAGTTGCATACGACTGTTTATGTTCGACGATAATTATAACTATTTTATGTTCGAACATAAATATTCATAAATATCTGTCGAGATTTCGCTAGTTTTATGTACTGAACAGAGCGCATGTGACGCAGAGAATGCCTTGTATTTGACTGTGGCCTCGTCAAATATCCCACCATGACACGAGCCACGCAGTCAAAATTTAAAACAGGAGGCCGTGGATGTCAGCGCAGCTGCGATGCTATCCTCACCTAATTGGTCACACAACTGTTTAATGAGCTCTGATTGGTGGGAAAAACAGTTTCATAATGACAAATAGTGTTATAAAGACCCTCATTATGATACAGTTTTCGGACATATAATATTTGCATTTCAACATCGTCGAACATAAACAATTTTATTTTTCCCAGTATATCCATTATATGCATTTCCATGGTTTAATATTATTTTAACATAGGCCTACCTCCGTTAACCGGAAACCTATCTTAACGGAAAAATTTGTTAGTCCCGTTCGACTCCGTAGAAGGCAGGTTTCACTGTGCCTACACATGATAGGAAATCCATATTCAATGGTGGATCTTCTTTTCTAAACTGAATATTTCCACATAAATTGTACAGGAGAGAGGAAAAACATATATCTTTAGACAGGATTATCAAAATGGAGTAATATATAGTTTGAATTATAGCTAGAAATAGCAACATACTATTACCAAATGTGCACCAAATTATATAAAGTACATTAAAAGGTATTGATAAAAATGAATGAATATATTTAGTTTTGAAAAAAAAAAAGTGGTTGTATTTAGCTATGAAAATCAGGATATTTCACATAATCTCAAATATTTATCCTAATTCGTGATATTTATTTTGAACATAATATTAATAGGTACAATTAGAAATTAAATAGCCTACCTAAATTAAAAAAAAAACATTTAGTTCAATATATTGTAAGTGTTGGATATATTCGGTTTTGAACGAAAAGCATGTTTTCTCACAGCCTTATCAATGCCAAATATTAACATTTGAACAAAAGAGATTTTACCAACCAATGCAGCTGAGGCAAATGTTACTGAATCAAGTATGAAACTTTTTTTTAAAATTTTTAGAGATATTCAGTTTTGAAAACGAAGCTCTTCAATTCTTATTTGTTTCATTCAGTCCTATATTCACTCCATCTTGTATAAGCGTTTTACGATTTTGGCTTTGAAAATACACAGTATAGCTCCAATCTTCGGGCCATGAAACTAGCAACGGTACGGCGTAAAAGTTGGAAGCCAGGAGAGGGGGCCTGTGAATGTTCATATAGAGCTTATATGCTGAGTCACGATACGGCGCTGACGTGACCGGACTAGGGATAAGCCGCACTCTATTTACATGTGTGTGCACAGCTGGAGCAGACATCGCGAGCGTAGGAAGGTGGGATTGTATCCCACGTGACAATACTTTAGTATTATTCACAATCAGTTTATTGCAATGTTTGTAGTTTAACCCTTGAATACTAAAATTATTCAATTGCTGCTTAATGAAAAAATGAAAATCCACAGCCTGCTTCCAGTCTCCGACCGGGTCAGGAATGGAACGAATGAAGCCCCCATCTAGCGGCGAGGATATGAACTGTGCCGGCTGCTGAGGCCTGACGCACTCCTCTGGGGCAATGATTAAATGAATGACAGATGAAATGAAATGATAGTGGAGAGTGTTGCTGGAATGAAATGTTGACAGGGAAAACCGGAGTACCCTGAGAAAAACCTGTCTGCCTCCGTTTTGTCCAGCACAGATCTCACATGGAGTGACCGGGATTTGAACCACGGACCCAGCGGTGAGAGGCCGGCGTGCTGCCGCCTAAGCTTAATACTAATACTAAATTTACTACATTACGAACTTTGAGCTAAGGTATCAATTAGTTAAATGGTTGAAATTAATATATTGTTACGTGCCACCCCCTAGTGGCACTTTTGTTAACTGGATTACGGTGGGGGGTACAACGCACAACACCAATTACTGCTTAAAAGAAATAATTAACTTTATTGTGGCCAGAAAATTACACTAATCAGCAAATACAAGCAATTAGGAGCCTTACTCCAGTTTCCTCAAGTCTCTTCCTTATGCGCTCTTGGCCCCTTTCACTTGCAACAGACCACAGAAGTTAATCCGTCCTAATGAGTCCGGTGGCCTTGACAGAAGCTACCTGCCCCTCTTCCTCAGGTACAACAAATACAGTTACTTACGAGCACTTGATGTACGCTGTTCATAAGCTGGGAGAAACAATGCCACTGGATTTCGTAACTCGCACAGCACTTCGTCACCACACTTCTGTCGCACACGATAATCGCTCGCACTAGCTCGTAAAACACAACAACCACAACTGCTTCACGGGTCACTCTTATATAGCAGGCCGGTGACTCAATAAATGCTTCTAGATCCATTCAGGGCCCATGGCTTCTCGAGGTTTCCAGAGCTGGTCCAGTCACGAAGATTCTGGACTATCCCTTTGTCCTAGTAGCCCTGTTGCATAAGGCGCGCGCAATACAGGAGGCAGGGCACAGCCCAGCCCTGGGGCAGTTGTGACTCATGCGGCGAGTGATGACACAAACTCACAGCCGTAACACCACCCCCTTCCTAAAAAGGCTGATCGCCCCGATCAATCATTGGTCCGTCTGTGTCCCTCCGTAGGCTGCCAGGCGATCTCGGTGCACGATCTTCATCTTCGCCCTCGGGCTCCGCTGGATCCTGTAGACGACATCGTTGATCCGTTTCACGACTCGGTACGGGCCCTCCCAGGACTTCTGCAGTTTGGATGACAGGCCTTTCTTCCGTAATGGGTTGAAGAGCCAGACCAGGTCGTCCTCGTGGAATCCGCCGGCATCCGTCTGCTGGTCGTATCGGGTCTTCATTCGGTCGGTCTTGATCCGCAGATTCCTCCTCGCGAACGCGTGTACGTCCTCCAGTTGGTCGACCAGTTCTTGACAATACTGGCTTACCGGGATCGGATCATTCCCAGGTCGGCCGAAGGCAAGATCGACAGGTAGACGGAGCTCCCTCCCAAACATGGCCCGGGCTGGTGTGCACCCGGTGACTTCATGCACGGCGGCGCGGTAGGCCAGGAGAAATAGTGGAAGATGCTTGTCCCAATCCCTCTGGTGCTCGCTGACGACTATTCGGAGATGGTTCTCGACGGTGCGATTGAATCGCTCTACCATCCCGTCGGACTGAGGGTGTAGCGGCGTTGCCTTGTCTTCCGGATTCCCAGCAGCTGGCATAGGTTCTGGAACACCTGCGACTCGAAGTTCCTCCCTTGGTCGGAGTGCAGCTCCAGGGGTACTCCGTACCGGCTGACGAATTCCTTCACCAGGGTCTCTGCGATCGTCGCGGCTTCTTGGTTAGGGAGCGCATACGCCTCCGGCCATTTGGTAAAGTAGTCGCCGACGACCAATATGTAGCGGTTCCCTGCCTCGCTTAACGGGAATGGCCCAGCAACATCGATGGCCACTCTCTCCATGGGGCCGCCCACGTTGTAGGTCTTCAGTGGACCCCGTCGTCTTCGTCCTGGGCCCTTGCTGGCTGCGCAATCGTGGCACCTCGCGCAGTGGTTCTCCACGTCTGTTCGGCAGCCGATCCAGTAGAACCGCTCTCTCAGCTTCTCCAGGGTCTTCTTTATCCCTAGGTGTCCACCAGATGATCCTCCATGGACTTCCTTCAGGACTTCCTCCGTCATAGCCTTTGGAACGACGACTTGTTCCCGAGATGTCTTCCCGTCGGTGCTCTCCCAGGTACGGCAGATGAGGCCATCCCTTACAATCAGCGAGTCCCACTGTGCCCAGTAGGACTTAAACTTTGGGCTGCAGTCACTCACAATGTTCCACCCGGGTCTGGGGACACAGGCCCTCTTCCATTCGGCTATCAGTCCCAGGTCACCATCTTCTGCTTGTGCCCGCGTGAAAGATTCGCGGCTCCAGTTCCCTTGAAGTACCACAGTAGTCCGTCGGCACTGTATCCCGTTGTTCTCCTCCCTTCGGGCACAGAAGGTGCAGTCTTCGGGGCACGGTCTTCGTGACAGGGCGTCAGCGTTAGAATGCAGTTGGCCTTTCCTGTGCTGAATCTCAAAGTTGTACTGTTGAAGCCTCTCTAACCACCGCGCGAGTTGACCCTCGGGCTGCTTGAAGTTCAGGAGCCACCGCAGGGATGCATGGTCGGTCCTGATGAGAAATTCTTGCCCGTACAGGTGCTTGTGGAAGTGTTCAATGGTCTTCACTATGGCGAGCAGCTCCTTCCTGGTGACGCAGTAGTTCCTTTCTTGCTTTGACAAGGCCTTGCTGAAGTAGGCCACTACTCTCTCCTCGCCGTCCACTACCTGCGACAGGATTCCCCCTATGCCAAAGTCGCTGGCATCGGTATCGACGATGAACCTTGTTCCAGGTCTGGGGTAGGCCAGAATAGGCGCGGTGCACAGAGCCTGCTTGAGTTGTTCGAAGGCACTGTGGCATTCTGCTGTCCACGTGAAGAGTTGGTCCTTCTCAGTCAGGCGATGTAAAGGTTTGGCGATGTCGGCGAATCCCCTCACGAAGCGACGGTAATAAGTGCAGAGTCCCAGGAAGCTTCGTAGTTGGGACTTGTCCTTCGGAACTGGCCACTCCCTCACAGCTGCGGTCTTCTCTGGGTCGGTGCGCACCCCTTCCTCGGAGACGATATGCCCAAGGTACTGGACCCGCTTCTGGAAGAGCTGACACTTCTTGGGGCTCAACTTCAGCTGGGCAGCCCGTAGCTTCAACAAGATCTCCTTCAGGTTGCTGTAGTGCTCCTCGAAGCTTCTCCCCAGAACGATGACGTCGTCTAGGTAGACCAGGCAGGTCTTCCAGTGTAGTCCCCTCAGAATGGGCTCCATTAGCCTTTCGAAGGTCGCAGGGGCGTTGCACAGACCGAATGGCATGACGGTGAACTGCCAGAGCCCGCTGCCCACAGAGAACGACGTTTTCTCGCGGTCCTTAGGGTGGACCTCCACCTGCCAGTAGCCACTCTTCAAATCCAAGGTGGAGAACCATCTTGACCCTGATATGGTGTCCAGCGTGTCGTCGATCCGGGGTAGGGGGTTGCTGTCCTTCTTCGTGACGTCGTTCACCCGCCTGTAGTCCACGCAAAACCTGGTGGAACCGTCCTTCTTCTTCACAAGCACGACCGGAGAACTCCAAGGACTATGTGATGGCTCGATCACCCCTTGCTCCTTCATCTCTTCTACCATCCGGTCGACTTCGGCTTGCTTGGCGAGCGGGACACGTCGGAATGGGGCCCTAATCGGTGCGCTGTCCCCAACGTCGATTCTGGGCTGGACCAAGCTTGTCCTGCCGAAGTCTTTGCTCCCCACGGAGAAGACATCCTGGAATTCGCGTAGCAGGTCCTGAAGTTGGTGTGATTGTTCCTCGCCTAAATGGTCCTGGGATCCTTGGTACAGCTTCTGTAGTTCTTCTGGCAGTGTGCGTCTTCTTCGGTTGTCCGTCTGTAGGTGTCCGTCCGTCGTGTCGGTGATGTGGGCAATCCAGGTAACGGGCTCGCAGACTACTAGGTTGGTGTCCCGGTGAACCGTAATGTCGTAGTCGTTCAGGTTGGACAGGCGGACGTACGGCCGAGACGTCGTGTTGATGAGGGTCTTGGCAACTAGCAATCCTTTTGTCTGGATAACCTCATATTTTGGCTCGATGACAGCCGCCACTCCCTCAGCAGTTCCGTCGACAATTATGGCGGCGCTGACCTCCGTCCTGGCAGGAACGATGACGTCCTCTCTCAGCCTTACTCGTCGTGCGGTGACGGCCTCGTGTGCTGGTTGCAAAGCAAGTTCCTCACCTCCGAAGTGCAGAGTGTTGGTACTCAGGTCCAAGATGATGTTGTTCTGGTCCAGGAAGTCCAGTCCGATGATCACTTCGTTTGATACGTCAGCCACAAGCACTGGATGCTTTATCACCCGTCGACCAATGACGAACTCCAGTGATGCTTCGCCATGTACCGGTGCGGTCTCTCCGGTCGCGGTTATTAGCTGGAGGTTCCTTTGTGTGGGTTGCACTCTCCACTTCGGGATCACAGTGGGATTGACGATGGTCCTCGATGCTCCCGTGTCGATCAGCATGGGCCAGCTCACTCCGTTGATGACTCCGTCGACCATCAGGCTGCTATTGTCCCTCCGTAACTTCGTCACACGCACTTGGACTGCCGGGGCTTGACGACTGTCACAAGCCAACCTTTGCCCCCCAAGGCTGGCTAATACTCGTTTCCCTGGGCCGCGCGGTTTTCAGACGACTGATTTCCCGTCGGATACCCTCGGCGTCGGCGATCACCGCAGTCCTTGCTCAGGTGGCCTTTCTTACCGCAGGCCCAGCAGGTCGGTAGTCCTCTTCCAGGCCGCCTCTCCGGTTGTCTTCCGGCTGTGTCGTTGCTGGTGGTGCCGCGACTATCGAAGAAACGGCTTAGCGCCTCCATCAATTCGTCGGCCAGGGGCTTGGTCTCGTTGGTTTTTGCTGGTTCATCGACGTCCACTTGACGCACCCGCGCGTGCATTCTGGATGCCTGTTTTGCCGTCTCGAATTCAAGTGGGTGGCTCAGCGCATCTGCCAGGGTCTTATTGCGCGCGAGTCGCAGCGCCTGTTGAGTGTCCGAGTCCCGTTGCCCGTCGGTGAAAGTTTGCGTCGCTATCTGCTCCAGAAAGTCAGCCCGCGCTGTTGGGTAGGCGAGCCTTACGAGGCGTGCGATGTCCATCTCGAACTCCTGCAGGGTTTCCGCGTTCTTCTGTACCCGGGTCCGGAGCTGCATCAGGTAGGCCTGCTGAAGATGGCTATCTCCATATCGGGACTCCATATGGGCGATCAGTGCAGCGTAGTCCTGGGATCCAGTCGGGATGGCCTGAAGGACGTTAAGGGCGTCGCCTCTCAGCGCTACAATGAGAGCTGTAGCCTTTTCTGTGTTGTTCCAGTTATTTATGGAACAGGCTGCCTCGAACTGACGTAAGTAGGTGCTCCACGGGACCTTTCCGTCGAAGGTTGGGGGCGTCACTCTGCTATGTCCCGTTCCTGATATTCCCGGTGTAACGGTGGGTGGGCGTTGGCGCAGCTCAGAAACTTCCTCTCGTAGAGCGTTGAATTTCTCTTCCACTCCCGTCAGTGGGCGTTGGTGCAGCTCGGCAACTTCCACTTGTAAGGCGTTGAATTTCTCCTCCACCCCCATCAGCGGTCGTTGGCACAGCTCGGCAACTTCCACTTGCAAGGTGTTGAATTTCTCCTCCACCCCCATCAGCGGGCGTTGGCGCAGCTCAGCAACTTCCACTTGCAAGGCGTTGAATTTCTCCTCCACCCCCATCAGCGGGCGTTGGCGCAGCTCGACAACTTCCACTTGTAAGGCGTCGAACTTCTTTTCCACTGCTGCGACTTCCTCACGTAGGCCCTGTTCTAATTTCCTTTGGCTCTCCTCTAATTTCGTCAGCAGACACTCTTCCAGATTTTTCTGGCCATCCAGAAATTTGGCGGTTAGGTCCTCTGCTAACTTATTCTGGCCGTCTTCCTTCTTCTTCTGGCCGTCTTCCATTTTGGCATTTAGGTCATCCTTCAGGTCCTTGGCTAATTTCTTCTGGCCGTCTTCCATGCCAGTTAACTTTTCTAGCAATGCTGCCAATTTCTCCTCCATTTTAGTTGTTTGTCTTGTAAAGGGCATGCACCCACAGGAAAATTAGAGAAAATGACCTGCTCGGGTTTTGAAACCAGGACCGTCAGGTGTTGTGCTTGAGTTCGTAATCCGGCTTCTGACACCAGTTGTTACGTGCCACCCCCTAGTGGCACTTTTGTTAACTGGATTACGGTGGGGGGTACAAAGCACAACACCAATTACTGCTTAAAAGAAATAATTAACTTTATTGTGGCCAGAAAATTACACTAATCAGCAAATACAAGCAATTAGGAGCCTTACTCCAGTTTCCTCAAGTCTCTTCCTTATGCGCTCTTGGTCCCTTTCACTTGCAACAGACCACAGAAGTTAATCCGTCCTAATGAGTCCGGTGGCCTTGACAGAAGCTACCTGCCCCTCTTCCTCAGGTACAACAAATACAGTTACTTACGAGCACTTGATGTACGCTGTTCATAAGCTGGGAGAAACAATGCCACTGGATTTCGTAACTCGCACAGCACTTCGTCACCACACTTCTGTCGCACACGATAATCGCTCGCACTAGCTCGTAAAACACAACAACCACAACTGCTTCACGGGTCACTCTTATATAGCAGGCCGGTGACTCAATAAATGCTTCTAGATCCATCCAGGGCCCATGGCTTCTCGAGGTTTCCAGCGCTGGTCCAGTCACGAAGATTCTGGACTATCCCTTTGTCCTAGTAGCCCTGTTGCATAAGGCGCGCGCAATACAGGAGGCAGGGCACAGCCCAGCCCTGGGGCAGTTGTGACTCATGCGGCGAGTGATGACACAATCTCACAGCCGTAACAATATATTTCGTATGTAACACTATTTGTATACACTGAATCCTCTCGAAGTCGCCGGACCCCTGAATATGCTACAAAGTGTCATTTCCAGGCATTGGAAACGATTTCGAGACACTGGAGATGTTAGTCGTAGGCCAGTACCAGGTCGACCAAGATTAACCATCCCACAGCAGGACCGATATCTGGCCTTAACCGACCGACAAAATCGGAGTGCACCTGCAAGACAATTGTTGGCGGAGCTTGCAGCCGTCTCAGGGGTTGCCATTTTTCGACAAAATGTGTACCGGAGGCTCAGAACAGCAGGGCTATTTGCCAGATGTCCAGCGGTGTGCGTCCTGCTCACTCCAGCACAGAGAAGGGCCCGTTTACTGTGGAGCCATCAACGTCGAAACTGGACCATGAATGAATGGAGGCATGTGGTCCTCACAGCTGATATGATGATGATAATTGTTGTTTTAAGGGGCCTAAAATCGAGGTTATCGGCCTTCTCACAGATGAATCTCGCTTCAGTTTGCAGAACGATTCCCGTCGCACATAAATCTGGAGATAAACGGGTAGCCGATACAACCACAGGAACATCGTGGAATGGGACCAGTATGGTGGTGGTGTCATCATGGTGTGGGGCGGCATCATGTTGAATGGGCGTACGGACCTGCACATCTTCAAGGGTGGTCCGAGGAACACTTGTGAACGCTCGGAGATACAGGGATGAGTTACTGGGACCACATGTTCGACTCTTCAGAGCTGCGGTTGGTCCAGACTTCCCCTTAATAAACGATAATGCCCAACCGCACCGCGTTGTTCTGGTGGATGCATTTCCTGCTGGTAAGACATTGATCGCATGGACTGGCCTGGGATATATTGGGGAGACGAATTGCATCCCGTTAGCCTCCACCAAGGACCCTTCAAGACCTTCGCATTGCCCTTCCGGAGGAATGGGATCGACTGCCACGAGAGCATTTGATAGAGAGCATGCCACGTCACTGCGAAGCATGTGAGGCCGTTAGTGGTACCCATACATCCTATTAACAACATATTTTGTTGTAGAAGACATTGCCAAGTTTTTTAGTTGTCAAAGGTTTACCTTATGTATCAGAACCTTTCTGGCCCTGTTTTTTTGGACAAGTTGTGTGACATATGGTGTGTGATTCGGCTTCCATTTGTTCAGCAATCCGTCTGACATTCCTATCAAGCGTTTTGGCCTCGTTTAGTGATTATGCTTAACTTTTGGACACTAGTGTAACATGAGGCCAGGAAAAATACACTTAACATAAATACTCAAAGAACTTATAAGCGAAGTTCTAATCCTGAGAGGTCTACGATGAAGAACAGAGAAAAACGCCGTGATACGTATAAATAAAGTCAGAAAATTATCAGATCAGTATTTATGAATGATAAGCCCAGTAGTGCAATTGATAAGGAAACACTACGATTCATTCATTTCACATTTCCCTAACCCCAATGACAATATTGTTACGTGCCACCCCCTAGTGGCACTTTTGTTAACTGGATTACGGTGGGGGTACAAAGCACAACACCAATTACTGCTTAAAGAAATAATTAACTTTATTGTGGCCAGAAAATTACACTAATCAGCAAATACAAGAAATTAGGAGCCTTCTCCAGTTTCCTCAAGTCTCTTCCTTATGCGCTCTTGGCCCCTTTCACTTGCAACAGACCACAGAAGTTAATCCGTCCTAATGAGTCCGGTGGCCTTGGCAGAAGCTACCTTCCCCTCTTCCTCAGGTACAACAAATACAGATACTTACGAGCACTTGATGTACGCTGTTCACAAGCTGGGAGAAACAATGTCACAGGATTTCGTAACTCGCACAGCACTTCGTCACCACACTTCTGTCGCACAAGATAATCGCTCGCACTAGCTCCTAAAACACAGCAACAACCACTGCTTGACGGGTCACTCTTATATAGCCGGCCGGTGACTCAATAAATCTTCTAGATCCATCCAGAGTCCACGGCTTCTCGAGGTTTCCAGCGCTGGTCCAGTCACGAATGTTCTGGACTATCCCTTTGTCCTAGTAGCCCTGTTGCATAAGGCGCGCGCAATACAGGAGGCAGGGCACAGCCCAACCCTGGGGCAGTTGTGACTCACGCGGCGACTGATGACACAAACTCACAGCCGTAACACCACCCCCTTCCTAAAAAGGCTGATCGTCCCGATCAATCATTGGTCCGTCTGTGTCCCTCCGTAGGCTGCCAGGCGATCTCGATGCACGATCTTCATCTTCGCCCTCGGGCTCCGCTGGATCCTGTAGACGACATCGTTGATCCGTTTCACGACTCGGTACGGGCCCTCCCAGGACTTCTGCAGTTTGGATGACAGGCCTTTCTTCCGTAATGGGTTGAAGAGCCAGACCAGGTCGTCCTCGTGGAATCCGCCGGCATCCGTCTGCTGGTCGTATCGGGTCTTCATTCGGTCGGTCTCGATCCGCAGTTTCCTCCTCGCGAACGCGTGTACGTCCTCCAGTTGGTCGACCAGTTCTTGACAATACTGGCTTACCGGGATCGAATCATTCCCAGGTCGGCCGAAGGCAAGATCGACAGGTAGACGGAGCTCCCTCCCAAACATGGCCCGGGCTGGTGAGCACCCGGTGGCTTAATGCACGGCGGCGCGGTAGGCCAGGAGAAATAGTGGAAGATGCTTGTCCCAATCCCTCTGGTGCTCGCTGACGACTATTCGGAGATGGTTCTCGACGGTGCGATTGAATCGCTCTACCATCCCGTCGGACTGAGGGTGTAGCGGCGTTGTCCTTGTCTTCCGGATCCCCAGCAGCTGGCATAGGTTCTGGAACACCTGCGACTCGAAGTTCCTCCCTTGGTCGGAGTGCAGCTCCAGGGGTACTCCGTACCGGCTGACGAATTCCTTCACCAGGGTCTCTGCGATCGTCGCGGGTTCTTGGTTAGGGAGCGCATACGCCTCCGGCCATTTGGTAAAGTAGTCGCTGACGACTAATATGTAGCGGTTCCCTGCCTCGCTTAACGGGAATGGCCCAGCAACATCGATGGCCACTCTCTCCATGGGGCCGCCCACGTTCTAGGTCTTCAGTGGACCCCGTCGTCTTCGTCCTGGGCCCTTGCTGGCTGCGCAATCGTGGCACCTCGCGCAGTGGTTCTCCACGTCTGTTCGGCATCCGATCCAGTAGAACCGCTCTCTCAGCTTCTCCAGGGTCTTCTTTATCCCTAGGTGTCCACCAGATGATCCTCCATGAACTTCCTTCAGGACTTCCTCCGTCATAGCCTTTGGAACGACGACTTGTTCCCGAGATGTCTTCCCGTCGGTGCTCTCCCAGGTACGGCAGATGAGGCCATCCCTTACAATCAGCGAGTCCCACTGTGCCCAGTAGGACTTAAACTTTGGGCTGCAGTCACTCACAATGTTCCACCCGGGTCTGGGGACACAGGCCCTCTTCCATTCGGCTATCAGTCCCAGGTCATCATCTTCCGCTTGCGCCCGCGTGAAAGATTCGCGGCTCCAGCTCCCTTGAAGTTCCACGGTAGTCCTTCGGCACTGTATCCCGGTGTTCTCCTCCCTTCGGGCACAGAAGGTGCAGTCTTCGGGGCACGGTCTTCGTGACAGGGCGTCAGCGTTAGAATGCAGTTGGCCTTTCCTGTGCTGAATCTCAAAGTTGTACTGTTGAAGCCTCTCTAACCACCGCGCGAGTTGACCCTCGGGCTGCTTGAAGTTCAGGAGCCACCGCAGGGATGCATGGTCGGTCCTGATGAGAAATTCTTGCCCGTACAGGTACTTGTGGAAGTGTTCAATGGTCTTCACGATGGCGAGCAGCTCCTTCCTGGTGACGCAGTAGTTCCTTTCTGGCTTTGACAAGGCCTTGCTGAAGTAGGCCACTACTCTCTCCTCGCCGTCCACTACCTGCGACAGGATTCCCCCTATGCCAAAGTCGCTGGCATCGGTATCGACGATGAACCTTGTTCCAGGTCTGGGGTAGGCCAGAATAGGCGCGGTGCACAGAGCCTGCTTGAGTTGTTCGAAGGCACTGTGGCATTCTGCTGTCCACGTGAAGAGTTGGTCCTTCTCAGTCAGGCGATGTAAAGGTTTGGCGATGTCGGCGAATCCCCTCACGAAGCGACGGTAATAAGTGCAGAGTCCCAGGAAGCTTCGTAGTTGGGACTTGTCCTTTGGAACTGGCCACCCCCTCACAGCTGCAGTCTTCTCTGGGTCGGTGCGCACCCCTTCCTCGGAGACGATATGCCCAAGGTACTGGACCCGCTTCTGGAAGAGCTGACACTTCTTGGGGCTCAACTTCAGCTGGGCAGCCCGTAGCTTCAACAAGATCTCCTTCAGGTTGCTGTAGTGCTCCTCGAAGCTTCTCCCCAGAACGATGACGTCGTCTAGGTAGACCAGGCAGGTTTCCAGTGTAGTCCCCTCAGAATGGACTCCATTAGCCTTTCGAAGGTCGCAGGGGCGTTGCACAGACCGAATGGCATGACGGTGAACTGCCAGAGCCCGCTGCCCACAGAGAACTCCGTTTTCTCGCGGTCCTTAGGGTGGACCTCCACCTGCCAGTAGCCACTCTTCAAATCCAAGGTGGAGAACCATCTTGACCCTGATATGGTGTCCAGCGTGTCGTCGATCCGGGGTAGAGGGTAGCTGTCCTTCTTCGTGACGTCGTTCACCCGCCTGTAGTCCACGCAGAACCTGGTGGAACCGTCCTTCTTCTTCACAAGCACGACCGGAGGACTCCAAGGACTATGTGATGGCTCGATCACCCCTTGCTCCTTCATCTCTTCTACCATCCGGTCGACTTCGGCTTGCTTGGCGAGCGGGACACGTCGGAATGGGGCCCTAATCGGTGCGCTGTCCCCAACGTCGATTCTGTGCTGGACCAAGCTTGTCCTGCCGAAGTCTTTGCTCCCCACGGAGAAGACATCCTGGAATTCGCGTAGCAGGTCCTGAAGTTGGCGTGATTGCTCCTCGCCTAAATGGTCCTGGGATCCTTGGTACAGCTTCTGTAGTTCTTCTGGCAGTGTGCGTCTTCCTCGGTTGTCCGTCTGCAGGTGTCCGTCTGTCGTATCTGTGATGCGGGCAATCCAGGTAACGGGCTCGCAGACTCCTAGGTTGGTGTCCCTGTGAACCGTGATGTCGTAGTCGTTCAGGTTGGACAGGCGGACGTACGGCCGAGACGTCGTGTTGATGAGAGTCTTGGCAACTAGCAATCCTTTTGTCTGGATGTCCTCATATTTTGGTTCGATGACAGCCGCCACTCCCTCAGCTATTCCGTCGACAATTACGGCAGCGATGACTTCCGTCCTGGCGGGAACGATGACGTCTTCTCTCAGCCTTACTCGTCGTGCGGCGACGGCCTCGTGTGCTGGTCGCAAAGCAAGTTCCTCCCTTCCGAAGTGCAGAGTGTTGGTACTCAGATCCAAGATGATGTTGTTCTGGTCCAGGAAGTCCAGTCCGATGATCACTTCATTTGATACGTCAGCCACAAGCACTGGATGCTTTATCGCCCGTCGACCAATGACGAACTCCTGTGATGCTTCGCCATGTACCGGTGCGGTCTCTCCGGTCGCGGTTATTAGCTGGAGGTTCCTTTGTGTGGGTTGCACTCTCCACTTCGGGATCACGGTGGGGCTGACGATGGTCCTCGATGCTCCCGTGTCGATTAGCATGGGCCAGCTCACTCCGTTGATGACTCCGTCGACCATCAGGCTGCTTTTATCCCTCCGTAACTGCGTCACACGAACTTGGACTGCCGGGGCTTGACGACTGTCACGAGCCAACCTTCGCCCCTCATGGCTGGCTGATACTTGCTTTCCTGGGTCGCGCGGTTTCCCTAAGACGGACTGTCCCGACGGAAACTCTTGGCGGCGGCGATCACCGCAGTCCTTGCTCAGGTGGCCTCTCTTACGGCAGGTCCAGCAGGTTGGTAGTCCTCTTCCGGGCCGCCTCACCGGATGTCCTTCGGCTAAGTTTTTGTTGGTGGTACTGCGACTCTTGAAGAACCGGCCTAGCACCTCCATCAGTTCATCGGCCAGGGGCTTGGTCTTGTTGGCTTGGGCTGGTTCGTCAACGTCCACCTGACGCACCCGCGCGCACATTCTAGATACCTGCTTTGCCGTCTCGAACTCAAGTGCGTGGCTCAGCGCATCTGCCAGGGTCTTATTGCGCGCGAGACGCAGCGCCTGTTGAGTGTCCGAGTCCCGTAGCCCGTCGGTGAAAGTCTGCGTCGCTATCTGCTCCAGAAATTCGGCCGGCGCTGTTGGGTAGGCGAGCCTTACGAGGCGTGCGATGTCCATCTCGAACTCCTGCAGGGTTTCCGCGTTCTTCTGTACCCGGGTCCGGAGCTGCATCTGGTAGGCCTGCTGAAGATGGCTATCTCCATATCGGGACTCCATATGGGCGATCAGTGAAGCGTAGTCCTGGGATCCAATCGGGATGGCCTGAAGGACGTTAAGGGCGTCACCTCTCAGCGCTACAATGAGAGCTGTAGCCTTTTCTGTGTTGTTCCAGTTATTTATGGAGCAGGCCGCCTCGAACTGACGTAAGTAGGTGCTCCACGGGACATTTCCGTCGAAGGTTGGGGGCGTCACTCTCCTATGTCCCGTTCCTGATATTCCCGGTGTAACGGTGGGCGGGCGTAGGCGCAGCTCGGCAACTTCCTCTTGTAGGGCTTTGACTCTCTCATCCACCCCGGTCGGCGGGCGTCGGCGCAGCTCGACGACTTCCTCTTGTAGGGCTTTGAATCTATCTTCCATCCCTGTCGGCGGGAGTCGGCGCAGCTCAGCAAATTCCTTTCGTAGAGCGTTGAATCTCTCTTCCACCCCCATCAGCTGTCGTTGGCACAGCTCGGCAACTTCCACTTGCAAGGCGTTGAATTTCTCCTCCACCCCCATCAGCGGGCGTTGGCGCAGCTCGGCAACTTCCACTTGCAAGGTGTTGAACTTCTCCTCCACTGCCGCGACTTCTTCACGTAGGCCCTGTTCTAATTTCCTTTGGCTCTCCTCTAATTTCGTCAGCAGACACTCTTCCAGATTTTTCTGGCCATCCAGAAATTTGGCGGTTAGGTCCTCTGCTAACTTATTCTGGCTGTCTTCCATCTGCTTCAGGTCCTCCGCTAACTTATTTTGGCCTTCTTCTAATTTGGAAGTTAGGTCCTCTGCTAACTTATTTTGGCTGTCCTTCATGTCCTCTGCTAACTTCTTCTGGCCATCCTCCATATTCTTCTGGCCATCCTCCATCTTGGTTTCCATGCCATTTAACTTTTCTAGCAGTGCTGCCAATTTCTCCTCCATTTTAGTTGTTTGTCTTGTAAAGGGCATGCACTCACAGGAAAATTAGAGAAAATGACCTGCTCGGGTTTTGAAACCAGGACCGTCAGGTGTTGTGCTTGAGTTCGTAATCCAGCTTCTGACACCAGTTGTTACGTGCCACCCCCTAGTGGCACTTTTGTTAACTGGATTACGGTGGGGGTACAAAGCACAACACCAATTACTGCTTAAAGAAATAATTAACTTTATTGTGGCCAGAAAATTACACTAATCAGCAAATACAAGCAATTAGGAGCCTTCTCCAGTTTCCTCAAGTCTCTTCCTTATGCGCTCTTGGCCCCTTACACTTGCAACAGACCACAGAAGTTAATCCGTCCTAATGAGTCCGGTGGCCCTTGGCAGAAGCTACCTGCCCCTCTTCCTCAGGTACAACAAATACAGTTACTTACGAGCACTTGATGTACGCTGTTCACAAGCTGGGAGAAACAATGTCACAGGATTTCGTAACTCGCTCAGCACTTCGTCACCACACTTCTGTCGCACAAGATAATCGCTCGCACTAGCTCGTAAAACACAGCAACAACCACTGCTTGACGGGTCACTCTTATATAGCCGGCCGGTGACTCAATAAATCTTATAGATCCATCCAGAGTCCACGGCTTCTCGAGGTTTCCAGCGCTGGTCCAGTCACGAATGTTCTGGACTATCCCTTTGTCCTAGTAGCCCTGTTGCATAAGGCGCGCGCAATACAGGAGGCAGGGCACAGCCCAGCCCTGGGGCAGTTGTGACTCACGCGGCGACTGATGACACAAACTCACAGCCGTAACAATATTAAACAGGAATACATCTCATCGCTCAATGATACTGAGAGAATCACTTCAGACGATACATGCGTGACAACTACTGTATAAGCAAGGAAGAAATATCTGTCTCGAAAAATACGATACAATCTGATGCTGCCCCGGGTCCTGATCACGTCTTATCAAGGATGGAATGGCGATAGAAATTATCGCCACAAGTATGCTGAAGGCGGTGCACGATTCTGCTAGCTTTCAGACAGCCAGAACGGTTTGGATACAACCTAGTTCCGAGTTTAATAACAACGATCATTCAATTATAGTCTACTGTACTCCGTGCCCATGCATTTAAGAGAAAGTAGGCTATATGTTCTTTGCTGAATATCTTGTTGTGTCTTATTCCTGTAAAAATAATTTTAAAATTTGCACTCTTTTGTATTTTATGTGTGTATAAATCCATTTAGATACTATTTTATAATTCGCAGTGAGGCACACCAGTGCGTTGTGAATGCCACACCGCCTCCTAGGTCTACATCTGATTCGTTTACCCTCTACCTACAGTCAAACTCATTAACCTCCCAGGCAATCTCTCCTCCCCCATTCTTTTCACTCGACTCCACCATCCGAGTCGGTCAAATATTTTAAAAAATTATAGGCTTATGTATCTATTTAGATCTGTGTCATCCTGGAAGTCTAATTCTGTCAATAGTTAGACTGTTTTCCTTCTAATACTGGTAACCACCCAACATAACATATACCATTCCTCAATTTTGGATAATGTATGAGCTTAATATCGCAGTATATGGGAACCTAATGTCATCTGTGGGTAGTTCATGACAAAAAAAGCTGTCATATATTATAACTTATTACTGGCTCTTCGAATACACAGTTAAGTAGACAATGTTGTCTTTAGTGCCCACGTAAGCACCCAGTGTACTTAAAATGAAGCATTAAAACAGTATGCCAACAAGTATATCTTCTGGGATGCAGGGGTATGTATTGAAACTCCTGCATTGAAATTCCTAGGTTTGATTCCTTGCTCTGGCAAGACATTTTGAACGGGGTTCACTCAGTCCAGAGAGGACAACTGTGAACCGGTGTTTCTTTTAAATCCTACCTCAGATTTGCTAGAAGTAGTATGTATAAGTTAACTATTTAACATTGTTAATTAATAATAGAAGCTTGGGACCCGCCATCTTGGGCACAGAAGCTCAGCATGCTACCCACTACGCCACCGAAGCCGCTACAAACCCAGGTGCAAAAGTTTGTCCCGAGCACTAAATCAAATAAACAGCAATATTTTATTGTTGATATAATTGTCACTGCTGTTTCATTTAGGGGCTTGGACAGTTTAGTCTCGTGTACATCGGGTGTGTGCAGAATTAGTCAGAAAAGCAGTGATATTGAGGCGTCTCCAATAGTGTGTGTAGTTATAATCATGGTGCGGAGTTTTAGTACGTAAACAGTGCTATCAGATTAGTATCGCACGGAGTTGAGATGACGCATGTCGTATGAACTGCCAGTCGTCCACTACAGACGATTAGGCGGCTTCGGTATTGTAGTGGGTAGCATGCTGAGCTTTTATGCCCAAGGTCGCGGGTTCAAGCCATACCGAAGCCGTCGGATTTTTTAAGAACTTTAAAAATCCCTCAGTATGCCTTCCTTCGGAGGGGAAGTAAAACCGGCGGTCCCATGTCATAGATTTATGGCATGTGAAAGAAGCATCCACTAACTAAACTTGTGTGAAGCAAAAATGTGTATGCTCGGTTTGATTAATGCTCTGAAGTTGCAACGTTCGTCACCAGGCACTGGTTGCGATGGCATCTAGTAGTAGCCAAATTCATAGCTAGGTATCGTGGACGGTAGCATTTGGTAGCGAAAGTAGGATCTACTTGAATTTATCGTCTGCAGTCCTTACTTGAATTAAAAACAGATAACACACACTAATACAGCCATCACAATTAACACCGGTTATATCAGACAGATTCTACACACCCCCAAAGTACACGGGGCTACATTACCACGTTATCGCAGCCCCTAAACTAAGGAACCAACCACAACAGACGACGAACCATGCGATCAGTCCATTTGTCCGCTGTACGTCACAGGAGGAGCTTCCACCTGCCCTGAAGTACGGTGCGTTCTAACTGTATTGCACACGTGCTGGTTATAATTGACTCTACTGTAGGATTGCGAAGGAGGCGACCGTTTCCTTAAGTTAGCAATTATTTCGGCATTAGCCTGGAATAGAAGTGAGAAACCACGGAAAACCCCTTCCACTGTAGGATGGTTGGTTTCTCAGTTTAGGGGCTGCGAAAACGCGGTCATGTAACCCCGTGTACTTTGGGTGTGTGTAGAATTTGTCTGAGAGCCGGTGTTAATTGTGATGGCTGTATTATTGTATGCTATCTGTGATTCAGGTAGAAGGACTGCAGACGATTTTTTTTCAAGTAGTTCCTACTTTTTCTACCAAATGCTACCGTCCACGACACCTAGCTGCGGGCGAGCCCACTAAATGCCATCACAGTCAGCACCTGGCGGCGAACGTTGGAACTATTATAGCGTTATCAAACTAACCTACACATTTTAGCTTCTACAAGTGTAGTTAGTGGAAGGTTCTTTTCATGCCATAAATCTATGACATTGGACCACCGGCTTTTCTTCTCCTCCGAAGGAAGGCAAACTGAGCGATTTGTAACGTTCTTAAAAACCCGACAACTTCAGCCGGGTTTGAACCATTGATTTTGGGCATAGAAGCTCAGCATGCTACCAACTACGCCACCGAAGCCACTCTACTGTAGGATGGCTGAGGTGGGTCGAAGCTACTACTTCTCAGTTTTACCTCACGAGGCTGAATGTTACCCATTTCATCCAGGTCCTCGTGTAGTAGCTAGCGTTCTTGGATCTTGCCTCGGCGGCCCTGATTCGATTTCCGCTCTTCCAAGAAATGTAATTCTGGTCTGAGAGCTGGAACGGGGTACACTCAGCCTCGTGAGGCAAAACTGAGAAGAAGTGGGTTCAATTCCTATCTCAGCCACCCAGGAAGAGGTTATCCGTGGTTTCCCACTTCCACTCAAGGAAAATGATAGGATGGTTCCTTACGTAAGGCCACGGCAGCCTCCTCCCCAATCCTTGCCTGAATTACTAATATACACACTACCGCACACGTCACAATAACACAGGTTATCAGACGAATTCTATCTATATATATCTCACCCAAATACATGGAGTAAATGCCCACGATGTCCAAGCCCCTCAAATGAAACAACATCAACAGACAAGTAGGTTTAGTAGGCCTACATGTTTTGGCTAATATGGAAATCGAACACAGGTCCTTCGGGACCAGAACCTCAATCCTCAATATGTATCTTGAGAACTCACAGCAACAACACTTCAATGACTTAACCTAAATGAATTTCATTTAAGCGAAACTTTAAGTATTTACTATCGCAGCTGCAGCAAGCGACAGGTTGAAGCTGGTCGGAGAGGAACGTTATATTTAATAGCTTCACTGAACTATGTGGCAGTAAATGGATAGAGAATACACAGCACAGTGCTCCAAGATGCTTTATGTAGCTTGGCGTCTGCAATTTACGACAAGAATGGTACAAAAGCACCATTAATAACTTCTTGCAATGTCTTCATTCTTAACAGGAGGCTCAAATCTGACACAATGTCCATTACAAAAATTAATGTGTTCTATCAAGATATCTAATGTGATAGTGAATCATTATTGATACTATTAAGACTGTAATAACGTAATGTTCAACGGTGCAGGTAAATATTAATTCACGTCGCGATGTAGTCGTCCTTGTTCAATCGTGCACCATGGCCGCGCGGGCAACTTCAGAAAGTCTCAGGATCACTGGTACGAATCCCATCGCTGAAAGGTACTATCCAGAGTGTGGTTTTTCCACACTTTTTCCTGGAAAATGCCCGGACCTCTTACTACAAGTCCTCGAATACAGTACACTACTACAGTCATTACAGGAACACAGGTTATCAGAGGATTTCAACGCACACCCAGCTACACGGGGATGATGACCAAGATGTCCCAAGCCCCTAAAATGAATAAAAAATATAATTTTAATTATTCTTACGAAAGAAACTCACTAAAGTTACAACGCTAATACCGGGATAATTCAATCGCTTTGCTTGTTTTACTAGTGTATATTTTCCTCACATTGATGACGGAATTTGACAAGGAAGCTTTGTTATATTGAGAATGCTGATGAGTTTTGTTCATATGCTGAATATAAACCCCTGCCTCCTCTTCTAGAAAGGTTGACCACTCTGCACAAATGCACACGGTGAATAAAAATTGCCACGATGTATTGTGGTCCATTCGCGCCATCTGGCCGTGCTAAACTCATTAGCCTACTTTCGATTTTTACATAACATGAAAGTAGACTTATGAGATCAACACAGGGCCAAAAATTGTGTACTCTGCATGTCTGTCCCCCTCCCCCCCCCTATCAATTCAAACACGGAGAAACCGAATTGTACGAAATTTGGTACAGAGGTAGCACTAGCAAAGGGCACCTCAGCATCATATTTTATATCACCGCCATCTTGATGGAAACTTAATGGCGGCCACCCAAATGTTCAAAGCCTGAATCAAATCACGACTAACCTAATCATCTGATCTCTACCAATGTTTGCAACAACATACCTTCATGTAGGAAGTGTCTTTTCACCAAAGTACAATGTCATCAGCCTAATAGTTTGATGATGGCTGCCATGTATGTGTGCAAATCGATCCCCCCTATTAATTCAAACACAACGAAACCAAATCGAACCACCTTTGGTACAGAGGTAGTACTAGCAAGGGACAATTCAGTGTCATGTTGAATATCGCCACCATCATAACGAAAAGGAATGGCGCCCACCCAAATGTTCTGAGCTTAAATCAAATTACGACTAACCTAATCAATTGAACTCTACCACGTTTTGCAACAACATACCGTAATGTGGGAGCGTCTTTTGTCCAAACTACAAGGTCATCCGCCATATAATTTCAAGATGGCGGATGTATGAATCATGCAAGTATTATAGCCAAACCGTAACTTACGATTCAACAACGCCTGGCTTTACCATACACGCTCATCGTACATAGGGAGGTCTAAACTGTCCTCAAGGAAGTGACCGGTAGGATATTAGCATTTTAAAATAGAATATTATTCCGCAGTAGTGATTAATAGTCCAGGCTGATCGTGCCGTATCGTGCTTTTCCGTGCCGTCCCGTTACCATAATGGCGTCTCTGAAAGTCGCAAATGTCGGAGTGTTACCTCCTAATAGACAACGGCCAACTCATTGCAGCTCCTTGACAATTTTCATTCTTCATTACTAGTAGGTATCTTCGATGTTCTGCCCCTTAAAGCAACCAGCACATCCACATACAGTAGATATTTGCCAATCTCTCTGACAAGGTACAGGGCTCCTGTATTTGAATGTATTAACATTTAGAGAACTGCTACTGAGGCTAATGAACCCCTCTTTGCGATGTATAAAATGTTCTGGTTCAAACAACTAATAAACAAAAATGAAAATGACACTAATAACTAAGGCTCGGATAGTTATGTATTTAAATATTTTTATTTCACTAAATATTTTCTATTTATTTACTTATTTTTGCCGTTTTTATAAATAAATACATATTTTGGTGTATTAATTCATAAGTACATATTTCCTATAATTGGTGGTATGTTGTTCTCCTTAGATGACAGCTGCCAACATTTTCGACCCTTGGCAATTCCAGTAATTTGCTTCTCTATTTCATGAATGCACCTTTGTCTCTGTATTGTAGTAGTATTTCAAGACAGGAATTCGCCGGTCATTAAGTACAGCAGGGGGGCTGGAGTCTACAGTCTCATTATGCATCCAATAGTCCTTACCTTGACAGGAAATTTTACTTGAAATTACAGTGGTCTGCGAAACTTGTGGGTTTTGACAGAGTGCTATGAAAGTTTTTAAAGTGGCCTTTTCTTCTGCTCTTTAGAATGAAATTCGAAAACAGCACATACATGATTTCGTATCGCGCATTTGCAGTAAGTATTGTAGGATTCGGAACTGAGGCAAGCCCCGGCCTATTGAGCGGGAACATTATTTGGTCTGTCGACAGGATTGTGGATTATTCAAGCAGCTGGACGATTCAACTATATTTTGAGTAACTGGGGGACATAAATATGATACAATTTTAAGAACATATTTTGGAAGCTTAATACACATTTTTCACTCTTAAGCACATTAATCTATATATATATATATATATAACTCAATGTTTGTTTGTTTGTTTATCTGTTATTTATACAAATCTACACCGTTTCACCGATCTCAGCGGGTAACACTGTCCGGTTTAAATTTCGGACAGACCACTCCATTCCCTGCATTTAGGCCCTTTTGCACAAATGTACACCATTTCACCGATCTAATAACTTGACGGACTTATTGTCGCTAGGCGACAACGACTAACACTGTATCATTATAGTCCGGTAAAATTTGCTAAAGGACACATGAGAAAACTGACCGATGTAATGCTATCCTGTCAGAGAAACATAGTGGCATACATTCCTACATTCACATATCACCATTATGCTGTTTTCATGTGTAGACAGTTGTTATTTCATTTGCGGGGCTTAGACATCGTGGTCATGTTGCCCCGTGTACATGGATGTGTGTGTAGAATTGTTGTGATAACCTGCGTTATTGTGATTGTTGCACTAGCATGTGTAAATTGGAGATAGGATATGGTATTTGAAGCCATTTCTCAGTGTTGCTCAAGGCTTTATTTAATTGTACTATTCTCTATGCATTCGTATACCCTGCGGGTAACACTGTCTACTTTAAATTTCGGACAGACCATTCCATTCCCTGCATTTAGGCCATTTGTCTCAATCCCCCAGGGACTCACATCTTGTGGGACGTGGGTTGGCGACCACCGGGCCCCAGCTAAGTCCGGCATTGCTTCCAGTTACTTGCGCCGGGCTCCTCTCCGTCTTCTTTCCTGTCGACCTCACTTGGTCAACTCTTGTAAATACATATTTCTGAAAAGTTAAGCACACAATTATCCGGGCCCTGCTTATAACTAACCATGACAATTAGCAAACAGAAATGTTATGAATCTTACACTGACTGAGCGAATGTCATGGGATAGTGGGGCACTGATGCGTAGGTGTGTTGTCTGCGCACTGTGCCAGCAGCAGTTATATAGGGGAAGGAGACCTTGTTCACGTGACAGGTGTAACATGCAACGTCGTCGAGAACTGACACCGTTCGAAAGGGGTATGGTGGTCGGTGCCCGACGGATAGAAAGTGTGATTTCGGTAGTGATGCGGGAATTCGGCTTCACGCGGTAAACCATGTTCAGGGTGTATCATGAATGGTTGAATTGCGGGTTTCACCTTCCACAACAGACGAACGACCGGCCGTCCAGCCATCCTCTATGACCGTGACCGGCGACATCTGAGACGGATTGTCAATAGTGACAGAAGGGCAACAGTGCAACAAATCACGGCTCAATTCAAGACAGGCCGTGTTAGACACGTCTCCCAGTAGACAATACGTGGGAACGCGGGTTCCATGGGGGTATGGGAGCCCGCGCCGCACACAGGTGTCACTGTTAACCCAACGTCATCGGACACAACGGCGTGCATTTGTCGCCAATCACCAGGGATGAACACTGGAGCAATGGCGTAACGTGATATGGTCGGACGAGTCACAATTTCAACTGCACCATGCCGATGGGAGGCACCAGACCACATGATTCGATGGATCCCGTCTGCCTCGAAGGTGTGGTCCAGGGCGGTGGTATTTCTGTTATGGTCTGGGGTGCATGCCCCTAGTTGTCCTGGAAGAGACTTTGAATGAACCGCGGTATGTTGAGCTACCAGAGAAGACCCACACGCTATTGGCTGACTATCCCATAATAATAATAATAATATCGCATGGCCTCGGGTGCCGGGTGCAAGATTTGTTATTTGACGCCAAGAGGGCAGCTTGCATGTCGAATTTTGACGTTCATTGGAGCGCTATGAGAGTTAAGGAGGTTAGATATCTAAGCTCCTTGACACTATAGCGCTTTCTAGTAGAGAAAGGAGGAACTTTGTGTTGGCGGAAAATCCCGAGATTAATTTTGCCATTATGAACTCGGCGTACTGAATTCAAATGGGTTCTTTAACATGCCAACAACATATGACATGCGTGCCGTGATTTTTGTCGCCTTTCAAAAATCACTTACCACGGCCAGGAGCGAATCTGCAAGCTTGGGGTTGGTAGTCCGACACGATAACTACTCACCCACCGTGGTAAGCGGACTATCCCATGGCATTTGCTAAGTCAGTGCGCATCTCATGTCGTGTACAAAAGGAATAATAATACAATAAAATAGACTACAATGAGTAAAGAAATAAGCTACGTATAGCATCATTAAATATATTGTAAAAACATAGTTATGTTGTTGATTTAAGGGGTGGAGCAGCGTCGTCATATCACAAGACTACAGGTTTAATATGAATCACGATGTGGTTTAATATTAACATAAATAGAGGAAGGTACATATAGTGGAAGATTGACGTAATTTCCCGAACTGCTATCAGTTCCACGGAGGTTGTATCCTGGAAACTTTAAAATATTATAAAAAGGGGTGTGTGCTACGGATATATATTGAAGAATTTCGTAGGCTCTTGGACTGTCCATAGGCATACAGGTGGCTTGCTCCGTTTCCTTTCCTCTCGTATGGGCACTAGCGCTGCCACCACACATTATGATGACCTGTGTTTGTTTAGTTTGATGCGAGCAATAACATTTTACTACACAGCGAAGAACCTCATACTGGTTTTAAATAGTGAACGTAAACTCTTAATGGCGCTATTTCTGGTGGTGTAGAACTTGTTCTTCTGAGTGTAACATTATTTATAGTGCTCATAAACATCTAAACAAATCAAGGTTCATATAATTGCACTGCTTTATTATCACACTTAACTGTTGTTGTTATCTCTTTGCGCTAAGAAAGGAGTTAAAAATTAACCCGTATAGGCTAGTGCCACGAGCCGATCTATCGGCCCCGTTTTTATAACCGCTTTTGAAAATTATTTCCAGCCAAACAGTACCGACAGTGACGCTCGTTAAAGCGCAGCGTTAGTTCATGAGGCCAAGTTCTCGGCTGACTCGGTAGACGCGTGTGTTTGAGCACCACCGTCGGCCGTCCTTGAAATGGTTTTCCGTGGTTTCCCATTTTCAACTCCAGGCAAATGCTGGGACGGTACCTTCTGACAGGCCACGGCCGCTTCCTTCCACATACTTGCTCAGTTTCATTCACATTCATTCACTTCATCTCTCATTAGGTTCGCGTCAAGAAGGGCATCCGGCCGTAAAAAGCATCCGACACAAAGACTTCCATCGCATCTCATCCCCGACTCCGTTGGAAAACGGGAATAATAAAGGGTAGATATACATAAAAGGCATACATTTCCAGCCAAACAGTGTTATCACTGTTGTAACCAAGACAACGCGGGAATCACTCTCTCTGGATATATCGATGTGTTAAAGTTCCGAGAATAACTCGATTAGTAATAGGTAGGGACCGGATTCCCAGGGTTTTAGCTATTTGGTTTCCTTACTTCTAAATACCAAAATCACACTCAGAAGAGCCATATTCTTGAATCCTGTAGTGCCTGAAAAACCTTAATGATATGCGAGTACCTCAAATACCTAATTACAGGTTCGTTCCATTTATTGTAGTATATTTGAATTTTTAGCTCATAATGTTTGAAAGTAAATACCGTGTTTACGCTTAAATTGAAACGTTTCAAGGGGTGGTGGGGTTAATTTGGGGTCGTTTCGTGTTATGCACACAAATGGAACACAATCAATTCCTGTGATATACAGGGTGTTTCAAAAATAGGGGGCATAATTTCAGGTATGTATTTGTTATGTGTAGACGATCAAAATAGTTCATTACACATGTGTCCGGAAATGCTTCATTTCCGAGTTATGGCCTTCACAACACTGAACTTTACCGGAACGTCTTTCCGCAGGTCGTTACCGTGAAAGGAGACATTAAGAGTGTAACGATTCTTTTTTTGGGGCACTGCAAAGAGTCTAGTTCATGTGCTTACTGGTTTCTTTGTGGTGGCCCAGTAATGGGTCACAGGGGTCTTTGCTCTCTCTTACTTGTTGCTATGGTTGTTATGTTATGTTTTGAACTATGATTATATTATGTTTTATGATGATTAGGATGTTGTTTGAAAATCATGTTTATGTTTCATGATGTATATGGATATGTATTTATGATATCAGAGATTCTTCTGAGAATGGTTATGTTAGTCAGGCTTGTTTGATAAAAAAAAGTGATATTTATTCTGAGAATGGTTATGAATGCTGAATCAGTTTTATTAAAGTAAAAAGATTTTCTATTGAAAGTTTCTGAAGATAGTATGGTTTAATAAATTTTCCCTTTGTGTGCAAACACCATAAGCGGCCCCCAATTAACCCCACCACCCCTATTGATACGTTACAAGAGGACACTGACGGTTCATTCCGAAGCGAAGGTTACATTCAGTGTTTTGTCTGGCGTTTGTCTGTGTGTCATGTACTCAAACCAGCATCGATGGATAGGTAGAGATGGCCCGATTGCTTAGCCTCCTCGCTCACCTAACCTGAACCCTCTAGATTTCTACTTGTGGGGTCATTTAAAATCATTGGTGTATTAGTCTCCGGTGCCTGATGTGGAAACCCTTCGGAATCGAATCGTGGCATCGTGTGAGGACATACGCAATACTCCGGAACTTTGGGGTTGTGTTCGAAGGTCAATCAGGCGTCTATGTGAGATCTGTATTCAAGCAGGTGGTGGACATTTTGAACATCTTCTGTAAAGACAGTGACCTGCGGAAGAAAATCGTTCCGGTGAATTTCAGTGTTGCGAAGGCCATAACTCAGAAACAAATCATTTCCGGACACATGTTGCAATTAACTATTTTGTTTGTCTACATATAATAAATACATATCTGAAATTATGCCCCCTATTTTTGAATCTCTGGCGTATATATATTTCCTTCACATTTGCCACCCATGTAATTTATACATTTCATCTCATACAATACAAGCATATCTCTACATAATCCAGTCCATTCTCAACAAGCAGATAACCTCTCTCATTATTTCAACAAGAAGAATCTGAACAATCGACTATCATAAAAGGAACATAGAATAATGAAACTTCATCAAAGAGCAAAAGCCCCATGTTACCCATTACTGGAGCACCACAAAGAATACAACATGCACAAGTGCTAGACTCCTTGCAATGCCCCACCAGCAAGAGGTGGCCATACTTCAAACTATATGTTCCTTGAAGAAAAGAACCGTTTCAAGGTCTAGTTGAAAGAAATCCTGCCTGCCAAAATATTAAAGTACTGTTAGCACTTTTCAGCTTATATCTTATTGTTTGGTTATTACTGTCAGAAAAGTGGGGATGAATCTCTTGTTGTTTCCAAGTTCCCTATATTCTAAATAAATAAACTTAATTAAAACAGTCTATATTGTAAAAATCACCTCTGACATCCTTGGTTTTATTGAATTTGTATAATTGACATATTTAAGGAGAGCAAATATTGCTTAAAAGTGTGACGTTCTTGGTTTAATGATAAGAGACGTAGCATTATGTAAAATATTTCCACTCTCGTTGCTATCAGATTTTCTACTAACAATTAGGCATTAATTTTAAGCTTTGCGCATTTTATGTCAACGTCTGCTACACTTTAAACATGAAAACTTATTTGAAAACCTACTCTACCTCTTAAGTTTTTGAAAATCTAAAATGACAATTTAAAAAACCTAAGAAACCGGTTCCTAGTAATAAGTATTCCTTGCAGTCAGTATGAGATCTTTTGAAGTTGTTTTTCTCTACGTTCTTGGACGGAGCTAATTTAGATACTTGGCGATAAAGTATCTAAACTCTTTGAGGAAGAAATGAGTGAGGTTTTGACGCTAAGTGAAGTGTATGAGAGTAAATTTTGAACTGATGACAGCGACTTTGAAAAATTTGAAATACAAATTATTTAAATTAAAAAAATACAAAATTAAACAAATGAAACTTAGTTTTTAATTATTTAGGATCTATCACATTTAAAATATTTACCATCTACGGAAAAACATTCTAAAAAATATAGGTTACGTAGGAGATACTCATAATTTAACGAAATTTGGCTTGTTTCTTTTTAACATAACCACCGATAATAGCTTGACATCAAAAGGATTAAACTGGCAACGGGACCAAACCTCTTGTATTTCTGGCAGATGCGCTAACCCATTATTCATCATCGTTATTATCGTCATCATCATCCTAGGCCAGGGGTTCCCATTAGGAATTTTTCTCGGACCCCCTAAAGCTATCGTAATGTAAGCACGGACCCCCTGCTCCAAAATATTTTAAGTAAAGGCTTAAAATATTTAAATGCCTAATGGGAACATCTGCCTTGGAGTACTGTGCTGTATTATTTGTATGTTAATATGTATTTATTTAATCCTATTATATCATATCAAATTTCTAAGTCGCAAAGGTGGGTAGTGCTACAGACATAAAAATAATAATGCAGTGGTTGAGAGAAAGAGAAGAAACTAGTCCTACAGTATTTATTATCATTTTGTTAACAGCATTAATGTGTAAAAGGGACCGGCGTTCAATGGGACGACGTAACCTATTCTTTCCCGCAATTCTTTCTAGAAGGTCTGGTTGCAATTTCAAAAGCTTCACCCAGAAATCAGTCCCCATTTCTAGTGTCTTTCTATACTTGCTTTTCATTACGCACATTGTGGAAAACGCTTGTTTGCACAAGTAAGTTGTTGCGAATGGATTAATATTTTTTTATTGCCTTATCGATGATTTCCATGTGGTCCTTTCAAGCTGTCACCCAGAAGTCTGCAAGCTTTCTTTTCATTTTCATTTCACCACTTGACGTCAATTCAACGAGTTGGTCTTGTTCCTCCTCCGATAGTAGCTTGATATTTTCAATTTTGGGATTGGAGCTGAATGGGTCTCGAATCCAGCAGTTATCGCCTTCGGGCTAGGGAAAATAATCCCAAAAAGTAGTTGCAAGACTACGAAGATATTCGGTTATATTTTCTTTTACCTCGCAAGGCAAACCTTCGTTAGGTGGCTGCAGAAACGTTTTCAGTGTGGGGAAATAGACATGTGAGCCATTTTGAACCCTGGCTGCCCAAATATTACACTTTTTCCCAATCGCACTGATCTTGTCTTCAGCGCTGAAGATATCAACGTAGTCACCTTGCAAATTCAAATTCAAAACATTCGAGTGATCAAACACGTCAGCTAAGTAAACAGTTCTGCAATGTCAACACAATTCATTGAGGAAATTCTCATATATCGTCCCAAGAAGAAAGATCCGTATCTCATCTTTCAGCTCGAAAAAACTCGATAAGGTCCTGCCCGTTGATAGCCATTGCACTTCAGTATGAATGAGAAGCTGTTCATGCTCACTACCCTTTTCTTTGCAGAGCAATGCAAATAACCTGCATTTTAAGGAACTGGTTTTGGCATTGTTTATCATTTTCACCACTTCAATAAGGGTGCTCTGCAGCAGTTCATGCAGTCATTTGGATACTAATGCTTCCCGGTGAATACAGCAATGTGTTCACTTCATAATTGGAGCTACATTTTTCACTTCAACTTGAAGGCCCTTCCTGCAACCAGACATAGCTTTCGCGCCATCGGTAGACAGACCCACATATGTCTTGCAGGTGATATCATGTTTATTACAATAATCGTTCAGAGCTGCGAAAATATCGTCTTCTGTTGTGTGTACTAGACACAGGAAAAAAGAAAATCTTCATACATTTCGTCATGACATAAAAAACAGCATTATCGCCTTTTTGATATGTCGGTACTCTCATCCAACTCCAAATAAACATGTCACACATGTGGAGCCTTGCCAACAACGTCTCTTCAGTTTTGATTGACATATCTAAAATTCGCCTTTGCACAGTATTGTTAGACAGCGGGACGGTACTTCAAGCTTTGCGGCAGCATCGCCCAGCATTCTCTTGTACAAAATAATTCCTGAAGCAATGCGAGAAGCTGAGATACTTCGTAGGATGCAGGCGTTGCATTTTCAGTCACATTTGCACCAGAACTTTTGGTAATAACTTTCTGGCATGATTTCAGTTCGAATAATTCAATGGATTTACATTTGTGCTCCGAGTGTTTCGTTCCGGAGGTTTGCAGGTTTCATACTCTCGTTGGCAAGGGTTACAAAGCATATCACGCATTGAGGCTTAGGACAATCATCAGGTCCACAATACGTTAAGCCGATTTCCAAATATTTAATGTCGTATTTCCTACTTTTCGCAGAAAGTTTACTTTTTGAATGGCTAGGCTCAAGAGAGGCAGCAGGCGACGCATCCACTTCTATATTTATTACCACAGATTCATCTTCGTCACTATCTGTAGCAGTAGGCCTACTTCGTTTTTAAGATTCACTCCTCAACCAACGATCCATATTCAATGGAATTTTAACAATTAAAACAATCAAAAGTTTCAACTTTCAAAACTCATGTAAATATGTAAACACACAAAATGACTGTGGACCAGAACTCAGATATAAAGGAGCAGAACTCTCTCTAGCGGAAAAATTGAAAAGCTCAAATTACGCCGCGCCACATATGAATGCGCCACTTATGTTGTGGGTGGCAACGTATAATTATTATTTTTAAGGAACTTTTGTACTTTCTCCGTTGTCCATTTTCATTATTGCCTTATTTCTTGACGACTCTTCGCGGACCCCCTGGCCAACCGTCTCGGACCCCCGGGGGTCTGCGGACCACCTAATGGGAACCTCTGTCCTAGGCTATCACTGATGCAAATGATTATTGTTGTAATAAGTGGTACAACGAAGTCATCTGCCCCTAGGCTACTACTCGCGCTTGAGTAAGATGGTCTTGCATGGACATACTGATTTTGATGGCGGGTTCGTGATGGCTGTGAATAGCGAGTTGAAATGACTGATTTCTCACCAGTAATGACAAAAATCATAGTTATCCGCAGGTTATTAAGGATTGATTCTTCCAAGGTTTTCTTGTTCCTTCACATTTCACCAGGTTTAGCCAGAAACATTGCACCCCTTGCTCACGTACATACGTCTTACAGGTTGCCGTACACGATTACCGGCAGTTAGCTTTGCACTTCCCTATCCCACTCCCCCGGTATACTACTGCAGCGTAAAACATTTGCCACGCTGAGCGTGTCTGGGTCTGATAGTGAGAACCTACTGTCACGCGCGTCAATGTTCTCAGATAGGGAAGTATTCGGCCCACTCCCCACACCGCCCTACACACTTCTCCTACTGCTGAGCCCTCAAGATCAAGTGCACAGATTAAACGCCGGTATGTGTACACTCCTTTTGTTTCCCCTCCCTCTACTTCATCACAGTGCAGGAACAAATCAATCAGAAACGAGCAGCTTGGCCGAAACCTCATGGCAGTGTGATGACGAGCAGGATCGGACATGCAAAACAAATAGAGTTTCTAGTACGCGAGCAACACACTACGTCCGTGTGCAATTTTGCACTGAGTGGCTATCTGTGAATTATACCATTACAGGATGCACTTAAATCTCTGATTGTAATAGCTAAAGCTTCAGAGAGGTATGAGCGGAAAGTTGTTAGCTCTGTTTATACAGATCTATACATCCGTATTTTGATAATAGCTGCTATTTACTCGAGCATACACAAACAAAAATCTGTTTAGTCTTCAAGTGATTCGTTGTTTGATATTATAATAATAATGTTATTGGTATTACGTCCCTTTTAACAGCAAGCGAGAACGTTACTGCTGATACGCAACCTGCCATGATATTATTAATTCATTTTAAGGGCTAGGGACAGTTAGTTCATCATCCCTGTGTACTTGGGTTAGTGTTGATCTTCTCTGGTAACCTGGGTATCTGTGATGACTGTAGTAGTGTGTGTAGTGTTGTATTAGGGAAATGATAGAGGCCAAATTATTTTATTAACAGAATTGCGTTTCAGTTGGTCAGTCCGTAAGTGTAATGGACTAACGGAATAAAAAATAATTTGTTAAAAATACCAAGCTAAACTAAAATACGTACTGAAACTTAGTAAATGACCGGCTGTGTGGTGTTGGGATAGTGCACCTGCCTCTGACCCGGGGGGCCTGGGTGGGAATCCTGACTCCGTTAGGGATTTCAGAAACTGGAGCGGGGTGCACTCGGCCTTGTGAGGAGAATTGAGTAGCTGTCTGACAGTGAGGTGACTGGTTGCGTGGCTAAGCGGTAACTTTCTTGACTGCTGTGTTCAAGGTTGCAGGATCGAATCCTGGCGCAGTCAGTTGATATTTGAGTGCGCGCAAATGCGAGGGAGCCGTATCAGTAGATTTACTGGCACGTTGAAGATCCCATTCGGGGCAAATTTCCGGCACCCCGGCGTCTCTAAAAGCCGTAGTTGTTAGAAGGGACATAATGCCAATAACTTTATTATATGACATTGAGGCATCGCCCCTGTCACGGAAACTATGATAATGGCCAAGAGGGCCTACCCATTGAACATGCGTCAACCCCACAATCTCTAGGCCGACTTGGCTGGGCAGCGGTCTCTTGGTAAGGAAGGGACACGGGGTTTGTAGGGGTTAACTTAATAATTGTAAATACTGTTGTACATAAGTGATGGATACGTATCCATGAACCTAAATTTAGCATAAATGAGTAATATGTGATGAATTTCGCTTCTCGAACAAACCTAGTGCAGTATTCAACTAAACCTGCCATATGTTGTGAGCAGTGTTTTATGTTCAGTGTATAACGTTAATTCAAGTATTTATTTCATACATTAGGCTATTAATTGTTACTCGAGTGTTTATTAATATTACAACTTTTCAGTCGGTCAACACAATGACATCTCAATTAATAATAATATCGTATGGCCCCGGGTACCGGGTGCAAGCTTTGTAATTTGACACCCATAGGGCAGCTTGCATGTCGAATTTCGTTGTTCCTTGAATCACTATGAAAGTCAAGGAGGTTAGATATCTAAGCTCCTTGAACACTATAGCGCTTTCTAGTAGAGAAATGACGAACTTTGTGTTGGCGCAAACTCCCGAGATTAATTTTGCCATTATGAACACGGCCTACTGAATTCAAATGGGTTCTTTGACATGTCAACATCGTATGACATGCGTGTCGTATTTTTGCCGCCTTTCAAAAATCAGTTACCACGGCCAGGAGCGAATCTGCAATCTTGGGGTTGGTAGACCGACACGCTATCCACTCACCCACCGTGGCAATTGCTAGAACATGAGAAAAATAACCTCATGTGATTGAAATATATATAGATATTTGTTTCAGACTACAGAAGAGGAAGAAAACTAAGGGAATACATGTGTCGTTCGTCAAGTGAGCATCATCAGATCAAGATCTAAACAAGACAAAATAGTCCTTCAAAACATTACCAAACCTACAATGACACCCACTAGCAGTCGCTACACTTCAAAACAAAATTTAAAAAAAAACAGAAACTTAGAGAGTGTGGCAACTATTGCTGTTAAAATATTAAAGCAATAAGCATCCTAATAAATAAATAAATATTTACACACTGCACCTATACTCTTTTGTTGTCAGACAGAAATGTGATTTTCTGTTAACGTATCCCGAGATTGAAATAAGGTACTATCCCGAAATACACGGGGAAAGCCAGGGGACTCACCACATCAGGATAGGGACTGTCTGCGCCACGATTCGAATCTCCGGGCTTGCTACAACGCCCCATCGTGACCGGGGACAAAACTACTGTTTGTTCACTTAATTACTTTCATTTTGATTAATTTTAATTTTAATAATTTATTAACGAAGTCTTTACTCGACACGGCTCTACAGTTTGATGCCAGCCGAAGCTGGGCTGATAGGTAAACTCACTCCAAATATAGTAATTTAAATTTCCTCTGAATGGAGATTGTTGGAAGAAATGAACATTTAAAAACACTTATAGTGCGCGATGTATTGTACCCATGTGAGTAATTCCCATGGAAAACATGCTTCTGCCTCCAGCCAGCATCAGTCCTCGGGCGTGTACCGTCCAGCCACTGAGCAGTTGCATATTTTTGATCTGAGACTAAAAGGTATCAACTCTACAATAATAAAGCACAACTCTATTCTAAAGACTTCAATTAGGCTCTAAATCATGGCTTCAACAAACAAAAACACAATCCCAACAATATAACACAAACAATGCAAAATTATTTCTTCAATCCACCAACATTCGCACTTCATCCTTGCAAATCCAAATAATTATTCATTCATTTACCATGAGATTAACATCAAATTCATTCTCACGTGCGCTGATGCACAGGTAAACTACACATACACTGTACTTATAATCTTATGTCACCTATTGTGACCTCTTTCATTTCTCAATCTTCATTGTTTACTCTCAACACATCTTAATTTACATTATGCGTACAATTGTGTTTTGTATCTCTCTTCCCGCCAAAAATGCTTTACCATGCATTAACCAATTTATGGGTTGCACATCAAATTTACTTGCAACTCCACAATTACTTGTAATCATACCCCTTTCCGCAGTTCCACTTTCTGCAGTTCCACTTTCTACAGTTCCACTGTATGCCGTTGTGAGTTCAATTTCAGAGATTCCGTTACCGCTGTGTCTGATGGTATATTATGCTACCCTTGCGTGGGCATAGCATATGGCATCTAGTGTCCGCCTTCAGAACGACGTGACAATGTCAGTATAAATATGCAACTTTCAACAACTCATAAGTTTGCCAAGTATTAAGTCATTAGAATAATCCTTAATTATCAATGTGTTTCAAACCACACAAATTCATTATACAATACAACAACGATTCTTTTTATTACAAACAGGGTTTCAAAGTCTCTCCACTCTAAATGTCAAGCTCCAAGGGTCGTTTAACATACCCCCTCGGTTCTTCTTGTATTCAATGGGAATGAGTCGGGCGGTCACAAAACACGTGCTCTGTCCCTTCCTAACTCCCTTCTGTCTTTATCTCCAAGCAGTAACTTGTGACTTTAAATACAATAGTGCAGTCTCATTGACCTACACCTCCCATATGAATTAAACTAAGCTGTATGCTAGATAGGTTATGGACGTGTTTAATCATTTATTCCTAACCTTAGGATATTAATAACTGGCCTCAACAGGTCCATATACATTATATGAAGGAACGAGATTCATCATTCACCGGTCGAACTGGCTAGCCGGCATCTTATTAAATGATACGGTCAGGCACATCCTGCCGCCAACAAAATTCACTTCCCAGGAGCTGAATTATTTCAATAGTTAGTTCTCGATCGATATCAGGTGTCATGCTGAGGTTTCCATTGTTATCCTCCCATACACCACTGGATTCGAACCCGGAACATTTCATATCAATCCACAGAGCTAGGGTCAGTCCCTAATTACGCTCTGGCCATAATAAATATCTCTGTATGCCCTAGGCTATACGAGATTTCACACGTCGATTAGACTACCTGGCTCCCCTGACCATGGTGCTATGATCTCGCCCTTTAATTAGTAAGATGAAAAAATGAAAATCCACAGCCTGCTTCCAGTCTTCGACCGGGTCAGGAATGGAATGAATGAAGCCCCCATCTAGCGGCGAGTATATGAACTATGCCGGCTGCCAAGGCCTGACGCACTCCTCTGGGGCAATGATTAAATGAATGACAGATGAAATGAAATGATAGTGGAGAGTGTTGCTGGAATGAAATTTTGACAGGGAAAACTGGAGTACCCGGAGAAAAACCTGTCTGCCTCCGTTTTGTCCAGCACAGATCTCACATGGAGTGACCGGGATTTGAACCACGGACCCAGCGGTGAGAGGCCGGCATGCTGCCGCCTAAGCCACGGAGGCTTCATAATTAGTAAGATAAATCTATCAATTACTCTTACAAGCTTATTCACAAGCTGCAAATTCAATTCTCTATTAAACTCTTCCATTTCCTAGATTCTTGCATATTTATTTCCATTATCATAATATACTCTGATATTAAATTGCTTCGCTTAGCCCAACACGTACAATATTACTGCTTGGATAGACAAACATTCCAATTAGCATATATATTTTGCTCACAACCATTTTTCCCTGATGTGTGTTCATTTATTATTATTACTGACCTACATTACCATAACCCGACACAACATAACCCTTTTCAATAACCGAACATCCGTGTTCGTTACGTTAAGTTTCTATATAACTGAATTGCCATTTTACAATAGTGGTAACGATTTATCCACTCAATGATGTACAAAGACATCTCAACTTGACTAAAATCAACACAACAATAATATCTTGAGGTTCTACCTCCAAAATTGACTCTTATTGGCATATTCTATAAATTTTGAAATCACTCAACATACAGTGGACTATAATTGCTACAAAACCGTGGTTTTTGGGTACTTACATTGGTTAATCGGGTGGCTCCAACCACGCATTTCTTCCAGTAATGCCCGCCATCATTTGCAAAATTAGCAAGGCATTCTTATACTTCCCATACACATTTTACATAACTTTTGCCTTTCAAAACACACGGCACTTAGCTCTTAGCTTATTCACACAACACGTTATATCACTTATTACACTATTAATTTTACATATATTTAAATGATCATCACTACAATCACACGATCACTATGTACATTTCTTAATGGTTGACTTTTCCTGGCAAAATATCAGAAATGCAGTCGTTGAAGATCTCTACTCCAATTCTCTCCCGCATCTCGTCTGAAAGTCTCGATTCTCTGCCTAAGGATTCCTATCGGTCCCCCTCTGTCTATCAATTTCTATCCTTAGAGAAATTTCCTGATATCGCATAAATATGCTTGCATATCGTCCTGAGCGTTAATTACAGTGGTATCCCTGCGAATTTCACCAATCGCATAACAAAGTTTATATCTGCGCAATCTGACATCCTATGATAAGTCTAACCAATAGTTTACATACTGCGCTCAACCATTGTACATTGTACTTGTAGAGATTACCAATCTCAATTGTCCTACCTTACATATCACACGGTACCTTTCCGGCGTGCTCGATAGTAGTCCCTCGTAATGCCGACTATAAAAGTATGGCACGACTGTCCTTAATAATTGTGATTAATAAATGCCTTACTGCATGGCTCTTCATGTTAAAGTCCGCGCGTCCCTTCTCTGAATTCTGTAACGTGCACTTCGCACTAGACTGCGGTTCAACTGACTACATTAATCGCTATTAATTCATGCCTTAATGCATGATTATTATGTTGCTGCACTTAAACTGTTAAAGTCCGCGCGCCCCTTCTCTGAATTCGGTAACGTGCACTTCGCTCAAGTATGGTTCAACTGACGGCGTCTGTCCTTCGTCCAGCCCTTATATCCGTTTGGAGAGAAAAAGTAGACCGAAAATTTCCCTGCAACGTCATCTTCTCTCTCAGTATGATTCTGGTCTTGAAATAACGTTTATATGGTTCCTTTTTCCTCGCTGATCACAGATCTGTATGCGTGCTCGAGGATCGATCGGCCAATTAATTAATATTAATTGCCTTTGCCAGCGCTTGCCCACGCGGCGTCTCTAAAAATCCCCGAAGACACGGTCAGATCTCGCCGCTAACCTCCGCTCTACTGTGTCCCTGCGCGTTCCATTAAATCTGCCCCGATTTCAATGTTTAATGGCTTGATAATTAGCCTCCCGGCTATACATTCACATAGGTGCAATCCTCATGTCTCTGAGTTACTCCAATCACGAGTAATCATTAAATTACGCTGGTACCTTCTCCTTCCCCTGGCCTCTCTATTCTCAAACGGGGAATAATTTGTCCATATATTAGCCTCCTGACCTGCTCCAGACGGCATAAGTAGGTCACATTGAGTGGCACGGCTCCAAGAAACCACGCCTACATTCTAGAGTCATTTGACAACTGTCAAGCGCTCAAACTTTCTGTGCTCAGTTCAGAATTGTATACCTCATACAGCCCAATAATGCAGTATTCTGCTATTATTCCCTGCATTATATTAACAAATAATGTCAGAATTAGTTCATATCACAACAGTGATTTAATATGTATTTTCTCTAGGGGTTTTTATAACTTAAGCTCCCTCAAAATATCTCGTGTTCGTTCCTTGCTGGAATCTCTATTCTGAGCTCATCTATCTCAGAGATCCACGTTAGTAGTGTGTTTTGGCCGGTTCTAAATCCACCGCCACCGCCACCGCTGGAATACTAAAATGGCAATATCTCGCGAACCAATCAGGCTAGAGACTTGTACGAGGTGTCAAATTACTCAGGCGAACACTCCCTTTCCATTGGACAACATATCTCCACCCTAAAATAAAACCTACCCTACTAGGGGGTGAAATTGAATTTTTTAGAGAATCTCTCTTTCCAATTGCAACATGTGAGAGTTTGAATGTCTATATGGATGTAACGATGTTCTGCAAACCAATAATCAAAGAGGTGCATGTTGGGCCTTGAGGTGAGAGCCCCTGTTATTGTTGACGAGCCCCCTGCTGTCGGGCCCGTGTTGATGGGTTATTGTTGACAGGTCCTTGTGGACGAGTCCTTGTGGACAAGTCCTTGTTGACAGGTCCTTGTGGACAAGTCCTTGTGGACAGGTCCTTGTGGACGAGTCCTTGTGGACAAGTCCTTGTGGACGAGTCCTTGTCCCTTTGGACTGATCCCTTTGGACGGGTCCCTTTTGGCCTGGTTCCTACGGACTAACCCATGAATTTATTTAAATTATGTCAAAGGGCCTAACTACATTTGTGTGTGTTGAATTGACGTTGTTCACCACTACTATAATGGAATAACGATATGAAAGGAAAGTGACGAAATACATGTGAACACGTGTGAAATGACCTTATTACCGTCCTCCTTGTGAAACAAGTCACATCCTGTTTTGCTTCATACGTGAGAAAATGTGAGTTCGAACCCGTGGTCGGATTTTGACGAATGAGGTGTCATTGAACACGGGCTGATACCCCCTTTCCAATGAACAACATATTTCCACCCCAAAATAAAACCTACCCCTACTAGGGGGTGAAATTGTATTTTTTTTATAGAGAATCTCTCTTTCCAATTGCAACATGTGAGAGTTTGAATGCCGATATGGAATAAAACGTTGTTCCACACAAGAGACATGTGTTTGGTGGATAGCCACTATGAATTAACAGGCTTGTTTTTGTTTCTTGTTTTTTACGCATGCCCACTCATAGCTTTTGTAAGAGGGCAGGCTTTTTAAAAGATGGCGGCTGTAGTGTAACCTAACCTAACCCAACCCACGAGTGGTGATCAAAAAGTATTTTAAGTGACGCTTGTCGATTGGCAAACCAATAATCAAAGAGGGATATGTCAGGCCTTGAGGTGATAGCCCCTTTTGATTGATCCCTGTTGATTGATCTCTGTTGATTTGTCCCTTTGGACTGGTCTCTGTTGACTAGCCCCTTTTGGACGGGCCCTTTTTGACAGGGGGTCATTTTTGATGGATCCTTTTTGACAGGTGCTTTTCGACGGGTCCCTGTCGACGAGTCATTGCTGACGGGTCCTTGTTGATGAGTCCCGGTGGACGGGTCATTGTTGACGGGTCCCTATTGACAGGTCATTGTTGACAGGTCATTGATGACGGTTCATTGTTGATGGGTCCTTGCTGACAAGTCCCTGTTGATGGGTCCCTGTGGATGGGTCCCTTTAGACCGGCCCCTTTGGACTGGTCCCTATGGACCGACCCATGAAATTTATCCAAATTATGTCAAAGGGCCTAACTACATTTGTGTGTAAAGCAGTGTGTTGAACTGACGTTGTTCACCAGTCCTTACTACTACAATTGGATAACGATATGAAAGGAATTGATTAACTAGACATGAGTTAACTACCAACGAAACACTTTGGCGACTCTGCTTGTTATTGACCAATGAGTAGGGTTTTAGAAAAACTGTTTGCTATTTTGGGTTATATACAAACAATGCTTAGACCTTTTGAGTGACTATGTTTGCTAAACAAGACATTATACCAGACACGATTAGGATTCTTATGTAGCTCAGACAAGGAAAGAATTTCTACAGAATCTGTTGACATTGAATATAGATTTAGGTATTAGGAAGTCATTTTGAAGGCCTTTGTCTGGAGCGTGGCACTCTATGAAAGTAAAACTTAGACAATTGGTGTAGCAGAAAAGTGGAGAATTAAAGTGTTTGAAATGTGGTGTTACAGGAGAATGATGAAGATTAAATGGGTAAATAGGGTTACTAACAAAGAGGTATTAAGACGAGTTGGGGAGAAGAGATGTACCTGGCGACTGTTAATGAAGTAAAGAGATAGGTTGGTAGAACACGTACTAAGACACCCAAGAATAGCAAACTTAGTTCAGGAAGAAAGGTTCGAGAACGAGAACTGTAGGGGTAGACCAAGTTTAGAATATGTTAAACAAATAGCCTTGAATGTAAGGTGTGGTAGCTATATAGAGATGAAACGATTAGCTCGGGACAGATAGGCGCTGAGATCTGCATCAAACCAGTCAAAGGACTAAAGACTCAAACAACAACATGTAAGTTCACTAAAATAATGTTGTGTAACGGTATATGTTAGTCAACGAACAGTGATGCATTACTAAAACCCTTGACACGATACCTAAGAGCTTTTCTAAAATGATTTTAAAATGCCTTTAACCCTATATTGAACACCCAGTTCACAAGACTCATAACTGCAATGTTATGGTAAAACAAAACAAAATCTATATTTCAAAACAAGCAAGTGGTTTAGTCAATGTATACTGGAAAAAGTTTTGTAAACACTCATGTCCTCAAGACTAATTAAATTAGTAACTGTCAGGTTGACCGAGTGGTTAAGGTGTTTGACTTAAGATCAAATTTTCTGTATAAGGAAGCAAGGGTTCGAATCCCTTACCTGACATAACTATTGCCTTGACATGGCTTGGCCACACTGCATTATTATGACACTCGGTACACAAACCATAGATATAGTGTATTGTTTAAGACCACTCTCTTTCTGAACATAGTCAGAGACTGTTGATGGTTAACAATTGTATTAATAGTGGGACATGGGGATAGTAATTAAGAAAAACAGACAATACCCATACAATATTTTTATTAAATTCATTTTATAATAGTTACACACTGAATTCAAGTCTATCTCTTTACCATTGTTCTATACAGATTTTAAAACACAACGCTTGTTGTAGATCCTTTTACAACTTTCTCCAGGTACTCTTGCTCTTAAAAACTGGGGAAGCCGCAATGGTTTTATAAACATAAAACCCTCATCCTCTTCTTTTTCATAATTATCATCATCATCATTATGAATATTATCATCAAAATTATTATAGTCATTGTCACCATCATTATCGTCATCATCATCATTCTAAACATCACTAGAACTATCCAATTCCTCTTGTTTGTTTTCCACAGGGACCTCTTGTAGAGTCTGCGTTGCTTTTGATAGTGTTAAGGGTTTTTTGAACGATGGTATTTGTCCTAACATGTCTTTTTTGAGGTGATGATGAATGCTTTTTAACAAACAATGCACTATCTTGAGCAGCAATATATTTTTCTTGGACTTGCTTTTTTACCTGGGTTAGAGTATTTTGCGTATTTAAATGTGTATTAATTTGAGATTCACAATGATGTTCTTTTGAAGTAAGTACGTTGGAGTCTTTTGTTTTAATCATTCCTCGACACTTTTTGGATCGTTGTTTTGAACATCGCCAAATAACAGTTCCATCTTTATTGGTTGTTTTTACAATATATGTATATCCTTTATAGAAGACACATGGCTTGCCATGACTGGTTGTTGAGACTTCCATATCAACTAATACATATGAATTAAATTTTAGTAAAGTCACATGAACAATCTTTAGATTACAAGTGATTTACACACACACACACACACACACTTTCATAAATGCCAAGATTTATGGATGTTGTTTTCCGCCAACAGCTGCTTACTGCGTATGACAAGGCTGGAGACTGGTAGGTGAGACGGTCTTTCACGACGTGAACACTGTAACAGGCAGTAGTCAACTGACAATATTCTTATACCCTGGTCAAGGTTAACAGGTACTTACTGCGTATGACAAGACCGTACACTCGTAGGTTAGACCGTATTTTTTGTTTGTTGCTAAGGATCCCATATATACCCTAGACATGTTAGTTCTGAACACTTAGTGGTTAATTGTATATATTGAATTTAAATACACAGCTCATACAAGCACGTTTTGCGGATGGGAGGGGTGAGAGCCTGGCAAAAAAGGAATTGTTTTAGTTTAATGAAACGTCACGTCCTAGTAGGCGTGATTTATAGTAGACGCAATTGATAGTAGACGTAATTGATAGTAAGTGTAATCGATACTAGACGTGATTAATAGTAGACGCAATTGATACTAGGCGTGATTGATAGTAGGCGTGATTTGTAGTAAGCGCGATTTATAGTAGACGCAAATGATAGTAGGCGCGATTGATAGTAGGCGTGATTGATAGTAGACGCGATTGATAGTAGGCGCAATTTGACATGGGCGCGACTCAGATCATTTTTGATATCATAAAGTTACAGTGTCAATGTTTATACAAAGTACAAGGTAGAGGGTATTTTAAGACATAACCTCAGCTCACTTAACATAACCTAACTTTACCTAACCTAACTTTGTCACGTGACATGTTCTACAAGTTTAGACTTGCTTTAAGACTGATTATGACGTCATAGATTGATGGGAGGGGTGAGAGGCTGACAAAAAAGGAAATGTTCTGGTTTAATGAAACGTCATGTCCTAGTAGGCGCGATTTATAGTAGACGCAATTGATAGTAGGCGCGATTAATAGTAGACGCAATTGATAGTGGACGTGATTGATAGTAGGCGTGATTTGACATGAGCGCGATTTATAGTAGACGCGAAAGATAGCAGGCGCGATTGATAGTAGGCGTAATTATACATGGGCGAGATTTATAGTAGACGCAATTGATAGTAGGCGCGATTGATAGTAGGTGTAATTGGTAGTAGGCGCGATTTGACATGAGCGCGATTTATAGTAGACGCAAATGATAGTAGGCGCGATTGATAGTAGGCGTGATTGATAGTAGACGTGATTGATAGTAGGCGTGATTTGACATGAGCGCGATTTATAGTAGACGCGAAAGATAGTAGGCGCGATTGATAGTAGGCGTAATTAGACATGGGCGAGATTTATAGTAGACGCAATTGATAGTAGGCGCGATTGATAGTAGGTGTAATTGGTAGTAGGCGCGATTTGACATGAGCGCGATTTATAGTAGACGCAAATGATAGTAGGCGTGATTGATAGTAGACGCAATTGATACTAGGCGTGATTGATAGTAGGCGTGATTTGTAGTAAGCGCATTTCATAGTAGGCTCAATTGATAGTAGATGCAATTGATAGTAGACGTGATTGATAGTAGGCGCGATTGATAGTAGACGTGATTGATATGGACGCGACTTAGATCATTTTTGATATTACAAAGTTACAGTGTAAATGTTTATACCAAGTACAAGGCAGAGAGGGGGTATTTTAAGACTTAACCTCAGCTCACTTAACATAACCTAACTTTACCTAACCTAACTTTGTCACGTGACATGTTCTACAAGTTTAGACTTGCTTTAAGGCTGACTATGACTATGACGTCATAGATTGATGAGAGGGGTGGGAGGCTGACAAAAAAGGAAATGTTTTGGTTTAATGAAAAGTCATGTCCTAGCAGGCGCGATTGGTAGTAGACGCAATTGATAGTAGACGCGATTAATGGTAGGCGCAATTGATAGTAGGTGAGTAGTGGTTTTGTGGGGGTTCAGATGCCACCGCCACCGCCACCGCTGGAATACTAAAATGGCAATATCTCGCGAACCAATCAGGCTAGAGACTTGTACGAGGTGTCAAATTACTCAGGCGAACACTCCCTTTCCATTGGACAACATATCTCCACCCTAAAATAAAACCTACCCTACTAGGGGGTGAAATTGAATTGTTTAGAGAATCTCTCTTCCCAATTGCAACATGTGAGAGTTTGAATGCCGATATGGATGTAACGTTGTTCTGCAAACCAATAATCAAAGAGGGGCATGTTAGGCCTTGAGGTGAGAGCCCCTGTTATTGTTGACGAGCCCCCTGCTGTCGGGCCCGTGTTGATGGGTTATTGTTGACAGGTCCTTGTGGACAAGTCCTTGTGGACGAGTCCTTGTCCCTTTGGACTGATCCCTTTAGATCGGTCCCTTTGGACTGGTCCCTATGGACTGACCCATGGTCTCTAATGCTATGATGAAATTAAACGTTGTTCCACATGAAACGCATGTGAAGAGCCGATTGCTACTATGAATTAACATGTTTGTTTTCTGTTTTTACGCATGCGCACTTGAGGTTATCGTAAGAGCGCGGCCTTTTTAAATAATGATTTATAGATGAGTTATTTAAAAAAATAACCAAATTATCCAAAACGAATAGGTCATTGGCTTTTTAATATCTCATGAACCAATAAAGCTAGGGACTTGTATTAGGGGTCGTTGGACTTGGTATGACGCCCCGTATTTCAATGTATTTTTGATTTTTGTCAAAAGGGCCTAAGTACACTTTTGTTAATATCTCGTGAACCAATAAGGCTAGGGACTTGTATGAGGGGTCGTAGCACATGGGATGACATTCCCTTTTTAATTGTATTTGTTGAAATTTTGACAAGGGGCCTAACTACACTTTTGTTGATATTTCCTGAACCCATGATGGGATTTTGACCTGTGAGGTGTCGTTGGACTTGAGCAGACACTCTCTTTTTGAATGTATTTTTGACATTTTAACAAAGGGCCTAACTACACTTTTGTTAATATTTCGCGAACCAATAAGGCTAGGGACTTGTATGTGGGGTCCTAGCACTCGGGGTGACGCTCTGTTTCTAAATATATATTTAATGTTTGTCAAAAGGGCCTAATTGCACTGTTGTTAATATCTCGATAACTAATAATGGGAGAGAGTCAAGTGAGGTGTTATAATACTAAGGATGGCCAACCCTTTCCCATGACCAACGAATTTACCCCAAATATTCAAAACAACAAGGATATTGAGCTGAGATTATATAAACTAATACTCGGATATCGACATATGAGGTGTCATAGGACTTAGAATGGTCAACTCTTTCCCATGACCAATGAATTTACCTAAAATATCCAAAATATTAAGGTCATTGACCTGAGATTTTATAAATTAATAATTGGATGCGGACATGTGAGTTGTTTACCGTGAGTGATGAAACATAGCTAGGCAGAGAAATAACTAGTGTAGGCAACATGTATGGTGACTGACAAGTCTTTCACTATTGGAACTTGTTTTCAGATCAGACTGTAGTACAGAGAGAGTATAGGTTGCAGGCATGGGTTAATAAATGACAAACGGTGTATAAAAAATCGGATTTATTGATTCAAGAATTAAGAGTAGACTATCTTTAATTGATTGGTTAAAGAGGATAGCTAATGAAACAAAATGGTGACTACATTGAACTAAACTGAACCAAGCTGAATCAAACTCAACCAAACCGAACCAAACCTAATCGAAAACGAGCCAAGGGTTTAAGTGTAAAAGTTGTGGGTGGATGTGGTCATTGGTAATGTCAAAAAGGAAAGGGATAACGCTCTACCTATAGAGGGTAAGGTAAAACTAGTGCATGGTGCTAATGCACACACCCAAGTACATGAACCTCACCCATCTATCCTATGCAGTTTTTATGGGTTGACTGTTAAAACTTGCTCAGTGGTTACTGGGACAAGATGGTCACTACACACAACAAGCTTTAAATACCTGAGGCTAATAATCTATACACACACACTTGTTCTAAACTAAGCTGTCTTGCTGACAGTGCTCACGCTGTAGGCAGATGACAGAAATGCTTGGCTAACAGAAATACAATCATTTCCGGTTGTCTAATGTTACCAGCTAACTATTTTTTGCTGCAGTGGCGCGCACATGTGCCACTTACACTAGAGAGTTTAACTCGATTTCAAGCTCTAAGTCCTAGAACGAATCAAACTAAGAAAAAAGGGCATAGTGGCGTAGTGGTTAAGCTGTTAGCCTTTCACTAAAGTGGACTAGGGTTTGATTTCAGGTTAATACGCATGTCATAAACTTATAAAAAAGCAGAGATAATGTTTTAAACCGATTACACTCGTCTCTTTTCAAATTATTACTTGGATTACAAATACAAAGGTGGACTGGGTGTGATATACAGTTAATGCTGTCTATCGCACACTAGCTGTAAGGAAGCCATATGTAGAACTATATGTAGAGAACTACCTAGCGATTTCATGAACCGGTATAGCTATGTCGCATAAACGGTGCAGGATACAATCCAGCAACTATAGGCTAATTCGTATCTTGTGGAACAGAGAAAATGCACTTTTGCTTTGATGGATAACAAATGTGTGCAGATGAATGACCTACGCATTAGCCTAGCAAGGGGTTATAACCACGTGGAGGAGGTGTGATTTCTATATTTTATTGTTTAGAGACATGGCTTTTGTAACCAGTAGATTTAATTGATTTTGTATTTTGTAAATATTTATTTTTGTAATTGTAAATAGTTAATTTTTTGTAAATAGTGGAAACCATTTATTTTTGTAATGGTAAATGTTAAATGTATAATTAAAGTTCTTTGGGATGAGTGTGCATGTCAATGATCTTTTTAGGGATAAATAGAGTGGTTGTGTGTTTGTTCTCAAAGACAGGCAAGGTTGTGTGGATGTATGACTACACAGAAAGAGAGAGAGAGAGAGAGAGAGTAGAAACAGCCTTACCTTCAGTAGTAATAGTAGACCTCTATGTTTTGCATACACATAGACAGACTGTAAGATCGCAATGGCCGAGCACTCACTTTAACACCATTTACAAAATCTTGAAATGAAAAAATCATGTTTAGCAAATATGAACTTTTGACATAAACAAAATAAAAATAAAATGTGTAAACTACAAATTGGAAAATCCATGTTTCCATATCATGAAATTCAAAAACTTTAAACTGACATTTAAAAGAAATGCAAATGGAAAATTGACAAATTGTAATGTGTGAAATGTGAAAATGAACAAATGGCTATCATTATTTAAAAAAAAATAAAAAAAATGGTGCTGTATGGTTGAGGTGTGAATCAAACCCTACTTATTTTTGACCACCCGAGACTGAGTATACTTGTTTTAGTCCTCATACCACTTTTAAAATTTTGTGTTAAAGCTAGGAATTGAACACAATAGCTTGTAGGGGGAGACAAAGGTTAGAATATGTTAAACAGATAGCCTTGAATGTAGGATGTGGTAGTTATATAGAGATGAAACGATTAGCTCGGGACAGATAGACACTGAGATCTGCATCAAACCAGTCAAAGGACTAAAGACTCAAACAACAACATATACGTTCACCAAAATAATGTTGTGTAACGGTAAATGTTAGTCAACGAACAGTAATGCATTACTAAAACCCATGACACGATACCTAAGAGCTTTCCTAAAATGATTTTAAAATGCCTTTAACCCTATATTGAACACCCAGTTCACAAGACTCATAACTGCAATATTATGGTAAAACAAAACCAAATCTATATTTCAAAACAAGCAAGTGGTTTAGGCAATGTATACTGGAAAACATGTTTTGTAAACACTCAAGTCCTCAAGACCAATTAAATTAGTAACTGTCAGGTTGTCCGAGTGGTTAAGGTGTTTGACTTAAGATCAAATTTCTGTATAAGGAAGCAAGGGTTCGAATCCCTTACCTGACATAACTATTGCCTTAACATGGCTTGGCCACACTGTATTATTATGATACTCGGTACACAAACCATAGATATAGTGTATTGTTTAAGGCCACTCCCTTTCTGAACATAGTCAGAGACTGTTGATGGTTAACAATTGTATTAATAGTGGGACATGGGGATAGCAATTAAGAAAAAACAGCCAATACCCATACAATATTTTTATTAATTTAGTTTTTTTTATATCTTTACCATTGTTTGACATAGATTTTAAACACAACGCTTGTTGTAGATCCTTTTACAACTTTCTCCAGGTACTCTTGTTCTTAAAAACTGGGGAAGCCGCAATGGTTTTATAGACATTAAACCCTCATTCTCTTCTTTTTCATCATCATCATCATCATCATCATCATTATAAATATTATCTTTATAATTATTATAGTCATTGTCACCATCATTATCATCATCATCATCATCCTCAACATCACTAGAACTATCCAATTCCTTTTTTTCCTTTTCAAAAGGGGCCTCTTGAAGAGTCTGTGTTGCTTTTGATAGTGTTACGTTTTTATTGAACGTTGACAACTGTCCTAACATGACTTTTTGAGGAGATAAATGTTTTTTCACAAGGAAGTCACTATGTAGAGTAACACTATGTTTTTGTTGGACTTGCTTTTTCTTGTTCTTTTGATCATGTTTTGTTAACACTAACGGTGTTTCATTTGGTATACCACATTGATGAGTACCCACACTTAAGACCTCACTATGTTTACTTTTTAGATGACCTAGACATTTTGTTGTTCTTTGTTTTGAGCACTGCCAAAATATGATGCCATTCGCATTTTCTCGCTTATAGTTATAAGAGTACCCATGATACAGGGCACGTGGTATACCTTTATTGGTTATAGTATATTCCATAGTAGCCACTGACTTGTATAGTCGATCCGCCTACTACAAAGGTCTGAACACTTGTGGTGAAAGAATGATGTTGTGTTGACGTTTTATGCAGGATAATGTTGGTGGCATATGCGGGTGGCTTATGTGGGTGGCTTATGTTGATGAAATGTATTGTTGGCTGATTTTGGTGGCTTATGTTGATGGTTTATGGTGGTGGCTTATGTTGGTGGCTTATGTTGGTGGCTTATGTTAGTGGCTTATGTTGATGACATGTTGGTGACTTATGTTGATAGCTTATGTTGGTGGCTAATGTTGATGACATATGTTGTTGGCTTATGGTGGTGGCTTATGTTGATGGTTTATGCCGCTGGTCTATGTTGATGGTTTATGTTAATGGCTTAGGTTAATGTCTTAGGTTGATGGCATAAGTTGATGGATTATGTTGGTGGCTTATGGGGGTGGCTTATGCTGGTGGCTTATGCTGGTGGTTTATGGTGGTGGCTTATGTTGATGACATATGTTGGTGAGTTATGTTGGTGGCTTATGTTGGTGGCTTATCATGGTGGCTTATGGTGGTGGCTTATGATGGTGGCTTATGATGGTGGGTTATGGTGGTGGTTTATGGTGGCTTATGGTGGTGGCTTGTGGTTGCTTATGATGGTGGCTTGTGGTGATGGCTTATTGTGGCTTATGGTGGTGACTTATAGTGGTGGCCTATGTTGGTGGCTTATTTTTGGTAGTTGACGTTAATACCTTATTTGTAATGGCTTATTTGACAAGTTATTGTTGTCAATGTATTTAGAGGATTTTTCTCTTGGTCTTGGCAAGTATCTCAACCCTTTTCTTATGGTAGCATAATGCTTACCGCCATGTTTGTAAGCAACAACAACACACTAAAATTCCAAGAATCCAAAGTACTCTAAGGTTAATGATTGTCTCTCAACTCCATTCAGCGTCTAGTCAAAAACATTATATATTTTACACATTTTTCAAAAAAAAAGGTTAATTGGGAAAGTAGGCTATATGTTTAAACTAAAAATCATATCAAATCATATGCTAACTCCAACACCTACGTCTATCCCACTCTCAGTCAAAAAAATATAATATTCTTCAAATTTTTCCAACACAGTATTCGGAAAGTAGGTCATATTTTGAAAACTAATCATCCTATAAAGTCATATATATATACTCAAACCAATGGCTTTTATATCCTTAATCGTAAGAACAAAATATGGAATTTTTGTCATTTCTTCCAAAAATGTTCATTTTAAAACGGGGCTATATTTTGGAAACTAGAAATTTTACAAGAAAGTTTGTTTAACGTAAATGACAGGTATTTACCTCCACTACCCACAAACCAAGTCCCAGGTCTCTGGGACAAAATCCAAAAAAGGTTCAATTTGGAAAGTAGGCGATATTTTGAAAACTAATCATCCTAAAAAGTCATATATAGACTCAAACCAATGGCTTTTATATCCTTAATTGGTAAAACAAAACTTAACATTTTTTCAGTTTTTCCAAAAAAGTCCAATTTCCAAAATTGTCTATATTTTGGGAACTAAGAATTTTACAAAAAAGTTTGTTTAACGAAAATGAAAGGTCATTACCCCCCCCCTCTACCCAAAACATAAATTTCAGGTCCCTAGGACAAAAACTGTGCAGTAGGTTTTTTTTAAGTGACCAGAACCACTATATATATATCATTTTATTCTAAGAGCTTTCCATGATGATAAGAAAAAAAAAGCTTACCATAATGATGGATTGAGTGTAAGAAAACGTCTTTTGCTGCTTGATGTCACTACTAAAGTGATACTCTTACAACAGACAAGTGAGTTCATGTTTCGCTGACGTAATCGTATGTTTCCACGCACTTCCTGTGTTGAGCGCGTCATAGTGGCTAAATTTAAAACTCTAGATGAGATGTTTTGTTGACGTAATCGTATGTTCCCCGCACGTACACTTTGGACGGGTCTTTTTGAAGGGAGTCATTTTTTACGGGCCCCGGAGGACGGGTCCTTGTTGACGGGTCCCTGTGGCGGGTCCCCTTTGACATAATTTGGATAAAATGCAAGGGCAAGTCCATAGGGATCAGTCCAAAGGACCCGCCCACAGGGACCCGTCAACAAGGACCCGTCCTCCGGGGCCCGTAAAAAAATGACTCCCTTCAAAAAGACCCGTCCAAAGTGTACGTGCGGGGAACATACGATTACGTCAACAAAACATCTCATCTAGAGTTTTAAATTTAGCTACTATGACGCGCTCAACACAGAAAGTGCGTGGAAACATACGATTACGTCAGCGAAACATGATCTCACTTGTCTGTTGTAAGAGTATCACTTTAGTAGTGACATCAAGCAGCAAAAGACGTTTTCTTACACTCAATCCATCATTATGGTAAGCTCTTTTGTTCTTATCATCATGGAAAGCTCTTAGAATATAATGATATATATATAGTGGTTCTGGTCACTTAAAAAAAAAACCTACTGCACAGTTTTTGTCCTAGGGACCTGAAATTTATGTTTTGGGTAGAGGGGGGGGGGTAATGACCTTTCATTTTCGTTAAACAAACTTTTTTGTAAAATTCTTAGTTCCCAAAATATAGACAATTTTGGAAATTGGACTTTTTTGGAAAAACTGAACAAATGTTAAGTTTTGTTTTACCAATTAAGGATATAAAAGCCATTGGTTTGAGTCTATATATGACTTTTTAGGATGATTAGTTTTCAAAATATCGCCTACTTTCCAAATTGAACTTTTTTGGATTTTGTCCCAGAGACCTGGGACTTGGTTTGTGGGTAGTGGAGGTAAATACCTGTCATTTACGTTAAACAAACTTTCTTGTAAAATTCCTAGTTTCCAAAATATAGCCCCGTTTTAAAATGAACATTTTTGGAAGAAATGACAAAAATTCCATATTTTGTTCTTACGATTAAGGATATAAAAGCCATTGGTTATATATATATATATATATATATGACTTTATAGGATGATTAGTTTTCAAAATATGACCTACTTTCCGAATACTGTGTTGGAAAAATTTGAAGAATATTATATTTTTTTGACTGAGAGTGGGATAGACGTAGGTGTTGGAGTTAGCATATGATTTGATATGATTTTTAGTTTTAACATATAGCCTACTTTCCCAATTAACCTTTTTTTTGAAAAATGTGTAAAATATATAATGTTTTTGACTAGACGCTGAATGGAGTTGAGAGACAATCATTAACCTTAGAGTACTTTGGATTCTTGGAATTTTAGTGTGTTGTTGTTGCTTACAAACATGGCGGTAAGCATTATGCTACCATAAAAAAAGGGTTGAGATACTTGCCAAGACCAAGAGAAAAATCCTCTAAATACATTGACAAAAATAACTTGCCAAATAAGCCATTGCAAATAAGGTATTAACGTAAACCACCAGAAATAATCCACCAACATAGGCCACCACTATAAGTCACCACCATAAGCCACCATAAGCCATCACCACAAGCCACCATCATAAGCCACCACAAGCCACACCCATAAGCCACCATAAACCACCACCATAACCCACCATCATAAGCCACCACCATAAGCCACCACCATAAGCCACCAACATAAGCCACCAACATAAGTCACCAACATATGTCATCAACATAAGCCGCCACCATAAACCACCAGCATAAGCCACCAGCATAAGCCACCCCCATAAGCCACCAACATAAGCCATCAACTTATACCATCAACCTAAGACATTAACCTAAGCCATTAACATAAACCATCAACATAGACCAGCGGCATAAACCATCAACATAAGCCACCACCATAAGCCAACAACATATGTCATCAACATTAGCCACCAACATAAGCTATCAACATAAGTCACCAACATGTCATCAACATAAGCCACTAACATAAGCCACCAACATAAGCCACCAACATAAGCCACCACCATAAACCATCAACATAAGCCACCAAAATCAGCCAACAATACATGTCATCAACATAAGCCACCCACATAAGCCACCCGCATATGCCACCAACATTATCCTGCATAAAACGTCAACACAACATCATTCTTTCACCACAAGTGTTCAGATCTTTGTAGTAGGCGGATCGACTATACACGTCAGTGGCTACTATGGAATATACTATAACCAATAAAGGTAAACCACGTGCCCTGTATCATGGGTACTCTTATAACTATAAGCGAGAAAATGCGAATGGCATCATATTTTGGCAGTGCTCAAAACAAAGAACAACAAAATGTCTAGGTCATCTAAAAAGTAAACATAGTGAGGTCTTAAGTGTGGGTACTCATCAATGTGGTATACCAAATGAAACACCGTTAGTGTTAACAAAACATGATCAAAAGAACAAGAAAAAGCAAGTCCAACAAAAACATAGTGTTACTCTACATAGTGACTTCCTTGTGAAAAAACATTTATCTCCTCAAAAAGTCATGCTAGGACAGTTGTCAACGTTCAATAAAGACGTAACACTATCAAAAGCAACACAGACTCTTCAAGAGGCCCCTTTTGAAAAGGAAAAAAAGGAATTGGATAGTTCTAGTGATGTTGAGGATGATGATGATGATGATAATGATGGTGACAATGACTATAATAATTATAAAGATAATATTTATAATGATGATGATGATGATGATGATGATGATGATGATGATGATGAAAAAGAAGAGAATGAGGGTTTAATGTCTATAAAACCATTGCGGCTTCCCCAGTTTTTAAGAACAAGAGTACCTGGAGAAAGTTGTAAAAGGATCTACAACAAGCGTTGTGTTTAAAATCTATGTCAAACAATGGTAAAGATATAAAAAAAACTAAATTAATAAAAATATTGTATGGGTATTGGCTGTTTTTTCTTAATTGCTATCCCCATGTCCCACTATTAATACAATTGTTAACCATCAACAGTCTCTGACTATGTTCAGAAAGGGAGTGGCCTTAAACAATACACTATATCTATGGTTTGTGTACCGAGTATCATAATAATACAGTGTGGCCAAGCCATGTTAAGGCAATAGTTATGTCAGGTAAGGGATTCGAACCCTTGCTTCCTTATACAGAAATTTGATCTTAAGTCAAACACCTTAACCACTCGGCCAACCTGACAGTTAGTAATTTAATTGGTCTTGAGGACTTGAGTGTTTACAAAACATTTTTTCCAGTATACATTGCCTAAACCACTTGCTTGTTTTGAAATATAGATTTTGTTTTGTTTTACCATAATATTGCAGTTATGAGTCTTGTGAACTGGGTGTTCAATATAGGGTTAAAGGCATTTTAAAATCATTTTAGAGAAGCTCTTAGTTATCGTGTCATGGGTTTTAGTAATGCATTACTGTTCGTTGACTAACATTTACCGTTACACAACATTATTTTGGTGAACGTATATGTTGTTGTTTGAGTCTTTAGTCCTTTGACTGGTTTGATGCAGATCTCAGTGTCTATCTGTCCCGAGCTAATCGTTTCATCTCTATATAACTACCACATCCTACATTCAAGGCTATCTGTTTAACATATTCTAACCTTTGTCTCCCCCTACAAGCTCTTGGGTTCAATTCCTAGCTTTAACACAACATTTTAAAAGTGGTATGAGGACTAAAACAAGTATACTCAGTCTCGGGTGGTCAAAAATAAGTAGGGTTTGATTCACACCTCAACCATACAGCACCATTTTTTTATTTTTTTTAAAATAATGATAGCCATTTGTTCATTTTCACATTTCACACATTACAATTTGTCAATTTTCCATTTGCATTTCTTTTAAATGTCAGTTTAAAGTTTTTGAATTTCATGATATGGAAACATGGATTTTCCAATTTGTAGTTTACACATTTTATTTTTATTTTGTTTATGTCAAAAGTTCATATTTGCGAAACATGATTTTTTCATTTCAAGATTTTGTAAATGGTGTTAAAGTGAGTGCTCGGCCATTGCGATCTTACAGTCTGTCTATGTGTATGCAAAACATAGAGGTCTACTATTACTACTGAAGGTAAGGCTGTTTCTACTCTCTCTCTCTCTCTCTCTCTTTCTGTGTAGTCATACATCCACACAACCTTGCCTGTCTTTGAGAACAAACACACAACCACTCTATTTATCCCTAAAAAGATCATTGACATGCACACTCATCCCAAAGAACTTTAATTATACATTTAACATTTACCATTACAAAAATAAATGGTTTCCACTATTTACAAAAAATTAACTATTTACAATTACAAAAATAAATATTTACAAAATACTAAATCAATTAAATCTACTGGTTACAAAAGCCATGTCTCTAAACAATAAAATATAGAAATCACACCTCCTCCACGTGGTTATAACCCCTTGCTAGGCTAATGCGTAGGTCATTCATCTGCACACATTTGTTATCCATCAAAGCAAAATTGCATTTTCTCTGTTCCACAAGATACGAATTATAGTTGCTGGATTGTATCCTGCACCGTTTATGCGACATAGCTATACCGGTTCATGAAATCGCTAGGTAGTTCTCTACATATAGCTCTACATATGGCTTCCTTACAGCTAGTGTGCGATAGACAGCATTAACTGTATATCACACCCAGTCCACCTTTGTATTTGTAATCCAAGTAATAATTTGAAAAGAGACGAGTGTAATCGGTTTAAAACATTATCTCTGCTTTTTTATAAGTTTATGACATGCGTATTAACCTGAAATCAAACCCTAGTCCACTTTAGTGAAAGGCTAACAGCTTAACCACTACGCCACTATGCCCTTTTTTCTTAGTTTGATTCGTTCTAGGACTTAGAGCTTGAAATCGAGTTAAACTCTCTAGTGTAAGTGGCACATGTGCGCGCCACTGCAGCAAAAAATGGTTAGCTGGTAACATTAGACAACCGGAAATGATTGTATTTCTGTTAGCCAAGCATTTCTGTCATCTGCCTACAGCGTGAGCACTGTCAGCAAGACAGCTTAGTTTAGAACAAGTGTGTGTGTATAGATTATTAGCCTCAGGTATTTAAAGCTTGTTGTGTGTAGTGACCATCTTGTCCCAGTAACCAGTGAGCATGTTTTAATAGTCAACCCTTAAAAACTGCATAGGATAGATGGGTGAGGTTCATGTACTTGGGTGGTTGCATTAGCACCATGCACTAGTTTTACCTTACCCTCTATAGGTAGAGCGTTATCCCTTTCCTTTTTGACATTACCAATGACCACATCCACCCACAAGTTTTACACTTAAACCCTTGGCTCGTTTTCGATTAGGTTTGGTTCGGTTTGGTTGAGTTTGATTCAGCTTGGTTCAGTTTAGTTCAATGTAGTCACCATTTTGTTTCATTAGCTATCCTCTTTAACCAATCAATTAAAGATAGTCTACTCTTAATTCTTGAATCAATAAATCCGATTTTGTATACACCGTTTGTCATTTATTAACCCATGCCTGCAACCTATACTCTCTCTGTACTACAGTCTGATCTGAAAACAAGTTCCAATAGTGAAAGACTTGTCAGTCACCATACATGTTGCCTACACTAGTTCTTTCTCTGCCTAGCTATGTTTCATCACTCACGGTAAACAACTCACATGTCCGCATCCAATTATTAATTTATAAAATCTCAGGTCAATGACCTTAATATTTTGGATATTTTAGGTAAATTCATTGGTCATGGGAAAGAGTTGACCATTCTAAGTCCTATGACACCTCATATGTCGATATCCGAGTATTAGTTTATATAATCTCAGCTCAATGTCCTTGTTGTTTTGAATATTTGGGGTAAATTCGTTGGTCATGGGAAAGGGTTGGCCATCCTTAGTATTATAACACCTCACTTGACTCTCTCCCATTATTAGTTATCGAGATATTAACAACAGTGCAATTAGGCCCTTTTGACAAACATTAAATATATATTTAGAAACAGAGCGTCACCCCGAGTGCTAGGACCCCACATACAAGTCCCTAGCCTTATTGGTTCGCGAAATATTAACAAAAGTGTAGTTAGGCCCTTTGTTAAAATGTCAAAAATACATTCAAAAAGAGAGTGTCTGCTCAAGTCCAACGACACCTCACAGGTCAAAATCCCATCATGGGTTCAGGAAATATCAACAAAAGTGTAGTTAGGCCCCTTGTCAAAATTTCAACAAATACTTTTAAAAAGGGAATGTCATCCCATGTGCTACGACCCCTCATACAAGTCCCTAGCCTTATTGGTTCACGAGATATTAACAAAAGTGTACTTAGGCCCTTTTGACAAAAATCAAAAATACATTGAAATACGGGGCGTCATACCACGTCCAACGACCGCTCATACAAGTCCCTAGCTTTATTGGTTCATGAGATATTAAAAAGCCAATGACCTATTAGTTTTGGATCATTTGGTTATTTTTTAAATAACTCATCTATAAATCATTATTTAAAAAGGCCGCGCTCTTACGAAAACCTCAAGTGCGCATGCGTAAAAACAGAAAACAAACATGTTAATTCATAGTAGCAATCGGCTCTTCACATGCGTTTCATGTGGAACAACGTTTAATTTCATCATAGCATTAGAGACCATGGGTCAGTCCATAGGGACCAGTCCAAAGGGACCGATCTAAAGGGATCAGTCCAAAGGGACAAGGACTCGTCCACAAGGACTTGTCCACAAGGACCTGTCAACAATAACCCATCAACACGGGCCCGACAGCAGGGGGCTCGTCAACAATAACAGGGGCTCTCACCTCAAGGCCTAACATGCCCCTCTTTGATTATTGGTTTGCAGAACAACGTTACATCCATATCGGCATTCAAACTCTCACATGTTGCAATTGGGAAGAGAGATTCTCTAAAAAATTCAATTTCACCCCCTAGTAGGGTAGGTTTTATTTTAGGGTGGAGATATGTTGTCCAATGGAAAGGGAGTGTTCGCCTGAGTAATTTGACACCTCGTACAAGTCTCTAGCCTGATTGGTTCGCGAGATATTGCCATTTTAGTATTCCAGCGGTGGCGGTGGCGGTGGCATCTGAACCCCCACAAAACCACTACTTAGGTGTGATCAGTTACTTACTGCATATCAAAAGGCTGTACACTCGTGTGTTAGACACTCTATCATGTTAAGGACCCCTATATATTCCCTATACAAGGCTATACATGTTAGTTCTAAACACTTAGTGGTTATTTGTATTTTAAATTTATATACACAGGTTATACAAGCACGTTTTTTCACACAGTAAAACTTTGTCAAATAGCCACATGCGACACGCAAAGTATGTTTCCGCTATCTAGCGGTGACTATGGAAACTACCTGAACATATCCTAATCTAATCCTAGCTAACTTCACCTGACGTGACCATACCGGTTTGTAAGCAACAACAACAACACACTAAGATTCCATGAATTCCAGAGTACTTTTAGATTAATTATCGACTCTCAACTCTTATAACTATGTCTATCCCACTCTGTCAAAAACAAGATTTTTTTTTTTTAAATTTTTGCTTGATGTCAATACTAAAGTGATAATGGGTTTTCCGATCCTATCACTATAAATTCATTACCCCCACTCTTATCTCGGTCTCGACAACAACCATGCCTATTTTTATTATGTCAGATGATGTAATGTTCGAGTGCAAAGTGGGTGTAAAAGTGAGTGCAAAGTGAGTGCAAAAGTGAGTGCAAAGTAAGTGTAAAAGTAGTTGTAAAAGTGAGTGCAAAGTGAGTGCAAAAGTGAGTGCAAAAGTGGGGTGTAAAAGTGGTACCCTATTTGTAATGGCTTATTTGACAAGTTATTTTGTGGTACCCTATTCGTAATGGCTTATTTCACAAGTTGTTTTTGTCAATGTATTTAGAGGATATTTCTCTTGTTCATGGAAAGTATCTCAGCCCTTTTTATGATAGCATAATGCTTACCGTCATGTTTGTAAGCAACAACAACACACTAAAATTCCAAGAATCCAAACTACTCTAAGGTTAATGATGGTCTCTCAACTCCATTCCACGCCTAGTCAAAAACATTATACATTTCAAATTTTTCAAAAAAGGTAAATTGAGAAAGTAGGCTATATATTTAAACTAAAAAATCATATGCTAACTCCAACACCTACGTCTATCCCATTCTCAGTCAAAAAAATATATATATTCTTTAAATTTTTCCAAAAAATATTTGGAAAGTAGGCTATAATTTGAAAACTAATCATCCTAAAAAGTCATATATAGACTCAAACCAATGGCTTTTATGTCCTTAATCGTTAGAACAAAACATGGAATTTGACATTTTTCCAAATATTGATCATTTTTAAAAATGGGCTATATTTTGTAAACTATGAATTACACAAAAAATGTGTTTGACATAAAAATGACAGGTATTTACCCCCTCTACCCACAAACCAAGTCCCAGGTCTCTGGGACAAAATCCAAAAAGGTTCAATTTTGAAAGTAAACGATATTTTGAAAACTAATCATTCTAAAAAGTCATATATAGACTCACACAAATGTCCTTTAAGTCCCTTAACGTTAGAACAAAACTTAACATTTTTTTCATTTTTTCAAAAAAAAGTCCAATTTTCAAAATTGCTCATATTTTGGAAACTAAGAATTAGTTCCAAAATGGCGGTCGTAGCTTAACTCAACCTAACCTAACCCTACGAAGTGTGATCAAAAAGTTCCAAAATGGCTGCCGTAGCTTAACTTAACCTTTGATTGATCCCTGTTGATTGACCCCTTTTGATTGATCTCTGTTGATGTATCCCTTTTGACTGGTCCCTGTTGACTAGCCCCTTTGGACGGGTCTTTTTTTAAAAGGGGGAGTCATTTTTTTACGGGTCCCGGAGGACGGGTCCTTGTTGACGGGTCCCTTTGGGCGGGCCCCTTTGATATAATTTGGATAAAATGCACGGGCCAGTCCATAAGGATCAGTCCAAAGGAACCGCCCACAGGGACCCGTCAACAAGGACCCGTCCCCTGGGACCCGTAAGAAAATGACTCCCCCTTTAAAAAAGACCCGTCCAAAGGGGCTAGTCAACAGGGACCACTCCAAAGGGATACATCAACAGAGATCAATCAAAAGGGGTCAATCAACAGGGATCAATCAAAGGTTAAGTTAAGATACTGCAGCCATTTTGGAAATTTTTGATCACACTTCGTAGGGTTAGGTTAGGTTGAGTTAAGCTACGACCGCCATTTTGGAACTAATTCTTAGTTTCCAAAATATGGGCAATTTTGAAAATTGGACTTTTTTTTGAAAAAATGAAAAAAATGTTAAGTTTTGTTCTAACGTTAAGGGACTTAAAGGACATTTGTTTGAGTCTATATATGACTTTTTAGAATGATTAGTTTTCAAAATATCGTTTACTTTCAAAATTGAACCTTTTTGGATTTTGTCCCAGAGACCTGGGACTTGGTTTGTGGGTAGAGGGGGTAAATACCTGTCATTTTTATGTCAAACACATTTTTTGTGTAATTCATAGTTTACAAAATATAGAACATTTTTAAAAATGATCAATATTTGGAAAAATGTCAAATTCCATGTTTTGTTCTAACGATTAAGGACATAAAAGCCATTGGTTTGAGTCTATATATGACTTTTTAGGATGATTAGTTTTCAAATTATAGCCTACTTTCCAAATATTTTTTGGAAAAATTTAAAGAATATATATTTTTTTTGACTGAGAATGGGGTAGACGTAGGTGTTGGAGTTAGCATATGATTTTTTAGTTTAAATATATAGCCTACTTTCTCAATTTACCTTTTTTGAAAAATTTGAAATGTATAATGTTTTTGACTAGGCGTGGAATGGAGTTGAGAGAGACCATCATTAACCTTAGAGTAGTTTGGATTCTTGGAATTTTAGTGTGTTGTTGTTGCTTACAAACATGACGGTAAGCATTATGCTATCATAAAAAGGGCTGAGATACTTTCCATGAACAAGAGAAATATCCTCTAAATACATTGACAAAAACAACTTGTGAAATAAGCCATTACGAATTGGGTACCACAAAATAACTTGTCAAATAAGCCATTACAAATAGGGTACCACTTTTACACCCCACTTTTGCACTCACTTTTGCACTCACTTTGCACTCACTTTTACAACTACTTTTACACTTACTTTGCACTCACTTTTGCACTCACTTTGCACTCACTTTTACACCCACTTTGCACTCGAACATTACATCATCTGACATAATAAAAATAGGCATGGTTGTTGTCGAGACCGAGATAAGAGTGGGGGTAATGAATTTATAGTGATAGGATCGGAAAACCCATTATCACTTTAGTATTGACATCAAGCAAAAATTAAAAAAAAAATCGTGTTTTTGACAGAGTGGGATAGACATAGTTATAAGAGTTGAGAGTCGATAATTAATCTAAAAGTACTCTGGAATTCATGGAATCTTAGTGTGTTGTTGTTGTTGCTTACAAACCGGTATGGTCACGTCAGGTGAAGTTAGCTAGGATTAGATTAGGATATGTTCAGGTAGTTTCCATAGTCACCGCTAGATAGCGGAAACATACTTTGCGTGTCGCATGTGGCTATTTGACAAAGTTTTACTGTGTGAAAAAACGTGCTTGTATAACCTGTGTATATAAATTTAAAATACAAATAACCACTAAGTGTTTAGAACTAACATGTATAGCCTTGTATAGGGAATATATAGGGGTCCTTAACATGATAGAGTGTCTAACACACGAGTGTACAGCCTTTTGATATGTAGTAAGTACCTGATCACACCTACTATCAATTGCGCCTACCATTAATCGCGTCTACTATCAATTGCGTCTACTACCAATCGCGCCTGCTAGGACATGACTTTTCATTAAACCAAAACATTTCCTTTTTTGTCAGCCTCCCACCCCTCTCATCAATCTATGACGTCATAGTCATAGTCAGCCTTAAAGCAAGTCTAAACTTGTAGAACATGTCACGTGACAAAGTTAGGTTAGGTAAAGTTAGGTTATGTTAAGTGAGCTGAGGTTAAGTCTTAAAATACCCCCTCTCTGCCTTGTACTTGGTATAAACATTTACACTGTAACTTTGTAATATCAAAAATGATCTAAGTCGCGTCCATATCAATCACGTCTACTATCAATCGCGCCTACTATCAATCACGTCTACTATCAATTGCATCTACTATCAATTGAGCCTACTATGAAATGCGCTTACTACAAATCACGCCTACTATCAATCACGCCTAGTATCAATTGCGTCTACTATCAATCACGCCTACTATCATTTGCGTCTACTATAAATCGCGTTCATGTCAAATCGCGCCTACTACCAATTACACCTACTATCAATCGCGCCTACTATCAATTGCGTCTACTATAAATCTCGCCCATGTCTAATTACGCCTACTATCAATCGCGCCTACTATCTTTCGCGTCTACTATAAATCGCGCTCATGTCAAATCACGCCTACTATCAATCACGTCTACTATCAATTGCGTCTACTATTAATCGCGCCTACTATCAATTGCGTCTACTATAAATCGCGCCTACTAGGACATGACGTTTCATTAAACCAGAACATTTCCTTTTTTTTGTCAGCCTCTCACCCCTCCCATCAATCTATGACGTCATAATCAGTCTTAAAGCAAGTCTAAACTTGTAGAACATGTCACGTGACAAAGTTAGGTTAGGTAAAGTTAGGTTATGTTAAGTGAGCTGAGGTTATGTCTTAAAATACCCTCTACCTTGTACTTTGTATAAACATTGACACTGTAACTTTATGATATCAAAAATGATCTGAGTCGCGCCCATGTCAAATTGCGCCTACTATCAATCGCGTCTACTATCAATCACGCCTACTATCAATCGCGCCTACTATCAATCGCGCCTACTATCATTTGCGTCTACTATAAATCGCGCTTACTACAAATCACGCCTACTATCAATCACGCCTAGTATCAATTGCGTCTACTATTAATCACGTCTAGTATCGATTACACCTACTATCTATTACGTCTACTATCAATTGCGTCTACTATAAATCACGCCTACTAGGACATGACGTTTCATTAAACTAAAACATTTCCTTTTTTGCCAGCCTCTCACCCCTCCCATCCGCAAAACGTGTTTGTATGAGCTGTGTATTTAAATTCAATATATACAATTAACCACTAAGTGTTCAGAACTAACATGTCTAGGGTACATATGGAATCCTTAGCAACAAACAAAAAATACGGTCTAACCTACGAGTGTACGGTCTTGTCATACGCAGTAAGTACCTGTTAACCTTGACTAGGGTATAAGAATATTGTCAGTTGACTACTGCCTGTTACAGTGTTCACATCGTGAAAGACCGTCTCACCTACCAGTCTCCAGCCTTGTCATACGCAGTAAGCAGCTGTTGGCGGAAAACAACATCCCTAAATCTTGACATTTAGGAAAGTGTGTGTGTGTGTGTGTGTAAATCACTTGTAATCTAAAGATTGTTCATGTGACTTTACTAAAATTTAATTCATATGTATTAGTTGATATGGAAATCTCAACAACCAGTCATGGCAAGCCATGTGTCTTCTATAAAGGATATACATATATTGTAAAAACAACCAATAAAGATGGAACTGTTATTTGGCGATGATCAAAACAACGATCCAAAAAGTGTCGAGGAATGATTAAAACAAAAGACTCCAACGTACTTACTTCAAAAGAACATCATTGTGAATCTCAAATTAATACACATTTAAATACGCAAAATACTCTAACCCAGGTAGAAAAGCAAGTCCAAGAAAAATATATTGCTGCTCAAGATAGTGCATTGTTTGTTAAAAAGCATTCATCATCACCTCAAAAAAGAGATGTTAGGACAAATACCATCGTTCAAAAAACCCTTAACACTATCAAAAGCAACGCAGACTCTACAAGAGGTCCCTGTGGAAAACAAACAAGAGGAATTGGATAGTTCTAGTGATGTTGAGAATGATGATGATGATGATAATGATGGTGACAATGACTATAATAATTTTGATGATAATATTCATAATGATGATGATGATAATTATGAAAAAGAAGAGGATGAGGGTTTTATGTTTATAAAACCATTGCGGCTTCCCCAGTTTTTAAGAGCGAGAGTACCTGGAGAAAGTTGTAAAAGGATCTACAACAAGCGTTGTGTTTTAAAATCTATATAGAACAATGGTAAAGAGATAGACTTGAATTCAGTGTGTAACTATTATAAAATGAATTTAATAAAAATATTGTATGGGAATTGTCTGTTTTTCTTAATTACTATCCCCATGTCCCACTATTATTACAATTGTTAACCATCAACAGTCTCTGACTATGTTCAGAAAGAGAGTGGTCTTAAACAATACACTATATCTATGGTTTGTGTACCGAGTGTCATAATAATGCAGTGTGGCCAAGCCATGTCAAGGCAATAGTTATGTCAGGTAAGGGATTCGAACCCTTGCTTCCTTATACAGAAAATTTGATCTTAAGTCAAACACCTTAACCACTCGGTCAACCTGACAGTAACTAATTTAATTAGTCTTGAGGACTTGAGTGTTTACAAAACTTTTTTCAGTATACATTGACTAAACCACTTGCTTGTTTTGAAATATAGATTTTGTTTTGTTTTACCATAACATTGCAGTTATGAGTCTTGTGAACTGGGTGTTCAATATAGGGTAAAAGGCATTTTAAAATCATTTTAGAAAAGCTCTTAGGTATCGTGTCATGGGTTTTAGTAATGCATTACTGTTCGTTGACTAACATATACCGTTAAACAACATTATTTTAGTGAACTTACATGTTGTTGTTTGTGTCTTTAGTCCTTTGACTGGTGTGATGCAGATCTCAGCGCCTATCTGTCCCGAGCTAATCGTCTCATCTCTATATAGCTACCACACCCTACATTCAAGGCTATCTGTTTAACATATTCTAAACTTGGTCTACCCCTACAGTTCTCGTTCTCGAACCTTTCTTCCTTAACTAAGTTTGCTATTCTTGGGTGTCTTAGTACGTGTTCTACCAACCTATCTCTTTACTTCATTAACAGTCGCCAGGTACATCTCTTCTCCCCAACTCGTCTTAATACCTCTTTGTTAGTAACCCTATTTACCCATTTAATCTTCATCATTCTCCTGTAACACCACATTTCAAACACTTTAATTCTCCACTTTTCTGCTACACCAATTGTCTAAGTTTTACTTTCATAGAGTGCCACGCTCCAGACAAAGGCCTTCAAAATGACTTCCTAATACCTAAATCTATATTCAATGTCAACAGATTCTGTAGAAATTCTTTCCTTGTCTGAGCTACATAAGAATCCTAATCGTGTCTGGTTGTCTTGTTTAGCAAACATAGTCACTCAAAAGGTCTAAGCATTTTTTGTATATAACCCAAAATAGCAAACAGTTTTTCTAAAACCCTACTCATTGGTCAATAACAAGCAGAGTCGCCAAAGTGTTTCGTTGGTAGTTAACTCATGTCTAGTTAATCAATTCCTTTCATATCGTTATCCAATTGTAGTAGTAAGGACTGGTGAACAACGTCAGTTCAACACACTGCTTTACACACAAATGTAGTTAGGCCCTTTGACATAATTTGGATAAATTTCATGGGCCGGTCCATAGGGACCAGTCCAAAGGGGCCGGTCTAAAGGGACTCATCCACAGGGACCCATCAACAGGGACTTGTCAGCAAGGACCCATCAACAATGACCCGTCAACAATGACCTGTCATCAATGACCTGTCAACAATGACCTGTCAATAGGGACCCGTCAACAATGACCCCTCCACAGGGACTCATCAACAAGGACCCGTCAGCAATGACTCGTCGACAGGGACCCGTCGAAAAGCACCTGTCAAAAAGGATCCATCAAAAATGACCCCCTGTCAAAAAGGGCCCGTCCAAAAGGGGCTAGTCAACAGAGACCAGTCCAAAGGGACAAATCAACAGAGATCAATCAACAGGGATCAATCAAAAGGGGCTATCACCTCAAGGCCTGACATATCCCTCTTTGATTATTGGTTTGCCAATCGACAAGCGTCACTTAAAATACTTTTTGATCACCACTCGTGGGTTGGGTTAGGTTAGGTTACACTACAGCCGCCATCTTTTAAAAAGCCTGCCCTCTTACAAAAGCTATGAGTGGGCATGCGTAAAAAACAAGAAACAAAAACAAGCCTGTTAATTCATAGTGGCTATCCACCAAACACATGTCTCTTGTGTGGAACAACGTTTTATTCCATAACGGCATTCAAACTCTCACATGTTGCAATTGGAAAGAGAGATTCTCTATTAAAAAAATACAATTTCACCCCCTAGTAGGGGTAGGTTTTATTTTGGGGTGGAAATATGTTGTTCATTGGAAAGGGGGTATCAGCCCGAGTTCAATGACACCTCATTCGTCAAAATCCGACCACGGGTTCGAACTCACATTTTCTCACGTATGAAGCAAAACAGGATGTGACTTGTTTCACAAGGAGGACGGTAATAAGGTCATTTCACACGTGTTCACATGTATTTCGTCACTTTCCTTTCGTATCGTTATTCCATTATAGTAGTGGTGAACAACGTCAATTCAACACACACAAATGTAGTTAGGCCCTTTGACATAATTTAAATAATTCATGGATTAGTCCGTAGGAACCAGGCCAAAAGGGACCCGTCCAAAGGGATCAGTCCAAAGGGACAAGGACTCGTCCACAAGGACTTGTCCACAAGGACTCGTCCACAAGGACCTGTCCACAAGGACCTGTCAACAAGGACTTGTCCACAAGGACTCGTCCACAAGGACCTGTCAACAATAACCCATCAACACGGGCCCGACAGCAGGGGGCTCGTCAATAATAACAGGGGCTCTCACCTCAAGGCCTAACATGCACCTCTTTGATTATTGGTTTGCAGAACATCGTTACATCCATATCGACATTCAAACTCTCACATGTTGCAATTGGAAAGAGAGATTCTCTAAAAAATTCAATTTCACCCCCTAGTAGGGTAGGTTTTATTTTAGGGTGGAGATATGTTGTCCAATGGAAAGGGAGTGTTCGCCTGAGTAATTTGACACCTCGTACAAGTCTCTAGCCTGATTGGTTCGCGAGATATTGCCATTTTAGTATTCCAGCAGTGGCGGTGGCGGTGGATTTAGAACCGGCCAAAACACACTACTCACGTTCGACACCAGTCAGCCTAACCCCGTTGGGTTCAGTATGTAAGATAGATATATGCTGTCGTGCACTTTCTTGCAGAAGTTTTCATGCTGAACAATTCTTACCATCATAGTATATAGATATTTTTAACTGTTTACCCAGCATAAGCTAAAAAGGTGCAATGACGGCAGGTTTTTCCTCGAATCGATTCACTGAAATTGTTACTGCTCGGCTTATTTTGGTCATAAATGAATGTTTTTCTACGGAAACATTCCTTGTGAAATCCTTTACAGAATTGTGAAAACCGCATAAAAATCTATCCAGTGGTTCTCGAGATTACCCGTTACATCCAAGAATCGGGGACTTTATTTTATACGATGTAGAGATACCTCTGCTTTGCTCTCAGGAGAAACAGAGCGGGTTGAGTTTGAAAGTCGTGATGTGAATAAGCGATCGGGACGCTAGCTGGTGGTGCTTATTGTTATAAAATAACTATCAGAATACTATACAATACTTTAAAAAGTCGTATTTTCTGTCTGTGTTGCGTGGGTTGGCGACCACGGGACCCCAGCTGAGTCCGGCATTGCTTCCACTTACTTGTGCCGGGCTCCTCTCCGTCTTCTTTCCTGTCGACCTCCCTTGGTCAACTCTTGTTTTTTTCGACCCCGACGGTATTAGAGTATCCGAGGCCTATGGAGTCTTTCACTTTCCCGCCTTAATTGGCCCTTGTCTCATCTTTCCTGATCTCTCCTTCTTCGAGGGGGTCAGACCTATTGTTTTCTTTTCATTATATTTCCTTTTTCCCTTTAAGATTCCCGCACTGTGTGTGTTTTATGCTTTTTTTTGCATCTCCACTCCATTTTGTGGGTGTTTTCAATCTCCGTTGCATTTTGTAAGTCTTTTCGATCTAAATTGCATTTTGTGAGTGTTTTTCAACCTCAATTGCATTTTGTAAGGATTGACAATCTAAATTGCTTTTTAGTACTGTAAGTCTTTCAATATAGGGGGCGGACCTTTTGTGAGTATTTTGAATTTCAATTGCATTTTGTATTTTCAACCTAAACCGCTTTTTTTTTGCAAGTAGTTAATTCTCAATTGCATTTTTGTGGGTATTTTATATCTAAGTTACATTTTGTAAGTATTTTCAATCTAAATTGCATTTTGTAATTATTGTCCATCCAAATGAGAAGTATGAATCTACCATATATTTTGTAAGCAATTTCAATTGCATTTTGTATTTTCAACCTAAACCGCTTTTTGCAAGTAGTTAATTCTCAATTGCATTTTGTGGGTATTTTGAATCTAAATTACATGAAGTACGTATTTTCAATCTCATTTGCATTTTGTAAGTATCTTGATTTCACTTGAATTTTGTAAGTATTTCGACTGTACGTTGCATTTTGTACGTATTTTGAACTTTCCTACATTTTGTGCGTATTTTTCAATCTATTCCTTTTGTGAGAATTTTCGTTCAAAATTCCCTATTGTAGCCTAAGTATTACCGCTCTCCATTTTGTGAGTAGTTTTAATCTGAGTTCCTTTTTGTAAGTATTTTCCTGCTCACTTAATTTTCATTCTGGTTTCCACTTCATTGCCATTTTCGCTATCACACAGACCATTAGGGGCCGATAACCTGGATGTTAGGCCCCTTAAAACAACAATTATCATCATCATCATCATCATGTCTGTGTTGCGAGGTTGTTTGGGAACCCGGAGGATGACTGATGACGATACGTTATAGTCCAATTTCAAGACAGCCAGTACGACCCTATTGCTGACACCTGCTATAGGTACATTTGTGAACGTGGCATAAGCAAGCGTTCCCTTTGGTAGCGTTGGAAACCTTTCTAAGCTGCATTGTGTAATTTTTTTTATCACAATTTCTAAGAAGATGCAATCTTGAAGGGAACTTATAAGTATCTCTCGAATGTGACACTGTTACATAAAGCAATTTTAAATCCGTAGCATTGTGAGATAGGGAAGCGCTCAAAATTACATTTGCATCGCTGCAGCTCTCAGTCGGGTAACTGGGAGGATAAGAAATCTTCTACATTCATTTCCTTTCCAAGTATCATTGGCATTGTTTCCTTATCTTCGTTGAGAATTTGCATTAATTAACAGTTTGCTAATTAGAATGAAATCATGACTTTTGGCTACAATCTTTCTCTCATCAGCTTGTCGTGGATGTTAGTATGCTTCGATCTGCAATTTAAATTGACCAAGCATCTTAGCCGACCACGTCGAGTCTTGCTTGAAAACTGCAATTGAAATCTGCAGCACGTTCGGGTATATGAGGTGTAAGTGGTCGTCCTTAGTCTGTTTCTTCCGCAATTTTCCTCGCTGCCTCAAAGAAAACGCCAGGAAAGTACCTTGTTTCAATTTCCAGTTTTAGACTCATAAATTGCACCTGCACACAACTACAGTACTACAGTCATAATAATTACACAGGTTATATGCCAAAATAAGCCTCCGTGGCTTAGGCGGCAGCACGCCGGCCTCTCACCGCTGGGTCCGTGGTTCAAATCCCGGTCACTCCATGTGAGATCTGTCCTGGACAAAACGGAGGCAGACAGGTTTTTCTCCGGGTACTCCGGTTTTCCCTGTCAAAAATTTCATTCCAGCAACACTCTCCACTATCATTTCATTTCATCTGTCATTCATTTAATCATTGCCCCAGAGGAGTGCGTCAGGCCTCGGCAGCCGGCACTGTTCATATCCTCGCCGCTAGATGGGGGCTTCATTCATTCCATTCCTGACGCGGTCGGAGACTGGAAGCAGGCTGTGGATTTTCATTTTCATTTCATATGCCAAATACAAAATATCCCTCTTGGCACGCTGGAAGGGTGGAGGTAGATGTCAACGGGCAAAGAAAACTATTTCGAATTCACTAAATTTGACAGTTGTTGTATACCTACAAACATTTCACATGTTTAACATACGAGAAGATAAATCTTCTTATAATTACGAAAAACATTTGCTCATCCTTTGGCGTAAGCGTGGGTCATACCAAAATACTTTCAGACAAAAGATTTAGGTAATATTTAGAAGACTATTGACCATTTTAAACGGTCTTAATGTTGCGCCTGGTAAGGGATGTATGATCTTTTTCTCAAAGAACTGCATTTTCCCCACCCCTTTGGTCAATGGTTGTGCTATGAAAACATTTACTGAGATAAGATATTGGTCCTCATTTAATGGATTGTATGAACATTGAACGGATTCAATTTTTCACACTTTAAGAAATTTATAGCCATATTTCACTTTTACTTTTTCCACCCTTTGTTTCGATTTGGCCATTAACGAACTCGACCGAGAATTTATAAAACAATATTTTATTTAAAAGTTTGAAAGCAATTGGTGGAAAATTGCGGTAGTTATAGTGTCCACAAGTAAGTGAAACTTTTGAACTGACGGTTTGGAGCCTGGGGGATGTGAAACGCGAAGATATGTCGAAATATTCCGGAAGACAAAACATAGTACCCTTTACAATAGACAGCTTTCTAATGAAATCTACCTAAAATAACATTTCTAGGGGTAGAAGACCTTGTAGTTCCGCCCCTTAAAACAACAATAACTAACTAGAACATTTCTGACATTCAATTTATAAGGGCGTTATAGGCAAGAAAAAATGTGGTACACTGACCGACCTCATTATGTGACTGACTCAACTCTCTGAAACACTACATTTCATACTGAGTTAGTTTACTGATTATACTTTTGTAATCACATATTTTATTCGATTGCAATTTTACAGGCATCGGTTTATTGCAAATAATATGATCAAAACACTGTCAGTAAGATAAATGTAGTATTCTCACTTTAAATAACATAACGCAAATGTAATTATTTGGTATAGTTCCCAGCGTGATCAATGTCCCAAGATTTGAAGTAAGATATGGGGTATTCAAATTGGTTTTCCTACGCTTCCTTGTGTAATAAGAGATTTGAAACTACCTAAAGGGTGATTCAGCTCAGATGACCACATCAAATATCTACAGAACCGTTTAAGATATCGTCATTCTTTTCAAATTCTTAAATCGTTCTATGGGGCTCATACAACACGGTCCATTTCGCTCCCAGCACATACGTATTTACCGAGAATCCTGTAGCATTTTTAGCCTAATTTTCAATTTTGAAAAAAATAGGCTTATGAGATCATCTTTTGTCCGTGTGTGTGTGTGCGTGTGTGTGTGTGTGTGTGTGTGTGAGGTGTGTGTGTGCCCCCCCCCCTAATAAAATCTAAACGGATGGAGCGATTTCAATAAAACTCGGTAAGTTCATAGCACTATTCCCGGCGACCTCGACCGTGCCCTTCAAATTTTGTTACGTCTCACCAATCCAACATGGCGGCTGTGCGAAATATTTCACTAGCATTCAATATCTCCGAAACTATTACCGATATCGCCCTGAAATTACTTACGGTGATAAAGGACACTACTAGAAGCTCACCTATGAGATTTTCAAAAACCTGGTGACTACAAAACCAACATGGCTGTCAAGCGAAATTGAGACTTTTAAATAGACATTTCTCGCGAATTTAACTATCCAAACGTAATTAAACTTGGTACAGCAAACATTTATACACATTGTAATGCACTCGAGTATAATTTAGTTCAATTGTTTACATAACCTCAAAATGGCGGCTGTGCGAAATATTTCACTGACATTCTATATCTCCGAAACTATTACAGATATAATCATGCAATTTTGTACGGTGATAAAGGGTACTGATACAAGTTTATCTATGTATATTTCATAAACCTGTAAAGTAAAACGAACATGGCGACCAAGCGAATTTAAAATATTTTAATAGACTTTTCTCGTGATTTAACTCTCTGAGCGCAGTGAAATGTGGTACAGTAAATGAATTTGCAGATTGTAATGCACTGCCATCTAATTTAATTCAATTGTTTACATAACCTCAATATGGCGGCTGTGCGAAATTTTAAAATTAAGTTTTTATTCTTGTGTCGTAATCATGCGATCGAAGTGAAAGTTTGAATAATGAAGCTAGGCAATAATTGTCCTTGAATGGTACATAACTCTATGGCCTATACATATAACAATCCTAAATGGCGAGCTTCCGAAATATTTAGACGGTTCTCAATATCTATGAATCTTTTACAGCAACAAAACTGATTTTTTTATGTTCATAGAGACTATGAACATATGTTCACCTATAGGACTTTCAGTAACCTGGTGAGCACAAATCCAACATGGCGGCGACGCGAAGTATAAATATTTAAATGGCCGTTTCTCGCGAATTAACTATCTGAGTGCCGTGAAACGTTGCACGTTAAATGCTTATACAAATGTTGATCCACTGGCATGTAATTTATTTCAATTGTTTGCATAATCACAAGATGGCTGGTGTGCGTACTTTTAAAATCTCGTTTTTACTTCTTGTGTTCTAATCATGCGATTGAAGTTTGAATATCACACGTACACAATAATCTTAATGTAATAGCACAAAAATAAAAATCCATCCTGGCGACCATATGAAATATTTAGACGGTTCTCAATATCTACGAATGTGTTACAGCAATTAAACTGAAATTTTGTATGTTGATAGAGACAATTAACATGAGCAGGATATATGAAAATAGGCTGTATAGTTCTTCACGGAACTACTTGTTTTTAATGGGACTAAGTTATACTAATTTCACCCACTGGAACAACTAAGAATTAAGTGACAAGTTTTGTGATGTGCCTAATTTGCAAATCCGACTAGAACCTCTTGAGATATTATAGGTTTCTATATGTGACGGTATTTGACAGAAAGCGACGCGGTAGCCGCTGCATGTTCTCTTGCGTGACCCACTCCTTGTTGACAAACTCACATGCCGAATTTATTGCATTCATAGCATACTGTAATGTGTACATAATCAAGTCTCTTATGTACGTGTGCCTTTTATCTTCTCCTCCTTGCGGAAATATCTGAAAACGCCTCTATGAAGAGGATAAATATAAAGTATGAAATTCTTTAGTGCTGGCGGACATGCGACAATAACTTAATGTACATAATTAATAAAATCAGAAATGTAACAAAACTCGCCCATTTAGTTCATTGCGAACGTCTCGTCTAATGTTAATTCTTACGAGTCTGGTTAATCATCACACAGTTTGTAAATATACAGATAACAGTATGCATAGAATGGAATAAATGTGGTATGTGTGTTTGTCAACAAGATTGGGTCACGCAAGAGAATCGTGCACTCCACATTTCAGCGGCTGGCGCATCGCTTTCTGTCTAATGCCGACATATATGGGAACCTTTGATATCTCAAAAAGTACTCGTTGTATTTGCAAAATAAGCACATCAGTGAAATTGTCACTTTATTATTGTTTCAGTGGGTGAAATTAGTAGCCTATAGTCCCATTTAAAAAACGAAAGTTGCTACCGGTTTCTCGGTAAATACGTATGTTCTGGGGGCGAAATGGACCGTGTTGTATGAGTTCCGTAATACGATTTAAGAATTTGATAACAGAAGACGATATCTTAAACTGTTCCGTAGGTATTTGAGATGGTCGTCTTAACTGTATCACCCTGTATATAAGCATAATTTGTGAGCAAAGCAAATGCAGTATATTTGACACTTTACGCATTGGTATCATATTTTCGTGGAATGAAATAGCCTCCACTCGGCTCCCTGACTCCGATGCGAAGAATTTCAAATATTTTATGATAGTTGAAGCGGGGTGCATTCAGTCTTCCTAGGATAATTTAGATGTTTCTTGACCATCTATGAACTGGCTTTCCTTAAGGTTTTCACTTCAACTGTCGCAGAATGGTGGGATGTTAAGCCACGGCCTCATTACAATCATGCTCCCAAGAACTAATACGAACTTATACGGTCATCATACTGATACAGACTATTAGATTGATTCCACACGCAACTAAACACACGGAAGCTGATGACCACATTGTTCCAATCTACTTAATGAAACTGTGAAGGGATATTTCTTACCTACTGTTGCTTACCCTGAACCCTATTCTAATATGTATCGTATAAATAGGTAAATCCACCTATTACAGCTGTGAAATCAGTAATCAAAATGCCCAACTTACCTTTTTAAAATATGCTTTCTGGCTTTTGGCCCCATAGAGTCATGCAGCCAGTTTCAACGTCTACACTAGTATTTAGTTATTCTCTTCGTATACAGAAATAAACTTACGGCTAAGAACATCACAAAGACCCAGGATCGTGGCCGGAATCGAACTGGCAGCAGGTGCATTGCTCAGTTCCAGAGTCATACACCCTGGCCCTGAGCTACATCTACCAGCCAATCTACGTTTTGCGGTTGTTAAAAATGAAGACTTAGGACATTGTGGCCATCGGTTAAGGGTACTTCCTGCATATACGAACTACTGTGTGTTTGACAAGTTCAACTGTGGTAACTGTACTCCACTGCACCCATTCGAGCGTACAATCTTGGGTAGTCTTCGGACTACATCAACTACATCTATCTTCAGTCCATGATCTTGTTTATTTTAGGGGCTTGTACCATTGTAGTCATCAGGCCCGTACTTGCACGTAAGTTGTTATCTGTCTGAAAACGTGTGATATTGTGATTCATTTTGAACTAGGGTCTTTGGTTGGAACGAGGACATTCGTAGTCTTAGTTTATGAACCATTTGCCAGGAGTGGAAGTGGTAAACCACAGATAACCACTTCTAGGATAGCTGATGTAGGAATCTAACCCATATCTTACCAGTTTTGCTTCACGAAAGTACCCCGTTTCAATCCTCACATCAGATTTGTTTGGAAGAGCCGGGAATCGAACCCAGGACTTTTGGATGCGGATTCGCAATACGTACCCCAAGACTATCGAAAGCGGCTGGTCTTTTATGCAATATTCGATACAATTTACGCATGTGTTATGGTTTTATAAGTCATCGTTTTTACAGGGTGACACATAGGAACAGGATGATTTTGAAATGAACAGTACTCGGTTGATTTGCGACGGAAACTTATTTTACTGTTACCACATTTTAGAGTACGTTCTACCATTTGATTTACTATTTACCATTTTTGGGTGTGAAAGATAATGTCACTCAGGTGGCGGCCATCCTTTTGAATACAGGTTTAAAGTCGTCGCGAGAAAGCATTCTTAATTCTGCCGAACAACGGACGTTTTTAAAATGGATTGTACTCAACCGGGAGGAGCATTAGAGGGAGGGAAGAGTAGCCATGCTCCTCGGCATAGCATACCATGTCTCTCACACCTACGCTTTCGAGCCTGCCAGGTCAGTCGTGAGAGTCCTCACCTCCTCGACTTTCCTCAATTGATGTTAGGTTTTATTCGTTGGGTGCACTTAGGCTAGTCCTATTAGCTGGGTATCTACTACCGGTGAGGTAGCCTATAGATAAATTAAGGCGACTAGGCTTCAAGTTATTTTTTAAGTCAATAAGAGAAGTAGCAGCCGCGGCTTCTCCGTGCCAGCCCTCTCGGGCAAGGTCGCCACCCATACATACAGTAGGCGTTGGTGTATTCTTTGAATACACGGTACGAGAGATATAATGTCTATTGCTCTTTGCATGTTCATTTTTTCCTTCCTCTTTGCCAAACACCAACAGTGATCATTTGTTTTCTCCCTGTTGAGCATGTCTCTTATGTCTTCATAAGTATGTTTCAGATATATAACTTCTGTGATCCACCTAGCGCCATCTAGTAGCGAACCTCTGAAGCTACTCAATTCCTCATCGTGCAAGATGACTTACTTATCCATTTGGCTACCAGATCTCGTTACCATCGTCAGCTATTTTCTCCTAGAGCAAGAGGACTACGTCTACTTCTTTACTCACCATGCTGCGCTAGTATCATCTATCAACTCCTTGAAGACCAGCTCAGCAAGAGAAGAGAATTTATTGTTAATAAGTTGGTTATGCTGATATGTATACCTTTTGTTTCCTACCCCCACTCTCTCCCCTTCCTAGGACCTTCCGCGCTTCGTTTTGCTGCTCTCACTTCTTAGTCGGCAGTCGCAGTAATCAGTAAAGGCTCAACCAGAGCCAGCCTCCTGACCTAACGAGGCAGTTTTTAAATTCCACGCCATGTTGGAACTTTAAGTATTAGTGAAGAACTTCACCTTCGCCATGCAACAAAGATAAGTACCTGATTCAAGTTTTAACCTCATCTTCATGGTTTTAACTTCCTCGTGTTTTAACTATCTTTTATAGGCAGTGTGAAACTATTTACTTTGGGGCAATAATCACTCTTCGTGGGACTTGCCATGTTGAGCTTTTTTCTTGTATAAGCCAACCTTACTAAAAAGAGCTTTTCTTAAGCGATTCAAACGAGAAACCCTCTCGCTACGTGGGATATTATCTAATACCCACTGCCTATAATTATAAAACTATCTCCTCCGTTGGATTTTCTCAACCCCATTTTCTGCTAAGGTCGTTCTGGAACCTTCTAGAACTTGTTCTCTATCTGCGAGTCCTGCCATCATGTATTTCTCACGTACTTGGGAGAAATTTGTTTAAAACTAAATTACTACAATAGTGAAATTTCGTCCTCCGCTGGAACCTCTGGAAAATTCTATGGCGCATTTAATTGTAAATTACCACTTTTTCAAGAAATAGACTTTCACCTACATAGTGCAATCAGTTATCTCCATAATTGCAATAACTTTTATTTCTCATAAACTTCAGTGTTTCTCCAGTGAACTTTGCATCCATCTTTACAGACTATAGTGATAATCAGTGCTTGCTCCACTTTTCTACCGCGTCGCGATCGTCCGGTTATATTAAATACGGCCATGAACATTGTCCCTATATCCCAATGATCTTTCCTTAATCTTCTACTAACAACCATTATTTATGAAATCGTAACTTTCTATAAGGTGTCATTCTAAGAAGTGCCCTTCCTTTTTGTTGGTTTATCATTAAGTAATTCTGCATAATTGCGTGTCTAGCACACGTTTCAAACTTAAATTGTTCCTCCCTTCAAAGGCAGGGAAAACAATTCTCTCAACTCTTGAGTGAGTTATTTTTTGGTCTCGCTCAATGAAAACTGCCTCATTTGACTGGCGAGGCTTATTCAAAGCATCAGAGGTCTAGAACCTTCCTTCTGATCAACTCTTCAGGTTCACAGTAAGTGACCTGCCCTCTTTGCATAATTCTCATATTAACTCTGTATAAATATAAGAAGTTATAGGAACTTCTATTTTATTTTTCACGTTGTTATTATTGTTATTTTCAAAGTTGTCACTGTCTCTAGAACATTCTCTCCAGAATTTCTTAAGGTGCACTTTTTGTACTTCAATTTACGTTCAAGCTTTAATTATTTTATTGTTCATTTGTTCAAATCTTATAAAGATTTCAGAAACATGTAAGGTTTGAAACCTTTTAAATTGTCAATTGCCTGGAGCAATCGGTTAATGTGGAGAGGTCTGCGACCCTATTTATTAAAAAGTTCAAATGAACTATGTTAATTAAAGTTATATTACATACTTGTTAATTCCCTCAAATTTTTTCTAATTGTTAAATAAACTAAATATTTGTTTTTGGATTCATCATTTCTTTGATAATACAGTTAGGCAGGATCCTGGCTTTCCTAGCTCTTCCTAGGTTTATGCCCTCGTTCATATATAATAAAGCTTTTACTATCTGTCTGGCCAGATCATCACCCTTCCCTATAGTACTTTCATTCGTGCTTGGGAGGAAATACACTACAGGTTCTCTCTGGCAAACTGCCCAAGCCTTATCTGCAGCTCCCGTTAGCCTCGACCAAGCTCGTACCTACTTTAGGTATCCGAGAGTTAATTTCTATTGGCGACTTCTTCTAAGTGTATTTAAACTTCAACTTATTACTTTGTGGGACTCTCCTCCTATTCTTCTATCCTTCTTTTCCAATTCCAAAATCTACTTCCTTCTTTTCATCATCTTCCCTTGGTGGGTGGGTTATTCCCTAACCTATAATCTACCCAAAATTTGGTCCCAGAAACCCGGGAGAGCCCATTTTTTCTTTTCTCTTTTTAAAATAGTGTCATTTGACAATACTTTGCATATTTCTAATATCTGTGTTGAATATTTCAGCTATAACCACATCGTGCAAAGCCTGTGAACGGGAAAGAGGCCGCTCCTGTCTCCTATGGTGTGTCCCATTCTTTCTACTCATACGCTGCTGCCAGCTTGACAGCATTTCCAAGGTTCCACAGTTTCGTGAGTTACATTTTCATTTATCTTCTTTAGTATGGCTCCCACTGATAAGGATAAGGATGAAAAACTTACTTCTAAACGAGCATCCTATAAAGGGCAAATTACCCGATTCAGAAGGTACATAAAAGAATTAGATCCCTCAGATGCGCAATTAGATTTGTTGAAACATCGTGTAAAGGATTTTGAACGTTCTTATGAAAACTACTGTAACATTCAAACTGAAATTGAAACTTGTATGCTCAATCAAACAGAAGATCGTGTCGAAGTAGAGAACTTATATTACGAAGGCATAGGTTCTGCTTTCAAAATAATACGCCAACTCGAAGAGGAGCAGAAAAAGGACGCTTCTGTTCTTGGTTCCCTTCATGAACCCCAAACTTCTTTCCGTGAAGGCACTCACAAGCCCAAACCTACTTTACCGAAAATTGATTTACCCCATTTTTCTGGAGATGAATCCACTTGGGATTCTTTCTATGAATTATTTTGCTCCCTTGTTCATGACAATGAAGACATTCAAGTCATTTACAAGTTTCATTACTTGAGATCTATCCTTCGAGGTCAAGCTTTGCAGTTAGTTGAAGCACTTCCTCTGCGTGCCGAAAATTACCCCATTGCCTTTAACTTATTAAAAGAAAGATATGGAAATTCACGCTTACGTATTCAACGCCATATTAAGGCTCTATTTAACCTACCTGCGTCACAGCACAATGACGTCACTAGCTTGCGTACTTTAATTGATACTACCCAACTCCACGTTAAAGCTTTGTCCCAATTAGAGCAGCCTACGGAACATTGGGATACTTTCCTAATACATTTAGTAGTTTCTAAAGTTGATGCTGCTACCCTCAAAGCTTGGGAAATTGAACTTTCTAAGGAAGATGACTACTCTTACGAGCATTTAGTCACTTTCATAAACGCTAGATGCCAACTTTTAACCGCGCTAGCTAATCAGAGCGAACCTTCATCTCCTAGTTCCAAATTCGAATTAATGTCCATCAAACCCAAAAGCGAACGCGCAGCGTCTAATACCCAAAAACCAGGGCCCAGCTCATCCAAATTCAAATCAAACTCCACTGGTTACCCAACTAGGTCTAGTGAACGTCGTGTTGCTAGCTCTATTGTTTTAAACACGCAAGGTGAACCTCGCAAAAGTTTAAACGAACCTGTAAAGTGCATACTTTGTAAAGATCCCCATGCCCTATACCTCTGCAAATCCTTTAAAGAAATGTCAGTCGATGACAGACGAAAACTAGTCGCTCAAAACAAACATTGTTTCAACTGCCTAGCGCCCACGCATTCTGCTTCTAACTGTAAGTCCACAAGACTTTGCTACCATTGTGAAAAGGCTCATCATACCCTGCTACATCGTCATGATCAGGCAAGGTCATCGACAGCATCTACTTCGCCGAAAAATGATAGTGTTAACAGTTCTAATGCTTCATCATACATTCAAAATGCTAAGTCCATTCGCAGTGCTCAAGTATTGTTGTCTACTGTCCAAATTGACGTTCAGGATAATTTCGGCAACTGGGTCCGTGCACGCGGTCTTCTAGACTCAGCGGCAACTCATGATTTTGTGTCCAATTCCTTGATTAGAAAACTAGGCCTACCCGTAAACCCCACTTCTATCAATGTGTCGGGCATCAACAGCTCAAAATCGCAAGCTTTACAATTTTCAAAACTAACCATAAGAGATACTTGTCATAGAAACAACTTTCTTAAACTTAATTGCCTGATTCTCAATAGCATTGGAGAAGACACTCCGAGTCACTCGGTTGATATTTCGGGGTTAAACATTCCCTCGCATTTAAGGTTAGCCGATCCTTCGTTTAACATACAAAATCCCATTGACATACTCTTCAGTGCCAATGTCTTTTGGAACTGCCTTCGGAAACAGGTTCGCAAGCTATCCTCAAACGTGGTCGCTAGAGACACTAATTTTGGATGGATTGTCACAGGGCAACTTCCCCATTATTCACCCCAACCTACATCGCAATGTTACTTCTCTAATACTGACCTGGAACAGTTCTGGAGGCTTGAAAATGTCGATTCTCCCAATGTAACCTCTTCAGAAAATGAATTCTGTGAGCAACTTTTTTTGAACACGACCACTCGTTCTACTGATGGCCGGTTCGTCGTTCAAATGCCAAGATTAAATAATCCTCCTAAACTTATCAATTCTCAGCCCAAAGCTCGAAAAGCTCTCTTTGCTATCGAGAGCAAATTCAAGAAGGAACCTCTTGTTAAAAAGCAATACACTGAGTTCATAGATGAGTATGAAAGCTCAGATCATATGGAGGTTGTTAACAAATCCGATGATGAATTGCACCCCCCAATCGAAACGGTTTATTTAAATCATCATCCTGTGTGGAAAAACCCTTTTGTAAAAGATAAAATTCGAGTTGTTTTCAATGGTTCATCACCCGACGTTAATGGCAACAGCCTTAATGACACTCTTTATTCTGGTCCTGCTATTCAATCAGATTTATCTGCTATACTTTTAAACTTTCGATTATTTCCCATAGCTGTCATAGCCGATATAAAACAGATGTACCGTCAAGTGTTAATTCAACCAGAACAACGAGATCTTCAAAGAATCTTGTGGCGTGATGAAATCAATAAGCCCATTAAGGTATTTCGCTTGAAAACTGTTACCTATGGCTTAAAACCCTCTGCTTTTCTTGCTATCCGATCCCTACACTTGCTTGCCTCACAAGATGGTCATTTATTTAACCCCAAAGCCTCTGAAGCACTAACTACGTCATTCTATGTTGACGATTACTTGCAGTCCTTCTCTACTTTGGAGGAAGCTTCTTTTGTGTCTTTAGAACTTCAAGCATTACTAAGGAATGGAGGTTTCCCACTTCATAAGTGGAACTCCAACTCACCTGAGTTTCTCGCCCAATTTCCCATCGAAGACGTAGATCCCTCTTCTGTCGAAATTTGTGGAAACTCCGAATCTATAAAAACTCTAGGAGTTCATTGGTGCACTAGCACTGACACTCTTATCTATAAAGTTACGCTCGCAGAAGAGCTTCCTAATACAAAAAGTCAAATCCTCTCTGAAATTGCAAAAATTTTTGATCCGCTTCAATTTCTTGCCCCAGTTATTGTTATAGCCAAACTCTTCATGCAAGAGCTGTGGTCACTTAAATGTGAATGGGATGACGCTGTCCCTCCTTCTTTTCTTAATCGTTGGCTCTCGTTTCGCAGCAATTTGCTGGATCTTTCCCTCATTGAGATTCCCAGGAATTTAATCAGCTCTCATTCTAATGCATCTTTTTTCCTTCATGTATTCGCGGACAGTTCCGAAAAAGCTTATGGTTGCTGTGCATATTTAGTTTATCACGATTCACTTTATGGATCTTCAGTTTCTAACCTCGTTTGTGCCAAATCGAAGGTCGCTCCTCTTAAAACTATCACTTTACCTAGGCTCGAACTGTGCGCTGCACTAATGGCTGCGGAACTTGTCAAAAAATTACGGGAAGTATTAAAGGTCGAATTTTCGCAAATCTATCTCTGGAGCGATTCTATGATCGCCCTTTCTTGGATTGCAAAAAACCCCTCTCACTGGCAAACTTTTGTCGCAAACAGGGTTTCCAAAATTCAAACACTTTCTTCTGGATGTCAATGGAGGCATATTCCCAGTGCGGATAATCCAGCTGATATCATCTCTCGCGGTTGTTTACCCTCTCAATTGGCAGCTTCCCAATTGTACTGGCATGGGCCCTCGTGGCTAGTAGACGAATCTTCCTCATGGCCTTCTAAACCTCTTGCTCCAAACTCCAACTTGCCTGACGCTAAAGTACCTCTGTCTATTGCTTCGTGTTTGGTTTCCAATGCTTCTTATCCTTTGTTGTCACGCTATTCTTCCTTCCATAAATTACTACGGATTGTTGCCTATCTTCTTAGATGGAAATATCTTGTGGTTGACCAACCTCTTCTCCCTAAACCACACCTTACCAATCATGAATTGAATCTTGCTACCATTAAGATTTTACAATTGACACAGCAAGAAGCCTTTTCTTCTGAATTGTCATTGCTTTCTTCTAAAAGAGATCTTCCCAAATCCAGCCGTCTTCGTGCTTTAGCCCCGTTTCTTGATGACCATGGATTACTTAGGGTAGGTGGAAGGCTCTCGCAATCTTTACTCTCTGAGGACAAAAAGCATCCCGTTATTTTGCCTTCCAAACATCACGTTACTTCTTTAATTATACGTGACTTTCATTATCGTAATCTTCATGTTGGTACACGTACTCTGCTCTGTCTCTTAAGAGAAAAGTACTGGATTATAAATGGAATTCATGAAGTTTCTTCTGTAATTCATAAGTGCATTCCTTGTTTCAAAGCGAAACCTAAAATCAACACTCAATTAATGAGCGAGCTGCCCTCTTTTCGTTCTTCTCCAATACGCCCATTTGCTTTAACTGGAGTGGACTATATGGGTCCGTTCCAATATCAACAAAACCCTCCTGAAGCTAAACGCAAATTGTTTGGTAAGCTTTATGTTTCTCTCTTTGTTTGCATGGTTACTGGCGCAATCCACTTGGAACTAGTAACGAATGCTTCTACTTCCTATTTTTTATCAGCTGTCTCTCGTTTCACCGCTAGGCGTGGTGTTCCTTCTGAGATGTTCTCTGATAACGCTTCCACCTTTCAGGGTGCAGCCTCCTTGTGGAAGAAAGCTCTCACTTCCTCTCCTGCAATGGAACAAATCTCTAATTTTTCTTATTCAAAAGGGTTCAAATGGCGCTTCATACCTCCTTACGCTCCGCATCATGGTGGTAGGTGGGAATCTTGCGTAAAGCTCACTAAACGTCATTTAAGAAAAGTCTTAGGTAATCGAATTCTGACTTACGAAGAATTCAATTCACTGTCTGTTTTGATTGAAGGTGTTGTTAACTCTCGCCCTTTAACTCCACTTTCCAATGACCCTGATGACCTACTTCCACTCACCCCTGGTCACTTCCTTATCGGCACTTCTCTTTCTGCCCCTCCTCCTCTTACTAATTCTTACAGGGATTCTAATCTACCTATCGCTTGGCGGAAACTTGAAGCCCTCCGTAATTCTTTTTGGAAGAGGTGGAACTTGGAATATTTAACTTCCTTGCAACGGAGGCAGAAGTGGTTTCTTTCCAGTCCCGACATTAAAGTAGGGGACTTGGTCTTGGTTAGAGATATTTCACCCCCCCCTAGTATGGATTTCTGGTAGGGTGACCCAATGCTACCCTGGAAGAGATGGGAGAGTCAGGGTGGCCAGGATCTTGACTACAAATGGACCGATCACAAGACCACTGTCTTTGATCGCTCCGCTTCCAATAAATGTGTAACTGCTTATCTGCTCTCTGTTGGTGTTTTCCCCCCCAGTATGGTGTATTCTTTGAATACACGGTACGAGAGATATAATGTCTATTGCTCTTTGCATGTTCATTTTTTCCTTCCTCTTTGCCAAACACCAACAGTGATCATTTGTTTTCTCCCTGTTGAGCATGTCTCTTATGTCTTCATAAGTATGTTTCAGATATATAACTTCTGTGATCCACCTAGCGCCATCTAGTAGCGAACCTCTGAAGCTACTCAATTCCTCATCGTGCAAGATGACTTACTTATCCATTTGGCTACCAGATCTCGTTACCATCGTCAGCTATTTTCTCCTAGAGCAAGAGGACTACGTCTACTTCTTTACTCACCATGCTGCGCTAGTATCATCTATCAACTCCTTGAAGACCAGCTCAGCAAGAGAAGAGAATTTATTGTTAATAAGTTGGTTATGCTGATATGTATACCTTTTGTTTCCTACCCCCACTCTCTCCCCTTCCTAGGACCTTCCGCGCTTCGTTTTGCTGCTCTCACTTCTTAGTCGGCAGTCGCAGTAATCAGTAAAGGCTCAACCAGAGCCAGCCTCCTGACCTAACGAGGCAGTTTTTAAATTCCACGCCATGTTGGAACTTTAAGTATTAGTGAAGAACTTCACCTTCGCCATGCAACAAAGATAAGTACCTGATTCAAGTTTTAACCTCATCTTCATGGTTTTAACTTCCTCGTGTTTTAACTATCTTTTATAGGCAGTGTGAAACTATTTACTTTGGGGCAATAATCACTCTTCGTGGGACTTGCCATGTTGAGCTTTTTTCTTGTATAAGCCAACCTTACTAAAAAGAGCTTTTCTTAAGCGATTCAAACGAGAAACCCTCTCGCTACGTGGGATATTATCTAATACCCACTGCCTATAATTATAAAACTATCTCCTCCGTTGGATTTTCTCAACCCCATTTTCTGCTAAGGTCGTTCTGGAACCTTCTAGAACTTGTTCTCTATCTGCGAGTCCTGCCATCATGTATTTCTCACGTACTTGGGAGAAATTTGTTTAAAACTAAATTACTACAATAGTGAAATTTCGTCCTCCGCTGGAACCTCTGGAAAATTCTATGGCGCATTTCATTGTAAATTACCACTTTTTCAAGAAATAGACTTTCACCTACATAGTGCAATCAGTTATCTCCATAATTGCAATAACTTTTATTTCTCATAAACTTCAGTGTTTCTCCAGTGAACTTTGCATCCATCTTTACAGACTATAGTGATAATCAGTGCTTGCTCCACTTTTCTACCGCGTCGCGATCGTCCGGTTATATTAAATACGGCCATGAACATTGTCCCTATATCCCAATGATCTTTCCTTAATCTTCTACTAACAACCATTATTTATGAAATCGTAACTTTCTATAAGGTGTCATTCTAAGAAGTGCCCTTCCTTTTTGTTGGTTTATCATTAAGTAATTCTGCATAATTGCGTGTCTAGCACACGTTTCAAACTTAAATTGTTCCTCCCTTCAAAGGCAGGGAAAACAATTCTCTCAACTCTTGAGTGAGTTATTTTTTGGTCTCGCTCAATGAAAACTGCCTCATTTGACTGGCGAGGCTTATTCAAAGCATCAGAGGTCTAGAACCTTCCTTCTGATCAACTCTTCAGGTTCACAGTAAGTGACCTGCCCTCTTTGCATAATTCTCATATTAACTCTGTATAAATATAAGAAGTTATAGGAACTTCTATTTTATTTTTCACGTTGTTATTATTGTTATTTTCAAAGTTGTCACTGTCTCTAGAACATTCTCTCCAGAATTTCTTAAGGTGCACTTTTTGTACTTCAATTTACGTTCAAGCTTTAATTATTTTATTGTTCATTTGTTCAAATCTTATAAAGATTTCAGAAACATGTAAGGTTTGAAACCTTTTAAATTGTCAATTGCCTGGAGCAATCGGTTAATATGGAGAGGTCTGCGACCCTATTTATTAAAAAGTTCAAATGAACTATGTTAATTAAAGTTATATTACATACTTGTTAATTCCCTCAAATTTTTTCTAATTGTTAAATAAACTAAATATTTGTTTTTGGATTCATCATTTCTTTGATAATACAGTTAGGCAGGATCCTGGCTTTCCTAGCTCTTCCTAGGTTTATGCCCTCGTTCATATATAATAAAGCTTTTACTATCTGTCTGGCCAGATCATCACCCTTCCCTATAGTACTTTCATTCGTGCTTGGGAGGAAATACACTACAGGTTCTCTCTGGCAAACTGCCCAAGCCTTATCTGCAGCTCCCGTTAGCCTCGACCAAGCTCGTACCTACTTTAGGTATCCGAGAGTTAATTTCTATTGGCGACTTCTTCTAAGTGTATTTAAACTTCAACTTATTACTTTGTGGGACTCTCCTCCTATTCTTCTATCCTTCTTTTCCAATTCCAAAATCTACTTCCTTCTTTTCATCATCTTCCCTTGGTGGGTGGGTTATTCCCTAACCTATAATCTACCCAGGCGTTAACGGCTTGGCGGCAACTCTAGTCTCTACAAGCAATGTTGGATTTTAGGCCAGCATTGTTTTGGTGGGCTGGTTTTAAAAGTGGCAGGTAGGCAATTGTTGGTAGGCTATGGCGCAGTGGACCGAGCATCACTGCGTGTTCGCACATGAAACCTATGTGCTAAGTGAAGAGAACGGCAGAACAGTCACAGTGACCTCACGCCGCTACGTCCACATGCTGGAAAAAAATTTGCGACCGGAACTGCGGAGATGCCGAATATACATTCGCAATGTTTACTTCCAACAGGATGGAGCCACAGTGCACACCGCCAACGCATCGATGACAGTTGTGAGGAACATGTTCCCTGGTCGCCTCATTTCGCGGTTCGGTGACGTTCCTTGGCCGCCAAGATCCCCCGACTTATCCTGTTGTGCTTTTCTTTTCTGTAGGGGTACCTAAAGGAACGTGTTTATGCCCACAATAATGGCGCTGAAAGAGGTGCGTGCGATTGACCAAGCGGTGTTCGGCAGAGTTACGAATGCTTTCTCGCGACGACTTGAAACCTGTATTCATAAGGATGGCCGCCACCTGAGTGACATTATCTTTTACACCTAACAATGGTAAATAGTAAATGAAATGGTAGAACTTATTCCTAAATGTGGTAACAATAAAATCAGTTTTCCTCACAAATCAACAGAGTACTGTTAATTTAAAAAACATCCGGTTCCTATGTGTCACCCTGTATCTCGCATATCTTCCTTAACGATCTATGTTAGGGTATTTTAAATTCCCCTTGATATTTGTTCATTTGAAAGGTCGGTAATACAGTCACTAATCTACATTTAAGATGACCTGATTGGCAGCAAGCCATGTGGTGGTTCATCTCATTAGATTTCATGACGCAGAAGATTTGTTTGTTCGTGGAGATGCCGCGAGGCGACAGGCGTCGTGTTGCTGTCACACGTTCATCACCTGTTTCCCACTAATCGGGCCACACAGGCACACAAACAAGCGTTCTTAATTGAGGGAGAAATCACTACCGATTGCTTTTCTATGCGGTGGAACGGATCAATATATTCTGCAGAGACACAATGGATCAACATGTCTGCTTTGTGTACACTCAAGGTGCATTACGTTAACCATTTGTGCACGTATCACTCAATACGGGACTCGATACTTGCTGTGTAATCTTATCATCTGTTTGCTAGTCCGATGGCGTAACAAGCTATATAGAAGGTATTTGCCTTTAATTGACTCAGCCTATTTGGAAAACAAATAATTTGAATGAATAGCCTCACGTAGAATATTCCACGTGATCTGTTCCACGAGGACTGATCAGTAGAGCCTGATTGATTCTTATCACAGCTTCACTTAGACTACAGCTAAAGCTGACGATCAGTAATACGACGTTGAATAATTCGGCAATTTCAGTAACTAGACGTTTTTTAGCTTATTGTATAACTGCAAATTGTTTTCTATAGTATTTCATTTTCATTATTTTTAGCCTACTTTCGATTTTTGCAAAAAATGAAAGTAGACTTATGAGATCACTACAGGGCCAAAAAATATGTGTCTGTCTGTGTGTGAGTATGTGTGTGTGTGAGTCTGTGTGTGTGTGTGTGTGTGTGTGAGTGTGTGTAATCTGAATGTCTGTCCCCCCTTATCAATTCGAACACGGTGAAACCGAATTGAACGAAATTTGGTACAGAGGTAGAACAAGCAAAGGGCACCTCAGTGTCATGTTTTATATCGCCTCCATCTTTACTAAAACTGAATGGCGGCCACTCAAACGTTCAAAACGTAAAATCAAATAACGACTAACCAAATCATCCGATCTCTACCAAATTTGGTAACAACATAACTTCATATAGGACGCGTCTTGTGATCAAACTACAAGGTCGTCCGCCATACCATTTCAGGATGGCGGCCGTGCGAATTATGCAAACTTTATAATCCATATTATGGGACCCACCAGTTCCGATTATCGAGCCGAGAATCGTTTTAACTGTTCTAAAGGAAGAGGCACGTTCGAAATTAAAAGTTTATTTTGTAATACTATAGTGCAGACGTGATTTTAAAAAGCTGAGCCGACTCAGTAATAAGAAAAGATGGCAGCGGATATCCTGTGCCTGACTTATATTTCACTAATTTGAGTATTGCATGCAATATAGCGTACTGATACAAAATAAATAAACTTTGTATGAAATGCTTTATATATAAATAATATACTCCAGTGATGAAATCGTTTAGTATAAATCATTATTTGCTAACAAGTTCTATGTAAGTCATTTTATATAGAACGATATTCGTTGGCACAATTGGCTCAGTGGAAAAGCGTTGGCCTATCGCTCAAATGCCTACGGTTCAAACCCGATCAGAGGTAGGTTTTTTGCTTTACATTTTATATATTTATTGTTTTGTAATGACTCACACGTTTTAAAATTAAGCGTTATATTGTGCATATTATGGTGTAAAATATATATTTAATTAAAACATAATTCGCCAGCAGATTTGCTCGAGACATCTAGCAGCGAAAAAGGTAACTGCACGCCGACCTACTTATTAACTTCCAGATTTAATTGAAAAGTTTCTTCTTATGGCCGCTAGAATGCACTCGCTCTGTTAGGATTATATTGTTCGATACTTCACCACTAGATGTCACGACTAGTCTACGTGGGGCTCCATTGATTACTATACCTTTGGCATTCTATGCGCATCGAATTTGAAGAATGACAAGATGATACTACGATACATTTTTACTTTTTATTTACCTCTACCAAACGCCACAACCTAGATAAAAACTGCTACCATCATTGAAGAAACTTTTCAATAAAATCTGGAAGTTAATAAGTAGGTCGGCATGCAGTTACCTTTTTGGCAGCTAGATGTCTCGAGTAAATCTGCTGGCGAATTATGTTTTAATTAAATATATATTTTACACCATAATATGCACAATATAACGCTTAATTTTAAAACATCTGAGTCATTACAAAACAATAAACATATAACATTTCAAGCAAAAAACCTAGCTCCGATCGGGTTTGAACCATAGGCATTTGAGCGATAGGCTAACGCTCTACCACTGAGCTAATTGTGTCAACGAATATCGTTCTATATAAAATGACTTACATAGAACTTGTTAGCAAATAATGATTTATACTAAACGATTTCATCACTGGAGTATATTATTTATATATAAAGCATTTCATACAAAGTTTATTTATTTCGTATCAGTACGCTATATTGTATGCAATACTCAAATTAGTGAAATATAAGTCAGGTACAAGATATCCGCTGCCATCTTGGCTTATTACTGAATCAGCTCAGCTTTTTAAAATCACGTCTGCACTATAGTATTACAAAATAAACTTTTAATTTCGAACGTGCCTCTTCCTTTAGAACAGTTAAAACGATTCTCGGCTCGATAATCGGAACTGGTGGGTCCCATGATATGGATTATAAAGTTTGCATAATTCGCACGGCCGCCATCCTGAAATGGTATGGCGGACGACCTTGTAGTTTGGTCACAAGACGCATCCTATACGAAGGTATGTTGTTGCCAAATTTGGTAGAGATCGGATGATTTGGTTAGTCGTTATTTGATTTTACGTTTTGAACGTTTGAGTGGCCGCCATTCAGTTTTAGTAAAGATGGCGGCGATATAAAACATGACACTGAGGTGTCCTTTGCTAGTGCTACCTTTGTACCAAATTTCGTTCAATTCGCATTCACCGTGTTCGAATTGATAGGGGGGGGGGGACAGACATTCAGAGTACACACACTCACACACACACAGACTCACACACACACATACACACACACACACACACACAGACTCACACACACATACACACACACAGACAGACACACTTTTTTCGCCCTGTGTTGATCTCATAAGTCTACTTTCATTTTTTGCAAAAATCGAAAGTAGGCTAAAAATGAGATGGTGTGTGTCTGTCTTTCTGTCTGTCTGTCTGTCTGTTACCTAATAACGCAAGAACCACTGGTCCGATTTAAATGAAATGTTGCATGGATGTAGCTGCAATACCAGGTTTACATATAGGATACTTTTAATTTCGATATTTTGCACTATTAAGAAATGGCGACCATTTTAGTGACGTCACTACACCCTTTGGTTTCAAAATGTCATATTTCCATATCAAATAAAAAGAGAACGGTAGGAAATAGCAAACTTTTGATGGCATATGAGAGCTTTGAAATTTAATTTCCTATCCGAAAGGTCTCTATCACTGTTCGTTTATCTCCAACGGTTAGCGAGTAAAACCTACTTTTGTGACGTCACTACACCCTTTGGTTTCAAAATTTCATATTTCCATTTCAAATAAAAAGAGAACGCTAAGAAATAGCAAACTTTTGATGGCATACACGAGCTTTAGCATTTAATTTTCTATCCAAAAGGTTCTTATCACTTTTCGTGTATCTCCGACGGTTAGCGAGTATAACCTAAATTTGTGCAATAAAACACGGTCAACACCGAGCGGTGCAGTATATCTCTCTATATATAAATAGAAAATTTGTCTGTTTTTTTTCTGAATTTCTACGGAAATTTGAGTTATTTACACGTTTCGGACTGTTTTATGATAGATGCGCGTGAAAATAATGTGTTGGTCTGTCTGTTTGTTTGATTGTCTGTGGACAAATTTGTTCCCTTATAACTCGAGAACGGCTGGGTGTATCAACGTAAAATTTGGTACAGATATCCATCAGAGGCACGGCACTAATCATTGATGTAACCCTTCTCCGTACCTCTCATAAAAGGTGGCCTACCCCCTTAAAATGCATGCTGAAATAGGAGTAGAAGGACGAGACAAAAATCATTTTCAGCCCCTCGATGTGAGAGACAAAACTCGGGGGCCCTGAAGGGTCCCCGAAATCCACATTTTAAGGCCCTAAAACCAACCGTTTTTGAGATATTCCCAGAAAACTAATTTCATTTAATAAACTAATGAACGAATACAAGCCGGTAACCATGGCAACAGATTCTCAGAGGTCCATCTATTGCTGTAAGACGCAATGCAATTCCATTAATTACATTGGTGTGAAAGTTTGCAAACGGCTAGAAGATTATCACGGAACCAAATTAAGCTGTAGAATTCATCAATACGTATAATGCGCTTAAGGGGGTCAAGGGGTATAGTAGAATTTTTTCACGCGATTTACACCTCCGGGTGTGGTACGGCAGGTCTATTATATTCCTATCCCTATATTATATTATTATTATTATATTATGGCGTACAACGAGGAGACAAAGCCCCCTCGGTGCCAGAAACAAAACTTGGGGGCCCTAAAGGGTCCTCGAAAACTACATTATAAGGCCCTAAAACCAAAAGTATCTGAAATATTCCCAGAAAACTAATTTAATTTAACAAACTAATGAAGGAATGGAAATCGCTAACCATGACAACATTACCTCAAAGGGTGGCATCCAACTTTCCATCTATTTCTGTAAGAAGTAATGCCACTCTATTTATTACATTTCTGTGAAAGTTTGCAAATGGCTATACGGTTATCACGGAACCAACGTAGACTGTATAATTCATCAATGCAATTAAAGGGGTCAAGGGGTAACCTAGATTTTTTTCATGCAATTTTCACGTGCGACATATAGTACAGAAGGACTATTATATCTCCAAACATTTGCAAAGTGAAATGCCATGCCCTGTGGTTCAGATTCCACGTAAAATGGAGGTCCCGTGGCTTATGATCTCGCGATTAATGGTCACGTAAAACTACAATCTCCCTTTATATCTCCAAACAGCAACATTATTTTCAAAAAATCCTGAATTGAATCAGCATTTTTTGCGGCTCTTAGGAATTTGGGCCATTTGAGACTAAAGAACCTGAATTTTCGTGCACCACAAGCCTTTATAATTTATGAAAGAGGTCTTCCTGTGTATGTGGACCTAACACAACGTAGAGGGTCATTTTTTATGTGAGGTGTATTGCGTTTCGTCTACAAGTCTTTCAATTCTATTTCACGTCAAGAAGTACAAGTTAGGTGAATTTAGTTTGAGAGCAAATTTTAACTAATCTTTCTTTTGTCGACATACGGGTTCATCGTAAGGATGATTTTGTTTGATACTGTATGGCAGATATACACATATTTGGATATCTGGGTGATATGTTGTAGACAATAGAATTGTCTGTCTGTCTTTCTGTGTATCTTTATGTACGCCTATAAATCGTGTTCGTAGGCGTGGTGCATCGTAAAATTAGGTATGGTAAACATGAGTCAATACACCAATCATTTATAAAACTCCTCACCGTACTTTTCAAACAGTAGAAGGGTGGATATAGGGAAAAACTTCTCAAAATACATGCTAAAATAGGCGAAATATAAAAAAATTATCCTAGAAGGACGATGAAAGCATATGTTGCGCTTCTCAATGTGAGACACAAAATTCGCGAGTCTATAAGGGGTCTCCGAAAACCACATTTTAATGCCCTTAAATTAACACTGTGTGTGGTATTCCCTGAAAACTAACTTCGTTCTGATAAACTTATGAAGGAATGAAAAACCGCTAACCGTTGCAACAGTAGCTCAATTGATAATGTCTGGTGTTAATATATAACACCGTTCGAAGGACGGGTACTTCTGCTATAATCTTTATATATATAATTCTTCGACACGTGTGTATGTGACTGAACTCCTCCTAAACGACTGAACCGATTTTGATGGAATTTGGTATGTATATTAGGGTGGGTCCATGTATGGTTTAGATTCACAATCTGACCCGGTAGGTGGAATAAACACAATTTTAGAACCACAATTTACACACAATTTTAGAACCACAACAAACAGTCAAAAACAGTCGTCGTGGAAACCACTAGCCTTGGCCTTCGTGAAAGCTGATGTCTTTGTACGGTTTGCCTCTGCACGTTAGAGCCACCTGGTCGCAACCTGTGCAACTACCGCCATTACATACACTCCGCCCGTGGCGAAAAGTTGTGTTTTATACCAAAGGTGGCAGTGATGTGGAATTCTACTGTTTGTCTCGGCACGTTAGAGCGTTTCAAAGTCCCGTATGTGTTCATATCACATTCATCCGATTGTCATGAAACTTGGGTGATATGTTGAGTGAGCTCCAGGGAAGGTGTTTGGCTTAGTAAATCCATTTTGCAATAGATAGCGCACGAATACATTCAACAAATGAGCGACGACGCGCGAAGCGTTTCAAAAAGGTCCCGTATGCGTTCAAATACCATTCGTCCGATAGTGATGAAACTTGGGTGAGATGTTGTGTACACTCCAGGGAAGGCTTCTGGCTTAGTAAATCAATTTCACATTAGGTAGCGCACGACTAGATTCAACAAATGAGTGACGACGCGCGAAGCGTTTCAACAAAATCCCGTATAAGTTTATATTCCATTCATAGATTGTGATGAAACTTTGATGAGTTGTTGTGTACACTTAAGTGAAGGCTTCTAACTTAGTAATCCATTCCACAGGAGAATGCGCACGAGTAGATTCAACAAATGAGCGGCGACGTCCGAAGCGTTTCAACAAAGTCCCGTATGCGTTCAAATACCATTCGTCCGATAGCGATGAAACTTGGGTGAGATGTTGTGTACACTTACGTGAGGGTTTCTAACTTTGTAATTCCATTTTACAATAGGTAGCTCACGAGTAGATTCAACAAATGAGCAACGACGCGCGAACTTTTAATCAAAGTCCCGTATGCGTTCATATACCATTAATCCGATTTCAATGAAACTTGGGTGAGATGTTGTGTACACTTACGTGAGGATTTCTAACATAGTAAATACATTTCACAGGAGGTTTCGCACGAGTAGATTCAACAAATGAGCGACGACGCACGAAGCGTTTCAAAAAGGTCCCGTATGCGTTCAAATACCATTCGTCCGATTACGATGAAACTTGGGTGAGATGTTGTGTACACACTACGGAAGGTTTCTGGCTTAATAAATCCATTTTACAATAGGTAGCGCACGAGTAGATTCAAAAAATGTGTGACGGCACGCGAATCATTTCAACAAAAAACCGTATGCGGCCATATACCATTTATCAGATTGCGATGAAACTTTGGGGAATTGTTCTGTACACTCCAGGAAATGTTTCTGTCTTAATAAATCCAGTTTTTAATAAGTAGCGCACGAGTAGATTCAACAAATGAGCGACGGCGCGCGAATCGTTTCCACAATGTCGCGTATGCGGTCATATATCATTCATCCGATTGCGATCAAACCTTGGTGAATCATTGAGTACACGCCAGAGAAGGTTTCAGGCTTAATAAATCTATTTTACAATAGGTAGCGCATGAGTAGATTCAACAAATGAGTGACGGCACGCGAATCGTTTAAAGAAAATCACTTATGCGTTCATATGTCATTCATCTGATTCCGATGAAACTTTGATGAGTTGTTGTGCACACGCCAGGGAAGGTGTTCAACTTGGTAAATCTACTTTACAATATTGGTAGCGCACGAGTAGATGTAACAAATGAGTGACGAGGCGCGAAGCGTTCCAACAAAATCCCGTATGCGTTCATATACTATTCATCGATTGCGATGAAACTTTGATGAATTGTTGTGTACACTTACGTGAAGCTTTCTAACTTATTAAATCCATTTCACAGTTGGTAGAGCACGTGTAGATTCAACAAATGAGTGACAGCGCACGAATCATTTAAACCAAATCCCGTATGCGTTAAAAGCCATTTATCCGTTTGCGATGAAACTTTGGAGAGTTGTTGTGCACGCTCCAACGAATGTTTCTAAATTAGTTAATTCAATTCACAATAGTATAGAGGCAGTTAACAGAAATTGAAAAAAAAATATTGTGTATCCAAAAGCACTTCAATAAACCAAGTTAAAACACTTTCTTTGATTGGCAGGACAACGTCTGCCGGGTCAGCTAGTAATATATAAAAATTAGATGGTGTGTGTCTGTCTTTCTGTCTGTCTGTGTGCTACTCAATAACGCAAGAACCACTGGTCCGATTTAAATGAAATTTTGCATGGATGTAGCTGATTTACCAGGTTTACTTATAGGATACATTTTATTTCGATAATTTGCACTATTAAAAATGGCGACCATTTTAGTGACGTCACTACACACTTTAATCAAAACTTCATATTTCCTTATCAAATAAAAAGAGAACGCTAAGAAATAGCAAACTTTTGACGGTACATACGAGCTTCACTTTTCGTTTATCTCCAACGGTTAGCGAGTAAAACCCACATTTATGACGTCACTTCACCCTTTGGTTTCAAAATTTGATATTTCCATTTCAAATAAAAAGAGAACGCTAAGAAATAGCAACCTTTTGATGGCATACATGAGCTTTAACATTTAATTTTCTATCCAAAAGGTCCTTAACACTTTTCGTGTATCTCCAACGGTTAGCGAGTAAATCCTAAATTTGTGCAATAAAACACGGTCAACACCGAGCCGTGCAGTATATCTCTACATATATAAATAGAAAATTTGTCTGTTTTTTTTCTGAATTTCTACGGAAATTTGTATTTACACGTTTCAGACTGTTTTATGATAGATGCGCGCGAAAATAATGTTTTGGTCTGTCTGTCTGTCTGTTTGTTTGATTGTGGACAACTTTGTTCCCTTATAAATCGAGAACGGCTGGGTGTATCAACGCAAAATTTGGTACAGATATCCATCAGAGGCACGACACTAATCATTGATGTATCTCTTCTCTGTACCTATCATAAAAGGGGGCATACCCCCTTAAAATACATGCTGAAATAGGAGTAGAAGGACGAGACAAAGCCCATTTTCAGCCCCTCAATGTGAGAGATAACATTCGGGGGCCCTAAAAACACATTTTAAGGTCCTACGTCCAACCGTTTTTGAGATATTTCCAGAAAACTAATTAAATTTAATAAACTACTGAACGAATGCAAGCCGATAACCATGGCAACAGATTCTCAGAGGTCCATCTATTGCTGTAAGACGCAATGCAATTCCATTAATTACATTAATGTGAAAGTTTGCAAACGGCTAGATGGTTATTATGGAACCAAATTAAGCTGTAAAATTCATCAATATGTAAAATGCGCTTAAGGGGGTCAAGGGGTAGTCTAGAATTTTTTCACGCGATTTACACCTGCGGGTGTGGTATGGCAGGTCTATTATATTCCTATCCCTATATTATATTATTATTAGTAGTATTATATTATGGCGTACAACGACGAGACAAAGCCCCTCGGTGCCAGAAATAAAACTCTAGGGTCCTCGAAAACTACATTATAAGGCTCTTAAACCAACAGTTTCTGAAACATTCCCAGAAAACTAATTAAATTTCATTTAACAAACTAATGAAGGAATGCAAATCCGTAACCATGACAACATTATCTCAAGGGGTGGCATCCAACTTTGCATCTATTTCAGTAAGAAGCAATTTATTACATTTATTACATTTCTGTGAAAGTTTGCAAATATAAGGTTATCACGGAACCAACGTAGACTGTATAATTCACCAATGCAATTAAGGGGGTCAAGGGGTAATCTAGGATTTTTTCATGCAATTTTCACGTGCGACATATAGTACAGAAGGTCTATTATATCTCCAAACAACAACATTATTTTCAAAAATTCCTGAATTGAATCAGCATTTTTTTCGGCTTTTAGGAATTTGGGCCATTTGAGACTAAAGAACCTGAATTTTCATGCACCACAAGCTTTTATAATTTATGATAGAGGTCTTCCTGTGTATAGGGACCCAACACAACGTAGAGGGTCAGTTTTTATGTGACGTGTATTACGTTTCATCTACAAGACTTTCAATTCTATTTCATGTCAGGAAGTACACGTTAGGTGAATTTAGTTTGAGAGCACATTTCAACTAATCTTTTTTTTTTGTCGACATACGGGTTCATCGTAAGGATGATTTTGTTTGATACTGTGTGGTAGATATACCCATATTTGGATTTCTGGGTGATATGTTGTAGACAATAGAATTGTCTGTCTGTCTTTCTGTGTATCCTTATGTACGCCTATAACTCATGTTCGGATGCTTGGTGCATCGTAAAATTAGGTATGGTAAACATGAGTCAATACACCAATCATGTATAAAACTCTTCACCGTACTTTTCATACAGTAGAAGGGTGGATATAGGGAAAAACTTCTCAAAATACATGCTAAAATAGGCGAAATATAAAAATTATCCTAGAAGGACGACCAAAGCATATGTTGCACATCTCAATGTGAGACAAAAAATTCGCGAGTCTATAAAGGATCTCCGAAAACCACATTATAAGGCCCTTAAATTAACAGTGTGTGTGATATTCCCAGAAAATTAACTTCGTTCTGATAGACTTATGAAGGAATTACAAGCCGCTAACCATTGTAACAGTAGCTCAATTGATAATGTCTGGTGCGTCTCTAAAAGCAACAGTACTTAAAAGGGATGTAACACCAATAACATTGTTATTATTATTATTATTATAATGTCTGGTGTTAACACCGAACACCGTTCGAAGAACGGGTACTTCTGCTAGTTCGTAGATATTTTTTTATTTATATATGTATGTCTTAGAGTTATGTACTATTACACGAAGATTATTGTCTAGGTGTAGTATTCAAACTTCAACCGCATGATTAGGACACAAGAAGTAAAAACGAGATTTTAAAATTTTGCACAGCTGCCATCTTGTAGTTATGAAAACAACTGAAATAAATTAGATGCAAGAGGATTAACATTTGTATAAGCATTTACCGTACCAAGTTTCACTGCACTGGGATGGTTAAATCGCGTGAAACGTCCATTTAAATATTTATACTTCGCTTCACCACCATGTTGGATTTGTGCTCACTAGGTTATTGAATGTCAGATAGGTGAACTTATGTGCATAGCCTCTATGAATATAAAAGAACAGATTGATTGCTGGAAAAGATTCGTAGATATTGAGAAACGTCATGTTGGATTGTTAAATGTGTAGGCCATAGAATTATGTACCATTAAAGGGAAATTATCATTCAAACTTTCGCTTCGATCGCATGATTACGACACCAGAAATAAAAACTTAACTTTAAAATTTCGCACATCCGCCATCTTGAGGTTATGTAAACAATTTAACTAAATTAGTTGCCATTGCATTACAATGCTTATGAATATTTGCTGTAGCCTACCAAGTTTCATTGCGTTTGGATGGTTAAATCGCGAGAAAAGTCTACTTAAAAGTCTCAAATTCGCTTGGCTTCCATGTTGGTTTTGTATTTACCAGGTTCTTGAAGGTCTCATAGGTGAACGTCTAGTAGTGCTCTTTATCACCGTAGAAAATTTCAGGGTGATATCAGTAATAGTTCCGGAGATATTGAATGCTGGTGAAATATTTCGCACAGCCGCCATGTTGGATTGGTGAGACGTAATAAAATTTTATGGGCACGGTCGGGGTCGCCCAAAATGGTGCTATGACCTAACTGAGTTTCATTGAAATCGCTCAAGCCGTTTAGAAGTTATTAGAGGGACACACACACACACACGGACAAAAGTTGATCTCATAAGCCTATTTTTTTCATAAAATGAAAATAGGCTAATAAATGATATCAATGGTGGGTCTGTGGACGACGAGTGAATGACTCAAAAATCCACGAGACCGCAATCACTTTGAGGGAGGCCTCTCTATATAGTCTGACAACGACGCATCATGTGTTGCGTATGTTGAGGGGAAAGGAAGGGAATGAGGTTGGAAGGGTTCCCTCCCCTCTATGAGACCACTTCCCTGCGTAACCTTCACCTGGCTAAATTTATGTTGCGTGTTATCTTGTTTACACTTCTCAGTTTTATTTATTGTTTACACACAAACCCAGTATATCAGATGTCGTTTCTTATTGCGGGGTTTACGCACAGCAGTAGGCTTGCAAGTGACCGACAGCAGTAGCTAAGCTCGTTAATGCGCAGCGCTAGGCCATGGGGCCAAGCTCTCTGCGGACTCGTAGACGTAGTTTCGAACCGCACCATCGACCGTCCTTGAAATGGTTTTCCGCTGTTTCATACTTTCAAATTAAAGCAAATGCCCGGACGGTACCTTCTAAAATAGACTACTGCCGCTTCCTTCCCCAATTTCATTGATTTTCATGCATGTAATCCGTCATTAACTCATTTCATGAGATTGGTGTCATGAAGGGCATCCAGGTGCTTAAAAACACGATACATAGAAATTAATTGCATCTCATCCCCAACTCCGATAAAACGGGTATAATGAAGGGTGGACATACATAAAATAGGCTTGCAAGCGGTGTTGCCGAATGCACCTGTGCAGTACTTTCCGTCTGTTATCTCCTCAATCACGCACCGTTTACTGAACTATACGTTTCTCACATATTTCACCGCTTTCTGACATTAATGTTCACGGCTACCTAGTATTATCCCATCTACTCTATATAATATTGTTGAGTAATGATTTGCACGCCTCTGGTGCTGTATTATAATCGTCTTAAGGTGAGTCAGCTAACCCTTTACAGCCCATGTTAAAATATAACAAATTAAGTCCCAACAAATAAATACAATAAAGGAAACATTTTACGGGTGTTCGTATATCGTTTTCTATTCAACTTAATACAATTGTGTATACGGCTTAACGTTACTCTTCTTTCTTTCTTCGTTTTGCCCACTTAGGGAGCGCGCTTGAACTTGTTGACTCGGGTTGATGGAGCTTTCCTCTTCTTCTCCTCCCAAAATCTCCTCATGAACTCACTATGCCCCTTCTTACGTTCCTCCGTCCATTTTTTTTTCCAGTGGTCTTTTTAGCTTTTTCGGCGAAAGAGTGATTTGTAACTCGGGTTCCAAAAGTCTTGCGATTCATGATGCTATCTTCTGTAATGTTTATTTCCTTTAAGTCCTGTTTGATTTCTTCTAACCAACTGATTTTGACCTTCTTTGAATTAATTATATCAAGCAGTTTTTTTGCATATCTGGTGTTGTCCATTCGGCAGATGTGACCATAAAATTTCAATCGTCTCTTACGCACGGTATCAATGAACTTATTGATTACTATGTACAAGTCTGTGGTTTTCCTTTTAATCCATATACCATTAACATAAACGGGGCCATATATTTTCCTGAGAATTTTACGTTCCTGGATTTCGATTTCACCAATTTGAGAGTGGCCTCCTAGAGATATAGTTTCGGAGGCGTACAATGCTTCCGGAAGAACAACTGTCTGGTAGTGCCGTAGTTTTGCATTTCGTGACATCACTCTTTTATTATAGTGATTCCATGTTATTCGGTATGCTTTCTGAAGTTTGGTACTCTATTATATATTTCTTACAATTTAGGTTAATATTTTGGGGGAAATGTTTAGCATTTAAATGCTATTTTAAATGATGTTTTAAACTCGGCTAAATACCGTATTTTTTGTAACAAAACAACAGACACAACATGATGAACACATGGTGAAAAATTCTAACTCTCTACCACAGTTAGTTCCTGAGAAACTAGTTCATAACTGCAGACAAATTGTATTCTTCAAAAATCTAACGATTGGAGATTCAGGTCCCTAGCCTGGCCAGAAATATGATGTTTGCGATCACAACAAACACTTGTGAACTTTCTTTATGATTCTGATGGCGTCATTAGATTTTTACCAACAAATGAAATGAAATTTTCGCTACAACACAAAACAAAAAAAGATACAGTCAGTCTGAGGGACTAGACTTTATATCATTTCAAATGACGCATGCTACAAATGCTTAACGTGTTAGATAGGCTCAGGAGGGCTCTTTCAAGAGACTACATTACCCATTAACCTTGGTTTCCCGCGCGGGGAACGGAGAGCGGGAGGTGCACTCTGCTGCATGACGTCACGCACTCGCCGTCTCCGTATCGCATAACGCCACACCCCAGGAGTACACTCAGACTCGGTGCATATGAACTGAACAACATGATGACGTCATACACGCCGTAACCGTAACGCATAACGGTAGATGAAGTCGACAAGATCGTTTGAAATGATAAAGTCAGCAAGATCCACACACTCGGTTAAAATATGGGCCACGGTGAAAACGGCTCCACAGGTACAAAGTGTGGGGGGGGGGGGGGGGTCTTCCCTTCTCATCAGATACGAGTGGGTGGATCTTTTATGACCTATCCTTAGCGTATACAAAATGACGGACTCCCTCCGTGACCGGAACGAGCTCCGCCACACGCGAGTAGTTCCCTTGATCACTCTCAGTTTACAAGGCATTGGTTCAGCTCTCTCCCAAAATGCCAGTACTTGTTGGCGTAATTCAGAGCGAATATCTCTAGCGGGTACCTCCATTGGTCGAGGTGGTAGTGATACCGCCTCTTTTGCAGCTTGATTCGCTAACTCATTTCCCACAATTCCCATGTGGCTTGGAAGCCAAAGAAAGGTGATTCAAGTGTCAGCGTGGCACAACCCAGCTAGAGCTCGAGCCAGCCGGGAAGGCGGTGCGCAGAACACAACGCTACCATTACGTCATGCCTCACTTCCATCCCACCAATCACAGTCAGTCTGTCTTGAGAATCTGAGCTAGTGTGTTGTCAGGAAAGCCAAGTGTAATGCAGCGTGAAAGAGACAGTCTCGATGAGCTAAGCGACGGTGTTGCCATACTGCAGGAACTCCTGGCAGCAGCCTGCGGTATGGGGCTCGGACATGGTGGACCTGTTGCAACAGTGGACTTGTATCTCTTTCTCTCTCTGCGCAAATCCCAGAGAGCCGGCCGCCTTACGAGCTGACGCGAGCTCTAGTAGGTCGTGGATTCGCTGCACTAGGGTGTTGCGGGAAACATGTAGCAATTGACTGCAACGAATTCAAAAGAGACGGACACACGAGAAATGGTTCAGATATTTACACAGATTTTTTAAATCGTTTTAAATGATCTTGTCGACTTCGTGTTACGCTGAGGTCTGGCGTTACGTTACGGCGACGGGACGAAATGTACCGAGAATGCACTGAGGTGTGTAACGTCTTAGTACCGCTTGAGCTTCCTCCTTTCCCCGCGTGCTCCAGTGAGCGTGACGTCATCCAGCCAGCTACCTCCTTTGACCTTGGTTTGCACTTGCTAATGGACTTTGAGTTCACGCAGTTCGCTGCATGATCATGAGGCTTTCACCCAGCATTTGTCAGCATTTGTAGCATTTAAAATAATATAAAGTCTAGTCTTTCAGACTGACTATCACTGTTTTAATATAAGAAAATATATTTTGACCTCCCCCTCCCCCCCCCCCTCCCTACGCCCCCCCCCCCCCCTTTCCCTTCCCGGCTTGACGTCCCTTGAGAAATCATCAACCTGCAATGTATGTGCCACACTCTATAAATTTGTAAGTGGCCGTAATACTCGGTTTTCATAGGTTTTCAGACAAATTATGCTAACTAAGAAGTACACGGCGCTAATGACCACGCCATGCTAGCAATTATATGACGAAACAACACAATATAGTTTACACTATTAACAGATTTTTAATATACTGTATATCCCTTTTGAACTAGTTTGTAACATGCTTCTTTTAACTACGAGTATCCCCTTGAGCGAGAATATCAAACAGACTCCACTAACTTGGACGGAGTAAACACGATGTTCCTAGAGTGAATCTCTTGAACGCTGTTAATCTGGACGCTGCTATTGTGTTCATGTGGCTGATAGAATGCACTGTGTTGGTTTAGCACGATTCACTTGTATTTCTCATCAGATAGATGTGTTCTATTGTTGACTAGTAGTTGAATAGAGACTCTGTACAGAACACTGCTGACGTTACATTTGCAAATAGTAATTTAGATTTTAAGCTATACTCTGACTGTAGTATGAAAGCACATTTTGTCCAATTGTTCAACGAATGAGTTAGATGGTTAAAATGAATAAACAAAGCACAGATTGTTACAAGGAATTGAAGAAATAATAGTTTTCAGCCCGTAGACTGATTTGCACCTCTAAAGAGGTGGTCCTGAGCCGGCGTCTATAGGCGGTAGGTGGCAAGATCATTTTCACTCTCCTTCCCCAACCCCAGCCAACAGCACGTGGTCCCCCAGAACTGGTTATCCATCCAAGTTATAACCAAGCCTAATGTTGCTTAACTTCGAAGATCTTATGGGATCCAGTCAATATCGTCAGGCAAAACTGAGGAAGAGATGGGTTCGATCCCAACCTCTAGCTGTTCTAGAAATGGTTTTCCGTGATTCTCCAAGTCTATTCCTGGCCAATGGTTCCTGATTTAGGACAACGACCGCTTTCTTAGAAATGCTCCCCTGAATTACAAATACACACAGTAATACAGCCTTCACAATAACACGTATCTAACAAAGACTACACACACACACGCAAGTACATGGGGCTAAATGACCACGATGTCCAAGTCCCTGGAATGAAATAATAACAACAACAACAACCATTCTGTTTCTGTCGTTTGGTTTAGAGGTCGTCCATTTCGTGGTATAGCGGCTAGCATTCTTGGCAGTCGCCCCAGAGGTCCGTGTTCGATTTCAGGTTCTGCCAGGAAATTTAATTCTGGTCTGAGGATTGGAACGGGGTCTACTCAGCCCCGTGAGGTAAAACTGAGAATAGGTGGGTTGGATTCCCACCTCAGTCATCTTGGAAGTGGTTTTCCGTGGTTTCCCACTTCTACTTCAGGCAACTTCAGGGATGGTTCCTCTCTTAAGGCAACGGACGCTTCCTTCCCTCTCCTAGCCTCAATTACATATATACACACTACTACGAACATCAGAATAAATTTAATTATCAGAAAAATTCTACACACACCTAAGTATGTGGGGCTGAGTGACCACGATGTCCAAGCCTCTAAAATGAAACAATCACTATCCAAGCACGTTCCTTCTTTTAGGTTATATTGAGAGCAAATTATTTATATTTTACTGTCAGGCAAAAATAAAATTATAACCTATAACATCACTCAATATCCGAGAATGGTAATGATTTTAAGTGACACTGTTGCCACCATAAGAAAATATAATCTAATTTGATCATAAATTGATGCTTAATGCTCAACATCTACTGACACAATTAGCAATTACACCTGACAAACGAGCATGAGGTCATTGGCTGCTCGACAAGATAGAAATTATAGCAAAAAGTGATCTAATGATGCACTTTGCTTGGCGTGGATATAAATTGTCCTAAGAGTTAATTACATGCTCTTAATTCACATGTAGTGTAAGAAGTACATCGGCACTGTGTTTTTATTGTGTACTTAAAGGTTGTATGCCCAGCCACGATAAAATTGAAAGGAAGGAAGTTTGTAGCTTAACGTGACCGTTAATCTGGCGATCATGAGCCATGGGATCTCCATTTTTATGTGGAATTCATATCACAGGACATGACATTCCACTACGAAATGCTCACATATATTGACCGGGAATCGAACCCGCTCTACCTCGGATAGAAGCAAACAGTTTGACCGCTGTGCCACCATGCCCCCGTTTAGCCATGCTGTTTCATTATACGAGACGTTCTCGTATTTCCTTGTCGTTAAAACATAACTAGTAAACTAAGTTCCAGATGATGGACATGCAATTCTTCTATGGACGATACAGTTTCTTTTCGTTCCGAATACAACGATTTGTTTTCACTGTCGGGTTAACAAAGAAATTAAATTACATTAAATTACTTTAAATGAAGTTTGCATTGCCCTCTTCAAGGAAAACAAATGCATCAACACTATAAACAAAACCGAATTACCGGTTAAATAAAATACTTCGAAATTTATTTATTTAATCGTGTCAGAAGCAACATCAGTCTCAAGAAAAAGTACATCATACATGGTATTTAGCTGGTACTATATACAATCTCATCAAAACAGTCAGTAAAACTATATACTACTAGCCTATATGTTACTATGTGACCAGTATTTTGTCACATCACGTGCTTCCGGTGTTGCCTCCATCAAGTCCTTCATCGTGCACTTAGCAGGAGATAATCTGCATACAAGAAGGTGATCCATAGTTTGTTCTTCCCCGCACTCGCACATGGTGGTGTCGGAAGTGTATCCCCATTTCTTCAAATTCACCTTGGACCTACCTACCCCACTTCGCAACCTGTTCAGTGTTCTCCACGAAACCCATCCATTGTCATGTCCCGGAGGTAAACTTTCATGAGGGATAATCCAGTCTTCAAGGTCTTTAACTCTCATTTTCCATGATGTTAATCTAATTTTTCCGGGCGGTTCCGTGAGGCTTTTTGCTGAATGGAGGAAGCTTTTCCTTGACTTGAGCCTTTGATTTGATGGTGTGTACCCATATAGAGGATGGTTTTCTGAGTTGTCTGCCTTTGTTCTTTCAACTTCGAAATAACATAATGGGAAGACTAAACCAACAATGAACGACGCATCAGTGACATGCCCAGTACCTGCGATTGCCTTATAAGCAATGCTGGCAGTACACTTGCTGTGTTAATTATGCACACTTCTTCCTGCAACTAATCCTCGACCATTCTGTCAAGTACAGGAAGGTTTTTGGCTGCCCGTTCTAGTTGTTTCCTTTTATAACCGTCCAAACATTTATCAAAGTAAGAGACACAATTAATCCATTCATTCACTCATGGATACATTTACGATCAGTTTCCCCTAAGAGTCGTCAGTTTGTAGGCCGTAACCGGTGAACACGATCGTGCACAGAAGCATTGTAGCAGAACACACTTCTGAGTGACAATTGGACTATGTACAGTATTTTTCAAATACCAGCTACGTTTATTTAGTTATTTACTAGCAACCCGGCCCAGCTTCGCCCGGGAACAGTTGTGAATGCATTAGGTGATAAGCGCTTCATTACGATGTCAATGAAGTACGACCTATATCCGTTTTACGTCTCGGCATGATGGGTTAAAATCACTGACTGGACTTTTAACTATATTATCATGGAGATGCATGTGCAACAAATTCTTGTCAGACGTAATTTAAGAATGACGAGGTGCATGAAACACAAATCTCCCTTCCGTCCAATCTAAAAACACTTATAGTGGACAATATATTGAATATAGATATGTGCTCTCGCGTAGGTTTTTGTAGAAATTTTCCTGCTGAACAATTGTTACACTCATTGTGCATTGATATGTTTAACGGTTTGCCCAGCATAAGCTTAAAATGTGCATGGACGCCAGGATTTTTTTCAACCTTTTCTCTGAAATCGTTACTGCTGGGATTCCTTTGATCATAAATAAATTATTTTCTACAGAAACCTTCCTCGAGGTATCCTTTACAGAATAGTGATAACCGCATCAAAATCCATTCAGTGGTTCTCGAGATTACCCGTGACATCCAAGAATCGGGGACTTGGTTTTATACTAAGTAGAGATTATACGCCAATCAGTATAATTTAATATAATATAATCCCCCTTCCGTCCAATCTTAAATTGACTGTGAATTTTGCGGAACGAAAAGTTCACAGGCGAAATGAGAGTTGCACTTCCAGGGAATGGCGAGGTGAATGAAACTCAAATCCCCCCTCCGTCCAATCTTAACTTGACTGTGTTTCACAGGCAAAATGAAGAAAACCCGAGTTGCACTTCCAGGGAAACACAACCACCCTTCTCAGAAGTCTTAACTCAACATGACTCGATGGTTTGCTGCTGGCTGTATCTGGGGCAATAGGTTCGCCCGGTAGCTAGTCTGTAACGGGAATGATAGACTCGCCCTTAGCTAGCTCGTTAACTGTCGCCACAGTAGTTGAATGGACATTGTTAGAAGAAATTAAAACGTAAAAACACTTATAGTGGGCGATGTATTGAAAATAAATATATGCTTAATTTTTTGTAGACCTTTCATGCTGAACAATTCTTACACTAATAGTATTTAGATATTTTAACGGGTTTCCCAGCGTAAGCTTACAAATCGCTCGGACGCCAGGTTTTCTCGACTTTTCCACTGAAATCGATACTGCTCGGCTTCCTTTGATCATAAATAAATTATTTTCTACATAAATCATCCTCAAGATATCCTTTACGGAATGTTGAAAACTGCATCAAAACCATCCAGTGGTTCTCGAGTTTACTCGTAACATCCAAGAATCGGGGACTTTGTTGAGGTTTTAAGGGGCGAAACAGCGAGGTCATCTGCCCTTGAACCAGCTAAGTTTACATAACCTTATTCAACTCCAGTGTTTTGTAGCAACAATGTATTAGCATGATCAAACAACTAACATAATAGTGTTGACAGCATTCATATCTGAATTTCGTTACAATAATCTTCTCTCTACAAATGAATGTTTCTCACTGTATGCTTGTCTGTTTGCCCCGTATGCGTTCATATACCATTCATCTGATTGCGAAGAAACTTTGGTGAGTTGTTGTGCACATTCTCGCGATTGTATCTGATTTAAATCCATTTTACTATATGTGCGATGCGAGTCGTTTCAGCAAATGAGTATTGGCACGCGAATCGTTTCAACAAATGAACTTGTTAGTTGTTGTGTACACGCCCAAGAAAGTTTCTGAATTAGAAAATCTATTTTACAATATGTGGTGCGCGAATCATTTCAACACATGAGTGTTCGCGTGCTAATCGTATCAACAAATGAACATTGGTGAGTTATTGTGTGCACGCCAGCGAAGATATATGAATAAAGAATCAGACGGAGAAACAAAAATACATCGTGCATCCAAAAGCACGGCACTTCAATCAACAAAATTACAATACAAACACTTTCCTTGTTTGGCATTGCAATGCATGCTGGGTGCATCTAGTGAGTTAATAAATCACAGTAGTGACACACTTAAACAATGTCATTAATAACGCAATACTTAGAGAAATGCTATAAACCAACTGTGCAGTAATATCTGTAAATAAGATCGACACGTTACACAAGTTTACAAACTTTTGTCATTTAACAATCGTGAATATATTTGTACATAATTGTAAAATTATCCGCCGTATCGTATCTAAGCCTAGGTGAATAAGATCTGATGATGTTAGCGTGACAACCGAAACATATCATCCAATTAATTACCTCCTCCCCTTGTTTGTGTGTTAATTAAGTGATAAATAATTCATGTAATAATTCTTTCTGGTTAGGATAAAAAAATGTACTCCCCGCCTAATATAATTGGGCACAATCGTGTTGGACGACCGAAAAGTATTCTATTACCGTTTAATAGAACACACTATTGAACGAGCCTGGCTTCGAAGAGTGAAACCTTTACCTAGTGCACCTTCTTTTTGTACTTTTGTTCTCGAAGTTAAGACAATGCATTGAAACGACAAGATGTTCCGCGACAAACTAAAGAGCCTACTTTTCTTAAAGTTTAAGATTCATGCCAATGATTAATCTAAATGGATCTATCTAGAATAATGACGAAATTAAGTTGGTAATATCGAAATTTCTAATTAGTTCGAAATACTATATACGAACTACAGATGGCAGCCCTGGTGACTGAATATATTCTTAGTTCCTTCTCTTAAGGTACAGAATGCAAAATTTGGTTAAAGTCCAATGTATAGCATGGACGTTACATGCAGTTAGACATTGGATCTAACAGCACGCGTAAAATCATGTTGGCAACAATGACATAAATGTATTGGTCAGAAATAATCTGAAATAATGTAATCTATTGTTGTGTCAATTTTGAATGAAATCCATTAGTTAATATAGAAGTTACATGCATTTTAAAATTGGACCTATCAGCAGGCTTAGAATCATGTTGGCAGCACTGGCGTAGGCCTATTACTCCAAATTAATCTAGAATGCCAGCTACTATACGTGTGGAAAGTTTAGAGCTATTGGCTTGCATACTTTCCGATATATTGATATTAGGGTAACAAAAATAGAGACAGTATTTATTAACAATTGGCAGCCCTGCTTACTCTTAAGAATCGGCATAGTCATATCTGTTAAGGTACACATAGCACACACGAAATTTGGTTGAAATCCAAATGATAGTATAGAAGTTACATGTATTTAAAATTGGACATCTCAGCAGGCTTAGAATCATGTTGGTAGCACTGACGTATATAAATTACTCCAAATTAATATCGAATGTCAGGTACTATACGTGTGCATAGTTTAAAGCTGTCGGCTTGCTTAATTTCTGATATATGGGTATTTGGATAAAAAAAATTGAGAGCATTTATTTACAGTTGGCAACCCTGGTATCTCTTAAGAATACGCTCTGTCATATATGTTTATGTACACATACCATATACGAAATGTGGTTGAAATCCATTTGATAGTGTGCAAGTTATATGCATTTAAAATTTGGACCTACCAGCAAGCTTATAATCATTTTGGCGACACTGCACTGTACGGCCTACTGGAAATTAAACTGCAATACTATTATCTATACGTGTTCCAGTTTTGAAATAGCTCCCATTCATACCTTCCAAGATATCCAACATGGAGCTCAAATTTCAATCACGATTTTTCAGCAGTTGGCAGCACTGGCATCATTTTCAAATATGGCCGTGAGATATTCAGGTATAGATCTTTACTCCTACCCAATTTTGTTTCGATTGCTGCAGCCGTTTAAGAGTTGATAGGGGGGGACACACACACACAGCCAGACAGACAGCCAGACAGACAGACAGAAGGACGGACAGACAGACAGACAGACACACACACATACATTTGCCCGATCTCATAAGTCTACTTTTTCCTCATTTTTGCAAAATGTGAAAAGTAGGCTAAACATTCAATGGAAGAAATAAGTCGGCTAGTTCCCTGAAGAACTCTACAACCTATTTTCATATATTCTACTTGTGTTCATTGCCTCTATCAACATACAAATATTTTGGATGGTCACCATTTTGCATTGTTATATGTAGGGCTCGGATCGATATGCTCGATAAAATCTCCAGATACGCTCGAAAACCATGTGTTTTATGCTCGATAGATATGCTCGAAAAAATCATTATATGCGGTTAAATATGCAGAATATGCTCGAAAAACACCGTTAATAACTATAGAAAGGAAAGTGAAACGAAAAAAAAACAATAACATATCTTTATATACGGGCTTTATTTTCTAATTGTATGTATGATACACTGCGATATACTCGCATTCAAGTTTCAAGTACAGTATATATAAGATAAGTTTTCTTATAAAAGTTACAGTTTAAAAGTTCATTTACAAAATGTTCAAAATTAGGCGAGTCAATGAAGTAGAACTGCATTGGTCTGTACAACAAGAATTGTTTCTATGTTTTCAGTTTTGAATGATTTTCTTAAATCAGTCAATAAAAGTTTCAGTGACGAGAACGACCTCACTGAAGGTTAAAAACCTGCGGTTTTATTATTCGCACCAGATAGGCTTTTCAATTATTTCTGTTTTCGAACCTTAAGGATGGTCAGGGCCCGAATTCGGGGAGGGGAGGGGGGGGGGATGAAGGAATTCGAAGGAAAACAAACTATTTAGACGAAAACCACAAGAATATGCATTTATATGCTTCTATTCTGAAAATCGCGGTTTTATTTATTTATTTATTTATTTATTTATTTATTTATTTATTTATTTATCAATATGAAGGAACACAGGCACCAGCCCAAATACATTCCTTCTTGACATTATCTGATTAAATAACAACATGTATCAGTGGAAAATAGAGAAAACAGATTACACAAATTACACAAATGAAGAACAGAACATAAATACTACAAAGGAGATCGTGAAAATATAAACCATAAAATGAAAACAAAACTTTACAAAGTAGAAAAAAAGAATATACAAAAATAAAGGAGAAAAGAGTACCCAGTATTCAAGGAACAGCTGCTTTTACTTGTTTATTGAATAAGTTAGTGCCAGCGAATAAATCTACTTGAACATCAATTGAATTATAAAATGATAATATTTTAACTAAAGGCGAATTAGAATGGTGAACACTTTTAGATCTTGGGATGTGAAAGAGTGCTTGCTGTCGAGGTCTTACTTGTGGTACATGAAAAGTGATGAATTGAAATAATTCTTGGCAGTCAACTTTTCCAGTTAAAATTTTCCTCAGCAGTTGCAAAGAACTTAACGACCTTCTACTTTTCAAGGACTTGAAATTGAACAAATTTCGTAAAAACTGAGTCGAAGTATCAAATGGACAAAATACATTGAACGTCTTATAATACATGTATCTTGGAAATTTATTTTGCACAATCTCAATGTGATGAATTTGATCTTTATAAAAGGGATTCCAGATTACTGCTGAATATTCTAATTTGCTTCGAGCTAAACTTTTATACAACTTAACAATTACTCCAGTTTTAGTAAATAATTTGGAGTTTCTAATGACAAAACCAAGCATCTTGTTGGCCGAACTAATTATATTTGCAATATGGTTATTAAAGGTTAATTTGCTGTCATAAATAATTCCTAAATCATTTATCGACGGTACAATTTCGAGTGCTGTTTCTCCAATACAATATTTAGGATTTATATACTCCTTCTTCCTGGTAAATACCATGACTTTACATTTTTTTACATTAAGGACTAAATTATTACTAACACACCAAGGTACAATATTATTAACATCCCTCTGAAGGTCATTCTCGTCTCTCAAGTTGTATATGGTCTTATATAGCTTTACATCGTCAGCAAACAATAAGCAGTCAGAGTAACATAGAATATTAGGCAAATCATTAACCAAAATTAGAAATAGAAGAGGCCCAAGATTAGATCCTTGTGGGACACCAGAAGAACTAACAAAATTACCTGAAATTTCACTTCTGAAACAAACAAATTGCTGTCTAAATTTTAAGTAGGAGCATAACAATTGAAGTAATGGTTCAGCAACTCCAAACTGGTACAGCTTTGTCACCAGAATTTTGTGTTCTACTTTGTCGAATGCCTTTTCTAAATCCATATATATCACGTCAGTTCTTCTATTGGTATCTAATGCATTGTAAACCTTTTGAGTAAAACCCAGCAAATTTGTAATAACTGATCTGCCGGTCATAAAGCCATGCTGATATTGTGAGAGCTCAACCTTAATATGATTGTAAATCTTAGAATATAAAATGTGCTCATATACTTTTGCTATAGCATTTATCACTGAGACAGGGCGGTAGTTCGATATCATTTCAGAGTTGCCTCCCTTTAGGATTGGAATAATTCTAGACATTTTCCACTTTCCAGGAAAGCTTGACGTCTTTAAAGAAAGATTAAAGATGAAGGCCAACTGAGAAACCAACAAGTCCACACAGCCCTTGATTATGTAAGGTGGTATGCCATGAGGCCCACAGGATTTCTTAGGCTTTAATTTTCTATTTATAGTTGTTCTTACTTCATCCACCGTTATGTGAGTCACGTTCAGCATATCAACCCTGGGCAAAACAGGAAACTCATTCAAAGGCAAATGATCCACGTTATAAGTAAAATTCGTTTTGATATATACTGAAGAGAAATACTCAGCAAACCCATCTGCAATACTTCCAGCTGTATAATGATTTCCGTTTACTATAAATGTGTAGTCGCGTGTACGTGATTCCCGCTTGCTTTTAACATACGTCCAAAACTGATTAATGTTATTCTTAACTCCATTTTCCAGACTATGAATGTAAACAGCATAAGCCATTCGTAATTATGTTTTTAGTTCCGATCTAAGCTGTCTAAATCTTTCATCATAATATTTCGAAAAACGTCTTTTTGCAGCACATATTTATATGCTCGATAAATTTCAATTCTGTTGGTCCCAGAGGGGTGAAAATACCACTAAAAGACTACTTTCAATGTGTACTACTCAGGAAAAAAATATGCAAATATGCTCGAATCCGAACTCTAGTTATATGTATAGGCCATAAAGTTATGTACCTTTAAAGGACAATTATTGCGTAGCTTAATTATACAAGCTTTCCATGATTACGACACAAGAAATAAGAACTTAGGCCTAAATTTAAAATTTCGCACAGCTGCCATCTTGATTTTATGTAAACAATTGAACTAAATTAGATGCCGGTGCATTACAATATGCATAATCATTTACTGTACCATATTTCACTGCACTCATATGGTTAAATCGCGAGAAAGGTCTATTAAAATGTTTCAACTTCGCTTGGCCGCCAAGTTTGTTTTGTACTTTACAGGTTTTTGAAAAGTACATAGATAAACTTTCAGTAGAGCCCTTTATCAGCGTAAAAATTTTCAGGGTGATATCAGTAATAGTTTCGGAGATATATAATGCCAGTGAAATATTTCGCACAGCCGCCATCTGGAGGTTATGTAAACAATTCAACTAATTAGATGTCAGTGCACTACAATGTGTATAAACATTTTCTGTTCCAAGTTTCATTGCGTTTGAATGGTTAAATCGCGAGAAAAATCTATTTACAAGTCTCAACTTCGCTTGGTCGCCATGTTGGTTTTGTAGTACCACTATTTTGAAAACCTCATAGGTGAAAGTCTAGTAGTGTCCATTATCACCGTACAAAAGTTCAGGTGATAACTGTAATAGTTTCAGAGGTATTGAATGCTGGTGAAATATTTCGCACAGCCACCATGTTAGATAGGTGAGACGTAATAACATTTTGAAGGGCACTGTCGGGGTCAGCCAAAATAGTGCTATGACCTTCCCGAGTTTCATTGAAATCGCTCTAGCTGTTAAGAAGTTATTTGAGGGGGGACACACACCACACACACATAGACACACGGACTAAAGGTGATCTCATTAGCCTACTTTCGATTTTTGCAAAAAATGAAAGTAGACTTATGAGATCAACACAGGGCGAAAAAAGTGTGTCTGTCTGTGTGTGTGTATGTGTGTGTGTGAGTCTGTGTGTGTCTGTGTGTGTGTCTGTGTGTGTGTGTGTGTCTGTGTGTGTGTGAGTGTGTGTACTCTGAATGTCTGCCCCCCCCCCCTATCAATTCGAACACGGTGAATGCGAATTGAACGAAATTTGGTAAAAAGGTAGCACTAGCAAAGGACACCTCAGTGTCATGTTTTATATCGCCGCCATCTTTACTAAAACTGAATGGCGGCCACTCAAACGTTCAAAACGTAAAATCAAATAACGACTAACCAAATCATCCGATCTCTACCAAATTTGGTAACGACATACCTTCGTATAGGATGCGTCTTGTGACCAAACTACAAGGTCGTCCGCCATACCATTTCAGGATGGCGGCCGTGCGAATTATGCAAACTTTATAATCCATATCATGGGACCCACCAGTTCCGATTATCGAGCCGAGAATCGTTTTAACTGTTCTAAAGGAAGAGGCACGTTCGAAATTAAAAGTTTATTTTGTAATACTATAGTGCAGACGTGATTTTAAAAAGTTGAGCTGATTCAGTAATAAGACAAGATGGCAGCGGATATCTTGTGCCTGACTTATATTTCACTAATTTGAGTATTGCATGCAATATAGCGTACTGATAGAAAATAAATAAACTTTGTATGAAATGCTTTATATATAAATAATATACTCCAGTGATGAAATCGTTTTAGAGGGGCGTGGTGGCGCAGCGGTCAAGCTGTATGCCTCTCACCAAGGCGGATCGGGTTCGATTCCCGGTCACTGCATGTGAGATTTTCGATGTGAAATGCCATGTCCTGTGGTTCGGATTCCACGTAAAACGGAGGTCCCGTGGCTTATGATCGCGAGATTAACGGTCACGTTAAACTACAAGCTTCCTTCCTTTCCTTTGAAATCGTTTAGTATAAATCATTATTTGCTAACAAGTTCTATGTAAGTCATTTTATATAGAACGATATTCGTTGACACAATTAGCTCAGTGGTAGAGCGTTAGCTTATCGCTCAAGTGCCTATGGTTCAAACCCGATCAGAGCTAGATTTTTTGCTTGAAATGTTATATGTTTATTGTTTTGTAATGACTCAGATGTTTTAAAATTAAGCGTTATATTGTGCATATTATGGTGTAAAATATATATTTAATTAAAACATAATTCGCCAGCAGATTTACTCGAGACATCTAGCTGCCAAAATGCTAAGATGGCGGACGAGATCGAAAGTCGGTTGCAAATTGCTCTCAGATTTCTAGAGAATACCGCTGATGTAGGTGGATATATGAAGAAAGAAACTAAAGATGATATTCATAAAATGGTGAGTGTCATTGTAAATTGTTTTAATGACATGAAAATCATGCTAGTTACTAACAATAGTACGAGAAATCAGTTTCCTCAGCAAGAGGTCAATGAGGTTATCCAAAAGGATGGTATATCCATGTTAGATAGAATACCTACTGAACTGGTGGCGCCATCTCACGGCAACTCGCCTAGTTTACATAGCAATAGTCAGTCGCATGACGGATCACAGAACATTCAGAAGAATGAAGGAATGAACTCGAAGACGACACCTAGTGAGCGACGAGTTGATGCAATTGGTACAGAACAACGTGGTCATCATCAGGTGCTATCTAGCGGACACTCGCAGAACAGTTCTGGGAGCAACGGACATGGCATGGAGATTACACCTTTCGAGGTGAGAGATGAGGCCATGCTTTCAGAACAGCACGTTCTGGGTCAGGAGCATTCTAGTGGCCAACCGGTCAACCTCCAATTGGGCAAAATAGATCATCTCCCCGAACACGACATGGAGGTAAGAATTACAAGGAAATTAACGCAGGATATGCAAGCCATGGTTGAGACTTTAACAGTCAATCTTAAGAGGATGGTATGTGAGGAAATTAATAAGAGAACTTCCATTCATGATACTGAACTTGTCAGCCGATGTGGTAAGGACGATTTGCGAGCAAATACCTTGCTCACAACGAATAATGAAGTGGTGCAAGCAATCACCTCTAATACGACATCTAACTTGCTCACAACGAATAATGAAGTGGTGCAAGCAATCACCTCTAATACGACATCTATGGAACATTTGATGTATCAAAGCCGTGCATACAAAGATCGGATTGTCGATTATCGACCTGCACAACGTAAACCCCTGTACTTGAACTCGCAGTCATCAATCTCGACAACAGTAGACCCATGCTTGATCAACTCCAAAAATGGTAGTACGTCAAATATAACAGAATTACAAGCGGCAGAACCAAGAGCATGGATATACATAGGGCGACTCCACCATAACGCTACAATAGAAATGGTGCAGCGCCACCTAACCAATCTTCATGTGACAAATATAATCGAGTGTGAAGAACTTCCTACCAGCGACACGGTTAAAGCTCTAAGAGTAGTTATACCTCTACATGAACTTCCAAAGGTCTACGTTCCAGGAGCGTGGCCGAGTGGTGTCATCGTGAGACGATATCGGCTTTTTCGCTCCTGCAATAGAGGAATTTCACTTCCAGCCTAACCAGCTTCACGTCTTACTGTGGAATGTTGAGGGTCTTAAGAGCGCCACAACATTCACTAACAATAACCTACTGCATTCTCATGATATACTTATATTACTAGAGACTCTTTCGACCAAACCCATAGACATTAATGGATTCTACGCACAGCATATACCTGCAACACAAGGGCCAAGAGGTAGACCAATGCGTGGCACCTCCTGCTACTACAAACCCAGCCTAGGTAAAATTCAGAGTACGCACCAAGAGCATGACACGTTGATAATAAACTTCGAATGGATATCAGTGATTGCCATATATGCACCGCCACTAACACCTATTGAAGAGTTGATAGCAACCATCATGCTTTCCTTGGGACACGTAGCTCCAGGCAGAGACATAATACTGGCTGGAGACCTAAACTGCAGACTAGATATTGATAATCAAAGAGCGAAAGAACTTCTTGAACTAATGACAGAGGAAGGTTTTATCCTTGTTAACAAGGTTGAAGACAGAACTTATTTTGCACATTCAGGGTGTAGCACAATAGATTTAGTTTTTTATAAAGGCTGCAACATTAAGCTTCTGAACTACACTGTATGTCTCACTTCAGAGGAGGCGCTGATAAAGAAACATTGTCCAGTCTCGACCCACTTTAACATCTGAAGATTGGATAAGAGAGAAAAACCTGAATATACTAATCCTTCTCGACAGATCGATAAAGATGTTCTTAAACAGAACTTTGAGGAATGGAAAGAACCTGATAATTGTATGGAGAAAAACAATATTGACGCAGCCGCCTTATCCCTGGAAAAGACAATTGAATCTGCATTTGTGTATCAGCGGAAAAGAAGATCGCGAATATGGTTTGATAGAGAATGCTATTTGTTGAGAAGAAGCGTCCTTGAGGCCATGCATGCAGCAAAATTCAATCAGAACCAGGAGGCAATAAAACATTACAGCATCATTAAGAAGGAATACAAAATGCTCTTATCTGTAAAACGAAATTAACATCTGGAAAAAGAGGCGAGAAGGATAATAGAAGAAGCTGTCAGCGATCCATTTCTGGCATTGAACCCTAGGAAAATACAATATAGTGGAAAAATAGAAATGATTGAATGGGAAGAACACTTCAGTAACATACTAAACGTTGAAGAAGATCTTGGCAATCCCGTGGTAGCTTTGTCAGGAACACACCAAAAAGAAACTGACCCGTTCACAATGGAGGAAGTGCACGAAGCTATTATGTCACTAAAAACAGTAAGGCCTTTGGACCCGACGGTATATGCAATGAACATGTGAAAGACTCATCAGAGGTATTACTTTCAGCAATTTCGGACCTAATGAATCTTTGTCTTCAAATGGGTAACATCCCCTCAGCATGGAAAATTTCGACTATCAAAGTGATGTTTAAGGGGAAAGGTGACCAGTCAGATCCGAACTCCTACAGAGGGATTGCTATAGAAAAGACCATGATGAAAATAATGACAAAGCTCCTTACGAAGAGGATCACAGAAGAAGTAGACCATAAACTCCCAGATGAACAGTTTGGATTTCGTAAAGGACGGAGTGCCTTTCATGCCATTACCAACTTACTCAATTACATTGAAGAAACACTACGACACCCTGGTGGAAAATTTCATGTTGTTTTTGTTGATTATGCAAAAGCTTTTGACATGTTAAGCAGGCCTTTAATACTCGCAAAACTGGAATCCATAGTGGGTGAGGGTAATAAACTAACGAACCTGATAAGTAACATTCTGACGACAAACTTCATACAAATAGATGACCGTGTCTCAACCTCGAATTTGATCATGCAAACCAATGGAGTACTTCAAGGAGACCCACTTAGCCCCCTCCTGTTCAACATAGCGACATATGATGTGGTGATGGCAACTAGGCAAGGAACAGCAAATCTCACAATATTATTATACGCAGATGATATGGTCAATGGCTCGAGATCCATTACTGAAGTTCAAAAAGCCTTAGACAATCTAGATAGGTGGGCAAAGGACAACAATATGAAAATAAACACAGAGAAAACAGTGAAAATGACGTTTCGGAAAGGAGGCAGAGAGGCTTCAGGAGACAGGATATTCCTAGGAACGACTCCCCTTAAGTCAGTCAAAACATTTAAATATCTACGATTGACAATGCAAACAACAGCAAGAGCCTACAGAGTCCACATAAAATCTCGAGCAATAGCCGCTACCAAAGCCATATATGACATCAAAACAATCACGAAGCTCTCTTTGGGAACTGCTATGACATTATTCGACGCGAAAATAACGCCAATCGCCACATATGGACTTGAAATCATATGGGAGAAATTATCCCTGGCAGACTTGAGGACGCTTGAAGCAGTCAAATCGCGCTTCCTGAAGGCTACCCTGGGGATATCGAAATATACAAAATCAAGATTAGCATATGAACTCGCCAGGGAGACCTTCTTCATTGAGGACCTCCGGATGAAGAGAGGGCTACCATCCTCAGACGCCTGGAAAAAACTAATGCAGGAAAGAATACAGAAAAGGGACGAAATCTGGTTCGAGTTTTACACCACGGAGGCCAAGATGACTAGGACATGGATGAACACAAATCAAGACTTGCGACACTTTGTCAATTCGATGGCGGTACATGGGTATCACCATAAACTGTGTAATACCGAGTACTTTCATGACCCTGATGAATCCTGCGTATGTAAATTATGCGGGGTGCAATGTAGTAGATACCACGTAATTTCTTGTGCAAATCGGGGATCATCCATTGTAAAATTTTGTGAATGACAGTTTGTTTTCATCAATATGCACAATTTGTGCGATTTATCTTTAATAAAAAGGTAACTGCACGCCGACGTACTTATTAACTTCCAGATTTTATTGAAAAGTTTCTTCTTCTGGCCGCTAGAATGCACTCGCCCTGTTAGTATTATATTGTTCGATATTTCACCACTAGATGTCACGACTAGTCTAAGTGGGGCTCCATTGATTACTATACCATTGGCATTCTATGCGCATCGAATTTGAAGAATGACAAGATGATACTACGATACATTTTTACTTTTTATTTTAAAGGGTTTGTAACAGCCTATTTTGCGTTACTTGAAAATGTTATTTGAAGTAAAGAACAAAACGATTTCACATAGTAACTGAATTTAAGCCGTTGGTGTTAGTTCAGGTTATTAATTACTACTTTTATTTCAGGCAAATAGCAATCGAAAATATCCACATAGTTTGTATACACACGTCTCTGTAGGGTCATGGAAAGATTTGTTAATTCAATTAGGGTTGTGAAAGCCATGCACAACCAGACGTGTAAAGACATGCCTCAACTCAAAGTTGGATGTTGCCCACGGCAGGTCGTATATGTAATAATAATAATAATAATAATAATAATAATAATAATAATAATAATAATAATAATAATAATGTTATTGGTTTTACATCCCTTTTAACTACTGCTGCTTTTAGAGACACCGGGGTGCCGGAATTTTGGCCCGAAGGGGATCTTTAACGTGCCAGTAAATGTACTGACACGGCTCCCTCGCATTTGTGCACCCTCAAATGCCAGCTGACTGCGCCAGGATACGAACCTGCAACCTAGGGCCCAGCAAGCGAGAACGTTACCGCTGAGCCACGCAGCCAGTCCGGTCGATTATGTCTCCAGATCCATAACATTCTTGATATACTTCTTATCTTTCTTTCTTCAACGATGGTAGCAGTTTTTATCTAGGTTGTGGCGTTAGGTAGAGGTGAATCGTTTCTAAGGTCTTCAACAAAGAATAGTTCTATTATACTCTTTGATAATAACAACGAGTTATAACTATACTCATACATTTAGGAGAAAGTAGGCTATATGTTCTTTACTGAACATCTTGTTTTTTTCTTAAAATGAAAATTGGCTAAAAATAAATGGTATAGCTTAATGAAAACATGTTCTACCTAATATAAACACACAACTTGGCAAACACCTACTGATCACCGTAAAACAACAATGACAACGCTCGACTGTCTGCATTCACCATATGGCCAAGGTCAGCAGCTATTGGTCAAGGGGGAAATGGGTCCCCCAACCACGTCATCCCTAATGACGTCAGTCCTCGAAAGTGTCAATCACAAATTAACCGAAACCTTAGTATAGGGATTTATCTTATTCTTGGTATTATTATAATAATAAATCATTGCCTCCTCTCATTCTCAAACCATCCAAAGAGTCTGATTCATCAAAGTAATGTATTATCAGAATTTTTTTCTATCAGTTAACATGACTAGTGCCCAATTAGATTCGGCGGGGCCGGCCCTATGGTGTTGGCGAGGCGCTCCTGCATCTCACCTCACTGGGTCCGTTTCTCGGCTCCACCAGGGATTTTAGAAATTGACGTGAGTGCGGGAACGGGGTGCACTCAACCTCATAACGACAATTGAGTAGCTGTCTTGACAGTGAGGAAGCGCCCCGGTCACGAAAACCAAGATTAACGGCCGAGGGTATCCGACGCGCTGATCACGCATCACCCGACAATCTGCAGGCCGAGGCTTTTCAGGGCCAAGTGCCATGGGGAAAAAATATGGGTGGGGAATAACAATTGGCCACCTCGTGGTGTAGCGGTTAGCGTTCTTGGAGTTGGAGCCATTGAGGTGATCTACTCTCCTATTTAGACGTTCTGCTTAACACTGTCATCTGGGAGTAAAAGCCAGAACTCTGCTGTACGAAAACTCTTCGTAGTGTAGTGGCTAGCACTCTCGGCTGTCACCCCGGAGGTCCTGGTCCGATTCTAGGCTCTGCCAAAAAAAAACTGGCCTGAGGGATAGAACAGGGTACGCTGAGCCATTCTAGACAAAACTGAGAAGAGGAGGGTTCGATTCCCACCTCGTCCATCCTGGACGTGGGTTTTCCGTGGTTTTCTCACATCTACTGCATCAAAAGCCGGGATGGTTTCTAACTGACTGACATGGTCGCCTCCTTACCAATCTTCACCTGAATTATAAATACAGCCATCTCAATTACACAGGTTATCTGACAGAAATTCCACATACGCACACACACATACACGGAGCTGAATGACAACGATGTCCAAGCCTCTCAAATGAAACAACTACAACTGCTCTGCTGGGTGATCTGTGGCTAAGATATAATATTTTTTGTCTTTTAATCACCAATTGTGATACGAGAGATCTTTTATGAGCCGTGAGTTTCTTCCGTCCTTAAAAAATCAGACTTCTCGGCCAGGAATCGAACATGCAGTCTTAGGATCAGAAGGTGGAAGGAACTCTACCCCTGACCCTCTGTGAAAACTGATACCTAACTACATTTAACTGATGACCACGATGACCCACTCCCTGATCATTAAATAATATGGAGTCGTGTGATGTCTCTAGTGACTGTTATTAAATTCCTGTTATGTGACCCCACCTTCGTTAGATGTGACTATCGATCGCGTTATATTAGGACGTCACATCAGTTTTTAACGCTATATACTGTTAAATGAGCATCATATCCCTCTTCACCACAATTAATCACTTCCTCTCCATTTAAACGTATTAGTAGTGCACTCGCTGGAAGAAATCCGGGCTGAGAACCGACGTCATAAATCAGATGAAGGGATAGAATTATAGATGCTGTATAAGTAAACCCAGAGCTTGACACCTGTCGCTATCACTTCATTATAATAATATCGTGTGTATCGTAGTTCAGGCCAGTGAATGACCTGCGAATCATTATGAGGCTGATGTGATGAAGAAGACGGCACATAACCCAGTCTCTGGGCCATGGGAGTTAACCCCGATGGGCCGGCCGAGAGACGAAACCGGGACCCTTCACCATGGGTACGGACATATCTTCATTTACAGCTTAGGATCACCTATATCAATGACTAGCAGGTACCCGCGGCTTCGCTCGCGATCAATACAATGGGGACGATGCATTATTGCTGATAATTGGTTTATTCTATTACAACAATCGCGGCTACACGTGGGTAGATTCTAATTCTGAAAATTCTGTTACATACAGTATATAGATATGAGCAGCAAAGTGGGAATTTTATAGAGTTGTGAACACATTTGAAAATTTTATTTTTGGTTTTGCCATCTTCTGCTGAGACATAACGATTTTGTTGTCCGGATACTCGCCAGCACGCCACATACAGTTGTCCATGGGAAAAAATGGTTTTGTCTAAACGTACACCTGGAATGGCAAATCTATCTGAATATGGGGAATTAAAAGTATTTTTCCTTAAGCTATTCTGGGTATAATTTTGCCACACTTATTGATGATTTGAACGTCAACATGTCGCTATTAATAGACCTATAGTAAAATATCTCTCACCTTGGTCGCTGATGTACATTATGCAGTCACTTCCAGTGTTACATCCCAGGGATTGAAATTCTCCAACAACCCTTTTGCCTCACATGCCTCTCTAAGTAATTAAAATTCCCGATTGTTGTTGTTTGAGTCTTCAGTTTTTTGACTGGTTTGATGCAGCCCTCCATGCCTCGCTCTCCTGAGCTAATCGTTTCATCACTACATAGCTACCACACCCTACATCCGAGGCAATCTGTATAACCCTGGTCTACCCCTACAGTTCTTGTCCTTGACCCTCCCATCCGTAACTAAGCTTGCTATTCCTGGGTGTCTTAACATGTGCCGTACCAACCTATCTCTTCTCTTCATTAGCAGTCGCCAGAAACATCTCTCCTCTCCCACTCGTTTTAATAGCTCTTCATTTGACACCCTATCTAACCATCTGATCATCATCATTCTCCCGTAACACCACATTTCAAACGCTTCAATTCTCCTCTTTACTGCAGCACCATTAGTCCAAGTTTCACTTCCTTATAGTGACTCAAAAGCTTTCAAAATGACATCCTAATACCTAAATGTATATTCGATGTCAAGAGGTTCCTTTTTGTGTAGAAATGCTTTCTTTGCCTGAGCCAACCTGCTTTTTATATCCTCTTTGCTTCGTCCATTACTGGTTATTTTGCTTCCTAAGTACGGTAACAGAAGTCTCCTACTTCCCGTAGCGTTTCACCTGCCAATTTGATGTCCATAGAGGTTTCTCATTTATTTCTGCTGCATTCCAATAATTTTGTTTTACATTTATTGATTTTCATCATGAATTCATTCGTCAAGACGGAGTCCATACCATGCAAAAACTCGTTCAAATCTTCTGGCGTATTGGCCAAGATGACGATGTCATCAGCAAATCTCAGAGATGAAATTATTTCTCCTTGAATCTTCACTCCGACTTTAAATTTTTCTCCAATTTCCTGATTATTGTGTTTTTAGAGATCTTTGAAATGCGTTGCCCTCGCACATGGTGTAGATGCATTGTCAAAGGAAAACATTCCATGTTACGAACATGGGCCGCATAACCTGTACCGAAAGCCTATTCTGGACAGCAGTTCCTTGAATTCAGATTTGCCAACATTTTATTGTATCTTTCCATGTGGTATGTCTCTGTACCTCAATATACAGAAGAGTGCTTTAAAAATCATGTCTTGTGTAAATTTTGGAAAATGTAGTGCGTGTGCTTTTTGCCGGAGTGGATACTCGCTAGTAGAAATTCTTAGTAAACTAGACTGGTTCACAATTTGGTAAGTGCACATTGAGGTATATGACGGCCGGATGCCTTAAGTGTTAAGGAAACGGCAATAGCCGCCTCAGAGCTTCGTTGCTATTGAAATTATGACCAGACCGATATTTGTACTTAACTATACGGGATTTGTGAGCCCAGTGTTTATGAAATTGAACGTAGCTATATCGCTACCTTTATTTAATAGCCGCTACTGTAGTGTTTAAAAATTAAAGGTGGTATTAGAAGGCGCTTCCCCTATTTTTTTTACCCCTGGCACTACAGCCCATGAAGGGCCTAGGCCTATCATGCGACCGCTTCCCAGCCATTTGGCCTGCAGATATTGTGGTGACGCGTGGTCAGTGCATAGTGTCCCCTCAGCCGTTAATCTTGTTCTTCGTGACCGGCGCGCTGCCTCACAGCTACTCAATTGTCCTCACGAATCTGAGTTCAGCCCGTTGCAGCCCTCACGTCAGTGTCTAAAATCTCTGACGGAGCCGGGAATCGAACCCGGGGCCTCCGGACGGGAGGCAGGCGCGCTACACTGTTCTTATTGTGTTTATATATATCTTGAAAAAGATAATAAATGAATTGGCATTGCCTCCTAGAGGGATATATAGAAAATCGGATGTCATACCTTGAGGTAGTGTTGCCATGGAAACGGACTTGCGATTAGTTCATCAATCAGAGCGAAGATAGTTTTCTGCGAATATCTTTGAAACTGTTGGTTTTAGAGCCTTAAAATGTAGTTTTCGGTGCCCCATAGGGACATACCGAGTATTGTTTCTTGCATCGAGGGGGGTAAAATGAGCTTTGTCCGGTCTTTATGCGACAACTTCGATATTTTGTCCTGGTTGAGTATTTTTGGTGACTTTTCAGTTATGTTGCCCATTCCACGGGAACAGTTATTTATTTCCGGACGAAAGGCAGCCTATATGTTATCCCATGGTATAAGCTGTCTCCATTTCAAATATCATCCAAATCCGTCCAGCCGTTTTAGTGTCAAGAGGTAACAAACTAACACACACACTCACACACACACACACACACACACACACGGACACACAGATTTTCACAATTATAATATATATAGAGATATAGAGATATAGAGATTCTCTTGTTCTTGTATGGAACATGTCATTTAAACCTTCAAATTTGCTTGCGTAGTGTGAATATGTGATTGTTGTTAAATGGTCAGTTCAGATTGTATTGTTCAGGCTACTCAGCTGGTGAGTCGTATGTGGTCCGGATGAGAGCAGTTGACTTCGTTACTGTCTGCACTCAACTGCAGGTCAATCACCACTTTCAGTATCTTAACAAAACATCATATTGACTATAACTCAAAAATATTGACTAGTTGCATAATTGTAAGTACTACTGCGACTAAATAAGTGTACATTACATATTGTTAATACTGTAACCCATACTTTTAAACATATAAATAGTCTAATTGTAATGGATCTGATGATGATCGCTTAACGATCGAAACTGGTCATCCAAATGCATTTATTATTAATCTCATGTACATTTTTTCAGGATTAGGGATTAATCGATCAAAATTGGGTACAGTCGTGTTGACCGACTGAAAAACATGATATTTCAACTCAATAAATGTTATTTAGATCAATAAATAACTCCAAAACCAATGTCGTCAGAAAAAAATATTGAATTACAAGAATGTAAACGAGTGCACAAATCATAAAATATGTATATGGTCAACCCCTGGCACTATCCAGCCCATGACGGGCTAAGGCCGACCAAGCGACCGCTGCCCAGCCATTTGGCCTGCAGATATTTGGGTGACGCGTGATCAGCGCGTCGGGTCCCCTCGGCCGTTAATCTTGGTATTCGTGATCGGGGCGCTGTCTCACTGTCAGACAGCTACTCAATTGTCCTCACGAGGCTGAGTGCACCCCGTTCCAACCCTCACGTCATTTTTAAAATCCCTGACGGAGCCGGGGATCGAACCCGGGGCCTCCGGGTGAGAGGCAGGCGCGCTACCCCTACACCACGGGGCCGGCATATGTATATGGTACAAAACAAATTAAGAAAATGAACTCGCCAATTGTCGGTAAGCTTAGAAAGGATCGATCAGCTTAATATATAGTTCACGTCTTGTTTAAGAAAACAGCCGTAGGGAAAAACACAGTGTACAAGAACTCTCACACAACTGCTTTATATGAATATGGTTCCTTAGTAGCTCAGATATTCTCGGAAATCGTATGTAATTTAGTCTAATTACGTGAGATATAGTAGTTAGTATTGGCCACAGTAAGACTATCTCTTGGATACAAGATGGCTAGTTGGCATGCTCTGCTTAATCGAGTGCTTTAGGTCTTATAACGACAATTAATTTTTAAACTCGATATTACCATTACTAGCGATACTTTCTCGTCTGTTGGTCACACAAGTAAGCCTGTAAGACGTCTGTAATGTACGGAATATTACTTCTGGCCATCCTTAACGTATCCTATATGTCTAGCAGTGGGCAACCCAGAATGTGTAAACCTAAATGTTGTCACAACCTTGAATAAGTCCCAGCATGATAAATCTCCTTACATGGCACAGCCCTGGCCTTGCTGACGTGAGTTATGTCCTCACTGTAGCCAGCTCCGAGTAAGGCATACATCAGGCTATCTTGGTACAATCCACAACGATACGTTACAACCCAGCCATGAATTATTTCCTTCGAAATCGAATAAGAGCTGTTAATTCTTTCTCACAAGTTCACACACTGAAGTTTCCCTTCAAAGCTCTGAGAGTGATAAGAAATAATACTAAATTATGGAAAATGTTCTGTGTTGGTATGCACGTTTGGCAAATAATGGTAACAAACAAGAGAAACCTTCAACTGCAACTGCTCTATGTACAGTGCGTTCGCTTCCCCGTGCGACTGGCGGAGCGAGCAGCAGTAATGCAACAATGGTGGTTTCCGTAAAACAGTCAGTTTATGCTTGCCTGTGCAGTGTAAATGACGCTTCGTTAATCTCTACAATAAAACGTAGTGCAGTGTGTAAGACGTGTCATAGGTGTATTGTAAAATCCATTTATGTTCGACGATGTCGAAATGTAAGTATTGCATGTCAGAAAACTGTATCAGAATGAGGGTCATTATGACAATATGTTTAGCTTATTTTCATTTATGAAACAAGATGTTCAGCAAAGAACATATAGCCTACTTTCTCCTAAATGCATGGGTATGGTTATAACTCTTTGTCCTTTTCAAGGAGTATAATTGAATGTTGGTTGTAGTAGCTTGTTGAAATACAACGTGCTATACGTATATTAAACATGAATATGAGGTGCCCTTTGCTAGTGCTACCTCTGTAAAAAAAATTCATTCAATTCTGTTTCACCGTGTTTAATTGATATGGGGAATGGATTTGCACACATGCATGGCCGTTATTTGCAAACTATTGGGCTGATGACCTTGTAGTTTGGTCAGAATATGCTTTCCATACAAAGGCATGTTGTTGCTAAATCTGGTAGAGATCAAATTATTAGGATGGTCGTAATTTGATTTAAGCTTTTAAATTTTGGGTGGCCGTCATTCAGTTTCCGTCAAGATGGCGGCGATATAAAACATGACACTGAGGTGCCCTTTGATAGTGCTACCTCTGTACCAAATTCCGTTCCATTCGGGTTCACCGTGTTCGAATTAATAGGGGGAATCGATTTTCACACAAAGATGGCTGCCATCCGCAAACTAATAGGCCAACGACCTATTTGATTGGTCAAAGGATGTTCCCTCCATAAAGGTATGTTGTTTGAAAAATTTGGTAGATATCGAATGATTATGTTAGTCGTAATTTGATTTAATCTGTGAGCATTTGTGTGGCCGCCATTACGTTTCTGTCAAGATGGTGGCGATATAAACATGACACTGAGGTGCCCTTTGCTAGTGCTACCTCTGTACCAAATTTCGTTCCATTCGGTTTCACCGTGTTTGAATTAATAGTTGTCTGGCTGCGTGGCTCAAGGGTAACGTTCTCGCTTGCTGAGCCCAAGATTGCATGTTCGAAACCTGGCGCAGTCAGCTGGCATTTGAGGGTGCGCAAATGCGAGGGAGCCGTGTCAGTAGATTTACTGGCACGTTAAAGATCCCCTTCGGGGCAAAATTCCGGCACCCCGGCGTCTCTAAAAGCCAGTGCAGTTAAAAGGGACGTAAAAACCAATAACATTATTGAATTAATAGTGGGAATCGATTCTGACACAAAGATGGCCGCCATCCGCAAACTATAAGGTTAATGACCTATTCATTTGGTCAAAGGATGCTTCCTCCATAAAGGTATGTTTTTGCAAAATTTGGTAGAGATCGGATCATAGGTTAGTCGTAATTTGATTTAAGCTTTGAACATTTGTGTGGCCGCCATTACGTTTCCGCAAGATGGCGGCGATATAAAACATGACACTGAGGTATCCTTTGCTAGTGCTACCTTTGTACCAAATTTCGTTCAATTCGCTTTCACCGTGTTCGAATTGATAGGGGGGGGACGGGACAGACATTCAGAGTACACACACTTTCACACACACACACACACACACACACACACACACACAGACTCACACACAAACATACACACACACTCACAGACAGACACACTTTTTTTCGCCCTGTGTTGATCTCATAAGTCTACTTTCATTTTTTGCAAAAATCGAAAGTAGGCTAAAAATAGGCTTATGAGATCACCTTTTGTCCGTGTGTCTGTCTGTGTGTGTGATGGTGTGTGTGTCCCCCTAATGACATCTAAACGGCTGGAGCGATTTCAATCAAACTCGGTAAGTTCATAGAACGATTCCGGGCGACCCCGACCGTAACCTTCAAATTTTGTTACGTCTCACCAATCCAACATGGCGCCTGTGCGATTTATTTCACCAGCATTCAATATCTCCGAAACTATTACAGATATCACCCTGGAATATTTTACGGTGATAAAGGAAACTACTAGAAGTTCACCTATGTGACTTTTGAAAACCTGGTAACTACAAAACCAACATGGCGGCCAAGCAAATTTGCGACTTTTAAATAGACTTTTCTCGCGATTTAACCAGCCAAACGCAATAAAACTTGGTACAGTATATGTTTATACACAGTGTAACGCAACGACATATAATTTTGTTCAATTGTTTACATAACCTCAAGATGGCGGACGTGCGATATATTTCAACGGCATTCTATATCTCTGAAACTAATAGCGGTATCACCCTGAAATTTTGTACGGAGATAAAGGGCACAACTCGAAGTTCATCTATAAGACATTCAGAAACCAGTTACCTACAAAACGAATATGGCGGTCAAGCGAATTTGGAAATTTTAAATAGACTTTTCTCGCGATTCAATGATCCAAACGCAATAAAATTTGGTACAGGAAATGTTTATACACATTGTAATGCAGTGGTATCTAATTTAGTTCAATTCTATACATAACCTCAAGATGGCGGCTGTGCGAATTTTAAAATTAAGTTTTTATTTCTTGTGACGCAATCATGCGACTGAATTGAAAGTTTGAATAATGAACCTACGCAATAATTCTCCTTTGATGGTACATGACTCTATGGCCTATACATATAACAATCCAACATGGCGACCATCCGAAATATTTAGTCGGATCTCAATATCTACGAATCTATGACAGCAATCAAATTGAATTTTTTAATGTCCATAGGGGCCTATGAACATAAGTTCACCTATCGGACTTTCAATAACCTGGTGATCACAAATCCAGCATGGCGGCGACGTGAAATATAAATATTCACATGGTCGTTTTTTGCAATTTAACCTTCCGAGTGCAGTGACACATGGTACAGTAAATCCTTGTACAATTGTTAATCCACTGCCATCTGATTTTTTTCAATTGTTTCCATAACCACAAGATGGTAGCTGTGCGAAATTTTAAAATCGCGTTTTTATTCTTGTGTCCTAATCATGCGATTGAAGTTTGAATACTACACGTACACAATACTCTTCATGTAACAGTACATAACTCTAAGAGCTACATATATAAAAATCCAACATGGCGACCATCCGAAATATTTAGTCGGTTCTCAATATCTACGAATCTATTACAGCGATCAAACTGAAATTATTTAGGTTGATAGAGGAAATTAACATAAGTAGGATATATGAAAATAGGCTGTGTAGTTCCTCACGGAACTACTTGTTCATTATGAAACAGTTTCTCTCACCAATCAGAGCTCAAGAAACAGTTGCGTGACCAATTAGCCAAGGATAGCATCGCACCTGCGGTGACTTCCACAGCCTCCTATTTTAAATTTCACTGCGTGGTGAGTGTCAAAGTGGGGTATTTGAGGAGGCCATAGTCAAATACAAGGTATTCGCTGCGTCCCAAGCGCTCTGTTCAGTACATAAAACTGGCGAAATCTCGACAGATATTTATGAATATTTATGTTCGAATATAAAATAGTTATAATTATCGTCGAACATAAGAAGCCGTATGCAACTCGCCTACAATGGTAATTAAGACACTCGTATGGAAAATATAAAACTCGCTCTGCTATTTTAGCCTAATTTTCACATTTTGCAAAAATGAGGACAAAGTAGACTTATGAGATCGATCCGGGAAAATGTGTCTGTCTGTCTGTCCTTCTGTCTGTCGGTCTGTCTGGCTGTGTGTGTGTGTGTGTCCCTATCAACTCCTAATCGGCTGCAGCAATCAAAACCAAATTTAGTATGAGTAAAGATGTGCACCGGAATATCTCACGTCCATATTTGAAAATGATGTCAATGCTACCAACTGCTGAAAAAACTCACTAGAATTTGAGCTCCATGTTGGATATCTTGCAAGGTATGCATGGGAGCTATTCCAAAATTGGCACACATGTCGATAATACTATTTCAGTTTAATTTCCAGGAGGCCAACTATGACAGTGTGGCCAAAATAATTTTAAGCCTTCTGATAGGTCCAATGTTTAAATGCATATAACTTCTACTCTATCAATTGGATTTCAACCGAATTTTGTATGTAATATCTGTACATAAACAGATATGACTGAGCGTATTCTTAAGAGCCACCAGGGCTGCCAACTGTTAATAATTGCTCTCTTATTTTTTTAAATCCAAATACCAATATATCAGAAAGAATGCAAGCCAACAGCTTTAAACTATAAACACGTATATTCTTACATTTTAGATTAATTTCGAGTAACTTAAATGCGTCAGTTCTACCAACATTATTATAAGCCTGCTGATAGTACCAATTTTTAAATACATGTAACTTCTATACTATCAGTTGGATTTCAACCAAATTTCGTATGTGCTATGTGTACCATAACAGATATGACTATAAGTATTGTTAAGAGCAATCAGGGCTGCCAACTGTTAATAAATGCTGTCTATATTTATTTTACACTAATATCAATATACCAGAAAGTATGCAAGCCAACAGCTCTATACTTTGCACACGTATTGTGCCCAACTCTAGGAATGGGTATTCCAAGATTCAGACACCTAGATACCAAGTGAAAGGCTACAGCCGCTTTTGAAAGTTGAGATATTTGAATATCGCGCTACATTGCTTCGAGAAGGAATTGGAAAGAATATACCGCTAAGAGCATGTCAAGTGACGTAGCGAGTAATAGCAGAGGTCGAGGCTATTTATTGATTAAATAGTTAACCATGGAGTAGAGACTTGAGACTGGGATCAGATTATTGGCACGGCCAAATGAAAGAGAATGCAATTAGTATCCAGTAAATCGGACCAGGGATACCAGAGATATGAGGATTTCCAGATTTCAGCTGATGCAGCGTGACCCTGACCGTTTTGAATAAAAGCCGGCTGGCTCAGGAATCAATAGCTCACTTCGAAACAAGCACTTGCCTAGCAAGGTGCCGCTACGCTGAGCCAAGGCACATGGTTGCCGGATCTACGCAGAAGTTATTTTCAAAATTGTGATAGTCACAAAAGTGCTGCGCTACGAGTGGAACTTAGTAAGTTTCCGGCAAGGAGAATCACTGAGGTGATTGATATTTTTCTACAGACACTGGTGAAATAATTTTATTTCTACATGGACATATGCTAGACTTTGTCTAGAATTAGTACTTTGTCACAGTCCAGTAATAACCTAATACTTGGATCTTTAAGTCCATTTTAGTCAGTTTTCATATTTGTAACTTGTTAACCACTTCGATCTATCAGTACATTGAAGACCAGTCTATCACGGTGGTGTTCATTAGTCTACGCAGGGAAACTACATGTTGCTTCGCGCATGGTAGATGGTGTGAAGCCATGCCCAGGGAACGATCTTCAGAACAGCCGTTGATTGGTTAGATTGTCAGTGTTTTCTTGTACTGAAGAGATTACCGTGAGTTATGTTACAACTGACATATTTAAGAATAGATCACTTAGATCTGACCCCATTTAAGCAAACTGTTATGGCTTTAACAGAAGCCAATATTAAAATGGAACAACAGTTACTTCAAACGTCAAGAGATACTACCACTATGTCTTACTAGACGGATTGTGGGTATATAATGGCGGCCGATACAAGGATTATACGTGCTTGTCCGATAGGGCATGTCTATGGATAAATCTGGTACAGACCAGGTTCGCTACGCTTCAAGACCATCAAGAAATGTAAGCCACATTTGAATTATATTATGCCTAGCTAATTGGAACAAACTATTTTTCTGCAGATGACCAACACATTTATTTTTCTTCGTATTTAAATCTTGCAATGATTTACGCAAGACAGATCAGAGTTATTCTGAGTATTTTCAGCACTCAGAACAGTTTAGGATCGATGACCGAGCATATCGAGCATTTATTTGAATATTTCATATTCTTGGGAAGTCACGGAAAACCGTCGATGTAACTGTAAAAGTTAAATTATTTTTAGCCTACTTTTCATATTTTGCAAAAATGAGGAAAAAGTAGACTTATGAGATCGGGCAAATGTGTGTCTGTCTGTCTGTCTGTCCTTCTGTCTGTCTGTCTGTCTGTCTAGCTGTGTGTGTGTCCCCCCCTATCAACTCCTAAACGGCTGCAGCAATCGAAACAAAATTTGGTAGGAGTAAAGATCTACACCTGAATATCTCACGGCCATATTTGAAAATGATGTCAGTGCTACCAACTGCTAAAAAATCGCAATTGAAATTTGAGCTCCATGTTGGATATCATGGAAAGTATGAATGGGAGCTATTTCAAAATTGGCACACGTACAGATCATAATATTTCAGTTTAATTTCCAGGAGGCCAAACATGGCAGTGTTGCCAAAATGATTATAAGCCTCCTGATAGGTCCAATTTTTAAATGCATATAACTTCTACACTATCAATTGGAATTCAACAAATTTCATATGTTGTATGTGTACATAACCAGATATGGCTGAGCGTATTCTTAAGACCTACCAGGGCTGCCAACTGTTAATAAATGCTCCTAATTTATTTTATCCAAATACCAATATATCAGAAAGTATGCAAGCCGACAGCTTTAAACTATGCACACGTATAGTACCTGACATTCTATATTAATTTGGAGTAACTTATATACGTCAGTGCTACCAACATGATTCTAAGCCTGCTGACAGGTCCAACTTTAAATACATGCAACTTCCATACTATCATTTGGATTTCAACCAAATTTCGTATGTGTTATGTGTACCATAACAGATATGACTATGCGTATTCTAAGGAGCAACCAGGGCTGCCAACTGTTAATATGTGCTGTCCCTATTTTTGTTACCCTAATATCAATATATCAGAAAGTATGCAAGCCAATAGCTCTAAAATTTGCACACGTATAGTACCTGGCATTCTAGACGAATTTGGAGTAACTAATATACGTCAGTGCTGCCAACATGATTCTAAGCCTGCTGATAGGTCCAATTTTAAAATGCATGTAACTTCTATACTAACTAATGGATTTCATTCAAAATTGGCACAACGATAGATCATATTATTTCAGATTATTTCTGACCAATACATGCATGACATTGTTGCCAACATGATTTTACGCGTGCTGTTAGATCCAATGTTTAACTGCATGTAACGTCCATGCGATTCATTGGACTTCAACCAAATTTTGTATTTTGTACCTTACGATATGGAACTAAGAATATATTCAGTCATCAGGGCTGCCAACTGTAGTGCTCTATTAGGATACATTATGCCAGGTATACAGTATTTCGAACTAATTGGAAATTTCGATATTAGCAACTTAATTTCGTCATTATTCTAGATTGGTTCATATTCTGTAGAATAATCATTGGCATGAAAAGTAGGCTGTATAGTTCTTAACGGAACTTCTTGTTTGTTGAGGAATGGATATTTTATCCATATTCGAAGGTTCGAACATGTGGATTCTCACGTAATGAGATGATAATTAAATATATTTAAAATAATATAACAAATAATAATAATAATAATCCACTGATAATAATAATAATAATTTTTATAACTCTTCTAAATAATTCTTGGATATTATCTTTATATATATAATTCTTCGACACGTGTGTATGTGACTGAACTCCTCCTAAACGACTGAACCGACTTTGATGGAATTTGGTATGTAGATTAGGATGGGTCCATGTATGGTTTAGATTCACAATCTGACCCGGTAGCTGGAATGAACACAATTTTAGAACCACAATTTACACACAATTTTAGAACCACAATATACAGTCAAAAACAGTCGTCATGGAAACCACTAGCCTTGGCCTTCGTGAAAGCTGATGTCTTTGGAGGGTCTGTCTCTGCACGTTGCAGCCACCTGGACGCAACCTGTGCAACTACCGCCATTACATACACTCCGCCCGTGGCGAAAAGTTGTGTTTTATACCAATGGTGGCAGTGATGTCGAATTCTACTGTTTGTCTCTGCACGTTCGAGCGTTTCAAAGTCCCGTATGCATTCATATACCGTTCATCCGATTGCCATGTAACTTGGGTGATATGTTGAGTGAGCTCCAGGGAAGGTGTTTGGCTTAGTAAATCCATTTTACAATAGATAGCGCACGAATAGATTCAACAAATGAGCAACGACGGGCGAAGCGTTTCAAAAAGGTCCCGTATGTGTTCAAATACCATTCGTCCGATAGCAATGAAACTTGGGTGAGATGTTGTGTACACTCCAGGGGAGGCTTCTGGCTTAGTAAATCAATTTCACATCAGGTAGCGCACGACTAGATTCAACAAATGAGTTACGACGCGCGAAGCGTTTCAACAAAATCCCGTATAAGTTTATATTCCATCCATAGATTGAGATGAAACTTGGATGAGTTGTTGTGTACACTTAAGTGAAGGCTTCTAACTTAGTAATCCATTTCACAGGAGGTTGCGCACGAGTAGATTCAACAAATGAGCGGCGACGTGCGAAGCGTTTCAACAAAGTCCCGTAAGCGTTCAAATACCATTCGTCCGATAGCGATGAAACTTGGGTGAGATGTTGTGTACACTTACGTGAGGGTTTCTATCTTAGGAAATCCATTTTACAATAGGTAGCTCACGAGTAGATTCAACAAATGAGCAACGACGCGCGAACTTTTAATCAAAGTCCCGTATGCGTTCATATACCATTCATCCGATTACAATGAAACTTGGGTGAGTTGTTGTGTACAATTACGTGAGGGTTTTAACTTAGAAAATCCATTTCACAGGAGGTTTCGCACGAGTAGATTCAACAAATGAGCGACGACGCGCGAATCGTTACAATACGGTCCCGTATGCGTTCAAATACCATTCGTCCGATTACGATGAAACTTGGGTGAGATGTTGTGTACACCCTGCGGAAGGTTTCTGGCTTAATAAATCCATTTTACAATAGGTAGCGCACGAGTAGATTCAACAAGTGTGTGACGGCACGCGAATCATTTCAACAAAGTACTGTGTGCGTCCATATACCATTTATCCGATTGCAATGAAACTTTGGTGAATTGTTGTGTACACTCCAGGAAATGTTTCTGTCTTAGTAAATCCAGTTTTTAATAAGCAGCGCACGAGAAGATTCAACAAATGAGCGACGGCGCATGAATCGTTTCCACAATGTCCCGTATGCGGTCATATATCATTCATCCGATTGCGATCAAACCTTGGCGAATCATTGAGTATACGCCAGAGAAGGTTTCAGGCTTAGTAAATCTATTTTACAATAGATAGCGCATGAGTAGATTCAACAAATGAGTGACGGCACGTGAATCGTTTAAAGAAAATCACTTATGCGTTCATATGCCATTCATCCGATTCCGATGAAACTTTGATGAGTTGTTGTGTACACGCCAGGGAAGGTGTTCAACTTGGTAAATCCATTTTGCAATATTGTTAGCGCACGAGTAGATGTAACAAATGAGTGACGACGTGCGAAGAGTTCCAACAAAATCCTGTATGCGTTCATATACTATTCATCGATTGCGATGAAACTTTGATGAGTTGTTGTGTACACTTACGTGAAGCTTTCTAACTTAGTAAATCCATTTCACAGTTGGTAGAGCACGAGTAGATTCAACAAATGAGTGACAGCGCACGAAACATTTAAACCAAATTCCGTATGCGTTAAATGCCATTTATCCGTTTGCGATGAAACTTTGGAGAGTCGTTGTGCACGCTCCAACGAATGTCTCTAAATTAGTTAATTCAATTCACGATAGTTTAGAGGCAGTTAACAGAAATTGAAAAAAATAAGTGTTTCCAAAAGCACTTCAAGAAACAATGTTACAACACTTTCTTTGAATGGCAGGACAACGTCTGCCGGGTCAGCTTGTATTTTATAATAATCATATGTATTGAGAGAGAGCCTATGAAGTAGTTTAATCATTTCTAGTTTGGAACAGGAGATTTTCCGAAGGAGAGTGGTTAGCGCAAGCCCGCATTCTACCAACATTTCAGTTCTGGTTGAGCAGTTAATATTTGCAATGAGCAAAGTATATTTTTCAGATAACACGGAGAGGCATGAAACGGGAAGCAATTGATAATTGTATCAAATAGGATATTTTTGTATTTATATAAAATCATGACGTAAATACACTCGAAAGTGAAATAAAGATTTTCATAAGTATGGTAACTTCACGGGTTGAACTGAATGGTAAAATAAAATAAACTTGTAAGTTTATTAATCTTCCAGTGTTGATAACAAGCAGAGGCTTGATTTATTGTATACATTTTGGGAAGAAAATTTATATGTGTGGAGTAGTTGAAATGCCATTCCCAGGTGCGCATGTTTAAGTCGCAGGAATGAAGAGGTTTTTTCGAGCATCAATCAAATAGCAGGTTCGATGGCTCAGGTTTATAGAAGGAGTATTGGAACTACACATTTCGTCGTATGAATGACCCGAAGGTTATTTCTTGAAACCATCAGTTCTTATTTCAACCTTGTTTACGGATTCCATTTAGACTTTGATTTTGCTAGAACCCGGATTTGTCATGATAGTAGTTTATTCTTCTTCAGAGGAAGACCTTTGCCGTTGTTGTTGTAATATTGTGTTCTTACACAAATAATAGAATGGGCCACTGCCAATTAAAAATAATTCTTTAACCACGAATAATTTGAAGGATATTTTCAATCCTAGTGCCATGAACTAAATTAATTTATTATGAAGCTACAATTCTTATTTCCGCATTCTGTCGAAGAATTGCAAGTTGTGAAAATTACTAAAATGGCCATGAATATAAATATTTTTTATAATAATGATTCCAAGTGGAAAATCAAATAGTTGAATGGTTCAACAATTTATTGATCAAGTTGATGATTCAGAAATCATATATTTTGTTAGGAACTTGAAGTTGATAATCGAGTCACTTCTCGAATGTATAATGTCAGAAGAACAATTAATTTTTGTTGTGCTTCGCACAGTTCTTCGATGCTATGCTCAATGTCAAATACTTTTCAGATGTTATTAATATGTGTAAATAATTTGTGTTGATTCAGAAATAATAATATTTTTCGACAATATATTTTTGAAACTGGAAAAATAAGTGAAAGTTAAAAATTCTATGAACATTTATTCTACGAGTTTTAATATTATGTAAAAATTGAAACAGTGAACTACGATATTTCCAGTAGAGACAATTAAATTTGAACTGGATTTAATCATAAATAATTTTGGAACACAGTCTACAGGACTAATAATCAGACTTGTGTTTCCAAAAAATAATTGTCAAATGTGTTTGGAAAATTTCTGTATATTGTGTAAATAGGATGTGGGTCGCCACACGTGAATGATGCTGCTTTGAGCATTTTTGCAGTCAATTTTAAATTCAAAATAAAATGAGATAATTTTACATGATGTGTTATGCCCAGTTGAATCTCCTTCTATCCTTATTTTTGGATTGAGCCAAAAACCAGTAAAGCATTTTTTTTATTTGATGTCGTTTTTGCGATTTGCTTTAACCCATCTGGCGCTCCGGGATATTTTGACTCTCGTGCTGACTGATTATTGGTAAAATGCATATGTGGTCGTGCAGACTCCGGTCTAAACGGGCACAGTATAGCACCTGACATTCTAGATTAACTTGGAGGAATTAATACAAGGCAGTGCTGCCAACATGATTCTATGCCTGCTGATATGTCTAATTTTAAAATACATGTAACTTCTATACTAACAAATGGATTTCATCCAAAATTGGCACAACAAGATATCATAATATTTCAGATTATTTCTGACCAGCACACGCATGGTATTGTTGGCAACATGCTTTTACGCGTGCTGATAGATCCAGTGTCTAACTGCATTTAACGTCCATTGGACTTCAACCAAATTTTGTATTCTGTTCCTTAAGAGATTGAACAAAGAATATATTCAGTCGCCAGGGCTGCCAACTGTAGTGCTCTATTAGGCTACATTATACCAGGTATATTTTGAACTAATTAGATATTTCGATATTACCAACTTAATTTCGTCATTATTCTAGATAGGTAGATACTGTAGAATAATCATTGGCATGAAAAGTAGGCTGTATAGTTCTTCACGGAACTTCTTGTTAGCCTACTTTTCACATTTTGCAAAAATGAGGAAAAAGTAGACTTATGAGATCGGGCAAATGTGTGTCTGTCTGTCTGTCCTTCTGTCTGTCTGTCTGTCTGGCTGGCTGTGTGTGTGCCCCCCCCCCCTATCAACTCCTAAACGGCTGCAACAAACGAAACAAAATTTGGTAGGAGTAAAGACCTATACCTGAATATCTCACGGCCATATTTGAAAATTATGTCAGTGCTACCAACTGCTGAAAAATCGCAATTGAAATTTGAGCTCCATGTTGGATATCTTGGAAGGTATGAATGGGAGCTATTTCAAAATTGGTACACGTATAGATAATAATATTGCAGTTTAATTTCAAGGAGGCCATATAAGGCAGTGTTGCCAAAATGATTATAAGCCTGCTGATAAGTCCAAATTTTAAATACATATAACTTCCCCACTATCAATTGGAGTTCAACCAAATATCGTATGAGCTATGTATACATAAACAGATATGACTGAGCGTATTCTTAAGGGCCACCAGGGCTGCCAACTGATAATAAATGCTCTCAATTTTTTAAATCCAAATACCCATAAATCAGGAAGTATGCAAGCCGACAGCCTTAAACTATGCTCACGTATAGTACCTGACATTCTATATTAATTTGGAGTAACTTATATACGTCAGTGCTACCAACATGATCCTAAGCCTGCTGAGATATCCAACTTTAAATACATGTAATTTCTATACTATCATTTGGATTTCAACCAAATTTCGTGTGGGCTATGTGTACCATAACAGATATGACTCTGCCGATACTTAAGAGTAACCAGGGCTGCCAAATGTTAATAAATACTGTCTCTCTTTTTGTTACCCTAATATCAATATATCAGAAAGTACGCAATCCAATAGCTCTAAACTTTGCACTCGTATAGTACCTGGAATTCTAGATTAATTTGGAGTGACTAATATACGTCAGTGCTGCCAACATGATTCTAAGCCTGCTGATAGGTCCAATTATAAAATGCATGTAACTTCTATACTAACTAATGGATTTCATTCAAAATTGACACAACAATAGATCATATTATTTCAGATTATTTCTGACCAATATATGTATGACATTGTTGCCTACATGATTTACGCGCGCTGTTAGATCCAATGTTTAACTGAATATAACGTCCATGCTATCCATTGGACTTCAACCAAATTTTGTATTCTGTACCTTAAGAGATGGAACTAAGAATATATTCAGTCACCAGGGTTGCCATCTGTAGTTCTCTATTAGGCTACATTATGCCAGGTATACAGTATTTCGAACTAATTAGAAATTTCGATATTACCAACTTTATTTCTTCATTATTCTAGATAGATCCTTATAGATTAATCATTGGGATGAATCTTAAATTTTAAGAAAAGTAGGCTCTTTAGTTCGTCATGGAACTTCTTGTTATAAACTTACTCGTGTCTTAATTATTGCCCTTATAGGCTCGTTGCACAATGTATCATTATATGGCAAATTACGAGAAATTCCCGCTTGAACAGAGAATGTTCATGTATGACGCGTATGCAAAAACGGAGTCATGCAAAGCAGTGTGTAGGCAATTTGAAGACAAATTCCCTGCTGTTCCAGTTCTAAATAGAGAGACTGTCAGGCGTCTTGTTAATAAATTACGGGCAAGGGGAACCCTAAACGCTGCATGTCCTAAGCGAAGCAGAAAGGAGGAAAACCTCGTTGAAATTAATGCAGCATTCTCTCGCTCTCCATTAAAGTCTCTAAAACGTTGCACAGCAAGTAAGTGTTTCGAAGACCTTAGTTCATACGGCTACTAAAATTTTAAAACTGAAACTATACAGAGTATTTGTAGTCAAAGAATTTCCACCCCTTGACAATGAAAAACGCATCGCTTTCTGTAATTAGATTTTTCACAACATTGTTGATGGCATTGTTGACCCGCAGTTAATGATTTTCTCTGATGAGGCGTTGTTTTATTTAAATGGTCACGTTGCTTTACAGAACAACAGAAAACCCCCATCTGATTAACGAATTCTCCAATGTTTGCATGGGATTCGCACGGCCGCAGAGGGAAGCGAACGCATTGTGCTGTTTATTTCTAGTCGTGGTTCAAGGTGGCAGTTTTAAAACTAAAAGTGTCCGTTTAGTTCAAAAAAGATTATCATTCGTATATTACTGTTCTTCGTGTATAGACCGGAGAACTACTCCTTACGAACATTTTTGAATTCAGTAGCAGAGAAGACCATACACCACGTAGCATGGTGACCTCTGCGAATGTCAAAACCTAGAACTGTTTGATGCTGTATTTGTAATATTTTGGATGGAGGTGATACTGCTTGAACTTTTAGTTCTTGCAGTAAAGAGGTGCAGGTGAACTTCATATAAAGGGAGGTAACGCACAGTTCGCTACTCCTGTGGGGGTTCTAGGCGGGGACATAAGAGCCCGCTGATGAGCCAGCTTGGTGTCCTAGACCAGTGGTTCCCTAACTTTTGTGGCCCATCTCCTCTTTCTGGAGGTTGACTGACACCTATCGCCCCCTTTTCATTTTCATTGTATGCCTAACTTTAATTTGAAGTAAAGTGTAAATAATAAAGTAGTTTTATTACTTTAAACAATTTTACTACCGTATATACAGTAAAAGCAACCGAAGCAGTTTTATCCGGCCAATCTTTAATAAAATAGAAAAATAAACATTTTTTACAGATTATTTTAAGAACAAAGAAGTTAAATAATTAACTAAGATCATTGACGTACATTTAAGAAACAGGAGTACATGTTTTCATTTTTAAATTAGAATCTGGATAGATTAAGAAAGTTGACAGTTAAAATTTGAGAAAAAAAAATAGATGAAAGTCTGTTAACTTTGTTAATTGTTTTATTTTACCTTTTCAATTGCTGCCTTGTACTTGTTGGAATTCAGTTAAAGCTTGAATATCCGGCTTTATGTTCAAGTTCAGGCGCAAGTCTCCTTTGAGGCAAATGTCCGACTTCTTTCTTTGTTTTGTGAGGAGCTGGACAAAAGAACTAGATCCTTTTTCAACTAAATATGTTGACGGGAAAGAGATGAGAAGTGGTTCAGCTTTTGCCCACAGTTGTGGATAAGTGTCCATAGGCTTCACACAGGCTAACTCGTAACTGCTCTGCTTGAAAATTATTTTCGGCTCACAGTCATAGCCTAATTCAGATAAAGAAACTCCGTCTGCAAACAGTTATCAAGCTTATCCACAGCTTCAAACGAGAATGGATCAAGAATTCATTCCAGAATTTGTAACTTCGTCAAATCTTGATTCCATGCCAGTTTTTAACTGATCAAGGTGATCAGTAAAAAATAAGATTTTGTGTTTTGGGAGTTCAGGAGTCTCGTTATCTGATACTGAACACTTTTTAAGGTTCGGAAACTGAATCAGCCTCGTGAATATCAAACTTGGCGATGAGTGATGAACGAGCGATCGGAGGGCGCTCCTGTCACATTTTTTGCGAGTTCTATCCGGCAACTTCTACAGTACAGTACTATTTTTATCTTTCCCCCTATGAATACTAATCCTCCCCTCCACTTATTTATTGCTCCCCTTGATACCCAAATCGCCCACTTAGGGGGCGATGGCCCCCAGGTTGGGAACCACTGTCCTAGACGAAACCCCCACACAAGACACGACACAAAGCTAGAACAATTGCTGAGTTTTAATTCACTGGCCGTGAAGGCCAATATACTACCGTATGTAATTTTATTGTTTACTTTCCTCAGCCAAATGTGTATACAACTTCATTTGCACAAGTAAATAAAAGTAATATTGAAAATTATATTTAGCATTTTATTGAAATGATGATGATGATAATTGTTGTTTTAAGGGGCCTAACATCTTGGTTATCAGACCCTAATATTGAAATGAATGCATACTAACAGCAAACAAATAATAAATTACAAATATTACTTTACTGTATTCTAAAGAATAAGCTATGAATAATAGTTGTAAGTTACTTTTTACCATTATTTTTTTATTATGTGGATATTGCCCGTAAAATATTAAAACAATTAAAAGTTTACTTTAAGGGGGTACTATATTAGATATGTGTAAAGGGGTACGGGAGGTGAAAAAGAAAGGTTGGGAACCGCAGCTCTAGCCATTAAAATGAAAGAGCAAGAAGATTCGAGTTCAGGGTTTCACGAGAAACAACGAGAGACTTATACTTTTTCATGCCCCTGCAGATGGCTTTTCCTCTGTTGGCGCGACAGTATGTTGCCTAGAATTTTAATTTATATGTAAATGACTTGACAACGGAATCTCTATTCAAAATTTCCAACACAGCCTTCCGATTATAGTTTTGTTTCTTTCTTGTTATTTTTGCGAAGTCTTGAGAATTAAGAATATTTGGTATGAATCGATGTAAATCTCAAATTATATAAGCCGCCTTGTCAAACACTGGAAAGTAGTTAAATAATTAAATTAACAAGTAGGCCTACATGATTCGTTATATCAATGATAACTTCGTCAGCGTGAAAAAATCTTGGAAACCATCTTAACAAAAAACGAAAGAAAATGGATATTCTTACAAAAAGTCATTAATTTAAATAAATGAAAGGTCACAAAAGAGAATTAGTAAATAATTATTCATTCATTATCTCTACTTAGTATAAAACAAAGTCCCCGATTTGTGTTTGTTACGGGTAAACTCGAGAACCACTGGATGGATTTTGATGCGGTTTCCACCATTCTGTAAAGGATATCTCGAGGATTATTTATGTAGAAAATAATTTATTTATGGTCAAAGAAAGCCGAGCAGTGACGATTTCAGTGGAAAAGTCAAAAAAAAACTGGCGTCCGAGCGCTTTGTAAGCTTACGCTGGACAAACCGTTAAAAATATATCAATACTATGAGTGTAAGAATTGTTCAGCATGAAAAGTTCTGCAAAAAAGTCCGGGAGAGCATATGTCTATCTTCAATACATCGCCTACTATGAGTGTTTTTACGTTTTAATTTCTTCCAACCATGTCCATTCAAATACTGAGGCAACAGTTTACGAGCTATCTAAGGGCGAATCTAGCATCCCTGTTACAGCCTAGCTAGCGGCCGAACCTATTGCCCCAGATACAGCCAGTAGCAAACCGTTGAGTCGTGTTGAGTTAAGACTTCTGAGAAGGGTGGTTGTGTTTGGAGTTTCCCTGGAAGTGCAACTCTGTTTTTTTTTTCATTTCGCCTGGGAACTTTTCGTTCCGTAATATTCACAGTCAAGTTAAGATTGGACGGAAGGGAGATTTGTGTTTCATGCACTTCGCTATTCTTAAATTACGTCTGACAAGAATTTGTTGCACATGCATCTCCATGATAATATAACTAATAGTCCAGTCAGTGATTTTAACCCATCATGCCGAGACGTAAAACGGATATTGGTCGTTGTTCATTGACACTGGAGAAAAAAAGCGATATCACGTAATGCATTCTCCCGGGCGAAGCCGGGTCGGGTTGCTAGTTCATTATTAAAACAAGGAAGGCTAGAACAGTATTTTATTTGAAGCATGATAACTAAGAGTAGAGATTAATCAACGATCCAAAGCCAGGTTTTATTTCAACAACGATACGTTTCAACAATGGATACGCTTAAGACCGGCATGCACAGCCAAGGTATTTCTGATTGAAGCATATTGTTCTGGTACAAACGTAAGCCTGTGAAGCGTAGAGCAGTGGCTCTCGCTGTTATGTTCTCATCCCGGGAATTTTGCAAATAAAATGCTCCTATGGACTGGGATTTGCAGAAGACTGTTGATATCTGATTCATACATTGTCATCATTGCTTATCATAATTTCAACCCAATAATACTTTAACCCAATAATACATATAAAAATATGCCAAAATGTTATAAATTGCTCAAGTTTTGCAACTTTACCGTCCCTTCATTGTTTAATCAAAAGTCACGTGAAGAGAATGAGGGAGGAACATTTCGTTGATTGGTCCCTTAGTTTAGGGGCTGCGACAACGCGGTCATGTAGCCCCGTGTACTTCGAGTGTGTGTAGAATCTGTCTGATAACCGGTGTTAATTGTGATGGCTGTGTGTTATCTGTTTTAATTCAAGTAAGGAATGCAGACAATAATGTCAAGTGGTACCAATTTTTGCTACCAAATTATACAGCCCACGACACCTAGCTTGCGAACTTGGCTACTAGATGGCATCGCAGTCATCACATGGCAGTGAACGTTGGAACTAATAGAGCGTTGTCGATTCTAACCTACACATTTTGGCTTCACACAAGTGTAGTTAGTGGGAGGTTCTTTTTCATGCCATAAATCTATGACAAGGGACAGCCCGCTTTACATCCCCTCCGAAGAAAGGCATACTGAGGGATTTTTTACGCTCTTAAATAATCCGACGACTTCGGCCGGGTTTGAACCCGCGACCTTGGGCATAGAAGCTCAGCATGTTACCAACTACGCCACCGAAGGTTAATGAGTTTCAATGTGGGGGGTATGAGGAACAGAGGTAGACCTAGGTGGCAATGGTTAGATTCAGTGTTCAATGATTTCAAAGTGAGAGGTGTAGAAACAGAGGAGAGACAACGGTCTCAATGAAAACGAAAATGTATATTATTTGATGTATTGTCAATCATTATTTATTTTTACACAAATACAAGTGCTCTGTGTGTGCCCCTTACAATTCTGCAGATACCAACAAGTCTAATTAAAGTTCTGTAGTTGTTGTTGGTCATTTAAGGGGCTGCAACATCGTGGTCATATAGCCCCGTGTATTTGGGTATGTATGTAATTTATGTGATAGCCTGTGTTATTGCGATGATTGTACTAGTGTGTGTGTATTTGTAAATTGGGTGTTGGATTGGGAAGGAGGTGGCCGTGGCCATAAGTTAGGACACATTATGGCATTTGGCTGGAGTAGAAGTGGGAAACCATTTCTAAGACGGCCGAGGTGGGATTTGTCATCCACCTCTTCGAAGTTCTGCCTCACGAGGCTCAGTGTATCCCGTTCTAACACTCACGCTACAATAATTGGCGGAGCAGGGAATCAAACCCGATTCTCCGTGGCGGCAGCCAAGAATACTAGCCGCTGCACCACGAGGTGTTCACAGACGAGAATAGAAATGAATGTGCGCTACAACCGGGAATGAACCCGGATCTTTAGGGTGACGGCCAATAATACTAGTCACTACAACACGAGGTGGTCACTCACAAAATAGATAGAATCAAAAGTAATCTGTATTTGCTTCAAGTTGTCAAATATGAATCAAAGGCATTTTAGCGTACTAATTACTAAGATACATCGAATTCCACTATTGTTTAATCACTGCTGGTAACTATAGAATCCTGTGTCAAACATGCTTTAATCTCTACATGAATAATCACATGTGGTGACGTCAAGAGGCAGTCTGCTTCCGCTTGGTGTTTACCATGCACCGCCCACCAGTGCAGGGGGCCATGCCTGGATAACCTCACGGCAGATTGATATCGGCCACCCCCCACTGAGTGTTTACGTACCTGAACTCCAACCTTTCGGCAATGAAGTTTACACGCTAGGATTGTTTCTTGATCGTCAACGAGATGGAGAATTTTATTCGATGGGCTATATTCTGCGAGATCAGGGATGTCAAAACTACAACCCGTGAACAGGGTTAAGGTGACACGGCGGCAAAAGAAAAGAAATTAATAGAGGATTCTGGCAAGATATAATTTCTGAAGATTTGTAGAGGATGAGCGTAGCAGTTGAAAATGAGGGTAACAAGAAATATTGCTGAGACAAATACTACGTTCAATACGTATTGCACATAATTTTATTTCTCGATAGCCTTTCATTGGAAATGAACGAAACGTTTTAGAACTTACCTTCAATCCTTCCTTTATGACGTCACGAGGTTTCATTGTTACCACAGACGTCGTTGATGCAGTTGTTTCAAAATGGTGGCTGGTAGTGAAATCCGTACAAAGCAGAGAGCTGCGATTGAATTTCTTTGTGTGGAGCAGGAGATCGTTTCGAACATTCACAGACACAAAATGTCTATTGAGATCAAGCAGTGGTTAGGAGTACTGTCAGTAGTTGGGGTTACCAGAGTGTCAGAGGCAGAACGAGGTAGAACAAGGCTGTTAGAGTTCCCACGCTCGGGAAGACCACACGATACTGCGACTCCGGGGTCCAACGCGCCGATGGGTTTATTCGGGGCAACAGACGAGTAACAACGAAACTACTTGCTTGTCAGCTAGGTACCTCTGTTGGCAGTGCCAACACAATTATCCACCGCCATGGCTATCCGAGAGAAGCGATATGACAAGATGAGTAAGTCATAGGTCAAGACATAGCTGCTGGAGAGACCAGCTGAATAGTACTGAGCTGCCATACAGAAGCTGACATCTAGATGGCGTAAATGTACACATCAAAAAAGGTTTTGCAGATACATACCACATCGAGCGGTGGGGGTACAAAACTCTCTCCTGGAGCCCGCCATTGCATGAATGGAATGGCCTGCGATGTCGCCGGACATGAACTGTATCGAACATATCTGGGATATGCTGAAGCGTGCTATTGCTCAGCGTCGACGCCCTCTCATAACCCACCAAGAGATCATGAAGGCCACCATCAAAGAGTGGAATCGCCTGCCTCAAGGGGACCTGGACCACTTGATCTGTGGCATACCGCGGCGAGTAAGAGCCTTGCTGTACGCCCGTAGAGGTAGAACTAGGAGGCGATGCACAGTGGGTCAAAATCGAAATCTTGGAGGAAAAAAAATTTCATTATTAAAAAATGTTTTTTTTTTTTTTTTACTTCTACCGCATTCTCATACAATTGCCGCTCACTATTCTGGGATATAAACGCATCTTAGTGTAAATCTGTCACCACTGTTCGAGCAGTCTGAATTGGAGGGTGAATGTAAGTGGCTGTGGTTTGGTTGTCTTTGTGGTTAGTGTGATGCATTAAGATGGAACATGCAGCTTAAGGTATGATCTTTGTAACGTGTTTCAGTTATTAACGGGCGTAATTGTTGCGTAATTTTAGCTATATTTGCATTATATAATATTTAACTATTATTTAAAAAATTATATTTTCACTTAGATTTTTAGTGTGTCGCGTCACTCTGCGTCACTTTCTACTTAATGTTAAAATGTAGATTAAGTCTTGTAGTTTACGCCTGTTATAAGATTTTTTGCATCTTTTTGCAACTTACTTAGTTATTTTACGTTCAAGAAGATGCCGCGCAACCAGTTCCTACTGTTTGAAGCACTGGGTTCGACTATTATGTCAAAAGTAGAACTTTGTGACTTTGTTAAAAGTAAATTAGGGGTAGAAAATTGTTCTGAAGAGATAACTGAATTCTCTATCCAACACCTACTGTCGACCAAAGGATTATGTGTACTCGAGTATGAAGGTTGTTTGTTAAGTAACCAATAGACCTACATACAATCCAATACCATCAACATTTTCGTCGTTCTATTCTACGTTAGTTCATGTAGGATTGGATTTTTTAATTTATATTTTAATATTTTTTATCGCAGTTGGAACACAAAAAGTGCACTTTTTAAGCTTGTTTCAACCATGCGTCACATTTAGGAATTATTATCTCAAAAGCCCGTCATCCAATCGAATCCAAATTTTAACACAATATACAATGGAATGTTGTATAATTGGTTTATTAATTTCACAATTGTGTGTGTCCAAGAAACAAAGTTGTTATCATTGTTGTAAGGTAACTTTTTCTCGGCTCGGGGTGGTTGGGAAATGTAGTTCTTGGTCGCGTTGTGATCGTTATACATCAAAAGGTTATGCTGTATGACTGTGAAATACGTAAATTAATTCACTTATTTTATATCGATTTGTATTTCTACGGGGAAATAACAAATGTTTCACCTGCTAGCCGCTCCGGCAAAAGCCGTACAGCGTTGCTGAAATGGAGCCCATCACTTCCGAGCGAGACGCGCCTTGATGCATGTGGGCACCTTTACGGCAACACTGAACAGCTTTTGCCGGAGCGGCAAAGTTTTTTCATATACCGACCCTTCTATGAGAAGTACGGTGAAGAGCTTTATAAATGATTGGTGTATTGAGACTCATGGATACATAATTTTACGATTCGAACACGAGCTATAAGCGTACATAAAGATACACAGGAAGTATGCCTTACTTCGGAGGGGAAGTAAAGCGTGGGTCCATGTCATAGATTTATGTCATGTAATAGAACCTTCTTCTAGGTAACTAGAATTGTGTGAAGCTAACTTTGTTGGTTAGATTTGATTAACGCTCTATTAGTTCCAATGTTTGCCACCAGGTGCCGGTTGAGGGGCATCTAGTAGCCAAGTCACAGCTAGGTGTCGTTGACGGTAGCATTTGGTAGCAAAAGTAGGAACTACTGGAAATGGATCGTCCGAATGGATCGTCTGCAGTAAAATGAAAATCCACAGCCTGCTTCCAGTCTCCGACCGGGTCAGGAATGGAATGAATGAAGCCCCCATCTAGCGGCGAGGATATGAACTGTGCCGGCTGCCGAGGCCTGAGGCACTCCTCTGGGGCAATGATTAAATGAATGACAGATGAAATGAAATGCTAGTGGAGAGTGTTGCTGGAATGAAATTTTGACAGGGAAAACCGGAGTACCCGGAGAAAAACCTGTCTGCCTCCGTTTTGTCCAGCACAGATCTCACATGGAGAGACCGGGATTTGAACCACGGACCCAGCGGTGAGAGGCCGGCGATCGTCTGCAGTCCTTACCTGAAATACAGATAACACACCCTAATACAGCCATCACAATTGACACCGGTAATCAGACCGATTCTACACATAAAGTACACGAGGCTACGTGAACGCGTTGTCGCAGCTTCTAAACTGAGGAACCTACCTACCTACGTACCTGCTAGCATTCTTAGCTGTTACTGTGGAGGCTCGGGTTTGAGTCCTGGCTCTGTCAAGAAATTTAATTCTAGGCTGAGGGTTGGAATGGGGTCTCAACCTTGTGAGGCAAAACTGACTGGAGCTGGCCTTTGATTCATACTGCAGCCATTCTGCCTAACCTAACCAAACGTAACCTAACCTAACCTAACCTAACCTAACCTACCCTAACCTTACCTAACCTAACCAGATCCCACCTTACCTAACCTAACCTAACCTAACCTTACCTAACCTAACCTAACCTAACCTAATTTCAAAGTCAGAATGTACAATACATTTATTGTTTTTTATACCCTCATAAATTAGATGTAGAGAATGTCCACCACGATTTAGATCCTCGAGCACACTTTTCTGACATATATCATTAAAACGTGTAGAAAGGAATGTCTGAAAATTTTCACTAACACATAATACACGTTCACCATACATTGTGCCCACTTTCTGAATGTTAATGATACGGAAAAGAGTATGCATTGGTAATTCAGTGAGCTTTTTCTCTCTCTAATCGACAGTTCTGCCCCCATACCATTGAGAATATTTATTGTAGTAGCCTATAAAGAAACAAAAAAAATCATATCTAATACAGTTTAGCTATAAGTGACCAGAACCACTATAACATTTTATTCAAATAAGGAGATTTCCATAATGATAAGAAAAAATGCTTACCATAATGAAGGATTGTGTAAGTAAACGTCTTTAGCTGCTTGATGCCACTACTAAACTGATACTCATACAACGGACAAGTGAGTTCATGTTTCGCTGACGTAATCGTATGTTCCCACGCACTTCCTGTGTGTTGCACGCGCCGTAGTGGCTAAATTTGAAACTAGATGAGATGATTTGCTGACGTAATCGTATGTTCCCCCGCACGCACACGCAGGCCCCTGTGGACGGGTCCTTGTGGATGAGTCCCTGTGGACGGGTCCTTGTTGACGGGTCCTTGTTGACGAGCCCCTGTGGACGGTCCTTGTTGACGGGTCCTTTTGACTAATCCCTTTAGACCGGTCCCTTTGGACTGGTCCCTATGGATTGGCCCATGACCCCTAATGCTATGATGAAATTAAACGTTGTTCCACATGAAACGCATGTGAAGAGCCGATTGCTACTATGAATAAACATGTTTTTTTTTACGAATGCGTTCTTGTTTTTTTTAAAGGGGGCAGGCTTTTTGAATAATGATTTATAGATGAGTTATTTTTTTTATTACCAAAAGATCCAAAACTAATAGGTCATTAGCTTTTTAATATCTCATGAACCAATAAGGCTAGGGACTTGTATGAGAGGTCGTTGGACTTGAGGTGACATTCTGTTTTTGAATGTATTATTTATTTTTTGTCAAAAGGGCCTAACTACACTTTTGTTAATATCTCGCTAACTAATAATCAGAGAGGGTCAAGTGAGGTGTCATGGGACTCAGGATGGTCAACCCTTTTCCATGACCAACGAATTTACCCAAAAGATATAATACAGCATGGTCATTGAACTATGATTGTATAAACTAATCATCGGAGAGGGTCAAGTGAGGTGTCATAGGACTTAGAATGGTTAACCCTTTCCCATGACCAATGAATTTACCCCAAAAATCCAAAACAGCAAGGTCATTGACCTAAGATTTTATAAACTAATAATCGAATATCAACATGCGAGGTGTCATAGGACTTACAATGGTCAACCCTTTCCCATGGCCAATGAATTTACCCAAAATATCCAATACATCAAGGTCATCGACGTGAGATTTTATAAACTAATAATCGGATACGAACATGTGAGATGTTCCCCATGCGTGATGAAACATAGCTAGGTAGAGAAATAAATTAGTGTAGGTTACATGTATGGTGACTGACAAGTCTTTTACCATTGAAACTTGTTTTCAGATCAAACTGCAGTATAGAGAGAGTATAGGTTGCAGGTATGGGTTAATAAATGAGGAACGGTGTACGCAAACTCTGATTTATCAAGAATTAAGAGTAGACTATCTATAATTGATTGGTTAAAGATGATAGCCAGAACACAAAAATGCTCAGTGGTTACCGAGGCATAATGGTCGCAACACACAACAAGCTTTAAATACTTGAGGCTAATAATCTATACACACACACACACTCGCTTGTTCTAAACTAAACTGTGTTGCTGTCAGTGCTCAGACAGTAGGCTGATGACGAAATGCATTGCTAACAGAAATATAATCATTTCCGGTTGCCTAATGTTACCAGCTATCCATTTTTTGTGTTGCAGTGGTAAGCACTTTCAGCTCTTGTACTGATGGTCTTAACTCGATTTCCAGGTCTAAGGCCTAGAACGAGTCGAACTAAGAAACAAGGGCATGGTGGTGCAGTGGTTAAGCTGTTAGCCTTTTCACCAGGGGTTCGACTTCAGGTTAATATGCATGTCATAAACATATTAAACAAAACAAAACAGAGATAACGTTTAAAACTGATTACATTTATGTCTTTTCAAATTATTACTTGGATTACAAATACAAAGGTGAACTGGGTTTGATATACAGTTAATGCTGTCTATCACACACTAGACTGTAAGAAAGCCAAAAGAGCAAAAGGCGTAGGTAGAGCAGTGGTAAAATTGCTATATGTGGAGAACTACCTGGGAAAGCTATATCGCATAAACAGTGCAGGATACAATCCAGCAATCAAATTTTTATCTTGTGGAACAGAGAAATGCACTTACGTGATAAATTGCAAGTTCATGTGTAATATGACCTAACACACAAGTGTTCACCTGTGCACGTGCACGATAAGAGCTGACAAGTCACATTCTGTTTAGTTCGTACGTAACATTAGGTTAGGGCTAATGCACACACCCTAGTACACGAGGCACATGTCATTTGAGAGCAGGTCAAGGGATCTAACTTGGTGGATGGATGTGTTCTAACGAGTCATTTGTAGTTGAAAGAGAATAATACTTGTTCTTAAGATGTTAACACTGAGGAGATGGTACGTGCAGTAAGACGTCTTGTTATTTCCTGTGTCATATTACAGACATGGCAGAGAGCGCACAGTTATGTTGCTATGACTAACGCTGCAGTAATTTGAAACCCCAGGTGTTCATCAAGACAATGGGTGATGATCATACTAAGTTAGCAGTCATTGGATATTACACTGGTGTTCCTTCCAGTGTCATGTTGCTGACATGGCAGAGAGCGCACAGTTCTATTGCTATGACTAACGCTGCAGTAATTTGAAACCCCAGGTGTTGATCAAGACAATGGGTGATGATCATGCAAAGTCAGCAGTAATTGGATACCACACATCGACATAGACTATTCATAAACGTGTTGTCATAACCCGCAGAAACCTCATTTAAAGATTAAATTTTTACATTTTAACATTTTACATTTAAACATTTTAGATTTTAGATTTTTTCATTTTACTTTTTTTTTTTTTAGATTTTACTTTTTAAATTTAAGATTTTTAGATTTTTAGATTTTACTTATTTACATTTTCCTAAAAGAGTAAACTACAAGGTCACATACCTAACCTCATTACACCTAAACTTACCAAACCTAACTTAAGCTAATCCAGGGGCTAATGCACATACAGAAATTATATAAGGTACATGCTACTATCCTTATGCTAGTCTTATAGGTTACTGTAGAACATGGTCAATACCCTAAACGGATATTAGTAGTGGTTTTGTAGCGGTTCTATACCTTCCTCCTCCTCACCCTCCTCACAAGATGGCGGCGGCACGATATCTCTCGAACGCATGGTCGGATTTTGACAAATGAGGTGTCATTGAACTCGGGCTGATACCCCCTTTCCAATGGACAACATATTTCAACCCCAAAATAAGACCTACCCCTACTAGGGGGTGAAAATTTATTTTCTTAGAGAATCTCTCTTTCCAATTGCAACATGTGAGAGTTTGAATGCCAATATGGAATGAAACGTTGTTCTACTCTAGAGACATGTATACGGTGGATAGCCACTATGAATTAGCTTGCTTGTTTTTGTTTTTTACGCATGCACACTCATAACTTTTGTAAGAGGGCGGGCTTTTTAAAAGATGGCAGCTGTAGTGTAACCTAACCTAACCCAACCTAACGGGTCCTTGTGGACAGGTCATTGTTGATGGGTTCTTGTGGACGAGCCCTTTTTGACAGGTCCTTGTGGACGAGTCCTTGTGGACGAGTCCTTGTGGACAAGTCCGTGTGGACAGGTCCTTGTGGACGAGTCCCTTTGGACTGATCCCTTTGGACCGGCCCCTGGCCCATGAATTTATCGAAATTATGTCAAAGGGCTTAACTAACGGACTAATAAGGCTAGGAACTTGTATGAGGTATTGTAGGACTTGGGATGAAGCACCCTTTTAGAATGTATTTTTGAAATTTTGACAAAGGGCCTAACCACACTTTTGTTAATATCTCGCGAACCTATCATGCTAGTGACTTGTATGAGGGGTCCTAGCAATTGGGGCGATGTTCCCCTTTGGGGGTGAAACTATCCCCCCACTCCCAAATTGAAAAATCGATATCATAGAAACTAAGAACACTAAAATTATGTGTGATAGCTTTAAAAATAGGTCATAAGATGCGATTTTACCACTATAGGTCATTTCACCCCTAAAATAGTAAATAGTAATGTTACAGGGAAAAAGCGGTTAAACACTTAAAAAATGATAAATGAACCTAAGATCATTTGTTTTTGATGAAAAAATAGTAAGAGGGTTAAAAATACCCCCAAAATTTAAAAATTGTTATCTTGGATATTGAAATGAAAATCCACAGCCTGCTTCTAGTCTCCGACCAGGTCAGGAATGGAATGAATGAAGCCCCCATTTAGCGGCGAGGATATGAACTGTGCCGGCTGCCGAGGCCTGACGCACTCCTCTGGGGCAATGATTAAATGAATGACAGATGAAATGAAATGATAGTGGAGAGTGGTGCTGGAATGAAATTTTGACAGGGAAAACCGGAGTACCCGGAGAAAAACCTGTCTGCCTCCGTTTTGTCCAGCACAGATCTCACATGGAGTGACCGGGATTTGAACCACGGACTCAGCGGTGAGAGGCCAGCGTGCTGCCGCCTAAGCCACGGAGGCTTATCTTGGATATTAAGAGCCTTAAAATTAAGTGTGATAGCTTTAAAAATAGGTCATGACATACGCTTATACCACGATAGGTCATTTCACCCCTAAAACAGTGAATAGTGATTTTACAGGGAAAAAGGTGTTAAACGCCTAAAAATTATAAATGAAGCTAAGATCTTTTGTTTTTGATGAAAAATAGTAAGGGGGTGAAAACTACCCAACAATTTAAAAATCGATATCTTGGAAACTAAGAAACCTAAAATTAGGTGTGATAGCTCAAAAAATTAGACATTTAATACTCTTTTACCACAATTGGTCATTTTACCCCTAAAACAATGCATGTAGATTTTACAGGAAAAAAGGGGAACCAATAATCATATTTGGACACATGAGGTGTTATAAGACTCAGGGTGACAATCTCTTCTTGAATTTATTATTTATTTTTTGAAATTTTGACAAAGGGCCTAACCACACATTTTGAGAATTTAGATTTTTAAATTTTTGAATTAATTTGAATATTCTTTTTAGTAGAGAGAGACAGTACCGGTTGTGTTTAAACGAGCATGTCACCGATCAATGTGGTCATGTTCAATGGATGAATCGATATTTTGTGAAGCATTGATTGAAGAGGGTCATGCGACGACTTGTTTTAAGAATATTTTTATGACTTTTCCCATGATGCATGCATTTATTTAAATATCACAAAACGGCAAGGTTACTGATTTGAGTTTTATAAACTAATAATGGGATTTGAACTCATGAGGTGTCCTATAACTTGTCATGACGCTTTCTTTATATGGCTCATGAATTTTCCCAAAAAGGTTGAAAACAACAAGGTCATGGACTTGTGTTTCTCTTAATATATTGCAAACCCATAATGTTAGATGTTTATGGTGAGTGATGAAACATAGCTATGTCGAGAAAGAATTATTGTAGGCTTCACGTATGGTGACTGACTAGTCTTTGACCATTGAAACTTGTTTTTAAACCTGACCGCAGTACATAGGGAGTATAGGTTTCAGGCATGACATGAAAAACGTTGTGTACAAAATCCAATTTATCGATTCAAGAATTATGAGTAGACTATCTTTAATTGATTAGTTAAAGAGGGTAGCTAAGAAAAGAAGATGGTGATTACACTGAACCAAACCGAACCAATACAATCCTTTTTGAATGTATAATGTTACTTGCCAACCATTTTGTGCTGCAGTGGCAAGCACTTTTGGCTCTTGCACTAGAGGCCTTAACTCGATTTCACTTTAAGGCTTAGAACGAAACAAACTAAGAAAGATGGTTATAGTGGTGCAGTGGTTAAGCTGCTATCCTTTGACTAAGGTAGACCAGGGTTTGATTTTAGATTAATACGCATGTCAAAAACATATAAAAAAGCAGGGATAATGTTTTAATACTGATTACACTTGTATATTTTTTTCAAATTATTACTGGATTACAAATACAAAGGAGGACTGGGTTCAATATACAGTTAATGCAAGTAAGATTTTGTATTTGTTTTTTATTTTAGACTTTAGTTTTTGAATTTACATTTTAGATTTTAGATTGTACAAAAAGACCAAACCGTAATGTCATGACTTTAAATTTTCGGTAACAAATTATTAAAGAAAAACATATAAGGATTTCTATTACTTGGAATTATGTTTTCTATACTATATTTTATTTTGGTTTTAGATTTTAGAAATTTGATATTGGATTTTAGATTTTAGGTAAAGACCAAACTAATATAGACTATTCATTAGACACTGGTATGTAGATAGAAAGATGATTAGACTATATGATTAGATGAATTTTTAGGTGTTGACTGGCCTTGCAATAAGAATTGACTAACCAGACATGAGTTAACTACCAACGAAACACTTTGACGACTATGCTTGTTATTGACCAGTGAGTAGGGTTTTATAAAAACTGTTTGCTATTTTGGGTTATATACAACAAATGCATAGACCTACTGAGCGACTATGTTTGCTAAACAAGGCATTATACCAGAGATGATTAGGATTCTTATGTAGCTCAGGCAAGGAAAGCATTTCTACAGAATTTGTTGACATTGAATATAGATTTAGGTAGTCATTTTTAAAGACCTTTGTCTGGAGTGTGACGCTCTATGAAAGGGAAACTTGGACTATTGGTGTAGCAGAAAAGTGGAGAGTTGAAGTGTTTGAAATGTGGTGTTACAGGAGAATGATGAAGATTAGATGGGTAAATAGGGTTACAAACAAAGAGGTATTAAGACAAGTGGGAGAGGAGAGATGTTTTTGGCGACAGCTAATGAAGTAAATCGATAGGTTGGTAGGACACATACACCCAGGAATAGCAAGCTTAGTTATGGAAGAACGGGTTGAGGACAAGAACTGTAGGGGTAGACCAAGGATAGAATATGTTAAACAGATAGCCTTGGATGTAGAGTGTGGTAGCTATATAGAGATGAAACGATAAGCAATGCATTTCGTCATCAGCCTACTGTCTGAGCACTGACAGCAACACAGTTTAGTTTAGAACAAGCGAGTGTGTGCGTGTATAGAATATTAGCCTCAAGTATTTAAAGCTTGTTGTGTGTAGCGACCATTTTGTCTCGGTAACCACTGAGCATTTTTGTGTTTTAGCTATCATCCTTAACCAATCAATTAAAGATAGTCTACTCTTAATTCTTGATAAATCAGAGTTTGCGTACACCGTTTCTCATTTATTAACCCATACCTGCAACCTATACTCTCCCTATACTGCAGTTTGATCTGAAAACAAGTTTCAATGGTAAAAGACTTGTCAGTCACCATACATGTAGCCTACACTAATTTATTTCTCTACCTACCTATGTTTCATCACGCATGGTAAACATCTCACATGTTCGTATCCGATTATTAATTTATAAAATCTTACGTCGATGACCTTGATGTATTGGGTATTTTGGATAAATTCATTGGCCATGGGAAAGGGTTGACCATTCGAAGTCCTATGACACCTCGCATGTTGATATTCGATTATTAGTTTATAAAATCTTAGGTCAATGACCTTGCTGTTTTGGATTTTTGGGGTAAATTCATTGGTCATGGGAAAGGGTTCACCATCCTGAGTCCCATGACACCTCACTTGACCTTCTCTGATTATTAGTTAGCGAGATATTAACAAAAGTGTAGTTAGGCCCTTTTGACAAAAAATAAATAATACATTCAAAAACAGAATGTCACCTCTAGTCCAACGACCTCTCATACAAGTCCCTAGCCTTATTGGTTCATGAGATATTAGAAAGCTAATGACCTATTAGTTTTGGATCTTTTGGTAATTAAAAAAAAATAACTCATCTATAAATCATTATTCAAAAAGCCTTCCCGCTTACAAAAAAACAACAAGTGCGTATGCGTAAAAACAAAAAAAAAACAAAAAAAAATCATGTTAATTCATAGTAGCAATCAGCTCTTCACATGCGTTTAATGTGGAACAACGTTTAATTTCATCATAGCATTAGGGGTCATGGGCCAGTCCAAAGGGACCGGTCTAAAGGGACCCGTCAACAATGACTCGTCCACAGGGGCATGCGTGTGCGTGCGGGGGAACATACGATTACGTCAGCAAATCATCTCATCTAGTTTCAAATTTAGCCACTACGGCGCGTGCAACACACAGGAAGTGCGTGGGAACATACGATTACGTCAGCGAAACATGAACTCACTTGTCTGTTGTATGAGTATCAGTTTAGTAGTGGCATCAAGCAGCAAAAGACGTTTACTTACACAATCCATCATTATGGTAAGCATTTTTTTCTTATCATTATGGAAATCTCCTTATTAGAATAAAATGTTATAGTGGTTCTGGTCACTTATAGCTAAACTGTAATAGATATGATTTTTATGTTTCTTTATAGGCTACTACAATAAATATTCTCAATGCTATGGGGGCAGAACTGTCGATTAGAGAGAAAAAAAAGCTCACTGAATTACCAATGCATACTCTTTTCCGTATCATTAACATTCAAAAAGTGGGGACAATGTATGGTGAACGTGTATTATGTGTTAGTGAAAAATTTCAGACATTCCTTTCTACGCGTTTTAATGATATATGTCAGAAAAGTGTGCTCGAGGATCTAAATCGTGGTGGACATTCTCTATATCTAATTTATGAGGGTATAAAAAACAACACATGTATTGTACATTCTGACTTTGAAGTTAGGTTAGGTTAGGTAAGGTGGGATCTGGTTAGGTAAGGTTAGGTTAGGTAAGGTGGGATCTGGTTAGGTTAGGTTAGGTTAGGTAAGTTTAGGGTAGGTTAGGTTAGGTTAGGTTACGTTAGGTTAGGTTAGGTGAAGTTTGGTTAGGCAGAATGGCTGCGGTATGAATCAAAAGCCAGCTCCTGTCAGTTTTGCCTCACAAGGTTGAGTGTACCCCATTCCAACCCTCAGCCTAGAATTAAATTTCTTGACAGAGCCAGGACTCGAACCCGAGCCTCCACAGTAACAGCTAAAAATGCTAGCCACTACACCATAAAGGTGGGCAATATAAGGCTGGTCTTGATTGTACTTGATCAATCAATAATTACCTAATAATAATTATAATAATAATAAATAATAATAATAAATATTCCATTTAGCAACTACATAGCCGACCTCTCCCTTGGTTCTTTTACATGCCTACATCGTATGACATGTGTGTCTTAATTTTTGCCAACTTTCAAAAATCACTTACCACGACCAAGAGCGAACCTGCAAGCTTGGGGTTAGTAGTCCGACACGATAACCACTCACCCACCGTGGCAAGCTATCAATCAATAATTACCTAATAAAATTATTATTATTAATAATAATAATAATAATAAATATTCCATTTAGTAACTACGCGGCCGACCTCCCCCTGTGACAGCGTGGCAGCCATATTGCCCATTAGCCCCTGCCCCAGCTATGACTGATCTCTCCATAAGAATAACATAGGGCAGTTGCGCGCGGCGGCCATCTTGCCCATTAGCCCCTGCCCCAGCTCCGGCCTTTATATCCTACTGGAGTGTCTGTGCTTATCTATGATCTGTCACAGATGGTATAGTGGCGGTCAAACATAAACAGAACCTGTTAATCCTGTTGGTGAAATAATGGCTAAATGCTTGACAAAAGAACCCTTCATTTAAAAATAAACAACTTTATTTTCCTCCAACGACTGTCTAGATACATCTGCATTACTTGCCAGCACTTGCGACTTCCAAAGAGACCAGGTGCAGGGTTTGTCACTGTCGTCCTTGGGTGACCTCCACGAAATGATGATAGATTTTAAGGTGATAGATTAATCGTGTTTTTGTTTGTGTAGTTACAAAGCTGGGTGAGAATAGCATTAGCATTTGCGAGTAATTCAACTTTGTATCTAGTATCATCTATTTACTACGATTGGCAGTCTTCATATCAACGAAAAATGCAAAAGATATTAAAAGTGAGTTAGTGATACAAACTCTTACCAAATTGTATCAGCTGTTTAAATGTATTAAGGGGAACACCAGTTAAATTCGTATGAAACATAAACACAAACACACTCACACTTTAATCTCCATCCGCCGATTTATCATACGAAATTGCTTTTCTCATATTTAACATACTCTTAAAATAGTTTTAAGTATTGGACCTATTAAAAGAAAGGAAGTAAGATTTTAGTTTATCGTGGCCGTTAATCATGCGATCATGAGCAACGGGAGCTTCCTTTTACGAGGAATCCGAACCACAGGACATGACATTTTACTTCAAAAATCTCACATCCATTGATCTATTAAAAGAAAGAATTGGATATGAAATAAGTTATTTATTTATCGTATGGCTTTTAGTGCCGGGAGTGTCCGAGGACATGTTCGGCTCGCCTGAGTTTGTAGCTGCTTCCAGCGGACACCCTAAAGGGTGAGCTAGAAGTTCCGTTCAATTTCAAGTAGTTCCAACTTTCGCCACCAGGTATCAATGATACCTAGTGATGAACGTTGGAACTTCGATAGAGCGTTCTGACGAAATCTAACCTAACAAATTTTGCTTTACACAAGTTTAGTCTGTGAAAGGATCTTTTACATGCCATAAATCTATGACGTGGGACCGCCGGCTTTACTTCCCCTCCGAATGAAGGCATACTGAAGGATTTTTAACGCTCTTAAAAATCCGACGACTTCGGCCGGGTTTGAACCCGCTATCTTGGGCACAGCAGTTCAGCATGCAACCGACTACGCCACCGAAGTCGCTATGAAATAAGTACGAAGCTTTAATGAATCTTGAAATTATAGGAGCCATTTTTCAGTGTAGCCTAGTTCTAAAAAATATAGATTTTCATTCGGCGAACGCAAATGTTTGTGTGCAATTATATTAGGCGGGAAAACAAGTATTTATATGGCTGGTTGGTTCCTTAGTTTAGGGACTGCGACAACGCGGTCATGTAGCCCAGTGTACTTTGGGTGTGTGTAGAAAATGTCTGATAACCAGTGTTAATTGTGATGACTGTATTAGTGTGTGTTATCTCTTTTTAATTCAAGTAACGACTGAAGACACTCGATTCTCATACAGTTCCAACTTTTGCTCCCAAACTCCACCGTAAAAGACCAACTACTTTTGAACTTGGTTACTAGATGCCACCGCAGTCGGCTCCTGGCGACGAACGTTGGAACCTAACAGCCCCTAACATGAAAACACTCCGTAAGGCATTTATCACAAAAAAGACACGGATTGTCAGTCTGAAAGACTAGACTTTATATCATTTTAAATGCTAGCAGCCGAGTACCAAGAAGGCAGTGCACGAACAGTGTTTCAAGATTCTATTTTGTTTCTTCACGGCCTACTTGATTGTTCTCGCACTCCCCCAGGGGCTCACATCTACGGGCCCCCAGCTGAGTCCGGCATTGCTTCCACTTACTTGTGCCGGGCTCCTCTCTGTCTTCTTTCCTGTCGACCTCACTTGGTCAACTCTTGTTCTCTTCCGACCCCGACGGTATTAGGGTATCCGAGGCCTAGGGAGTCTCTTCCTTTCCCGCCTTCATTGGCACTTGTCTCATCTTTGCTGATTCCCTCCTTCTGCGAGGGGTCAGCCTTCTTTTTCTTTTCATGTTATCTCCTGCCTTCTGCTCAAGGCCCTCAAGGAGGCAGGGTGTATGTAGCCCCACCACTTCTGGTGCACCCTGGACAGTGCTACACCCTCAAGGGCTCACGGCTGGTGAGTTCGGGAGTTGGCGACCCCGAGGGATTCCTGCGCTGGGTCCGGTTTCCCCTTTTTGTCCCTTACCTGTGGGGAGGACCCTCTCCTCTTTCACTTTCCTATCTGCCTTTCATGGCTCTCCTTCCTCCCAAGTCTCTCAATCCACATTCTTCGAGGGTTGAGGGCATTTCTTTTCCTCCTGTCCTTTATTTGCCTTATTCTCCTTTAGTTTTCTTTTTTTTCTTCTAGTATGTAAGTTAGTAGTTAGTTTTAGTTTTAAGTTTGCATTTCATTTTCGTCTTCACGATCACCCAAACCATCAGGGGCCGATAACCTAGATGATAGGCCCCTTAAACAACAATCATCATCATCTTCATGTTCTCGCACTGCCTTCTTGGAACTCTGTTCTCGCACTGCCTTTTCGGTACTCGGCTGCTACATCGTACTATGACGTCACACACCTTAGTGCATTCTCGGTACATTTCGTCCCGTCACCGTAACGTAACGCCAGACCCCAGTTAAAGTCGACATAATCATTTAAAATGATAATAACACGCTTTTATGTACACAAATGGGGGTACTTAAAATGGATGACATGTTTCGAACATCAAGAGTTCATCCTCAGATCCTGCTCACTTAGGCTTAATTAATTACGATGTTCATGAAACACAGTTATGCTCTAATATAATTATGAAGGGTTCACAGGAAGAAGGGGGACTGTCACTCAAAATGTAAAATCGAGATATCAGCGCGATCTGGTCGGCCTCTTTCCGACATACTGTAGGCTATTGAAGGCACAATGGTGTCTGGTTAAGAACAATGAGGGTCATGAGAAAATGACGTTTCAAGTTGACGCGTACCCATAAGTAATGAACTTCAAAACTAGTTTCCTTAACATTTTACGTCATTTGACATTCTCCCTTCTTCACGTTGACCCTTCATATACAATGATCAGATTACATAAGTTCGTAAAAATTTGTGTAACGTGTCAAACTTATTAACAGATGTTATTGTGTTCACTACTATGGTTGTTGCTTTAATGTTATTGTATTTTAAATATGTTAACCTGTGTTGTATTGAATTAATATTGTGAACAGATTTAAAACAAAAGTTTGGTGCTTTTCAGTCGGTCAACACGAATGTACCCAAAAGAGTTGGGTAACACCCTAATCCTGAGAAAAATTACATGAAATTAATAAATACACTAGGATCACCAGTTTCAATCGTCAAGCGATCATCATCAGATCCATTATACTTAGGCTATAAAATCTATGTTTGAAAATACAGGTGAAAATATTTACAATATGTGCTACTGTATTATTTTGTTGCAGTATTGGTAATGCAACTTGTCGGCGTATGCTAATTGTAGTAGTCTACATATGATGTAAGGTGAAATGCTAAAATGGTGATAGAAATCCGGAGTTTGTCTGTTTGGAGTGACTATATGGTTGTAAAAAGTCAACTATGGTTGTACTGTAACAATACAGGCTACTACTTATCTGGATGGATGTCTTCCTCGCTGGAGCTACGAGCAGTTTCCACTTCACTCTTACGCCAGTTGTGGGCGACTGAATTGAAATGTTATCTCCTGAACTTATAAACCCCATAATGAACAGATTCAGAAATGTTGTCTACACTATTTGGTTAATAATGTTCTAAATCGACCATTCCTATTTAAATTTGTGGCCAATTATGTGTTGTTATAATGCACAAATTAAACACAACGCTAAAACAGAAAAATGTTATTTAAACTAGTCTGTTATCCGCTTAAGATTATCTTGGAACCCACCGTCAGCGTTCCATATAACATGCCCTCTCACCTTTACATGGCAATACAGTATACATTATATTGGATTATGGACATCCACTGATGGGAACAAAGACACATGCGTGTTATAATTGAGCATTCTGCTTGTGAACGGCTTACCTTATAACCGTAGCTTCCACCTAATTGAAGCAGGCATTGTTCGTGTTGCACTTTCATGTAATAATAGAACTTCCGACTTCCCTACAGATCCTTGCTAAAGAATACACTACAATAGGGGAGGATCCGTGCGTCAAAGATCCCGTACAAACTAGGCGTCAGCAAGTTAATATGCTTAGTAAAGTACCAAGAGCTTGCACCTAATTCCCCCAGGGCTACACAACTTGTGTGGCGTGGGTTGGCGACCACGGGACCCCAGCAGAGTTCAGCATTATTTCCACTTACTTGTGCCGGGCTTCTCTCTATTATCTTTTCTCTCGACCTCCCTTGTAGAACTCTTGTTCTTCTCCGACCTCGACGGTATTTGGGTATCCGAGGCCTAGGGGGTCTTTTACTTTCCCGCCCTTGTCTCATCTTTCCTGATCCCTCATTCTTTTATTTTCATTGTATCTCCTGCCTTCTGCTCAATGCCCTAAAGGAGGCAGGGTGTGTGTAGCCCCACCACTTATGGTGGACCCTGGATTGTGCTACAACCTCAAAGGCTCACATCTGGTGAGTTCTGGAGTTGACGACCCCGAGGGCTTCCTATGCTGGATCCCGTTTTCTCCTTCTTCCAATGCCTTTGGGGCGGTCCTCTACTGTTTCCCTTTCCTCTCTGCCGTTCGTGGCTCTCCTTTCTTCAAAGTCCTTCAATTCTCATTCTTCGAGGGTTGAGGGCATTTCCTTTCCCCCTGTCTTTTGTTTCCCTTCTTTTGCTTTTTGTTTTCCAATTCCTCTTTTAGTTCGTAAGTATGTAGTTAGTTTTTGGTATAGTTTCATTCCATTTTCACGATCATCCAAACCATTAGGGGCCGATAACCCAGATGTTAGGCCCCTTTAAACAACAACAATCATCATCATCCGCTTGGACCTAGAAACGATATTTTATACATAGATATAAGGATCCATTGTACAAGGACACTGATACTCATTACTACTCAGTATAGCCACCATTCTAGTCCAAACACCAGTTTCAACGGTAAAACTAGTGTCGATGCCGGCATGGAAGAATCCTACGTACAATTCTTGCGGGTTCGTCATGATGGCGTATCGTTGTTGAATATCTTCCCACTCGGGTGTTAATTCAACGTTCAAAGACATAGCGTAGTCATCTGTGATGGACGTGCCTTTGGCCGGCCAGTTCGTTGCTCATCTTGCATATCTATCTTGTCGTTATCGAACTCACAAATACCGAACCTATTTATTTATTTATTTATTTAGTGTATGGCTTTACAGATACATTATGTAATTTTCCACACAATAAATAGTAGCCTATACACAATAGCATATCCTTGCAAATATCTCTTTTGAATCTTCCCCCAGGGGCTCACATCCAGTGGGACGTGGATTGGCGACCACGGGACCCCAGCTGAGTCTGGAATTGCTTCCACTTACTTGTGCCAGGCTCCTCTCCGTCTTCGTTCCTGTCGACCTCCCTTGGTCAACTCTTGTTCTTTTCCAACCCCAACGGTATTAGGGTATCAGAGGCCTAGGGAATCTTTCACTATCCCGCCGTAATTGACCCTTGTCTCATCTTTCCTGATCCCTCCTTCTTCGAGGGGTCGGACCTCTTGTTTTCTTTTCATTATATTTCCTTTTCTCTTTAAAATTCCCGCACTGTTCTTGTTAATTGGCTCCCCGTGTATCTAAATTCCATTTAGCTTTTTTTTTGCATCTACACTCCATTTTGTAGGTGTTTTCAATCACCGTTGCATTTTGTAAGATTTTTTCGATCTAAATTGCATCTTGTGAGTGTTTTCAACCTCAATTGCATTTTGTAAGATTGACAATCTAAATTGCTTTTTATTAAGTCTTTCAATATAGGAGCTGGGACGTTTGTGAGTATTTTGACTTTCAATTGCATTTTGTGATATTTTGCAATCTGAAATGCGCATTTTTCAATCTATATTGCATTGTGTATTTTAAATTTCAATTACATTTTGTAAGTATTTTGAACCTCAATCGCATTTGGTACGTATTTTCACTCTCATTTGCATTTTGTAAGTATTTTGAATTTAACCTGCATTTTGTAAGTATTTCGACTGTACATTGCATTTTGCGCGTATTTTGAACTTAATCTACATTTTGTGCATATTTTTCAATTTATTACTTTTGTGAGTATGTTCGTTCTAAATTCCCTTTTTGTAAGTATTACCACTCTCCATTTTGTGAGTAGTATCAATCTGAGTTTCTTTTTGTAAGTATTCTCCTTCTCACTTAATTTTCGTTCTGGTTTCCACTTCATTGACATTTTCGCTATCACCCAGACCATTAGGGGCCGATAACCTAGATGTTAGGCCCCTTAAAACAACAATTATCATCATCATCGTTTGAATCTACCCCTTTTCAACAACTGCCAAACTATTACTTCATTTTACACATTTTAAAGCAACAAAACAAACATAGGCCTATATTGCTTAAATTTATATTTAAAGGTCAATAATTAATTCACACAAGGGCACTCCAATAAGTATAACCTCCAAATTGAAGTTTTGGCGTCTTGCTACTTTAAAAAGCCAAAGAGAAGCAGCTATTTAAATTGATAAAGTTCTGACGGCGTTGTTACTGGTGGTTCTTTAGTTATATTCCATGTTCATTATTGTATCTTGACCGGGAGAGAGATATGTCCGGTCACCTGTTCGCTGTTGCTCGCTTAGCACCATCCAGGGTACTTTCAGGTGAAACCAATGGACGTGAGCAACAATGGACCCTCAATACCGAACCTGTTTTCATGACATTCGCACCTCAAAAAGTTGTCGAAGATTTTTCCATTGATAAGGCACCCTTCAGATGCCAAAATTCACATTTCTAGTCCTTCAGGCTAGGAACATAATGTTTAAAACATGAATCGGGAATTAAGATCTAAGGTTATCACATACGAAAAGGAATAATAAACTTTGCATCGCTTTTGTGAACTACATACGACATAGGATGTGGTCTAACTGTTTGTGTGCATTACTTGTCAGTCAAAACGGAAGTAGATATTTCGATTTTGATTTGACCATGTATGGGTCAACAACACTAGCGCTCGTAGAGATAGATTTTGGGAACTACATACGACACAGGATGTGGTCTAACGCTAAGTGTTCATGTAGAGTTTGAACGAAGCCATATACAGGGCGCCAGGAAATGTTCTCCGCAGTGACTGCCGGCTTCTGTCAGAGCTAGCATCAGCAGTTTAGTTGGCAGTACGGTGTCCTTGACAGGGTGAATCCCCCACGTGTGGGCTGTAGGCTGTCGAAATCGTCAGTGTGTATTGCAATAAGCGAGCGTGTGTGTCATCAGCACTTCCAGCATCTGTTATGAATGGCTGTGGTGAGTACAAAGTTTACTGTTTGATTATTTTTATACAAGCGACAGTCGTGCTGCCAACGTAACTACTGATGATGGCTCTCGCAGACTCATGTAGGCAATGCGGAGAACATTTCCTGGCGACCTGTATTATCGTCTGTCTTGTTGTTCTGTTGGCGAGGTTTGCGTTTCTTCGAAGTAATTTCATTTGTAGTTGTTGATCGTTCAATGATTACAACTTCTTCATCTTGTTGCCGACTCGTTCCAGGTTCTTCACTGAATCTTACTAATTTCTGATTTTTAATTTTATTATTCTATTATTGAGTATTTTGTGTATTAAGTGTTGGCGGCATGGTGACACATTAAACTGACAAGGGGTGGACACCAAGCGTTAGACCACATCATTTGTGACCTAAATGTGTCACTACGAGCACTAGTGTCGACCCATACAAGTTCAGATCAAGATCTACTTCCATTTTGAGAAATTCATAAATATGCTTCCTACAAATTGAAGATAAGGAATCTAAGAACAGGCTAGGTTGGAATAATCAAACTTATTTGGCATAGTTGGTAGCATGCTGAGCTTCTATGCCCAAGGTCGTGGGTTCAAACCCGGCCGAAGTCGTCAGTTTTTTAAGAGCGTTAAAATTCCCTCAGTATGCTTTCGTTAGTAGGGGATGTAAAGCTGCCGGTCCCATGTCATACATTTATGGCATGCAAAAGAACCTTCCACTAATGACACATACTAATACAGCCATCACATTTAACATTGGTTATCAGACAGATTCTGCACACACCCAAAGTACACGGGGCTACATGACCGCGTTGTCGCAGCCCCTAAACTGAGGAACCAACCAACCAACCAAAGTTATTTTCATTTAAATCTTTAGAACAAGTTCAATTTCCAAAAGCGTTTCAGGATATTTATTTCAAAATATAATTTAAGCCGGAAGTAATTTTCAAAATTTTATTCTTAAATATAATAGACCTTTACAAAACACGTTTTTTTTACATTTTTCAATATCTTCTAGCTTTTCAACTTTTGGCACATTGTCAAAATAGTTGAACTTCACGTTTTTGCTAAACCGGACCCTTATAGTCTGAGAGCTCTTAGTGCCATTTAAAAATATGTTCAACACATTCAACACCACGCACCTCCACGTCTATGTGCGCGCTCAGCTGATCACCACATTCCAAATAGAGAAAGAAAATTCCGCGTAGGCCTCTCCTAGCAATTTTGATACATAAGAAGAGTATTTTGAATCACGCACGCTCATCAAGTGAAATGTTTTGTTTTTTTCATGTTATTCTTGTGTCGATTTTGGCCTACTGTGGACCGCGTTGAACAATCGGCCGACTTGCCAATCTCTTCTTCTCCTCCCAGAATTTCCCCATGCGTTCGCTGAGTCTCCCCCTTCTTTCTTCACACCAGATAACCTTGGTTTTTGAGATAGTATTTTCTTGAAAACCTTTAAATTTATCAACCTTCCTTCGAAACAGTGATTTGTGGAGAATATCTTCTTGAGTGATGCCAACTTCTTTGAGATCTGCTCGTGTTTCCTCATTTTGATGTTTATATTAGTTTCGTTGAATGTTTTCATTCCAAATAACCTCAAGCGTGATGAACAGCAGGGTAAAACAGTGCTACTTCTGGAGTAGTGATCATTAATTCGGTAGTACTATTAAAATAGAAGTGAACACTATTGTGTTCGCCAACTGAATTCTACTAGCAAACAACTCGTCTTTCTGGCTGCGTGGCGCAGCGGTAACGTTCTCGCCTGCTGTGACCAAGCTTGCAGTATCGAATTCTGGCGCAGTCAGTTGGTATTTGAGGGTGTGGAAATGCGAGTGAGGCGTGCCACTAGATTTACTGGCACGTTAAATATCCCCTTCAGGGCAAATTACAGGCACCCCGGCGTCTCTGAACGCCTCATTAGTAAAAAGGGATGTAACATTATTTACAGTATTATTATTATTATTACTATTATTATTTTGCGCATGCGCTTGCATATTTTCAGCATATTTGCTAGAAAGAAAATATTTACAATCCCAGATATTAAGTAGGCTACATCATCAGGAACAAATTCTTCAATCTCTGACTGTATTCTGTAGTAGCAATGTATACTCTTTTACCTCACTCCTTCAGGCTTGATTACCCAAGACCAACCTTGTTGCTTGAGTCTTCAATCTTTTGACTGGTTCAATGCAGTTCTCCATGCCTCCCTATCCTGAGCGAATCGTTTCATCTGTACATAGCTACCACACCCTACATCCGAGGCAATCTGTTAAACATATTCTAACCTTGGTGCTACCTCTACAGTTCTTGTCCTCGACCCTTCCTTCCATAACAAGGCTTGCTATTCCTGGGTGTCTTAGTATGTGTCCTACCAACCTATCTCTTCTGTTCATTAGCAGTCGCCAGAAACATCTCTCCTCTCCCACTAGTCTTAATACCTATTCGTTTGTAACCGTATCTACCCATCTGATCTTCATCATTCTCCTGTAACACCACATTTCAAACGCTTCAATGCTCCTCTTTTCTGCTGCACCAATAGTCCAAGTTTCACTTCCATAGAGTGCTGCGCTCCAGACAAAGGCCTTCAAAAATGACTTCCTAACACCTAAATCTAGATTCAATGTCAACTGATTCCTTTTCTGTAGAAATGCTTTCTTTGCCTGAGCTAACCTACTTTTTATATCCTCTTTGCTTCGTCCATCATTGGTTATTTTGCTTCCTAATTAACAGAAGTCTCCTACTTCCTTTAGTTCTTCACCTGCCAGTTTGATGTCCATAGAGTATTGTGATTTATTTCGGCTGCATTCCAATATTTTTGTTTTACATTTATTAATTTTCATTATGAATTCTTTCCTCAAGACAACCTTACCATGCGACATTTTGATAGTATGACTGTCTTCTGCATAAGCATAAAAAAGCCTGGTTCTAACTTCAATTCTGTGAGAAATTCCTTCAAGTTTTTCACGACAGTGCTGGAGATGATCATAAGAACTGTCTTGACTTGTGCCATGTGCCATTGGTTCCTTATCCGTTCTGAAGGCTCTCTGTACTTTGTCAGCTTTCCAACATGTTTTGTTGCCACTGTTTGGGATTCTCATATCTATGAAGGCGATGTGCTGATATATTTGTCAACAAGAACCAGGTCAGGTCTGTTGTGCACGGCTGACTGCTCAGTACGATCCTAGTACAAGGTAAAGTTGGCACTTTGCAGCACACTTTCTTGGGCATATTTATAGTACGACACTTTATCTTGGCTAAGCAGTTGAAAGCGTAAAATCTGTTCTTGATAATCTATCTTGACAAAAGAAATCATGTCTCTTCTGTTCCTGTGAAATGGCGACAAGCTGAAATTATACGCTGAACAGTCTCCGATGTTAGGTAATCATATCTGCAATAGTCATCTTATACAGACGTATCCTTGATAATGGACTTTAGATAGTTTCTCGTGGGGCAACTTGGTCCTGAATAGCCAACATAAAGCCTTCTGTTTCAGGAAACGTACTTAAATCAGCTTAACTTTCGACGCTAGCTTGTTGACGTGAGTTTGGATGACATTATTGGGATGTCCTTCGCGCAACAGCTTGGACAGCCACGCATTGAATCTATCCAAATAACTGCGCACCTGATATTGAGTCTCTTGCTGACTGAGTATACGTGGAATGAAATCATCTGCTTCTGGTTTGATACGGAACAGAAGTGTTTTCTTAGCTCACAGATATATCGAGCTACCTGGTTGTTTATATCAACAATTCCTCTCCAATCCAATCGTCAAGGTAGCTTGACTCGTTCCACAGATGTCCTGGGTTAGTGATTTTGTGATTTGGTCAGTAATGTTCTAATTTTCTTCTCCGTATTATTATTGTCACTAGCGGACCCATGCGAGAACTCTCGCTTAATGGGTTGTTTGCCCCCCATGTGTATAGACTACCCGCCCGGCTCTAGTACTATGCGGGCTGTACGCGACACAGTTCTGCCAAGGGGTATCGTCTTGTTTATATGTTTAAAAGCATTTTATAAACAAATAAATATATTTCCGCTGACTTCTCAAGAAATTCAAGATTTTTTCCTGTACTATTCAGACGATTTGGAAGATTTTCGTACAAACCACACCTTCTAACTCCCTCTGGTTTAGGAGCTTGAGTTTTGTGAAACATACACCTTAGCGTATTATATAATAAGATTATTATTACAATTATTTTATCTATTTTCTCTCCTCTCTCCACACGTTTCTCTCTCTCCTCTCATCCCTATCTCCTCTATTTTCTCTCTCCTCTTTTCTCTCTTTACTTTCTCCTCTTTTCTCTATCCTCTTGCTCTCTCTTCTCCTCTATTTTCTAACAAAGTAAAAACTATGAAATATGGCCTAAATCTATGAAAAATGACCTCAAAATTATGATATAGGCCATAAAAACTATGAAATATGACCTAAAAGTATGAAATATGCCCTAAAAATTATGAAATATGACCCAAACTCTGAATTATGACCTAAAACTATGAAATATGACCTCTTAGCTTATAAGGAAATCTGATGATAGTCTGTGTTAGAGAAGAGTAGTGGTACTGTATATTCTTACTGTTTTTTTATTGCCAAGTATTGAAGTCTTCCGATATCAGGCCGTAAAATATGGTCGTTTACTGTGGTTTATTGATTGTGATCATATTGACCTGGACTATAATAAACTGGGATATAAGAAGGTATAATAACAATAAAAGGATTCCCAGACGTCATAAAACTGAACAATATGGGGGAAGTGAAGTTTATACAGAAGTATTATCTATCAGCCACGCTTCAGGGACGCAGCTTTATTTATTATGCTAGTGTGGCGCACTGGTCGTAAAGAGACAGCGCAGGTGGGCAACGTTAACTGTGTTGGGGTCTGAACATAACTCAGCTTGCATAATATGTTCTAGGCTTTTAATAATAATAATAATAATAATGATCGTGTGGCCTCCGGAGAGGCCGAGTGCATGTCTTTCTAGTTGACGCCCATGGGCGACCTGCGCGTCGTAATGAGGATGAAGTGATGATGAAGACGGCACATACACCCAGTTCCCGAGCTACGGGAATTTACCCCCCAGGAGATTAAAATCCCTGATGGCTCGGCCGGGAATCGAACCCGGGGCACTTTGGGCCAAAGGCTTTTAATGAAAACAGCCGTTTCGTGAAAATCTTAGTTACTTCACTAAATATCATTGTTCTGAAATTCAATAAATAAGCCTCAGATTTTCTTGAAATGAGGTGGTAGTTGTTGATTCTTTAAGGGGGTGTTGCGACATCGTGGTCATGTAGCCCCGTGTATTTCTGTATATGTACAATTTGTCTGATAACCTGTGTCACTGTGAGTACTAGTGTGTGTATTTGTCCTTGAGGTAGGGTTTAGGTAGAAAGCGGTCGTGGCCTTAAGTAAGGTGCCATCCCACCATTTTCCTGGAGTAGATGAGTGGGAAACCACGGTTAACCACTTCCAGGATTGCTGAGATGGGAATCGAACCCACCTCTTAGTTTGGCCTCACGACCCTGAGTGTACCCCTTTCCACCCCTCAGATCGGAGATTTAAATTTCTTCACAGAGATGGAATCGAACCCGGGTCTCCGCGGTGACGGTTAAGAATGTTAGTCACTACGCAATGAGGTGGAGTAAATTCATTAGTTATGTTAATTATTGTTGGTTTATGGGGACAAAACAGTGAGGTCATCCGCCCTGGAGTAGATTGATTTGAGCCGAAGATATTCCGATTGCTGAATCATTTAGAGCAGCTCCGGTGGCGTAGTAGGTAGGATGCTGAGCTTCTAAGCCCAAGGTTGCAGGTTCGAACCCGGACGAAGTCGTCGGATGTTCTAAGAGCGTTAAAAATCCCTCAGTATGCCTTCCTTGGGAGGGGAAGTAAAGCCGACGGTCCCATGTCATAGATGTATGTCCTGAAAAAGAACCTTCCACTAACTACACTTGTGGAAGCTAAAATTGTAGGTTAGTTTGATAACGCTATATTGGTTCCAACGTTCGCCGCAAGGTATTGAATGCGATGGCATTTAGTAGCCACGTCCACAGCTAGGTGTCGTGGATGGTAGCATTTGGTAGAAAAAGTAGGAACTACTTGAAAAAATTATTCGTCTGCAGTACTTCTACCTGAATCACAGATAACATACGCTAATATAACCATCACAATTAACACCGGTTATCAGACACCCAAAGTACACGGGGTTACATGACCGCGTTGTCGCAGTCCCTAAACTGAGGAACCAACCAACCGATTCATTCAGGGGCTTTGCTACAACGTGCTTATACAGCCCGGTGTACTGGAGTACAAAAATATTGGAATGCAGCCGAAATAAATCAGAAAACTCTATGGACATCAAATAATTCAAATTGGCAGGTGAAAAACTAAAGGAAGTAGGAGACTTCTGTTACTTAGGAAGCAAAATAACCAGTGGTGAACGGAGCGAAGAGGATATAACAAGTAGGTTAGCTCAGGCAAGGAAAGCATTTCTACAGAAAATGAATCTGTTGACATCGAATATAGATTTTGGTACTATGAAGTCATTTTTGAGGCCTTTGTCTGGAGCGTGGCACTCTATGGAAGTGAAACTTGGACTATTGGTGCAGCAGAAAGTAGGAGAATTGAAGCTTTTGAGATGTGGTGTTACAGGAGAATGATGAAGATAAGATGGGTAGATATGGTTACAAACGAAGAGGTATTAAGACTAGTGGGAAAGGAGAGATGTTTCTGGCGAATGCTAATGAAGAGAAGAGATAGGTTGGTAGGACACTTACTAAGACACCCAGGAATAGCAAGCTTAGTTTTAGAAGGAAGGGTCGAGGACAATAACTGTAGGGGTAGACCAAGGTTAGAATATGTTAAACAGATTGCCTCGGATGCAGGGTTTGGTAGCTTTGTAGAGATGAAACGATTAGCTCAAGACAGGGAGATATGGAGGGCTGCATCAAACCAGTCAAAAGACTGAAGACTCAAACAACACAACTGGAGTGTGTGTGGAATTGCTCTGCTGACTTGTCATTGTGATGGCTGTAATAGTGTGTGTAGTTGTAATCGAGCCTAGGATTGGTAAGGAGGCGGTCATGGCCTTAAGTTAGGAACCATCTCGGCATTTGCCTGGAGTAGAAACCGACTTTTAAGATGGCTATGTGAGAATCAGTCCCACCTTCTCTAAGATTTTCCTTAACTTTCTTGGCTGTCACCCTGGAGGTTCGGATCCGATTCCCGACTGTGCCAAGATATTTGAATGCTGGTCTGAGGTCTGGAACGGGTTACACTCAGACTCGCGAGGCAAAATTGAGAAGAGGAGAGTTCGATTGTCACTTCAGTCATTTTGGTAGTGGTATTCCGTAGTTTCCCACTTCTACTGCAAGCAAATGCCAAGAAGGTTCCTAGTGTAAGGACACGGCCGCCTCCTTCTCAATCCTCACCTTAATTTAATGTACACACCCTAGCACAACCAACACAATAACACAACTTATTAGACTAATCCTACACAGTCTCAAGTACATGGGGCTACATGACCACAATGTCATTATTTTTTTTTATTTGCGAATTGACCACTTCGGATCACGCTACAATTTCATTTTTTCTTTGCCTGAAGTTTCCTCTTCCTCCAGTACTCCTTCATATGGGCGCTATGCTGTTTCTTCTGCTCATCCGTCCAGGCTCTTCCCTTCTTTGTGGTTCTTGTGACGTGAAACCCTTCCAAATTTTGAATTATGTACCGAAATGTTTCCCTGTTTGACATCTGAACTTCCTGGATGTTGGAATTTTCGAGATCTTTTCGAACTTCCTTAATCCATGTCGTTGTTGTCTTCTTGTTCCACAGGTAGTCGAATAACTGTTTGGTTAGTCTAGTTTTGTCCATTCTGTACAAGTGTCCGAGAAACGATAACCTCCTCTTCTTCATGGTCTCTGAGATTCTCTCCACATTTTTATAGACGTCATTGTTGCTCCGAAGTTTCCAGCTGGTTTCAGTCTGGACTGGGCCCATGATTTTCCGTAGTATTCTTCTTTCTAGGATCTCTAGCTTCTCCAACTTGTAATTCATCGAGAGGCATTCGCTGGCATACAGGCATTCTGTTTTTACTACCGTGTTGTAATATTTTAGTTTGGCATTCCATGAGATGCATTTCTTGTTGTAGATGTTTTTAGTTAGTCCATAAGCTCTTTCCATTTTTGAGATACGATCTTCTACAGCAGCTTTCTCTAGGCCGTTCTCTTGTATGGTTTCACCGAGGTATTTGAACTTTTTCACCCTCTGAATCCGTCCAATCTCTGTTTCAAGGAATTGTGGTCCATGTTTGTCATTCGTCATGAACTTGGTCTTCTCTTTCGAGATCCTATGTCCTGTCTTGCTAGCGATCTTTTCTAAGAGGTTGATCTGTATGGCCGCTTCTTCTAGGTTCTCTGAAAGTATCGCAAAATCATCAGCGAAAGCCAAGCAATTGACTTTGATTCCTCCCGTTTTTCGTCCTAGGCAGATCGGGGCTATCTCTTGATTTTCAAGTTCGGAATTCCAAATTCTCACAATCCTCTCGAGGACACAGTTGAATAGTAATGGTGATAATCCATCACCCTGTCGCACACCTGTCCTGATTTCAAATGACTGAGACAATTCTCCCATGAACTTCACCTTAGAAGTTGTGGCTGTTAAGGTTTCTCTGATAATATTGGCCAGTTTGGTTTTGACTCCAAATTCTCTAATGATCTTATCTAGGGTCCCTCTGTCCACCGAGTCGAAGGCTTTTTTGAAGTCAATTATTATTATTATTATTATCTATCCCTAAGCCTCCGTGGCTTAGGTGGCAGCACGATGGCCTCTCAGGCTGGGTCCGTGGTTCAAATCCCGGTCACTCCATGTAAGAGTTTTGCTGGACAAAGCGTAGGCAGACGGGTTTTCTCCGGGTACTCCGGTTTTTCCTGTCACAAATTTAATTCCGGCAACACTCTCCCCTGTCATTTCATTTCATCTGTCATTCATTTAATCATTGCCCCAGGGGAGTGCGACAGGCTTCGGCAGCCGGCACAGTTCATATCCTCGCCGCTAGTTGGGGGCTTCTTTCATTCCATTCCTGACCCGGTCGGTCGGCTGGAAGCAGGCTGTGGATTTTCATTTTCATTATTATCTATCCCACGCATTAAAATCGCTCACCACGACCCCAACGGGGCAGATGCAGGAATTCCTGAGATCAGAGGTTTGAATCCTGGGGCTGATAGTGGATATCCTGAATGGGGTTTATTCCTTTTTCTTTTTCCCACTCCCTCGAGGCAAATGCCGGGATAGTATCTTACTGTATTTGTAATTCCGGGGCACCTACCTCATCTAACAGTTACAGTTACAGCTACACACTACTACAATCGTCCGCCACATGTCCCAGTGGCTAAAATTCTTGGCTGTCACCCCACAGGTCGGGGTTCAATTTCCAATTCTGCCATGATTTGTAATACTGGTCTGAGTACTGGAACGAGGTACACTCAACCTCGCGAGGGAAAACTGAGAAGAATGCCTTCGATTCCCATCTCGGCCATCCTGGAAGTAATTTTTCGTGGTTTTCCACTTCAACTCCAGGCAAATGCAGGGATGGTTTTCAACGCCACGATCCACTTCTTCCCAATTCTCTCCTGAATTACACATACAAAAATATTACTCTACACACCACAATAACACAGGTTATAAGACAGATTCTGCTTTCACCCAAGCGCATGGGTCTAAATGAACACGATGTCCAAGCCCTTCAAGTGAATTACTACTAGGCTGCTGCTACTACTACGTGTACTACTACTACTACTACTACTACTACTACTACTACTACTACGACTGACTGGCTGCGTGGTTCAGCGGTAGCGTTCTTACTTGCTGTTCCCAAGGTAGCAGGATCAAATCCTGGAGCAGCCAATTGGCATTTGAGGGTGCGCAAATGTGGGGGAGCCGTGTCAGTAGATTTACTACCACTTTAAAGATCCCCTTCGGAGCAAAATTCTAGCACCCCGGTGTCTCTAAAAGCCACAGTAATTAAATGGCACTCAAAACCAATAACATTATTATTATTATTATTATTATTATTATTATTATTATTATTATTATTATTATTATTATTATATCATTATACCCTTATGGACAGTGTTTGAACTCGAAAATTTCACGATGACACATTTTTCACTTCTTTCCCTACTTCCTCTTCTTTTCCCAAAATCACTTCATCCTTTGACTGTGCTCCTGATTGCTTTGTTCTGTCCACAATATTCCCGTCTTCTTCTCTTCAGGTACTATACACTTTGCATTCTTAATTTTGTTCCTGAATTCTCCTTACCTATCATTTACCTCGTGATCCCTCCCTGCCTGCCTGCCTGCCTGAAGTCTCCCTCTATTACAGGAAACCAATTTGTTTTCGTGCTTGAATTGTTAACTACTGTACATCTTGTGAGTCCATTGTTCTTCATTCTCTGTATGTGCCCGTATAAAGTTCTCAGCGTATTCTAATCATATCCGTGCGCTCGTATAACTCTTGGTAGGTCTCTCCATCCATATGCCATCTCTTTATTTCGCTAGAAATATTTCTCTGAGAATTTTTCGTTCTACATTTTCTGCTGCTACGATGCCTGATGCTCCGATTGTGGTTATTATTTATTTTCGCCTTGGCCTTCTATGGACAACGGTTGACAGTCCTTACATTATGTTTTGACTCTCTGCCAGTATCTTCTCATCCTTTCTCCTACTACCGTCTTCTGTTCTTCTGTGTAGGTTCTTATCTTTGTCACTGGCTCCTTCCCCATCTCCTGAAAACCTCTGTGCTCTTTAATTAGCCGTCTAAATTTCTTCGTATCTGCTATGTCGTCTTCTTGTACCCCTATCTTGGTTAGGTCTGTTCTCACTACTCAAAACTATTTGAGCTATGTCTTTCTCTTCCTGAAACATTTGTAAATTCTTTTTGTCAGTGTGTCGCCATCCATTCGCTGGAGGTGTCCATAGAACTGTAATCTCCTCTTCTTCATCAGTTTAACCAAACCTTCAGTTTTCTGGTACAATTCTTTGGTCATAATATTCTCTCTCCATCTTTTATCTTCGTGCCCAGGATTTTAATAAGCCATTTTCTCTCCTTTTTCCTGACATTTTCAAGCCCACTTGTCCCAATCATGTCCAACGTTTCTGCTTGCTCCATACAGACATTCGTGTTTGACGACAGTGTCTAGGTGTCTTAGTTAGGCCCGTAGGATAGCACTTTCTTAAGTGTCCTTAGTTAATTGGTAAGCCATTTCCATTTTTCTTATCTGGTCTCTGATTGTGGTATTATTATTATTATTATTATTATTATTATTATTATTACTTCTACTACTACAGTCACCACAAAAAGTCAGGTTATCAAGCAAATTTGGCATACGCCCAAGTACCCGAGGCTGAGGTCCAGAAATGTCACATGCCCCTAATAAGAAATAGGAAATCCTAATTCCCAGACAACAAGAAAACAACCTGCCTCAAGCTGTGGAGATAACACGGTTCACCATTGAAGTGAGAATCTAGTTAATTGGCTGCTTGTTGGCTATTTCTTAAGCTTGTGTGTTGGTAGCCCTGATCATATCAACATATTATCATACGCTGGAGTAATATACGTAATTAATAGCAGAAGCGAGTCTGCTAATTGGCTATATTTAGCGCAACCGTAAATCTGTCTTGCGATAACGGAACAGCAGAGCGACACAAAGATGCATGCATGATTTGTTTGATGAGCTTGCTTGAAGCGGGAAAAGCTACTTCACCTTTCTATTCAGCGCACGATGCCGCTTGGGTGTTCTTGAACAATCAGGTGCTCAGGAGAGAACAGATGCGGCGACCCACAAGACAGATACAGACAGACAAGCGGAGAGATTTCAATCTCGCATTATTAAAGCTGTTCGCTCGTTATCGAGGAATCTCTCATGCTATGCCATTCCATATAACCTCGGCACTCTGGAATACCACGCTTTCAAAAGTCCCACGTGTATATTGTGTTCAGCGGCTTCCTGCTCGGAAGAAATGCATTCAAATGTATGCGTTTCATTGCAACCCGTCGACCCCAGTAGCTGATTATAATAAGTTGTTAAATCCGTTTTTCGTAGTGGATAGCAATCGTTGTCACCGAGCAGGCCCGGGTCCAATTTGCGGTTCCGCAAAGAATTTTAATTCTGTTCTGAGGGCTGGAACGGAGTACACTCAAACTCGTGAGCCAAACTGATAAGTGGTGCATTCGATTCCGTGGTTTTTCCATTTCAACTCCAGGCAAATGCCGGGATTATATTTAAGTTAAGGCCACGACCACCTCCTTCCCCTAACCTAGTCTCAATTTAAAACACACAGCCTACGGTACATTAACAGAGTCATCACAATAACGTAGGTTACTAGACAAGTTCCACACACCCCTAAGTACACAGAGATACACGACCACGTTATCGCAGTCTGTAAATGAAACATATCAGCAACAACAATCAATGTTTGAAATTGTAAATAGGTCACTAACTATGAATAAAGCAATCTTGCGTGTGAACATTTTAAAGCTATCTCTATCAAACGTTACTATTCCGATTTGGACCAATAACGCGGAAAGATTTGATTTAATTGAGTCAATTATAAAGTTCTATTTCATTATGGTGTTTGAAGCCATTTTCAATGTTGCCTTAGTAAACGAAAATTTGGTGCTTTTCAGTCGTTTTTTTTTTCAGAAGAGATGGGTTATTTCCTAATCCTGAAAAGAATTACATGAGCTTAACACTCACACTTGGATGTATTCGTTAATCTCATGTAATTTGTTTCAGGATTACGGAATAACCCGTCTCTTTTGGGAAAAACTCGTGTTGACCGACTGAAAAGCATCAAACCTTCGTTTTTCTTTTGTTCTATTTCAATAGCTAAATAATTATTTTGAATTCACTAAATTTGCCACTACGAAAGTTACTCATGTTAAGCACACAAGAAACTCCATAAGTTATTACTGTAATTCCGAAAACATTTTGATTATCCCTTGGAGTAAGAGTGAGTCAGAAATTCTTTCAGACAAAAGTTTTAGTTAATTGTTAGAGGACTATTGACCATTTTAAAGGGTTTTGATATTTTGCTTATTAAGGGAGGTATGAATTTTTCTCTCTCAATACTCCATTTTTCTCACCTCTCTGGTGAATGGTTGGTCCTAACTAAAACCTTTACGTAGATAAGTTTTTAGCCCTTATCCGAAAAATAGTACGAACGAAGAATGTATTTGATTTTTCACATAGGCCTACTAAAGAAGTTATAGCGATATTTCATTTTAACGAAAAAGGCCCCCCATTTCTAGCCTCTGGGTCTGATTTGGTCAATAACGCACTGGGCGGAGATTTTGAATGATTATGCATTATGTATAAATGTAAGTGATTGGTACCAGTGGCGGCTGGCAGCTTATTTTTCTGGGTATTGCACTATTTTCATTAAGGGGTGAGGGGGAAGGGGTAGGTGGTATAAGGTAGGATAAAAGAGAAAGCTGTATTCAATTGCGCGGTAAAACGAATGCACCTGATTCGTCACGAATGCCGTTCAGAGAACATCACATTTCCATGGATTATAAGTTAGTCTACAGGAAGAGCTTCACGAGAACAAAACAACGTAAGTTATATATGTACGAGGACGATATAGAACCTCGAGTGTCACACCTACGCGCAAATTGACATGATATCGGCAGTTGATGGAACATCTTCGTCCACTCCTCTGCTTCCTTGTTGCAATCAGCGGGCAACAACCAGCCGAGTTAACTGTTGGGATTAGACTTATTCGGTCTAGCATCTCTGCCATACTCTCCACTATTTAGATCTGATCGGTGCTCAAGCCTGGCAACGATCAAACGGAGTGCTCCTAGACAGTTCAAGGTACTACAAAATCTCCTGAATTATTAAATAACAAAACTATGAATCCCTATGCATATAAAAGGAAACCTACAAATTGTATTGCTAAAATTATTCTTCTGTCGATTTTGGCCTACTGTGGACCGCGTTGAACAATCGGCCGACTTGCCAATCTCTTCTTCTCCTCCCAGAATTTCTTCATGCGTTCGCCGAGTCTCCTCCTTCTTTCTTCAGACCAGATGACCTTGGTTTTTGAGCTCGGTTTTTCCTGAAACCCTTTACATTTGTCAACCTTCCTTCGAAACAGTGATTTGTTGAGAATATCTTCTTGAGTGATGCCAACTTCTTTAAGATCTGCTCGTGTTTCCTCAACCCATTTTGTGGTGGACTTAAATTTGCTAATGTAAGTGAATATCCATTTGGTTAATCTAATGTTGCTCATTCGTGTGAGGTGGCCATAAAATTTAATCCTTCTCTTACTCATCGTGTCCATAAGTTTCTCCGCCTGGTTGTACAAGTCACTATTCCTCCCTCTCCTCCATAAGCCATCTGCTCTCTGTATTGGCCCCAATATTTTCCTTATGATTCTTAGTTCTTTCTTTTCTAATTCCTCTGTTTCTCCTCTTTTTTTGTTAGGTTCACTTCTTAATAAATCACATAGACTCCTCTAGAATGCATATTTTATTATTTGTTGTGGAAAGGTTCACAATTCACACGATACACACCATATTGATTTGACACTGAACTTCACTGATATCAAAGACTATGTCAAAGATACTGCACTACACTCTTGTGCTTGCTGCCAACACAACATTCTCCCACCTTGAGTTGTGGAAACAACTCAACAAAACAATAAAATAACATAACACATATATTTTCACAAAATAAATGAACACAGAAATAAATAAGTCACTCAAAATATCTCTTTGGTTTAACCACCACTCTCTCACTACTGGTTTTGATGAGATCAGAAGTATTAGTAGATGGTTTAACAGTCTTTGGATTTTTCTCCTTCTTCTCATTTTCATTCCGCTCAACTTGCAGTCTTAAAGCATGATCTTCTCCAGATGTCACTTCAAGTGGATATACCCTCTGTGCTGGCCTCAGTAGCTCTCCTTTTGTAGTCGCCAAGCGAACAACTCTCACAACACCACCTTTGCCAGGGATGACCTCCGTCACTCTTGCCAGCGGCCAGTCTAGTCTCTTCGTGTTGTCACTGGCTACCAGTACTACTTCACCTACGCAGGGTTTGTGATGACTTTTCCTAATGTGGTTCTTCTGTATTAGCTGTCCAAGATATTCATTCCTGAATCTTACCCTTAATGTTTCCTTTACTTTCTGTCTGTACCTGAATCTTCTGTCAAGTTTTATGTCCTCGATCATGTCGATATCGGGCATTCCAATCTCCTTGACTTCCTGTAGGAACATTGCAGGGGTGATAGCCATCAAGTCTTCTCCATCATTGGACAGGTAAGTAAGTGGTCGTGAATTCATGACAGCTTCAATGTCACACAGAACAATCATCATTTCTTGGTACGACAGACATGACTTTCCCAGAACTTTCCTGAGCATTTGTTTGAGGACACCAATCAGCCTCTCCCACCATCCTCCCCACCATGCTGCAGTGGGAGGATTGAATTTCCATTTTATTTGGTGTACAGAACTATATTCAGCAATTTTATCCCACTGAATTGTCTCCAACATATTGCAGGTGCCTTGAAAGTTTGTCCCATTGTCACTATAGACAATCATTGGCCTTCCACGTCTGGACACGAAGCGCCGAAAAGCTTCGAGGAATGTTGCAGTAGCCAAAGATGTTACTAGCTCCAGGTGTACTGCACGAAAAACCGCACACGTGAACAGACAGACCCAGGCTTTCTCTCCACCTTTCAAAATCAGAGGCCCGGCAAAGTCGACCCCTGTTATTTCAAAAATTGAGGCTTCTCTTACTCTGTCTATGGGGAGATGAGTTTGTTCTGTTTCAAGATGTTTTCCATGGTACCTTCTGCAGACAACACACGTCTTAATTGCACCCTTCACCGTTCTCCTTCCTCCAAGGATCCAATATTTCTGTCTGAGCCCGCTGAGCAGAATCTGGGTTCCAGCATGACATAAGTCGTTGTGCTTCTCCCTAACGAGAGCGTGAACTGTTGTATGCTTCGCAGGAAGGATAGCAGGACAACGGAAAGCATAATCATCTTTGCGCGATATAATTTTTGTTTTCAGTCTCATCACTCCCTCATCATCCATGAAAACACATAGTGAGTTGAATCTTTCATCCTTTTCACCAACAAAACACTCCTTTTGTATGAACTTCATCAAGACTTTTTCTGCTTCTGTGGTTTCTTCAATGGATAGTTCGGTAGTTCTTCTATTATTTTTCTGTCGACAATTATACAGAAACCTCAAGATCCATCCTATCATACGAACTGTTCTACGGAAACTTGAGAAATAGTCAAGGTGCCATTCTTGGGTATTGGACTTGTCTTCTAACACCGTCATAGTGTTGACTTTCTTTTTTCTTTCTTGGAAGACTTCATCATCGTTTGTTGAAATTTCGGGGCTAGGCCATTGTGTAGTGGATTGTTTTAGCCATTTTGGCCCTTCCCACCATCTCTGTTGAAGTAACTGTATTGTGCTACATCCCCTTGATGCCAGGTCAGCCGGATTCATGGTTCCTGGAACATGACGCCACTGTTCTATTTTGGACAGTCTTCGAATTTCTTGCACTCTGTTCCAAACGAAGGTCCCCCAAGGTTCGTCTAACTTGATCCAGGACAACACAGTCGATGAGTCACTCCAATAATAAGTAACGATTTCTTTTGCAGTTAATGTTGGCAGTACTGACGTCACTAGTCGAACCCCTATTGTAGCTGCTAATAATTCCAGGCGTGGTATGGTGATACTCTTCTTGGGTGCCACTCTTGTCTTGGCTTGTACAAATCGTAGCTCTATATTGTCAACCCTTTGTATTCGCAAGAATATAACTGCAGCATACGCAGTTTGACTGGCGTCGCAGAACACGTGAAGAGATATATCTTCAACCGACTGGACACTACCGATCAAACATCTAGGAATCTTAATCTCAGACAGCTGAGGTAGTTCTGCCAACCACTTCATGAATCTTCTCTTTGTTGTTTCGTCTACTCTGGTGTCCCAACCCAAGTCAGTGGCCCATAGTTCTTGCAAGATTAATTTTGGACAGAGAAATACCGGACATGAGAAGCCAATAGGGTCAAACACCTTATGTGCAGCACCTAGTATAGCTCTTTTAGTGATTACATCATATTTGAAATCGTTAACATGAGTTAGATTCAGTTCAATGGTATCTTCTCCTTTATTCCAAATGAGCCCTAGCACATGAGTAAGATTTTCAGCTGTACCATCCTGAGAATACTCCCACCCTCGGAGATTGAAAGATGCCTTATCCATTATTATGCTTGCCTCTCGCATGAATGAATGAAGGTCATTTCTGTTGTTAACACTAATAGCACAGTTATCCACATAAAAACATTCTTCCAATCTTTCTATTGTTGAAGTTGAGTAGGAACTATTATCGACTGTTTGTCTCTTCAACTCGTTCAAGTGGAGTTTGATGGTTGCCGACAATAGGAACGGAGAACATGCAAGTCCAAAGACAACTCTATTGTGACGGAACACTTCTACCTTCCCTGTACTTTCCTCCTCCCACCAAAGGAATCTCAGAAAATCACTGTCTCTAGGATTGACACTTATTTGAAGAAATGCTTTTTCTACATCGGCCGTCACACCGATCTCATTTTCTCTGAACTTCAGTAGCGAACTAGGGATCAACTCTATGAAGTTAGGCCCTTTTTCAATACATTCGTTCAGAGATGAAGCGTTTCTCTGCTTCGCCGAGGCATCAAAAACAGGCCTGATCTTGGTGGTGCTGTTTTCTTTGAAGACAGGTCGGTGAGGTAGATAATGTCCACTATTCTTCAGTTCTTCTTCAGGTACCCTCTCGATGATTCCTTGCTCCAACCAACTTCGTAAGACATTATCGTATTCCTGATAATGTTGTTCAGCTTGTAGTTTCTTTGTAGTGATTTCTAATCTGTGCTGAGCAATTTCTCTGTTGTCAGGGAGAGGTGGATGTTGTTCACTCCAAGGCAGACACACTTCATATCTGTTATCTTCATTCAGCCGTGCAGTCTCAAGGAAGTTATTTCTAACACGCTCATTCCTCTCGACGATAGATTCTTTTACAACAGGGTCAGTAATTCCAAGAATTTCTAAGTCCCAGAGATCAGAAATTCTTGTATGTTGGGAAAACAATGATGACACTAATAATGATGCCGAATCCCTTTGGGTCTTGTTACCTATGACTTTTCCCATTAGTGTCCACCCTAGGGAAGTCTCCACCAAAACTAGGCCACATTTTAGTTGATGTTTCCTCCCAGTGAGCAGTTCACCCGCCTTATCGGCCCCAATCAGAATCTGCACAGGCCCTCGCTCTAGTACATCAGTTAAACATATTTTCAGATCCCTTATCTCCTCACTCCAAGAACCATTCTTAATATATGGGACATCTTCACAAATAATCTCTTGGCTTAAAACTTCCAGCTCCTTGGAATAGTTTCCCTCCAATCGCTTTAAACTTATTCTGTAACAGTCGTGTTTTGCTTCTCGAGAACGTACTCCACCAAACAAGGAATGTATTAACGTTTCCTTCCTGATTGACTGATACCCCATTTCTTCGGCTAGGTCACGTGCAATGTAGGATTTAGTAGACCCAGTATCAATGACAGCTCGTACAGTTTTTTGTTTATCCTTTCCTTTAACGACAACTGCCAGGGTTTGCAAGTACACCTCAGGAGAACAAGACACATTAGTTAAACCTTATCCACATCATTGACATCCTGGAGAACCAAATTCCTGTCTCCCTCGTAATTCTGTTTGGACACACTTTCATTTTCTTTGTCACGGAGCTTATAACACATTAATACCACATGTTTACCACCACAAACAATGCACCTGACAATCGATTTACAAGCTCTACTTGCATGGCCCTTCTTTAAACAATTGAAGCAACAGTGTTTATCAGTTAAGATTTTCCTTTTCTCCCCTACAGTCATTTTTTGAGCTTTAATGCACTCTGGGCTCGAATGAGGTTTAAGACAAAAAACACACTCCGGTCTCTTAGAAACATCAGCAAACAAAGCAGAAGCAGTAGGTATATTTGGTTCAATGACATCCCTTGGTTTCTTGTCTCCCTTAATCTTAGATCCTTGGGATGTGCTAATACTAAACCCTTTCATAGCCAATGAAATTCTTTCTTCACTTACTACTTCATTTTGAAGAAAAGCCATGAGCTGCTGCAAACGATCTTTGGATATGGAATCACACCTGAAGGAAGTATTCCTCTGCCATGCTCTTAATAGGTCTTCTGGCAAAGATGATTCAATTAGGGGATACAGCATTGCAGTACATTTTTCTGTAGTAACGCCTAAACTTTCCAGCGATCTGAGATGTGACTCTAATTTATCATACAAGCTACTCAGTGTTGGCCTTTCTTTGGAATTGATTGCATTCGTCAATACTAGTTTGAGCAATTCACGAACATAAACTTCCACCTGCGAGTCCTCTCTACCAAATCGAGCTTGAAGACTCTCTATAGCTTTGTCATAATTCTCGGCAGTGGGTGGAAAACTAGTAACTAATTCATATGCTCTGGAACCTTCTGTCATAGCCTGAATTAAATATTGGAATTTATCTTCCTTCCCAATGTCCTCATCCTCGTGAATTTTACGGAACTGGCTCCAAAAATATAACCAATCAATTATATCACCAGAAAATTTCTTAAATTCTATTCTTGGAAGTCTATATTTCTTTTTATCACAAACATTGTCATTCACTACACTTTGTGGAGGGGTAATGGAAACAACGGGATTCATAAAACGTGTTGCTTTTGTTCTACAGCTAAGGAATTTGTGTTTGTAATCATCAGCTGATTCACATTCCGTTTCTATTTCGTCATCCTCACACTCGTCGTCTATCATCTGTTGAAATATTAATCCATCTAAATTAGAGATATCATCATACTTTTCTTGAAGGATTTCAAGTTGCACTTGCACTTTTTCCGTTTCAGTTTGATCATCTTCTAACAACGCCATTAGTTGATTGTGTGAGCGCGTAAATAACCGCCGCTTTACGGTTCTTTCTTTAGCGAGTCTTTCCATCTTCTTTCTTCACGGCAGCCTTTTACTATGAATGTATCCTGTCACGGTCGCCATAAAATGTTAGGTTCACTTCTTAATAAATCACATAGACTCCTCTAGAATGCATATTTTATTATTTGTTGTGGAAAGGTTCACAATTCACACGATACACACCATATTGATTTGACACTGAACTTCACTGATATCAAAGACTATGTCAAAGATACTGCACTACACTCTTGTGCTTGCTGCCAACACAACATTTTTGTTTAAAATAAGGCATTCAGAACTATAAAGAGCTTTCAGTTTAATCACAGCGGCATAATGTCGTAACTCTGATCTGAAAGATATGGCTTTCTTGTCATACCTATTCTGCTTTATTTGATATGCAGTTTCCATCTTAGGAGCTCTGACCTCATTGGCTTCCTTATCAAGGCCATTAGGTTGAATACATTCACCAAGATATTTGAATTATTCTGTCCTTTTGATATTTCCAAACCTTGTTTCCAAATATTTCTCATTGCCATGTTTGGATTCAATATATTCTGTTTTCTAAAATTATTATTATTTTTATATTATTTATATTGTTGAAAAAATCTGATCGTTTTGCAACACTGCAATCCTATTACTGGCCGCCACTGATTGGTGCAAAATTACGGTAGTTATCGTGTTCACAAGAAAGTGATATACAGCGTGTAACAAAAATGTATGGCACAAAATACTGGACACATTCCTGACACGTAGCCGAAGGAATTATGTTATATGAAAATGGGTCCAGAAACGTTTTGTTTCCATGTTACACCTCATTGTCTCCAACTCATTAATCATGGGAAACACACAAGAACAGAACGTGAGAACAATGGAGAACATGCACTCTTGGTTACGTCTGGTTACGTTGATATTATTGTAGGTGCACCGCCAGTGTTTTGTTTACATGGCCCTGTTGCCATGTGCCTTTAGCTGTGCGACAAAACATGTACTTCATCGATGAGCACCTCCTCATTTTATTGTTAATGTCCGTTGGCTTCTAAATAACAGATTTGGTGACAGATGGATAGGTAGAGGTGGACCATTTTCCTGGTCTCCACGCTCTCCGTACCTAAACCCACTGGACTTTTATTTGTGAGGCCATTTGAAAGCTCTTGTGTATCGAACCCCAGTACAAGATGTTCAGAGTCTCCGTGCCCGTATTATGGAATACTGCGCAACCATACGCAATACTCCAGGGATACATCAGTGCATCCGAGATTCACTACGACGGTGGGTTGATGCATGCATCAATGCACACGGAGGGCATAAAGAACAACTGCTGTGAGAAAGTGTTGCATGTGGTATGCTGGTACATTCTGTTCTTGTGTGCTTCCCCATGATTAATGAGTTGGAAACAATGAGGTGTAACATGGAAACAAAGCGTTTCCGGACCCATGTTCATATAACAAAATTTCTTCGTCTACGTGTGAGGAATGTGTCCTGGATGTTGTGCGGTACCTTTTTGTTGCACCCTGTATATCAACTTTTGAACTGACGGTAGTTTTGGGGTCTAAGGGATATGAAACGTGAAGAAATGTCGAATTTTTTCGGAAGTTGCAACATGGTAGCCATTGCAATAGTTAGCTTTCAAATGAAATCTACCTAACTAAACAAAACAGGAGACGAAAAACCTACCACCATATTTAGATAATTTTATAATGATAATTGTTGTTTAAGAGGCATAACATCAAGGCTATCTGCCCAGCATGTTGAATCTGTCAGGTAGTAGAATAGACCAGATCTGTTGTTCCTCGCATAAGTATCAATTTGCAATTTGCTGGAGGGGTACAGGGAACTGCAGTAAAGGTCAGTCTCATTACTGGTGGCTTAAGTCATCAGACGTCAAGCTTAACGAGCCCCTGATGATCAGGCATGCAAGGTGTATTGTGTAACAACTGACGCGAATTAAAATTGAATAGACCACATTGATTGGTTTCAGTGTTAATAGTGAGAAACTTCTCAATTGGCGGCTCGCTCTTTGTTCTGGAGAAATACATAGCATTCACAATAAGGCGAAGAATATCCAATGATTAATATCAGTGATCCCTCGCGGTTCTTTCCTTTCATGTTATGTTTTGTGTACCGATATAAATAAAACAGTACAGTCACTATTTTCGATATCATGTGACACGTCAACGTGTACATTTAAAAGGAATGACTGGAGCAAGTCCATTTCTTTCTGTATGCACCGTCGACACACAATAACCACTGACAATATATTGCAGGATAATTTTTATTTATATTGACAAATCACTTACAGTTTTGCCAATTTCACCGGCAAGACGCTTGAACTAGGAAATTTAATCATTTAACGGCACAATTCAAGGAAAATATAATTTTGTATGAAATGTTAATTCTGTCCTAAAAGGCCCAAAGTCTATTCTCAGCTCCACAAACCTAGCCCAGTCTTCTTAAAAACGGTTCATTGGGGGTTGCCCACTTCTACGCTAATGACAAAGGTCTTAAGTATAGCCACGGCTACTTCCTTTAAAATTCTACTCTCAGTTAAGCGTACATGTAAACACCACAATAACCCAAATTATCCGACTGATTACGCAAAAAAAAACTAGTTCACGGGGCTCATGATAATGATGTCCCAATCCTCTAAATGAATGAACAGCAGCAAGTACTCGTCCATTTTTTTCATAGCGTTAAAAAAATTACCTCCAAATAAATCTCAAATAGATCTATTCTTAGGACATCTGTTCGTTAAATTTAGTATGTATTGAGTTTCCTGGCACAAACGTCTTGGATTCGATTCCTAATTTTGCCAAATAATTTAATTCGGTCTGAGGGTCGGATGGCTCGATCATCACCTTACGAATCCTATTTCTTAGCCTACTTTCGATTTTTGTAAAAAAAAGTAGACATATGAGATCTACACAGGGCCAAACAATTGTGTGTCTGTCTGTCTCTGTGTGTGAGTGTATCGGTGTGTTTATGTCTGTACCCTGTTATGAATTGAAACACGATAAAACAGAATTGAACGAAAATTGGTACAGAGGAAGCACTAGCAAAGGGCGCCTCAGTGTCATGTATTATATTGCCGCCATATTTACCAAAACTTAATGGCGGCCACTGAGATGGTCAAAACGTTACACTAAATTACGACCAAAATAATCATAAGGATCTTTACGAAATTTGGTAAGAACTTACATTCATATGAGACGCGTCCTGTGCCCAAACTACAATTTCATCAGCCGTACCATTTAAAGACGGTGCCCGTGTGAATTGTGCAAGCATTATAATCAATAGCTTAGGACTCGCCAATTCCCATTATCGAGCCGAGGGTGGTTTAAGTTATCCTAAATAACGTGACACGTTATTTATTATAATTTTATATTATAACATCATACTTGATCAGTGAGCCGTCTGTGTCAAATGACGAGATGGCAGCTGACATCTTGTGCCTGTCCTATATTGAGTTTGTTGCATGCGATATAGCCTACTGATAGAAATAATATATACTTTGTATGAAATGATTTATTGTATAATGAAGATCTACTGCAGTGAAGAAATCGTTTATTTCCAGACATTATTTGCTAACACGTTGTATCTAAGTCGGTTAATGACACTGAGATGATATGCACATGTTTGGCTTTGTGATATCGCGCTAATCTCTCTCGTGAGCGGCTGGAGTTCGAAACCTACTAGAGTTACCTTTTTAATTTTTCTATGTTAGGCCCCTTAAAACAACAATTATCATCATCATCATTTAATTTTTCTTCTTGAATTATTTCACAAATGATGTGGACGAGCTCTTTACACAGATTCTAAATAAAGTCCTATTTATCTCAAAGGAGAGGCTAATCTATACACTCGTTTATTAATAATCACAGCCCCAAAATCACACATAAACAGAAGACGAAAGAAAAAGGAGAATGCCTCTGTACGGTGCTGTCGTCTTGCGGGTTACGTTGTTTTCTAGTTGTTTATAAAATATAAAGAATTACTGATACTGATCAGACGTTTCGAGCTGGTTGATCGAGTCTTCTGATATGTCTACTTTGTGGGAAATACGAGTGTCACCTAGTACTAAATATATCGCCTGGTTTGCCTCTAATTTAACGTTATCCTTCACAAAACAAGTGGTGTACAGCGATACTGTCTTATTTGTCAGCCAGCTTGTTACCTCTGAGTGTAAATTACAGCAGGATCGTGGAAATAAACTCAGGCAGTGTGACTTAAGCAATGCCTCTACAGTAAGCAGTTCCGTGTGTGGTGCGTATTAATTCTCACCCTTGACGACAGAGTCCACTGACATTCAACAAGATTCATATTGTAATTGATTAACAATTTACTAATTCCTGACTTCGCAGATGACTTCTATTTTCCACCCGATAAAGCAATCATCACCTCAATTACAATATAAAATTACGTGTTAAGAATATTATAACTTCCTGTATCTGTTTATAATTCCTCCCGTCGAGAATGTATATTTCTATAACGAGTTACAGGATTTAATTTTAAGAAAAGACACAAGCATGGCCTCCTTACGCGTGGAAAGACGGAGAATACTGTTTTAGTAGATCAAGATTATCAAGTTGACTACCCGTATTCTTCTCCATTTTTCGAATATGTCTACTTTAGACCACGCTTGTTCAACTGTTGGGCCTTGATCTTTGTCCAATTTGTCGTATCTTTTCCCGATGTAACTACTTTCGTTCCACTGTCCAGGGGATAACTTTCCTCCGAGGTTTTATCTGAAATCCACACGCTTCCTTGAGGGATTGTCTCACAGCTTGTCTGCCCATTAAGTTGTTTCATTATACGAAGGTACATGTCGATCGTTTGGATTAGATACGAGAAATAAAAAGGTTAAACAAATTTTCAACTTCCGCCATTGAATTTTGTAAACTGTTGAAGAGCAGTTAATCTTATATCTTATACATAAAAGTGAAAGTCTGTAGGTATGTGGGTATGTATGTGGGTTTGTTCCATATACAAATCTACACCGTTCCACCAATTTCAACCAAATTTTGCATACACATAGTTTAGGAGCCAGAAGGAACGGCTGGCTACATGAATTTTCGATAGTCTTTCTCATTCTTCTGATTTCGGCTCTTTTGCACTCAAGCAAAGGTTAATCAAGTCATAAAATGAACTCATGAAGGAATGGCAAGGCCGGCCATCTCCATGGCAACATAGCTCAAGTCGAGACACGGCCGCCTGGATGCGAGTTGTGCTCTCCTCTATCGGTATAGAAAATTAGGTTCTTTACATGAAATCCAGTTAGTTAATCAACTGCTCACACAGCACTGTCAACCCAGTATAGCATAACAAAATCTTGACACTATTTGTCAATATAATTTCCGCAATATCAAAACGCAAATTATATCACAAAATACAATAGCGAGATATTAAATGACAGAAACTAAACACACCTTTGCACTTTCCGTTAGGTAGTCAGCCCGAAGGCAGGTTGGATTCTCAAAAGGTACCGCCGTTAGGTTATGTGGGCAGATACCCACAAAAACCCAAGACAGCACTATAGTTAGGCATACTAGGCAAGATGAGGAGTGAGGTAGTTTGTCACTGCTTTCCTCTCTGAGTCAGGACGGCAGTACTAACCCTACGAGTAGAAACCTTCACAGCATCCACAGGCACTGACTGTGCCCTGAATGTCATTACTAAGCACCGCCCATACCTCAGTAGCTTCCATATAATCACAGCCATGAGTAAGACTGAGACAGCGGTGAAAAGCCACCAAATATTTCACACAAGAAATTCTTTCTTCTGTGAATACAACTTAAACCAGACTTTCAGTTTTCATTGTTTGAAAAATTATTCCTCGAGGGGAGTCATGCAGCTATCTCGGGATTGCCATAAATAAAAGGTTTCACTGGGGTGAGCACGTTGAGAGCGTTGCTAATAAGGCACAAAAGTCATTATACTTTGTTATGAGAAACATGAAGGGTAGCAGTATTCAGGCCAAAGAATTGGCTTACAAATATCTTGTAAGACCTATTTTGGAATACGCCACGAGTGTGTGGGAGCCCTACCAATCAACTCTAACGAACAAATTGGAGATGGTGCAAAGGAAAGCTGCAAGATTCGTACTTGGCAAATTCTCCCAAACTGATAGTGTCTCTGACATGTTAAAGTCATTGGGTTGGGAATCCCTACACAGCAGAAGACATAAAAGAAGACTCCAGGAGATGTACAAAGCATACACAGGGGAGCCGGCCTGGAATGAGTTGCGAAACAGAATGCATGATCCAGATTATATGGGTAGGAGAGATCACGAATACAAAATTAGGCCCATAATTCAAAAAACAAACTTATTCTTTTATAAACAGGGGTATTCAAACATGGAATGAGTTACCTGAAGAAGCCTTAGAACCTTTTCCTAACAGTGTAAAAGTTTTCAAGAAGAAATTAAATGTTGCATTCAGGGAACCCAGAGACATTATGGAGAGAAATTGAGTTATAGGCAGCTTGTAAATATTTTGTTACCACCAGGTTTTGCCTAACTGTAACAGTACCTATTAATAAAAAAATAATTTAAAAAAATGATTGGTGCAGTATTGCGGTGATATTGTTGGAAAGATTCTCTTCCAAACTGTAATAATGCCAATAGCTACCTACGGAATCAACATTATATGGGATACTCTTACTGTCGCAGACCTCTTAACACTAGAAAACATCAAGGCCCGCTACATGAAAAGAGTGCTGGGAATAGGAATAACAGCACCATCAAGATTGACTTATATTATGCTTAGTGAGAACTTCTTCTTAGAAGATACTGTACCCATGTGAGTAATCTCCATGGAAAATATGCTTCCGCCTCCAGCTAGCTTCAGACCTCGGCGTGTACCGTCCTCCCACTGAGCAGTTGCATATTCTTGATTTGAGACTAAAAGGTATCAACTCTACAATGATAAGGCACAACTCTACTCTAAAGACTTTAATTCAGTAAAATTCATGGCTTCAAACAAATAATAAGAACACAATCCCAATAAACAATACACAAACAAACAAAGTTACTCCCACAATCCACTAATTATTCACATAGTTTAACAAATTAAATCCATATCATTATTCAATCCCTTACCATTATGTGGACTTTAAACTTCACTCAAGTGCGCTGATGCACATGTAATGCTTCACAAAAACTGTACTGTTACACTCATGTCACCTAATGTGACTTCTTTAAATTCACAAAGTTACTTGTTTCTTACAACACATCTTAATTTACATCATGTGTACTGTTTGTGTTATATCTCTCTCTCCCACCAAATGCTTTCATGCATTAGCCAACTCATGGGTTGCACTACAATCTACTTGCAACACCACAATTTCGTAAGTCTACCCCTCCACTCCCCTCTTTTTATAGTTCCACTGCATGCCATTGTGATTTCAATAAATAACTTCAGTTATCGCTGTGTCGGATAATATTATTATGCTACCCTTGCGAGCGTAGCCTGTGGCGTCAAGTGCCCGACTTCATTAAATATGTGTCACTGTCAGTATCAAATGCAACTTCCGACCATTCGTAAGATTGCTAAAATTTTGTATCATCAGGGTAATCTATGATTAGCAATGTGTTTTTAAACCACACACATTCATTACACACTATAACAATTCTTCCTTTCAATACAAGCGAGGTCTTAAATCTGTCCTCTCAAAACGCGAGCCTGCACGGTTCGTTTAGCGACCCAGCCCCTTGGAGCTGTCTGTATACAATAGAACAGAGTAGGGGTGTTCACAGCTGTAAACCGTCCCTTGTCTCCCTGATTCCTGGACTTCATCGCCCCAAACAGTATTACGATTTTGAATACAATATTGTGGTCACAATGATCCACGTGATCCCATATGATCTAAACTGAATATTATGCAATGGTTCTGGGTGAGCTTGAATATTTAATCCTAGCCTTAGGATATTATTAATAACGGCCTCAACAGGTCCGTATCATACTATGAAGGCACGAGATTCATAAAACACAGGTCTCGTGGGTAGCCGGTATCGTTGCGGTCAGCCAACAACTGCCGTCATAAGATTCGCTTCACATGAGCCGAATCATTCAATAACAAGTTCTCGGGCAATCAGGTATAGTGTAGAGGTTTCCAACCTTCTCCCCTCACCTACCACAGGATTCGAACCCGGAACATTTCATATCCATCATCGGAGATAGGGTACACACTAAATACGTTCCGGCATAAATAATATCTCTGTACGCCCCCGGCTGTACAAGATTCCATACGTCGATTAGATCACCTGGCTCCTACCTGTAACTATGATCTCGTCCTATTTTATCAAGAGAACTCTAACCGTTACTCTACAAGCTTATACACAAGCCACAAATTCTATTCACTGTCAAGCTCCTTCATTTCCTTGCATAATTATATTCCCATTAATACAATATATTTTATATTATTTCTTTTCTCTTCCCTTAATGTAATCTACTGCTTGGCTAGATAAATAATCCAATTAGCGTAAATATTTCTTGCTTACAACCTTTTTTTTCCTGATGTATTCAATTATACCGTTTATCATTATTATAATTATTATTATTATTATTATTACTGACATAAATTATTTCTCCGACACAACGTAACCGTTTCTCATGATCGAACACCCGTGTTCGTTACGTTATGTTTTACATAACTGCATTGCCATTTTATTAACAATATTAATAGTGGTAACGATTAATCCACTCTCTGATGTATGACATCTTACCTTTACTGAAATCGAACAATAAACACATGAGGGTATACCTCCTAATATTGATTCTTACTGGCATATTTTACTTCCGAAATCACATTACATGCAGTGGCTATACTTCTATAATAACATGATTTGTGGGGTACTTACGTCGGCTTATCCAGGTGGCTCCAACCACCATATTCCAGTGTCACCTGCCATAGGCCTACTTAGTGACACATTGCCATACTGCTAATACACATCTTGTATGACATCTGATTCATAAACACACGACACTTTGCCATTTTTATAATGAAGCTAATGCTTCCAAAACACATGACACTTTATAACACTGGTTATATTATTAATTTAAGAGATATTTTACATAAAATCACTGCACAAACACACGTTACACTTTATATTCCTGACTGGTTGAAATTCCCTGGCAAAATATCATAATTGCAGGTGCGGACGGCCCTTTCTTCGGTCCTGCTCCCTCCTGATTGAACATCTCGATCATCTGCTCACGGATTCACCAACAGTCTATCGATCATCCCTTGATAACCTTCCTGCTATTGCAGTGATATGATTACATATCGTCATGAACGCTACTTATTGGTATACTCAAGATATGTATAACCAATCACTATTTTCACCGCGCTCAGCATTGTACATTGTATTTACATAAATTATTACTTTCACCAGTTCTGCCTAGTATATCACACGGCACTTAACAAACAGTATATAACAGTCTTACTGCACGGCTTCTCAAATTGAAGTCCGAGCCTCCTCTTTTAACTTCGGTAATATGCATTTCGCATAATCAAGTTTGTTGATTACCGTCCTCATTCTTATTTCATGACCATGCATGAATATATTATCACTGGTGCGTTACACTGCACAGCTAACATGCTGATTACCAGTAAAATGTTTAAGTCTTTGTGTGCGCGCCTGGGCGCTCCGTAACTTTCAAACACAACACCTCCCACCAACTGCAAGTTCCAACTGTCTACGACTCCAAGTTCCAACTCCAACTGTCTCTCTGACTGGGTCCACCCTCTTATATCCGTTTCACACGAAAAAGTAGGGCAAGAATTCCCGCGCTATATCAGCTCCTCTCTTAGGATGATTCTGGTCTTGGAATAATATCCATATTGTTCCTTTTTCTTCGCTGGTCACGAAAATGCATGTGTGTTCGAGGATAGATCGGCCAATTAATTAATATTAATTGCCTTATCCATGGCGTGGGGACGCGGCGTTGCTTAAAAATCCCCTTTTCACTGGTCAGGTCAGTCCGCGAACAACACTTGTCCTGTATCATTACGCACTGCATTAAATATGCCTTGATTTCGCCGTTTAATGGCTCTAAAATTAGCCTCCTGGCTAAAGATTCACCTGTGAGCAACTCTCATGTCATTGCATTGCTCCAATCACGAGTAATAAATGATTTTCCTAGGGATCTTCCCATCCCACTCTCATTTTCATTCTCAAACGGGGAAGAACCTGGTCATTATTCAACCCCCCGACCTCTTCCAGACGACTTAACTAGGTCAGCGAGATTGACAGGGCTCCATGGGTCTCCTCCCACAATTCTGGGGCTATTAGTAAAATGTCAAACTCTCTACTTCTGTGTTTCAAGTCCAGCATAGCCTACTTCATGTAGTCCAAATAATGCTATATTCCACTCATTTTCCTGCATTATTTCACTAAATAATGTCAGTATCAACTGATATCACACAAGTGATTAAATATATAATTTCCTCTAGGGGTTCTTACAACGAAACACCCTCAACAGATCTCGGGTTCGTTCCCTGGTGGAACCTTCATTCAGAGCTCAACTTATCTCCGAGATCCACGTTCGATACCAGTCAGCATGACCCCCTCGGGTTCAATACGAGGTTGCAGTTGCATCTTCCAAACACAAAGGCATATGAGAAAACCTTTCAAATATTACTTGGAAAAGGGAACGACATTTGGACAGAGTTTTATACAAGATACGTCATACTGATACAAAAATGGAGACAAACCAACTATAAACTGAGACACGCCATCACATGATTTGCAGTACACCGGTTCCACCACAAGCTATGCACCAGCAAAAGATTTCATTACCCAAATGAGGACTGTGTGAGTGAATTATGTCATAATCAATGTTCCCGATATCGTGCGAATATGTGCAAAAAAAAGACTAATATCACTAACGAAACTGTGCAGTGCTTACATATAGGCAAATCATATTATTTTCAGATGTATCATGTATTTTCTCTGGCTATTTTGCTGCAGTAAACATTTCATTCATTCATTCATTGTCGGGAAAGTTATTTCTGAAATTGTAATTTGATGATGATAGTTGATGTTAAAGTGCCTAACATGGAGGTTATAGGCCTCTAATTCTTTTGGGGTGAAAATGATGATAAAATGAACACTAGAACTTAAAAAAACTACAACTTCCGTCCAAATTACGGATTAGGAGAACAAAAGGACAAAAAGGAAGGAATAAGGGAAATAAAATGCAGGAAAGAAGAAATGCTCTCAACCCTAAAAAAAATGAGATTTGACGGATTTGGAAAGGTGTGCCATTAAAGGCAAATAAGAAGAGAAATAGGAGAGAGTCCGTCCCAGAATCACTGGGAAAAGGAAAAAAAAACAGATCCAGCTCAGGTATCATCCCAAACTCAACAACCGTGAGTCCTTGAGTAAGTAGCACCTCCAGTGGTGGGGCTACACACACCCTGCCTCCTTTATGACCTTGTACAGAAGGCAAAAGATATGATGAAAAAAAAAAAAAGATCTGACCCTTTGAAGAATGAGGGTATCAGGAAAGATGAGACAAGGTCCAATTAAGGCAGGAATTTTAAAGACTCCTTAGACCTCGGATATCCTAATACCATCAGGGTCGGAAGAGAACAAGAGTTGATCAAGGGAGGCCGACAGTAAATATGCCACAGACGATCCCGGCACAATTTAGTGGAAGCAATCACGAAGTCAGCTGGGGCCCCCTGGTCGCTAACCAGCGTCCCACAAGCTGTAAGCCCCTGAAGGAGGGGGAGTTTCGTAATGTCGTAAGTGAACGAGAGGTGACTAAGGGTGGTCGACAGGAAAGATGACAGAAGGGAGCCCGGCACAATTAATCAGAATTACAATTTCTTGACAGATCCGGGATTCATAATCAGACCTCCAAGGCGAAAGCCGAAAATTTTAGCCGCTAATGCACGTGGTGGTCTAAATGATTTTTGCATTTTATGTATAATTTTATTTAACCTTCAGTCGTTAGGTCACAGAAACCTATGTGAAATTTTGGGTCTAATCCTACACTCTATTGCCGCTGCTGTTATGACTTATGACGAAAGGTATAATGCGTAATATATTGTATGTAATATCTACTAGAATCGAAGTTTTGTACTCTCCGTTAAGGTGTGTTCTACTACTGATATGTTGACGTTTATATTTTATTAGTCATAATGTCCTTATACTGCATTCTTTTATTGTTGACAGTGTCTGCGTCTACCAGCTGTCTTTTGTATTAAAAATCAGAAATACAGTACTTTTGCGTGATTATGCAGATTGTTCTATGAATAATATTTCCTTCTGTTATTCGGGTTATATTGTAATTGGTAATTATCCTGCTCTATGACTATGCTAATTTGTAATTTGTAATGGAACCGGATGTTAAATTATGAATTTAGTTGATAACATGACGATAGCATACGGTAATTAAACTACGAATATATCTTATTATGCGATAATTTTCTACAAGAACCAAACAGTACTGTCCCTTTCGACTTCATATTGAACTTGAGTAACATCAGAATCGAGGATAACTATGTTCTAAACTCACTTAAGGGCAAAATTAATATACACTGCGAAATATATTGGCATGTATATTTCTATAACTTATAAAGACACCTCCCGGGCAACGCCGGTTACAATAGCTAGTATAAATATAAATATATTACCACTAAATAATGATTTAGCACTCGGATGATTAGATCACCATAAATCTTTTTAAATATTTGAAATCGTTTGGTCACTATATTGTTCTTGTGCTTATAAATTTTGAAAGTCACGTACGTGTACTCATTTAATAGTGCTCTATTACCATACTGAATTTCCGTGATATTAAGTACTGGAGAACTATTTCGCATAGCCGCCAAAAACATTGGTTTAATTATAAAGCACAGAGTTATGTATCTGTACAGTAGATAAATATTATGATACAAGGAATAAAATCATGTTTTCAAAAATAAATTATTCTGCTTCGCTAATATTACATGGAGTTGCTGAATAAATTCGACGTCATCGACATTCGAACGCAGATCCTTCAACTCCGCTAGACCTGTTGGGTTGCCATATCCTTCATCACAGAGGCTACGAATGGTGATTCAAAATTTATAGCATTCGGTTGGTTGGTTTATGTGAGTCTATCCACCTAGCCAAACATTATAATAGCTCTCGGTTCTTCAGTCACTACAGTACTACAACTGGCGTGCGAGTTTGGAGTTCCACATCAATGTACTGTCTGAGGTATGACATGAAGAGCAAATTATTTACTTCAGACAGGTACCCTTACAAATGTAGAAGAAGCAAACGGAAGGATAAATCTTTTCAGAACGAGAAATAAAAATAGCGGTGAGCATATGTTGCGTGTTCTGGTCTGAAGTTTATTATTTTTGTCCCTCTGCTAACGGCTGCTCCTGCCTCAAGCGATCTTCACGGCTCGGTTATTATTGAGCGTGTATCTAAAGTAGGCGTATGATACACTTTCACAGACGAGCGTAGGCTGACAGAATGTAATTAAATTCGCATCCGTCAAGTAAAATATTGGAAACGGATTTTTTTCCCCTGTAAGATACCATGAAGTGAATCAAAACTGGAGACAAGGAAAAAATAGTTTCTCAGCATGGGGAGGAGGAAGATTTATTCTAAATATCATCACTCTCCCGCCCCTCTCTATGTCCTTTGCCGGTTCCAGTTAGCGTTACTATCGTCCTGATTTTGCCGAAAATGTCCTGCTTTTCAATAATTTTATTCATTTTAGTACAGGAATTTTTAATTGAAACTGTTTGCCATATCTTGATGAATGCAGTACATTTGCATTTGTCTGTTGGCACTGGCTAGAGTAAAATGTGGCTTTTCACCGATGTCTCAGTCTTACTCATGCCTGTGATTATATGGAAGCTACTGAGGTATGAGTGGGGCTTTGTTATAACATTCAGGGTACAGTCACTGCCTATGGATGCTGTGGAAAGGTTCTACTGACTCAGTGAGGAAAGCAATGGTAAACTACCCTACTCCTCATCTTGCCTAGTACGACTCAATATAGCACTGCCTTGGGTTTTTGTGGGTATCTACCCACATAACCTAACGGCAGTGCTTTTTGAGGATCCAACCAGCCTTCGGGCTAACTACCTAAAAAAACAACAACAATAACAACAGATCAACAGTTATTTGTTCTTTCATAATGCTGAACTATTGAACTATTCAATGTTCATCTGTTCTTCTTTTAAAGAAAACTTTACAGTCAGTCAATAATGTACAATAATTGAAGTGATAAAAGCCATTTTTCCAGTGTTGCCTAGTACTATTATAGAAAGTTTTAAAGACGATCAGCACAAATTGTGCCCAATTACATTAGGCGGCAAACTAGTACATTATGCAACGAGCCTATAATGGCAATAATTAAGACACGAGCGAAGCGAGTTTTATAATTTCCATATGAGTGTCTTAATTACCATTATAACCGACAGCAGTGGCTAAGCTGGCTAAAGCTCAGCGTTAGGTCATGGGGCCAAGCTCTCTGCTGACTCGGTAGACGCGTGGGTTCGAGCCCCACCGTCGGCCGTCCTTGAAATGGTTTTCGGTGGTTTCCCATTTTCAACACCAGGTAAATGCTGGGACGGTACCTTCTGACAGGCCACGGCCGCTTCCTTTCACATCCTTGCCCAGTTTCATTCATCTTCATCCATTCCATCTCTCATCCCGACGCGCAGGTTGCCCACGGGCATCGACTAGAAAGACCTGCTCTCGGCCTCTCAGGAGACCACATGACACCAAAAAAAAAAACATTTTAAGCGAGTTGCATATGACTGTTTAGGTTCGACGATAATTATAACTATTTTATGTTCGAACATAAATATTCATAAATATCTGTCGAGTTTTCGCCAGTTTTATGTATTGAACAGAGCGCATGGGATGCAGAGAATACCTTGTATTTGACTATGGCTTCATCAAATAACCCACTATGACACTAGCGACGCAGTGAAATTTAAAATAGGAGGCTGTGGAAGTCAGCGCAGATGCGATTAATCACACAACTGTTTCTTGATCTCTGATTGGTGGGAGAAACTATTTCATAATGAAAATAGTTTTATAATGACCCTCATTATGACACAGTTTTATGACATATAAAATTTACATTTCGACATCGACGAACATAAAAGTATTTACATACCCTAACCTGAAAAATTGAGATATTTTTCCAAACTAACACGCTTTTATGTAGATAGAGTTACTGCATTTGTTGGTCCGTGTGTCTGTCACATCTTTATTTAAAGCTACTGCTTCAGGTCGTTGAAATAATTGAGTGGTGGTTCGAGTACCGATACTGCGGACACGGGAACATGTTGAAGTAAGTATATCTGATCACATTTATTTCTTCCGAACTTAACCGTACCTGGTTACAGATTTTAGAGATTCCATGCACTGAACGTTGGGTTGCCGCCAAGAAGGATATCAACGGATGCGTGTCTCGAATTCAATTATTTGTTATTTCTGTTACGTTTGCCAAAAAAGGAGAGACAGGAAAATAGTGGATATCTATCTTATTAAGGAGGTGTTGATGGTGGTGGTGATTGTTGCTTTAAGAAACTGACATCGAGGCCATCCGTGTTTTCTAGCTTCACTCTGTTCAAAAGGTCGAGTTCCGATCGCTCGAAAAAAGCAGCTTACACGGCAAACGGCCCTGCTAGTCGGCAAGCCCTTTTGTCTATAAATACGAATAGACCTCGTAGAAACTTTGTTTGAAGCATGCTTCTGTGTAGAAATGAAAACTAGATATTAGGGAGACAAGAAAAATAAAGGCCAAGTACGGATGAGATGTGAAATTGAAGAAGAATCATTGTTGGTTCTGTTGACACGTTTAGTGTCGTTGCGATATCGTGGCCATGTAGCCAGGCCCACCGAGAGGATTTAAGGGCTCCCATGCAATGTTTTGCTCGAGCCCCCCTTCAATTAGGCCTACTTCTAATTATTACTTTCCACCACTACGAGATATTGGCGGGGGTGGGGGGTAGAAGTGACCCTGCTCTTCTGGGTCTTTTTTGTTGTTGTAATTTTCAGAATCGAGCAATTTCTTCTACCAAATGATCGTACTGTCATATGCCTCTGAAGTGTTTTCTGCCTCATTTCTTTTGGCGGTTTAAAGATTGGTAACATGAGATATCTTCTGCTAAGCTGTAGACAAATCAACATGTTTACACTTCAAAGCCTCGGACAGGTTTAGCCATCATTTTACATAACACAAAAGTAACTATTTAAACACAAAATGTGAAAAATGTTCCTGCATAACTCAACAAATTGCCAGCGTTTCGCCCCGGTATACCATTGGGCTATTCAGTTGGTGAATGTACACCTCACCAAGACGCTGGGAGCATTTATCACCTTTAGTGTTTAAATATATAATGGCTCAACGGACAATACATATATTTCTTTTTGGAAAATTATACTAAAGTAACTATAATAAACTGAAAATAAAGTGCTCCACTATCGGGCGCTCATTGCTTACGGGCAACTATAAATAATAATAATTATAACTAGAGAGTGAAAGATATAAAATACGAGGAAACAACTTAGAATTAACAGTAAATAATCTCATAAAAATTAATATTATATTAATTATAATTTTAATTTTGAGATTATAAAAATCATATATAGATTAAAATTATCAAAATAATATATGAACATTAAAATGTTAAAGAAAATTAAAATTAATATTAATTGTAATTTGGCTAAACCAATTAAACTGACATTAAAATAAATACAAATAAAATATCTTCAATAATATTCTGGCCTATAAAGGGTTAAAACATCGTGGTCATCCGTCCCGTGTAGTTGGTTGTGCGTTGAGCTTGTCTATAATCGGTGTTTCTGTGATTACTGTAGTAGTGTGTATTAGGGTCTAGGTTGGGGTATGTGCCCCGGGACTTGAAGTAAGGTGTTATCTCAGCATTTGCTTGGAAGGAGTGTGGAGAACCGCGGGGAAACATGACACTCATGGTAGCCGCTTTCAACGCCGGGATTTGAACCTGCAAGGTATCGGAATTGCTGCAGCTGCCCTCGCGGCCATGGTGCACGATTAAATAAGCAAGGTTACGCCGCGGTACTGAAATAGAAGAGCCCGGAACAACGAAGTGGAGCAGTGTTGAACCCAAATGGAACCCTGTGGTCATTAACCTAAGTCCAGCACGTTGCTAACTCCTGAGGAATAAAGGGAATGTAATGAAGCAAGAGAAAAAACAAACACACATGGAGCCTCATTAATTACTGTCCACTTATTGCAAATATGATATTGTTATTACGTCGCCTTGCTATGTCAAGTCGCCATGAGGTGTGCCAAGTACAGGGTCATCGAAAAATAATGCCAACATTTCAAAAAATTATAGCACCGAAACCCTTTATGTTAAACGTGTAATTCTTTCACTGAACGCCAGCTGGTTAAAGTAAGTTTTGTTTCGGAGGGGATGTGACCTTGCTATGCGCACACTAGATGCGCAGTAGCCACGGTCGGCCTTGCGCGCGTGCGCCAATGAAGTCCTGACCTAACCCCTTTGGATTTTTTTCTGGGGGTACATTAAAAACATTGTGTATGCAGAAAAAATTCGGGATTTGGAACACCTGCGGGAGCGAATTTCTGCCGCCATTTTGACAGTTACTCCTGAAATGATTGCACGTACCAATCCAGCCATTGGGAAAGCGTGCGTTCAATGCTGATGTTGGTGGTCGGCCTGGCCTAGATTTTTTCTCTACAGTCCCTGTTTCCTTAAACTGATTAAACCACCGAATGACAGCTTTGTAATCAGGTGCAGTTTGTCGGGCGGTGCAGTCATTGGCGTGCGCGCCCCCCGGCCGACCTTGGCTACTGCGCATCTATTGTGCGCATAGCAAGGTCACGTCCCCTCCAAAACAAAACTTACTTTAACCAGCTGGCGTTCAGTGAAAGAATTACACGTTTAACATAAAGGGTTTCGGTGCTATAATTTTTTGAAATGTTGGCATTATTTTCCGATGACGCTGTATTATCTGGTACATTGAGTTGATACCATGAGCTAAATAATTCCTGCGTGTGATTTTCAAGTGCATTTCACTTAAATTACAGATAGCGTGTATGCAAATTCGCCAAAATTGAAATTATTTGAAATCGCCAAAGAATGATTCGATCTACTCTAATAAATCTAAATCAGTCGTTGTATGTACTGTATCTATGCTTAGTTTTCAAGTGTAGTTCTCTTAAATTGTAGAGGGTGCTCAAGTAAATTTCGCAGTGATGAATTTCTTCATCCCACGGAACAATAGTAGGATATAAAGGGCGGTTCTGGCACAGGGGCTAATGGGCAAGATGGCCGCCAGTGAAACCAGCCCTATGTTATTCTTATGGAGGGGACAGTCAGAGCTGGCACAGGGGCTATTGGGCAAAATGGCCGCCACGCTCTGAGACCGTCAATGACGTCACAGAGAGAGGTCGGCCATGTAGTTGCCAAATGGAATATTTATTATTATTATTATTATTATTATTATTAGGTAATTATTAATTGATCATGTATAATCAAGACCAGCCTTATATTGTCCACCTCTTGGTGTAGTGGCTAGAATTCTTGGAGGTCATTCCTGAGGTTCGAATCCCGGCTCTGCCAAGAAATTTAATTTCTGGTCTCATGAGTGGAACGGGGTACACTCAGCCTTGTGAGGCAAAACTGACAGGATCTGGCTTTTGATTCATACCTCAACCATTCTGCCTAACCCAACTTCACCTAACCTAACCTAACCTAACCTAACCTAACTTCAAAGTCAGAGCAAATATGAGAGCAAATGTGAGAGCACACATAATAACCTAAGTTATAACCTAACCTAACTTCACCTAACCTAACCTCACCTAACCTATCCTAACCTAACCTAACGTAACCTACCTAATTTAAAATTGCAAGCGAAAAAAAATTAGCAAAAAGTGAGAGCAAATGTCAGAGCACAAATAATAAACTTAGTTATAACCTAACCACACCTAACCTAACCTAACCTAACCTAAACTAACTTAACCTAACCTAACCTAACCCAACTTAACCTAACCTAACCTAACCTAACTTCAAAGTGCAAGCAAAAAAAAAGTGAGAGCAAAAATTGTAATGAAAAATTAAGAGCAAATGTAAGAACACAAATAATAAACTTAGTTATAACCTACCCTAACCTAACCTAACCTAACCTAACCAAGCATTTCCTCACCTAATTTCACCTAACCTAACTTCAAAGTAAGTGCAAATATAAGAGCAAAAAGTGACAGCAAGAAGTGAGATCAAATAGTGTGTGCAAGAAAGTAAGAGCAAATGAGAGAGCACAAATAATAAACTTAGTTATAACCTAACCTAACCTAACCTAACCCCAGAAACCTCATTTTAAGATTTTAGATTTTACATTTTAACATTTTACATTTTAACATTATAGATTTTTGATTTTTTCATTTTACTTTTTTAGATTTTACATTTTTGATTTTTTGTATTTCAGTTTTAGTTTTTTTAGATTTTACATTTTAAATTTAATATTTTTTGATTTTAGATTTTACAATTTCCATTTTCCGAAAAGAGTCACTTACCTAACCTCACTAAACCTAACTTTACCAAACCTAACTTAAGCTAATCCAAAGGGCTAATGCACATACACAAAGTATATAAGGACACATGCAACTCTCCTTATGCTAGTCTTATTGGCTACTGTACAACATGATCACTACCCAACCGTTTTTTTTTCATTTTGTTGTTTACTCATTTGTCAATTTTCCAATTTCCCATTTTCAGTTTTTTTTAATGTCAGTTTTAAGTTTTTTTAATTTCATAGTATGGAAACATGGATTTTGCATTTTGTTGTTTACACATTTGTCAATTTTCCAATTTCCCATTTTCAGTTTTTTTTAATGTCAATTTTAAGTTTTTAAATTTCATGATATGGAAACATGGATTTTGCATTTTGTTGTTTACACATTTGTCAATTTACCAAATTCCCATTTACAGTTTTTAAAATTTTAGTTCAATGTTTTTTCTATTTTGTCAATATGGAAACATAGATTTTCCAATTTGTGTGTTTTACATGTTCATTTTGCATTAGGAGTGGAGAGAGGTGGGTAGTAATTAAAAATGTACAAGCAGTGTCCATACAATATTTTTTATTTTAAATACATGTACACTATTTACACTTAAATACATTTTTATATATAGTCTATTTTTTGTTATAAATTGTACAGTTGTTTTTATTTTTGTTTTCTATTTTATTTATTTTTGATTATGAATACTATTTTTTTTATTTTTATAGTGCCATGGTTTTATTTACTAAATAGTTTTGTTTTATGTATTTGCTAGTTGCAGGCAGAAGATTTTGATATTCATAACTTAACTCTTTAAGCATGGTCAATGATTGAGTAATGACCATAGGCATGTGTACCTATACCATTAGCATCAATCACTCTTTTATCATCACCAGGACACAAAGCAATTTTGTTTAGCCTTATAGATGATATGTCATGTTGTTTAGAAGCGATAATGTTCATGGGTATTCTTTTTACATTGTTTTTCATGACACAATCCTTATAATCTTGAAAGCTTATACAATTTTTGACAACACCTCTGCTAATACCTTTAATCTTTTTGATTTCTTTACCATTTATGTCTAAAGCATACATTTTAGCTCTAAGTCCAACAAATGCTTTTATAATTTGTCCACAAGCCTCGTCTTTAAATTTCCCCAACGTTTTCTTGTTTGATGTAGAGTAACATATGTGATTAGTAGGATAATCTGATGTGTCCAGGTGTTGTAGGAAATCCAACTTGTCTTGATATACATCTGGGGTGTTAACCAAATATATGAACGAGTCAGTATCCATATACATGAGTTTAAGATTGTCCATGCCATAATAAGGTAGCAGGACATCATAGTGGTGGGAATACATGAGAGTTTTTGAAATATCCAGTATACACATTCCAATATATATAGGCTTATTGAATACAATGTTACGTTTAGCCATGTGGAAAGCAGCTAGGTTAGGGCCATAAATTGTTCTGTCGATAAATGTCGGCTTTGCTATTAGCTTTTCTGCCTTTTTGCTGTCAGTCACAAGACGTATGTCTATTCTTTTACGGATATTTTCCATTGTTTTCCCAAAAATGGCATTGTTGAATAATTTGTACAGATTTTTCTCAAAATCATTTTTGGCTTGTTTTCGAAGGTTGTTATTAAAATCAACGTATGCCTTTAACCAAGGTCTTTGTTTAAACTTTAACACACGATGAATTTTTATCAATTTTATTCCATGATCTAAAGCCTGTTTTAATGCCATGTAGTGAACAACATATCGCCTTCGATTTCCAAGATGAGGAATTAGTTTTTTCAGAGACGAATCCTTAGGTTGTGTACACTCTGGTAGGAAAGGTAAATCGTTGTGTAGATCATGAAGGTCAGATGGGTAATCAACATCAACGTCTAGAATGTATCCCACAGGATCGTCTTTCTTTAGTTTTTCTAGATCAACAGTATCTGGAGAAACCCACTGAAATCCACCATAAGGAAGGGAGTGGCACATAGCCCACCCGTATTGGTTGTTGGCATCATCATAGGTAATAAACTGCGATGGTTTCTCAGAATCATAGGTTTCCATGTATTTATTGTTAGCTTCAGCATACCGATGAGACACCTGGCATATGCCTCCACGTATTCCAGACTCGATTAAAAGAATCTGATCGTAATCCTGTAGCAATTCCAGTTCAATGCCTGTGTAAAGGAGCATTGCCTCGAAACTTAAACCAGGCGAAGTAAAGAAGTGTGCAGCATCCACTCGGTGTGTTTCTAGTGTTTTGTTTCTAAACGTTTCAAAGCTGTCTGCAAGAAGGAGTACATCTGATGTTAGGTAGAGGTCACTATATTCCCCTAGAGTTTTAATGTTGAACTGATTCCAGACATTTTTGGCATGTTCATAGTCTTCTTGACTAACATCTTCTTGACTTAATTTGTTAAAGAATGCCTCTTTTGGAGGTAAACACGTTTCACTTAACTTTTCCCATGAGTCAATGTAGTCATAACAAAATACCCCTTTACGAGTCATGAGCATTGCATTTTCTTTTCCAAAGTACTTGTCTGTTTCAGGGTATAATGTTAAGTTGGAAACTAAGTTTTCCAAACTACTCGGCATTAACCGAAACGTATCCACAAATCTAAGCTTAACATTTCCTACATATTTGGTAAAGGAAATGTACTTTTCTTTGGAGTTAGCGATAACATCCACTCTCTCAGTAGTACACCCCAATTGCTTTACAATGAAATTTGCGTCGTAGCCACTCATATTATGTAGAAACACAGGAACGGGGTTTCGTGTTTTACACCTCAAATTACAGTTATTGTGAGCACTTCCACGGTATTCCCCTGTAATATGGCAGTGGTCTCGAACTTTCCAGTCCTGTTGGGTAAATGGTTTTTGACACAAATAACAGGTTTCAGAACATTGGAACTCTGCTTCTTGAGCCTGAGTTAAGGCCTTTGGAACATTTAAGCTGTAAAGGCGATCAATTTCATTAGCTATTGAGATCAAACAGTCCATAAACTTTTCTGCAGCGTCAGGCCCACGATAAATAACAGGTTGGCTTGAAAGATTTGTCTTTATGTGTTCCACAGCAGGTGAGGGTTTAACGTATATACCAAAGCTCATAGGAACATGACTCTGGTATGGCACTGTATAACTTGCCTCAGGATTAGGTAGACATGTTTGATAGGGTAAGAGTATACTTTCAAAATCTGCATAGATAACGTAAGGTATTCTCAGCATTTTTTCAACATTTAAGAATTTGACAATGGGGTTTTTAATAGGCATTTCAACCCTAGCAATGTCATGCTGGACACACAAAGCTCTATGTTCTTTAATTTTTTCCATTCCTTGTTGTCCATATCGATTATCAAACGTTTACACGTATATATTTTATGTTCATGGCGGGTAATCTGATGTCTTACTAGTTTATCAAAATCTTTGATAAAGACGTAGTGGTTCTGGCCGGATGATGAACTTAGCAAAAGGAGGTCGCGATGGTCTTGCAGCTCTTGATCCACAACCTTCAGAGGGAACAATTTCTTGTCTTGTTCCAATCCAAATACATTAATGGATATATCGTTGGCTTTTTCAAATTTGGGAATGTCAGCTAGCGATGTAGGAAACGATATTACAGAAAAATCATACTTGTTTTCCAGGTCCTTGTATTTACTAATGCGATGAGCATTCTTTTTAACCAGTTTTGCTAAAATGGCATACATAAAACACTTTTCATTTTTCAAGTTTTCAGGATTAATGCAGGCTTTTCTTGCTTGTATAGCTGCTGGTAATGGAATATATGTGCTTCCACGCAAGGGATTGTACTTATTTATTTTCAATCGTACTCCTTCCACTGCTAACAAAGCCCAATTACTGCCTTTTAGCTCAGATTCCTCCATTTCCGTAGTTAACTTTGTAAATTGTGTTTCCAAGAAACTAATTAAGTCCGTTTCCAAAAATAGGGCCTGATTTCGTGTTTTAAATGCACGATCTGTAATTTCATTGGTAGATGTATGAATGAATCTACATTCAGCCACAAGATTAACTTTTATCGACTTGTGCATTGCTAGTTCTTTCTGCATAGCTTGTATTATTTGCTGTTTGGACTCTTTAAGGTATGAATTTAAATCCTTGCACGTATCGCAACGAATGAAATAGGATTTAAGTCGACCTCCAAAAGATGTCTCATATTCAATAAGTCCATTTTTATCAGGGACCAATGACAGTAGGTAATGTTTTGTAGGCTCTGCTTTTTGTCTTTTAGCTACCGACACAACATTACAACATTCTTCATGACGACGTCCATTGTAGGCATTGTTGAATGTACTACCACAGGTCTTGCACTCATGAAATTCACCACACGATACTTCATGTCGCTTCCTATGATAGTCTCGAAGAAAAGTCTTTCCACACTCTTTACACATATAGCTAGGAATGGCTTCTTCCATTATGATTGTTGATTTCTGCAAACAGCTGCTTACTGCGTATCACAGGGCTAGAGGTTGGTCAGTGAGACGGTCTTTCACGATGTGAACACCGTGAGAGGTAGTAGTCAACTGGTGATATTCTTGTGAAGGGTCCACTAATATACCCCTAGTCTAGACCAACAGCTCTTTACAGCGTATGACAAGGCTGTATACTGGACAGTGAGACGGTCTTTCACGATGTGAACACTGTAACAAGTAGTAGTCAACTGATTATATACTTGCTAAGGGTTCTCTAATATACAATAGTCGAGACCAACAGCTACTTACTGAGTAGTACAAGGCTGTACAATAGTTGTTTTGACAGTCTTTCACGATGTGGTCACTGTGAATGGTAGTAGTCAACTGATGATATTCTTGATAAGGGTCCTCTAATGTACCCCTGGTTAAGGGTAACAGCTGTTCACTGCTTATGACAAGGCTAAAGACTGGTTGCTTCAACGGTCTTTCACAATGTAAACACTGTGACAGGTAGTAGTCAACTGAAAATATTCTTATGGCCTACTCAAGGTTATCAGGTACTTACTGCATATCAAAAGGCTGTACACTCATGTGTGTTAGGCACTCTTTCTTGCTAAGGACCCCCAATATTCCCTACACAAGGCTATACATGTTAGTTCTAAACACTTAGTGGTTAATTGTATATTCAATTTTTGTACAAAGCTTATACAAGCACGTTTTTATGAGGTAAAACTTTGTTAAATAGCTGCATGCGACACGCAAAGTATGTTGCCGCTATCTAGCGGTGACTATGAGAACTACTTGACCGACCAGCATGCTACCTAGCGCTCCATTTCAATACTCGCTCACTGAACGAACAGCATGCTATCTAGCGGTCGATATCAATACTCACTCAATTACCAGCCTGCTACCTATCGGTCAATATAACAACTCACTCAACTACCAGCATGCTACATGGCTTTTTTTTGGTCAGTTTTTTTGTTGGCTTTTTGGTCAGTTTCTGTTGGCTTATGTTGGCTTTTATTGGCTTTTGTTGGCTTTTGTTGGCTTTTGTAGGCTTTTTTGTTGGCTTTTGTTGGCTTTTGTATTAGCTCTTTCATATTTGCTCTTGCTTGTGGGGGCTTATTATTTGGTCTTGGAAAGTATGTCAGTCCTTTTTTTTATGGCTGCAAAATGCTTACAGCCATGTTTGTATGCAGCAACAACAACAACAGCAACACACAAAATTCCAAAAAAAAATCCAAAGTACTCTAAGGTTTATCAATGACTCTCAACTCTTACACTTACCTCTATCCCATGCCTAGTCAAAAGAAATAGTGTATTTTTCAAATTTTTCAAAAAATATTTGGAAAGTAGGCTATGTCATTAATCTAAAAATCCTAAAAAGACATGTTAACTCCAACACCTACCTCTATACCACTCTCAGTCCACAAATAGTGTATTTTTCAAATTTTCCAAAACATATTTCCAAAATGGGTATAATTTCCAAAATTAAAATGTTTACAAAAATGTTTGTTTGTCATAAATGAATGGCCTTTGCCTCCTCTACAGCCGTACCAAGTCCCAGGTCTCTAGGACAACAAAAATAAAATTTTGAAAATGGGCTTTATTTCCAAAATTAAGAATTTTACAAACAAGTTTGTCTAAAGTAAATCAATGGTCTTTACCCCCTCTATTCCCATACCAAGTCTCAGGTCACTAGGTCAAGAAAATAAAATTTTTAAAAAATGGTCACTATTTTGGAAACTAGGAATTCTACAAAAAAGTTTGTTTAACATAAATGAAAGGTCTCTATCCCCTCTACCGGTAAACCAAGTTACAGGTCTGTACGACAAAAAATGAAAAAGTTCAACAGGGAAAGTAGGCGATTTTTCATAAAACCAAACATTCTAAAAAGCGTTCTATGGGCTTAAAAGAATGGCCTCTATGTCCTTTATTTTTTGTAATACAACTTTGTTATTTTTTATATTTTTTGAAAAAAGCGTAATATTGAAATTCCTATATTTTGGAAACTAGGAAGTTTACAAAAAAGTTTGTTTGACATAAATGAAAGGTTCCTACCCCCTCTACCCCCAAAATAAATGTCAAGCCTCTAGAACTAAAACTGCAGTAGTGGAGTAGTGCAGATTCCACTACTCCACTACTGCAGTTTTAGTTCTAGAGGCTTGACATTTATTTTGGGGGTAGAGGGGGTAGGAACCTTTCATTTATGTCAAACAAACTTTTTTGTAAACTTCCTAGTTTCCAAAATATAGGAATTTCAAAATTACGCTTTTTTCAAAAAATATAAAAAAATAACAAAGTTGTATTACAAAAAATAAAGGACATAGAGGCCATTCTTTTAAGCCCATAGAACGCTTTTTAGAATGTTTGGTTTTATGAAAAATCGCCTACTTTCCCTGTTGAACTTTTTCATTTTTTGTCGTACAGACCTGTAACTTGGTTTACCGGTAGAGGGGATAGAGACCTTTCATTTATGTTAAACAAACTTTTTTGTAGAATTCCTAGTTTCCAAAATAGTGACCATTTATTAAAAATTTTATTTTCTTGACCTAGTGACCTGAGACTTGGTATGGGAATAGAGGGGGTAAAGACCATTGATTTACGTTAGACAAACTTGTTTGTAAAATTCTTAATTTTGGAAATAAAGCCCATTTTCAAAATTTTATTTTTGTTGTCCTAGAGACCTGGGACTTGGTACGGCTGTAGAGGAGGCAAAGGCCATTCATTTATGACAAACAAACATTTTTGTAAACATTTTAATTTTGGAAATTATACCCATTTTGGAAATATGTTTTGGAAAATTTGAAAAATACACTATTTGTGGACTGAGAGTGGTATAGAGGTAGGTGTTGGAGTTAACATGTCTTTTTAGGATTTTTAGATTAATGACATAGCCTACTTTCCAAATATTTTTTGAAAAATTTGAAAAATACACTATTTCTTTTGACTAGGCATGGGATAGAGGTAAGTGTAAGAGTTGAGAGTCATTGATAAACCTTAGAGTACCTTGGATTTTTTTTTGGAATTTTGTGTGTTGCTGTTGTTGTTGTTGCTGCATACAAACATGGCTGTAAGCATTTTGCAGCCATAAAAAAAAGGACTGACATACTTTCCAAGACCAAATAATAAGCCCCCACAAGCAAGAGCAAATATGAAAGAGCTAATACAAAAGCCAACAAAAGCCAACAAAAAAGCCTACAAAAGCCAACAAAAGCCAACAAAAGCCAATAAAAGCCAACATAAGCCAACAGAAACTGACCAAAAAGCCAACAAAAAAACTGACCAAAAAAAAGCCATGTAGCATGCTGGTAGTTGAGTAAGTTGTTATATTGACCGATAGGTAGCAGGCTGGTAATTGAGTGAGTATTGATATCGACCGCTAGATAGCATGCTGTTCGTTCAGTGAGCGAGTATTGAAATGGAGCGCTAGGTAGCATGCTGGTCGGTCAAGTAGTTCTCATAGTCACCGCTAGATAGCGGCAACATACTTTGCGTGTCGCATGCAGCTATTTAACAAAGTTTTACCTCATAAAAACGTGCTTGTATAAGCTTTGTACAAAAATTGAATATACAATTAACCACTAAGTGTTTAGAACTAACATGTATAGCCTTGTGTAGGGAATATTGGGGGTCCTTAGCAAGAAAGAGTGCCTAACACACATGAGTGTACAGCCTTTTGATATGCAGTAAGTACCTGATAACCTTGAGTAGGCCATAAGAATATTTTCAGTTGACTACTACCTGTCACAGTGTTTACATTGTGAAAGACCGTTGAAGCAACCAGTCTTTAGCCTTGTCATAAGCAGTGAACAGCTGTTACCCTTAACCAGGGGTACATTAGAGGACCCTTATCAAGAATATCATCAGTTGACTACTACCATTCACAGTGACCACATCGTGAAAGACTGTCAAAACAACTATTGTACAGCCTTGTACTACTCAGTAAGTAGCTGTTGGTCTCGACTATTGTATATTAGAGAACCCTTAGCAAGTATATAATCAGTTGACTACTACTTGTTACAGTGTTCACATCGTGAAAGACCGTCTCACTGTCCAGTATACAGCCTTGTCATACGCTGTAAAGAGCTGTTGGTCTAGACTAGGGGTATATTAGTGGACCCTTCACAAGAATATCACCAGTTGACTACTACCTCTCACGGTGTTCACATCGTGAAAGACCGTCTCACTGACCAACCTCTAGCCCTGTGATACGCAGTAAGCAGCTGTTTGCAGAAATCAACAATCATAATGGAAGAAGCCATTCCTAGCTATATGTGTAAAGAGTGTGGAAAGACTTTTCTTCGAGACTATCATAGGAAGCGACATGAAGTATCGTGTGGTGAATTTCATGAGTGCAAGACCTGTGGTAGTACATTCAACAATGCCTACAATGGACGTCGTCATGAAGAATGTTGTAATGTTGTGTCGGTAGCTAAAAGACAAAAAGCAGAGCCTACAAAACATTACCTACTGTCATTGGTCCCTGATAAAAATGGACTTATTGAATATGAGACATCTTTTGGAGGTCGACTTAAATCCTATTTCATTCGTTGCGATACGTGCAAGGATTTAAATTCATACCTTAAAGAGTCCAAACAGCAAATAATACAAGCTATGCAGAAAGAACTAGCAATGCACAAGTCGATAAAAGTTAATCTTGTGGCTGAATGTAGATTCATTCATACATCTACCAATGAAATTACAGATCGTGCATTTAAAACACGAAATCAGGCCCTATTTTTGGAAACGGACTTAATTAGTTTCTTGGAAACACAATTTACAAAGTTAACTACGGAAATGGAGGAATCTGAGCTAAAAGGCAGTAATTGGGCTTTGTTAGCAGTGGAAGGAGTACGATTGAAAATAAATAAGTACAATCCCTTGCGTGGAAGCACATATATTCCATTACCAGCAGCTATACAAGCAAGAAAAGCCTGCATTAATCCTGAAAACTTGAAAAATGAAAAGTGTTTTATGTATGCCATTTTAGCAAAACTGGTTAAAAAGAATGCTCATCGCATTAGTAAATACAAGGACCTGGAAAACAAGTATGATTTTTCTGTAATATCGTTTCCTACATCGCTAGCTGACATTCCCAAATTTGAAAAAGCCAACGATATATCCATTAATGTATTTGGATTGGAACAAGACAAGAAATTGTTCCCTCTGAAGGTTGTGGATCAAGAGCTGCAAGACCATCGCGACCTCCTTTTGCTAAGTTCATCATCCGGCCAGAACCACTACGTCTTTATCAAAGATTTTGATAAACTAGTAAGACATCAGATTACCCGCCATGAACATAAAATATATACGTGTAAACGTTTGATAATCGATATGGACAACAAGGAATGGAAAAAATTAAAGAACATAGAGCTTTGTGTGTCCAGCATGACATTGCTAGGGTTGAAATGCCTATTAAAAACCCCATTGTCAAATTCTTAAATGTTGAAAAAATGCTGAGAATACCTTACGTTATCTATGCAGATTTTGAAAGTATACTCTTACCCTATCAAACATGTCTACCTAATCCTGAGGCAAGTTATACAGTGCCATACCAGAGTCATGTTCCTATGAGCTTTGGTATATACGTTAAACCCTCACCTGCTGTGGAACACATAAAGACAAATCTTTCAAGCCAACCTGTTATTTATCGTGGGCCTGACGCTGCAGAAAAGTTTATGGACTGTTTGATCTCAATAGCTAATGAAATTGATCGCCTTTACAGCTTAAATGTTCCAAAGGCCTTAACTCAGGCTCAAGAAGCAGAGTTCCAATGTTCTGAAACCTGTTATTTGTGTCAAAAACCATTTACCCAACAGGACTGGAAAGTTCGAGACCACTGCCATATTACAGGGGAATACCGTGGAAGTGCTCACAATAACTGTAATTTGAGGTGTAAAACACGAAACCCCGTTCCTGTGTTTCTACATAATATGAGTGGCTACGACGCAAATTTCATTGTAAAGCAATTGGGGTGTACTACTGAGAGAGTGGATGTTATCGCTAACTCCAAAGAAAAGTACATTTCCTTTACCAAATATGTAGGAAATGTTAAGCTTAGATTTGTGGATACGTTTCGGTTAATGCCGAGTAGTTTGGAAAACTTAGTTTCCAACTTAACATTATACCCTGAAACAGACAAGTACTTTGGAAAAGAAAATGCAATGCTCATGACTCGTAAAGGGGTATTTTGTTATGACTACATTGACTCATGGGAAAAGTTAAGTGAAACGTGTTTACCTCCAAAAGAGGCATTCTTTAACAAATTAAGTCAAGAAGATGTTAGTCAAGAAGACTATGAACATGCCAAAAATGTCTGGAATCAGTTCAACATTAAAACTCTAGGGGAATATAGTGACCTCTACCTAACATCAGATGTACTCCTTCTTGCAGACAGCTTTGAAACGTTTAGAAACAAAACACTAGAAACACACCGAGTGGATGCTGCACACTTCTTTACTTCGCCTGGTTTAAGTTTCGAGGCAATGCTCCTTTACACAGGCATTGAACTGGAATTGCTACAGGATTACGATCAGATTCTTTTAATCGAGTCTGGAATACGTGGAGGCATATGCCAGGTGTCTCATCGGTATGCTGAAGCTAACAATAAATACATGGAAACCTATGATTCTGAGAAACCATCGCAGTTTATTACCTATGATGATGCCAACAACCAATACGGGTGGGCTATGTGCCACTCCCTTCCTTATGGTGGATTTCAGTGGGTTTCTCCAGATACTGTTGATCTAGAAAAACTAAAGAAAGACGATCCTGTGGGATACATTCTAGACGTTGATGTTGATTACCCATCTGACCTTCATGATCTACACAACGATTTACCTTTCCTACCAGAGTGTACACAACCTAAGGATTCGTCTCTGAAAAAACTAATTCCTCATCTTGGAAATCGAAGGCGATATGTTGTTCACTACATGGCATTAAAACAGGCTTTAGATCATGGAATAAAATTGATAAAAATTCATCGTGTGTTAAAGTTTAAACAAAGACCTTGGTTAAAGGCATACGTTGATTTTAATAACAACCTTCGAAAACAAGCCAAAAATGATTTTGAGAAAAATCTGTACAAATTATTCAACAATGCCATTTTTGGGAAAACAATGGAAAATATCCGTAAAAGAATAGACATACGTCTTGTGACTGACAGCAAAAAGGCAGAAAAGCTAATAGCAAAGCCGACATTTATCGACAGAACAATTTATGGCCCTAACCTAGCTGCTTTCCACATGGCTAAACGTAACATTGTATTCAATAAGCCTATATATATTGGAATGTGTATACTGGATATTTCAAAAACTCTCATGTATTCCCACCACTATGATGTCCTGCTACCTTATTATGGCATGGACAATCTTAAACTCATGTATATGGATACTGACTCGTTCATATATTTGGTTAACACCCCAGATGTATATCAAGACAAGTTGGATTTCCTACAACACCTGGACACATCAGATTATCCTACTAATCACATATGTTACTCTACATCAAACAAGAAAACGTTGGGGAAATTTAAAGACGAGGCTTGTGGACAAATTATAAAAGCATTTGTTGGACTTAGAGCTAAAATGTATGCTTTAGACATAAATGGTAAAGAAATCAAAAAGATTAAAGGTATTAGCAGAGGTGTTGTCAAAAATTGTATAAGCTTTCAAGATTATAAGGATTGTGTCATGAAAAACAATGTAAAAAGAATACCCATGAACATTATCGCTTCTAAACAACATGACATATCATCTATAAGGCTAAACAAAATTGCTTTGTGTCCTGGTGATGATAAAAGAGTGATTGATGCTAATGGTATAGGTACACATGCCTATGGTCATTACTCAATCATTGACCATGCTTAAAGAGTTAAGTTATGAATATCAAAATCTTCTGCCTGCAACTAGCAAATACATAAAACAAAACTATTTAGTAAATAAAACCATGGCACTATAAAAATAAAAAAAATAGTATTCATAATCAAAAATAAATAAAATAGAAAACAAAAATAAAAACAACTGTACAATTTATAACAAAAAATAGACTATATATAAAAATGTATTTAAGTGTAAATAGTGTACATGTATTTAAAATAAAAAATATTGTATGGACACTGCTTGTACATTTTTAATTACTACCCACCTCTCTCCACTCCTAATGCAAAATGAACATGTAAAACACACAAATTGGAAAATCTATGTTTCCATATTGACAAAATAGAAAAAACATTGAACTAAAATTTTAAAAACTGTAAATGGGAATTTGGTAAATTGACAAATGTGTAAACAACAAAATGCAAAATCCATGTTTCCATATCATGAAATTTAAAAACTTAAAATTGACATAAAAAAAAAACTGAAAATGGGAAATTGGAAAATTGACAAATGTGTAAACAACAAAATGCAAAATCCATGTTTCCATACTATGAAATTAAAAAAACTTAAAACTGACATTAAAAAAAACTGAAAATGGGAAATTGGAAAATTGACAAATGAGTAAACAACAAAATGAAAAAAAAAAAACGGTTGGGTAGTGATCATGTTGTACAGTAGCCAATAAGACTAGCATAAGGAGAGTTGCATGTGTCCTTATATACTTTGTGTATGTGCATTAGCCCTTTGGATTAGCTTAAGTTAGGTTTGGTAAAGTTAGGTTTAGTGAGGTTAGGTAAGTGACTCTTTTCGGAAAATGGAAATTGTAAAATCTAAAATCAAAAAATATTAAATTTAAAATGTAAAATCTAAAAAAACTAAAACTGAAATACAAAAAATCAAAAATGTAAAATCTAAAAAAGTAAAATGAAAAAATCAAAAATCTATAATGTTAAAATGTAAAATGTTAAAATGTAAAATCTAAAATCTTAAAATGAGGTTTCTGGGGTTAGGTTAGGTTAGGTTAGGTTATAACTAAGTTTATTATTTGTGCTCTCTCATTTGCTCTTACTTTCTTGCACACACTATTTGATCTCACTTCTTGCTGTCACTTTTTGCTCTTATATTTGCACTTACTTTGAAGTTAGGTTAGGTGAAATTAGGGGAGGAAATGCTTGGTTAGGTTAGGTTAGGTTAGGTTAGGGTAGGTTATAACTAAGTTTATTATTTGTGTTCTTACATTTGCTCTTAATTTTTCATTACAATTTTTGCTCTCACTTTTTTTTTGCTTGCACTTTGAAGTTAGGTTAGGTTAGGTTAGGTTAAGTTGGGTTAGGTTAGGTTAGGTTAAGTTAGTTTAGGTTAGGTTAGGTTAGGTTAGGTGTGGTTAGGTTATAACTAAGTTTATTATTTGTGCTCTGACATTTGCTCTCACTTTTTGCTAATTTTTTTTCGCTTGCAATTTTAAATTAGGTAGGTTACGTTAGGTTAGGTTAGGATAGGTTAGGTGAGGTTAGGTTAGGTGAAGTTAGGTTAGGTTATAACTTAGGTTATTATGTGTGCTCTCACATTTGCTCTCATATTTGCTCTGACTTTGAAGTTAGGTTAGGTTAGGTTAGGTTAGGTTAGGTGAAGTTGGGTTAGGCAGAATGGTTGAGCTATGAATCAAAAGCCAGATCCTGTCAGTTTTGCCTCACAAGGCTGAGTGTACCCCGTTCCACTCATGAGACCAGAAATTAAATTTCTTGGCAGAGCCGGGATTCGAACCTCAGGAATGACCTCCAAGAATTCTAGCCACTACACCAAGAGGTGGACAATATAAGGCTGGTCTTGATTATACATGATCAATTAATAATTACCTAATAATAATAATAATAATAATAATAAATATTCCATTTGGCAACTACATGGCCGACCTCTCTCTGTGACGTCATTGACGGTCTCAGAGCGTGGCGGCCATTTTGCCCAATAGCCCCTGTGCCAGCTCTGACTGTCCCCTCCATAAGAATAACATAGGGCTGGTTTCACTGGCGGCCATCTTGCCCATTAGCCCCTGTGCCAGAACCGCCCTTTATATCCTACTAACAATCATCCTGTCTCACCGCAAATGGGTATAATGAACTAATTTTAAGAGTTCAATATTGTATTTTAGTATTTTCTACTGTAGTTGTTAAAGATCTGGTCAGCAAGTAAATACGCTCAAAATGAACGTAAATTATCTTTTTCGTGGTCTACTAAAACCATTACGGCAAAAGTTGATAAAATGTACGCTACACTAAAAGATCTGATAGCCTATAAAGCATAATACTTATTCCTTTGCCATTATTAGGTATTGTTGTTTTAAGGGTTGGAACAAAGAGGTCATCTGCCCCTGACTTATAGATGGTATGCATGCTAACTTCGATAAATACGTTTCACTATACATTTTTTAAGTCAATCCATCTGCGAAATTGTGTGCAACTATACCCTATTAAAACTGTCTATTTCTTGACAGAATTCTTCCAGCTATTTGGCAGAAAATTCCTCCTACATAGTTCTTTCGGACTTAAAAAATTTATTATCTTGAATATCCTTAGTTATGAACACTAAATTGATGAATTTGAATCAAGGGAGATTAGGTGACAAAATGGACCTCTAGCAAATAGACAGAATAGTTTTTTATGGACGTGTTTGTTTGGTCTTCGGTTGGCTACGAAACGTACCCATTGACGGTGATTTTCACGCTATTAGGAAGGCAAGTCCGGATTCAATGCTACGTTATTAGCAAGCTGGGATTTGACCAGAAAGGTCCCAGATTCTATTTCCATCCGGGTTTAGGGTGTTTGAATTTCCTATGATTTATTCGTCTGGCTTGATGATTGGGTGTTTCTGACTTCTGTTCATTTACTTCCACTCTCATTATGACCTGCAGGTCGCCACAGGGATCAGCTGGAAATATTTTCAAAAATGTATTAATAGTTACGGTACTGTTACAGTTAGGCAAACCCTTGTGGGTTACAGATATCTCAATTTATTTCCATAATGTCTCCGTGTTCCCTGAATACAAATATTCTTTTTCTCCTTGATAACTTTCAAACTGTTAGGGAGAGGTTCTAAGGCTTCTTAAGGCAATTCATTCCATGTTCCAATACCCCTGTTTATAAAAGATTACTTAGCTAAATTTGTTTTTTGAATTTTGGGCCTAATTTTGTAAGCGTGATCTCTCCTACACATATAACCTGGCTCATGCATTCTGTTTCACAATTAATTCCAGGCCGACTCTCCTCTGTATGCATTGCACATCTCCTGGAGTCTTCTTTCATGTCGTATGTTGTGGAGGGATTCCCTTCCTAATGACTTATGCCAGATACACTGCCGATTGCAAAGGAATTGCACCAGGCGTCCCCAGAGATCACACATATTTAGCAAGACCAACTATGGGCAGATTGGAAGTAGACTGTTGTATTTTCGGCTACCGGTACCACATGGACACAAAATGATGTTTGTCAGATATTTATACTCGTACACGAATTGCAAGCCATAAAGGTCTCATCCAAGTCCGGAAATAGCTTGGTGCCATATCGCACTGAGCTACATGGTCGGTCGATTCTAAAGTAAATTATATTAAACCAACAGATATTCATCGGCCCCCCATATACAGACTACTGAAGGAGAAATAAACTTCAAGCCTTGTATGGCATAACAATGTCGGCGTTTCTGTGATCTTCGACACAGACCATGAAGATGATAAGGAAGAGTATTTACTGGCATTACACTGGGAATGCTAAGTAGATGTCTCTTCCAGACAACATATTATCACACGAAGGCATCACCTCATAACTTAATAACTTGACGCTGTACCTCACTGATGATGTACTACTACTTTATACCGGTGTCATACGCTAATTGCCACCTGTCATGTCAATCTGTCAACCCGTAAAAATCGGCGTGTAATTTATCATGTGGCCTTGAGTTTTCTTTTCTTTTCTCCAGTTATCACGCCTAGCTGAAGTCATCAATGGACACCATTCTTAACAAGTAGTTCCGTGAAGATCTAAATAGCCCATTTTCATATATTATACGCGTCTTTCTCAACCTCTCCCGTCTGTAGAAAGGATTTTCCATGCGATGTTCTAAGTAGCTTTGGGTACACGACCTACATTGTGATTAATTATAGAGCAAGAATTTCACACTGCGAACTAAATATCCAAGAACTAAATAGCCTATTCGCATATATTCTACGCGTCTTTTGCTACACGACCTACATTGTGATTAAGTGTAGAGCAATTATTTCACATTGAGAATTCAATATCCAAACATTGTAGTAATTTCAGACAATAAACATCAAAACTCGCATTTATTAGAAAGCAAATGGTCTTATTATGGTTTCTTACTAGTGCCTCCCCTGTCTGAAAATCAAAGCTTTCTTCGTTACTCAAGATAACTAATATCAACACACCTCCAACACTAGAAAATCATCAAAGATTTCCGTTTTCCAGCTTGGGCCGGGTCGAAGCAAATATGACACCCCTCCACTTTACACTGTCTGTCCACCATCCTTCCTCAACCACTGAACTCCACTCCAGGTTTCGTTCTCTCACACTGTCTTTCACCAAATCCATCCACCATACTCTGCCTTCCTCGGCCTCTCTTTCCAATCATCCGTCTCTCCATCACTTGTTTCGGCATTCTATGATCATTCATCCTTTTCACATGTCCACACCATCTCAATCTGTTCTACTCTAGCTTATCATTCAGCTTCTGTGCATTCACTTCCTTTCGAATGTCTTCATTTCTCACTCTCTCTTTCCTAGTCTCCTGTACCATACTCCTCAGGAATTTCATTTCGGCTGCTCGTATTCTACTTTCATCTCTCCTCATCATTGGCCAAGTTTCTGCTCCATACGTCATTATTGGTAAGTCTTGTACATCACTACTTCTTCCTTCAGTGGTATGTCTTTATCCCAAATTAAACTCCAAACCTGATGATGGAACACACTCCCACATTGTATTCTCGTGTTGATCTCCATGTCCCAATCTTGCATGTTCCATCAATTCACTTCCTAAATATTTCAAGTGCTCTACTACTTTCAGATCTACATCTCCAATATTTTAACAATCCCTTTTCCTTCTTTCTTTCCTCTTGTCATTACCATTGTCTTACTTTTCTCTACACTTATTTTCATTTTCCATTTCTCAATATTTTCCTTCAGAACATCAATCAGTTACAACATTCTCATTCTCTGCTGAAATCAGAACATCATCAGCAAATAGGATTATGTTCATTCTTGTACCAGTGTACGCTTCCTTTGTTGCCTTTAGTATATCATCCATCACTAGGAGTGATTTTATTTAGGGGCAACGCGGGGGTACGCGTACCCGTTAAACATTTGGAAACTGTTTAAGAAAAAAATATTGGTACATTTGTATCTAGTCCGGCAAATATAACTTCCGACTTGAAAGTTCATCGATCAGCTGGTGTCAACGCGCTGTTCACAACAGCTGGAGGAGATTTCGAGTTATCCTCGATTTAATTCGATATATCGAATCAGTGTCTTTTGGTCGACAACTCGGCACTTCGTTCTTTTAACCACGCAGGCTAGTATTTGGAGGTGGGGCAGGTTGTTACTTTGTGCGTATGGTTAGTTTCCAAGGATGAAGAACCTAACGAACTATTTAACATCCACCCAGGCAAAGAAAACTCCGAATGTTCATGATTCGAACACAAACTATGACCGGACTTTGCAAATTGCAGAAAATTGCAAGATCGTGATGTACTGAGAATACCACTTAATAAAAAAAAAGCACTGATCACTAGTATAAATAGCATTGGTGAGACACTAGATGTGTCCAAATTCATACGATGAAGCTTATCTGCAATACTTGATTACGACTCTAAGTAATTGTGTACCAGAGTATTTAGTTTATAGTCCTAGTTTATCAACTTACTGAGAGACCAGATGAATTTGTCTGATAACCTATGTTTCTGTGGTGACTGTAATAGTGTGTGGTGTTGTTATTTTGTACCAGAATATTTAGTTTATGGTCCTGGTTCATCATTGTACAGAACAACCGCTTGAATTTGTCTGATAACCTATGGTTGGTTGGATGGTTCTTAAGTTTAGGGGCTGCGACAACGCGGTCATGTACCCCGTGTACTTTGGGTGTTTGTAGAATCTGTCTGATAACCGGTGTTAATTGTGATGACTGTATTAGTGTGTGTTATCTTTTTAGCCTACTTTCGATTTTTGCAAAAAATGAAAGTAGACTTATGAGATCAACACAGGGCCAAAAATTGTGTGTCTGTGTGTGTGTGTGTGTGTGTGTGTGAGTGTGTGTACTCTGAATGTCTTTCCCCCCCCCCCCCCATATCAATTCGAACACGGTGAAACCGAATTGAACGAAATTTGGTACAGAGGTAGCACTGGCAAAGGGCACCACAGTGTCATGTTTTATATTGCCGCCATCTTTACCAAAACGAAATGGCGGCCACTCAAATGGTCAAAACTTGATAATGCATTACGACCAAACTAATCATCGGATCTTTACCAAATTTAGTACCAACATACCCTCATATAGGACGCGTCGTGTGCCCAAACTACAAGGTCATCAAATGTACCATTCCAGGATGGCGGCCGTGTGAATTATGCAAACTTTATAATCCATAACATGGGACCCACCAGTTCCGATTATTAAACCAAGAATCGTTTAATCTCTTCTAAACGACGTGGTTCGTTCGAAATTAAAAGTTTATATTGTAATATTATAGTCTAGAAGTAACTTTAAAAATCTGAGTCATCTCGGTTATTTGACAAGATGGCAGCTGATCTCTCGTTCTGACATATATTTTACTAGTTTCAGTATGTTGCATGCAATATAACCTACTGATAAAAATTATATGAACTTAATATGAAATGAACACGGTTTGAAATATACTCCAGTGAAGAAATCATTCAGTCCAAGTGATTATTTGCTAATGCGATGTATGTATTTGATTGATAATGCTTAGAATGTTAGTGTACGATTGGCTGAGTGGTTAGACTTTTAGTCTTTCATCTGGCTGGCCGGGGTTCAAATCCTATCAAGGTTGATTTTTTTTTGCTTGAATATTTTTATATTTCTTGTTTTTTGAGTACTGAGACATTATAAAATAAAGCATCATATGGTTCTTTTTGCAATGGAAAATAAATATTTTATTAAAACAACATTCTCCAACGGAGTGACATCTACCAGCCTTCAGTTGTACTATGCAGGAGCCTTGGAGCTAACCACAGCCCTCTAGATGCGAGGTGCGCTCTATACCGGCCAGTTAGTGAACCCAGTCTTAACGACTGCTAGTACTACGAGGTCATCTGCCCCTTATATCCTATTTGTACACGACAAAGAACAACAACGTGACGTCAGTTTCTGATCTGCTCTGATTGGCTATTACATTGCTGCAGTCGGGTAGTTGGCAGTCAAGGATAAAATATTCGACTGCCGACTACCGTCTACCGACTGCCAGCTACCAGCTACCAACTGCAACTGCATGTTGTGTATGGTGCCTATAGTATACACGGGAACGATCACGACTGCCGACTGAGAACTACCAACTACGGACTGCCGACTGCGCATTGTGGATGGGCCTTATTAGAGCAACGAAATTTCAATTATTGTAAGTAGTCGGTGTTAATAAAATGAATACCTACGTTGTTTGGAGTGTTTGCTGATGAAATTGCAAAATGCTGGGGTAAATTATAAACTATGGTTTGAACGCCACTGCTCAAATCCTGTGAGCCAATTTGCACTTCAAATAGGAAGAGATTAGGAGGCGTTAAGGACAGAGAAAGTAGGCTATATGTTCTTTCCTGAACATCTTGTTTTAAAATTCCTACTTTTGCCGCCAAACGACCCTGTCGACGACTACTAGTTCAGAACTTAGCTACCAGACGCCACCGCAGTCGGCTCTTAGCAACGAACGTAGGAACCTAAGAGCGTTGTTTACATTCTTAACCTACACAATTTAGATTCACACAGGTGTAATTAGTGGAAGGTTCTTTAACATGCCATAAATCTGATAACCTATGTTTCTGTGGAGACCGTAACAGTGTGTTTTGGTGTAATTATTAGAGCCAGGAATGGGGTAGGTGCCCTGGGGCTTGAAATAAGGTACTGCCCCCGTAAATTGAATTATATTGAGACCACGGCGGTTGTAATGGAAAATATGAAGAAAGTTATGGCTGTCATAGTTGTGACGTGGATACTCATGACGTAAGCACGGATGACGCATACTTCACGCATGTAGGCTGGTTGAACTGAGATTCTTGGTGACGTCATGATTTTGTTCGAGAAAGATCTGAGATTTACGACGCAGTCGCAGGGAAACATGGAATTGTGCTGAGGAAGAAGTTACGCGATTGGAGGAAAGACTCGAACCAATGAATGATAGTTTGGAGGGAGACGGAGATTACTAAAACTACTATATTTAATTACTTTTGGAATGCAGAATTGTGGAAATCTATTTTCATTTATGGCATTGATTTGGAATTTTGAAGAAATTAATTTTGAGTTTTTGAAATTTGAAAATCCGTCAAGTATAGCCAAAGTTAGAACTTCTAGCTATGACGGAGAAACAAGCTATGGAAGGGATGGATACGCCCCTTAAGAAGTTGATAAAAGGTCTTGCACAGCAGAGAGGAGCTCTCATACCGCATATCTCATACCGCATATATATTTCTGATGTCATATAGTCGTTTTCGAGTGAATAAGTGAAGCAAGTAGTCTTTAGCGCGTGTGGTAGACCCACCGCATCGAACGAGCTTCGAGCGTGCCGCAGTTCCATTTTACGGTGTTTGAAACTAGGCACATTAACGCACACATTAACGAGTCTACAAGATAATATATCAAGAGTTGACTAATGCCTTTAAGCTAATTCGATTGTGCAGTACTATATTAAAGTGTGTAGAAAGGTTGGACATTGTCAAGATTATAATTTGGAAGATATTGGCATTTTAAGACGGCAGACAAAAGTGATTTTCTCGCCACCTGAGAAGCACTTTGATAACATCACATTCTACGCTACGGCTGACACGTGTATTGCAACCGTGCTACTACATATTGCATTTGATGATATAACGCTACATTCTGCGATGCAACAATATAATATGGCAGTTCTTTCAACTATTATAACGGAAATGGAGATGGAAGGCTAAGGACTTTAATGCAATTGGGACATATATCAATGGAGTGAAATAGCAGCATGGAACTTCGCTAGTCGTCTTTCTACAAAAGCGAGCATGTAATGAATATCCAACTACACTCATGCATCCTAGTCCAACGCTGAATTATTTCAAATGGCAGCGGAAATATTTTCATACTCCACAACTATTAATATTTCTGCGGAAATAACTGCAATAAACTTCATGACGAATTTCTGCCAGAACTTCAGGGAACTATCAAGAGAGGCCAGGGTGGACCCGGTTCACAAAGAAGAGTTTTGCCAGAAGGATGTCTATCTTCTACACGGAGCAGTGCAATTTCCGGAGGAGGAAGCAGTTCTATTCTCCGAGGGCGCTGGTTCCAGTTTCGAGGACGGAGCACATCTTTTTGGTGAAATGGAACTAACAGCAGTCTTCTTTGGAAGATTTTCCTCTAGAACTTCAATCAACAGATAAGGTAGTCGTGAACGTTTCTTGTTTTATTTGAGCCATTTAGCGATGTCTGAGCAACCATTTTTCCCATATGTTCTGTCCTATATTTTGCCCCATTTTCTTGCTTGATTTTTCTGTACTCAGTACACTTCGATGAGTTATGCCTTTTTTTTACGATTTATTAAGACATTGTTATGTCATTGGCATATTTAAATAATTTTGGATCAGTTGAGACTGATATAATATATTCTTTCAGTAATTTGCATATTTTTGTAGTCACGATTTGACTGTAAAGTTAACGATTTTCTATGGCAGATTTGAATTCAGACAACGTGTCATTTTATGAAAGTAATTCTATTCAGTAAATTACTTTGATCAATTTTCTGTCATCCTCAAGAAAGAAGAATAATTAAAATATTTTAGAGCGTTAAAATCTATTTCTGTATCGACGATCTTGGAAATACTAGTCGTTTTATGAACATGATTGCAACATAGACATTTATCGTCAGTTCTGAATTACCATTGCATTATAGACAATTTTATGAAATATGAACTTTGATCACGATTTATTGAATACACTATAGTAATGAACATTTGATAGGAATTTTTCTCAATACTAGATTGGAACAATAATGTTTGCATTCCAAAGTCTAATTGTATTCCATTCGACTATTTATGCAGTTTAGATGAACTTTGTTTGAAGATAGTATTTTTATACTACGATACTTAGGAGATATTAATCTCAATTTTGATAGACCAGAGAGGCGTGTATAATCGTATTTGCTTTTAAATTTATTTGTGATTGGCAAATTTTTACTTCATATCGATTCATGAATGAAACCCACGAAGGTTAAATAAAGTAACAGTTTGATACAAATAATGAATATAAGAATTTTTGAAGAGGAACTATGGATGTATAATCGTTAGTTCAGTGGACGTGTAAAAGTCGCTGATGAATAATGCCCTTGAATAAGTGAAGGAGATTCCCACAGTAATATTAATGATGTTGAAGAATTTGTAAGTGGAGGTTTTTTGTATATATTGTGGAAGATTTTTATGCCATATATATGGAGATATATGATGAATTCTGGGCCTATTTTATGCAATTTTGTGCGTTTGAGCGAAGTATTTTTCCGCTGAGTTTATTGTCCAGGTCCTTTGAAAATTAATCATGTGAAATTACTGTTATAATTAACAAGAGTGTTAAATAATTTGAGATAACGATTTTGAATGGAGGTTACCGTCACTAATAATAATAATAATTATTAAAACTTATTAAACCTGAATATAAGCTTAAATATAACTAACCTTCATTGGTCGATTATATTAACCTGATTTGAGTAATTATCAACCGGATAAACGTGTGGTTTAATGTATTTCTAAAATAAATAATATTAATATTGTAAATAATTGTGTAAATATCTTTAACAATAATGTGAAATGAAAGGGATTAATAGAGGCGTGTATAGATTTTTCAATTGTCGTTTGACAATATTATAAACAATTTATAATTGTTATAAACAATTAATGAGCATTTGTTATAAACATTAATTGTTTTGTTATTATACTCTAAACAACGCTAATGAAACATATGGATTATGTAATTAAACAAGTTTTGGGATTATTAGAGTAATCCAGTGACATGTGAATGGAGCATTTAAAAGATTTGCGTGATAATATTTGAGTTGAGTTGAGGACATTTAATGTGTTTGAAAAGGAGCTCGGCTCTGAGGTCACGAGCATATGCTAACACTGACTGGACAGGTGGGTCCATTTAACGATGCGAGCATGCGACATGTTGTAGGGTGGATCGCAGCTGGCCTGACAACTGTATGTTAGAGGCCAAGGTCGACTTCATAACAGGCTTGCAGTTATAAATAAAGTGTGATGTTTATTAAAAGGAAAACAATTGCTACATGTTTCGTTCCAATTCCCTCATCCATTCCAAGTGTATTACTATTATTACGTTCTTTATAAGCTAGTGAAAGCTGAAAATGTTGTATGCTAAGTCTACAAGTCCTACAGGAGGACATGATTATATTGACAATGGCTTCTGATTGCCACGTATATTTTGTTGTCTATTTTTGTTAAAGTCATTCCTTTATGTGAAATAAATTATTGTACAGTTGAAAGTTTCTTGTTTCCGTTTTTGGTTCATTTTAAATATCATGGTGGAGGTTATTGTGTGGGCATACTTTAAGTGATCCAGTTGGCAACCCATACCCGAGATTAATTTGAATAGGTAAGTAAAGGTAAGTATGAACCCCCGTATATTTTGGTGTGTTCCACAATAATTTCTTGTTAACTGCTGTGCTCTAATCTCGGTAGTATCTGTCAGTGCCATTTTCATTGATGTAGCTGTGCCGGTGCGATTGATTATTGGCAATCCGATTGAGGGGGCGGATATCTGACAGCCTACTATCCGGATAATCGGGGACAGTACTAACCTGGCATTTTCCTGGAGAGACCGTGGAATAACACCACACTCAGGATGGCTGCAGTCAGCGCCGGAATTCGAACCTCCAATCTCCATACTTCCTACAGCGCCCCATTGCGGACATAGTGAGCGATTTAACGCGCACCGCTACGCCCCGTGGTCATCAGAAATTAATGCATACATTATTGAAAAATACTTAAATAGCAAACAAAATACAAAGAGATGTGCGTAATAAACATATTTACAGCACAGAAGAGGTTCCATTAATACTTTCGGTCCTCAAATTGTTAACTGATTTCATCGCCTAGAAAGCTGAACAATAAGTCTCGGCAGACCGGAATAGAGAAAGTTTATGTTCATTTGAAGTAAAGCAACCAATTACGCTAATGGGTACCATAAGTCAGTAGTAGGAGGATGTTATACAACTATGTACACGTTCAGATCGAGTGTGCAAAACCAGATTTCACAGCCAATTATTTGCATGAAACTGTATATATATTCCGTCTCGATTCCTAGCAGACACGTTTTATGACATTTTTAAGTCAACTTCCACAGCGAAGCTGATATCAAGGAAGCTTTCTCTGCTCGTGACATTCTCCCTCCGTCAATTCACTTCTCATAATAGGATATCCCTCAAACTCTGTTGAGGAAGTACGCAGTAAATCACGAGATCGCTTTTATTTTCAATAGAATTTCTTATCGTTGTAAATATTATACGTGATAAGTGCTTTTGAAGGAAATTAAATCAATTGATTTGTGTGTAGTCATCGTTGACGGACACAATTCTTTAATGCAATAATTCACATTATCATGTTATGTTGGTACTTTTGGCTCCAAATTCTTTTTTGTTTGATATGATACATGCTTGACACTTGATAGAAAAAGGATATCGTAGCACTTTCATAAATATTAGAGAAATGACAGTGAAGAACAGCTACCCTCATCCTGCACTGATATCTGTTCAGTAGGACTTAAAATGAGACCGCCAACATCGGGATGAACCCGATTCTCTTGAATTCAGCTGCCATCACCACCACCGATACAAGAAGGCCGTATTGTAGTCTTCTAATCCCTTCTCGCAGATGTACTGCTATTACGAGAAGTCACATGTTTGAGTGGTCACGATGGTGCAATGATCAATCTGCTTGTCTCTCAGCAAGGTGGACCGAGTTTGATTTCCGGTCAATGCATGCGAGATTTTCCAGGTGAAATATCATGTCGTGAGGTTCGGATTCAACGTAAAATTGCGGATCCCGTGGCTCATGATCGCGTGATTTACGGTCACGTCCTTCCTTCCTTCAGCCGGCCCCGTGGTGTTGGGGTAGCGCGCCTGCCTCTCACCCAGAGGCCCCGGGTTCGATTCCCGGCTCCGTCAGGGATTTTAAAACTGACGTGAGGGTTGGAACGGGGTGCACTCAGCCTCGTGAGGACAATTGAGTAGCTCCCTGACAGTGAGGCAGCGCCCCGATCAAGATTAACGGCCGAGGGGACTCGATGCGCTGATCACGCGTCACCCCAATATCTGCAGGCCAAATGACTGGGCAGCGGTCGCTTGGTCGGCCAAGGCCCTTCATGGGCTGTATAGTGCCGGGGTTGACTTGTTGACCTATGCACAGTACAGTGTGAGCTTATCCATTCTCTTCATAGGGACATTTTCTAGTAGCCTATGATGAGTATTTCTGATGGTATTACAACACCTATCTGATATCTCAGAATATTCAAATTAACACACGCAATGAAAACAGAACTATGGTATGGAACTATGGAACTGCATATAAACTACACTACATGATTAAATCTACATTACAACACTAAGACCTGTGGTTATGTATGGATCGGATGGTTGGGTTCTGAATAGAAGAGAAGACTGGCTGCGAAGATGGGAAAGGAAGATCTTGAGGAAAATATACGGGCCAGAGAGATAGGAGGAAGGTTGGAGAATAAGGACAAATGTGGAACTACATGAACTTTTTGGACAGGCAGATATTGTGGTGAAAATTTAGCATGGGAGGATAAGATGGGCTAGACACGTACAGAGAATGCCAGAATCACGTAGTGTCAAAAAGGTGTTTACACAATGACCGGATGGAAGACGGAGAAAAGAAAGACCCAGGAGACGGTGGATAGATGACGTGGAAGACGACCTTAGGAGTCTGGGAATCAGGAACTGGAGAAGGAAGGCGGCAAATACAGATGAATGGAGGCAGGTGATAAAGGAGACGAAGGTTCTTCAGGGACTGTTCCGCCGAACAGTAAGTAACATGATTAAGTCTACGTATGATGTAGCTCACATTCTGGCTCAGAGAAGATCAGTCAAATTTAGCAACCCTTCTTTCACAAGCAAGTGCGGCCGACAAGTGCCGCCCCAATACAATAATTGAATCGTTTATTTCAGAAAAGGGTCAAGTGACAAAAATGCCATTTTGAGAAAAACAAAGAAAACTTAAAATCTCTTAGAAATAATTTTTACGGATCTTAAAAGCTTACCACAAATGTGTTTATGTATTTGAAACGGAATATCAATAGTTATATTTGTTTTTCGTTTTTCAGTCGTGCAAGAAAAGAGCTCAAAAACTTTGTGCTTGACACCTTTCTGCAATAAAGATGTAGAACGCGGATATTTTGTTAGCAAAACTAAAAAATATTTTACTGATTTATAATGAAAACTAATTGTATGCAAAACAGTTTATTTATATGTGCATTAGGTAACATTATTAATACAAAAAAAACATTATTGTAACTAACGAAACCTGTTCATAAATGGCTGGTACTTCATTTAACCTTCTTCTTCTTCTTCTTCTTAGCGTCATCCCGTAGGAACGGGATCCGCTTTTTGGATCAATGCACGCCATTTCTTGCGATCTATTGCTTCGCGTGATTTCAAGCTTCTTGATCGTAAATCGGCGTTAATGGTGTCGAGCCACCGCAATTTTGGTCTCCCACGCTGTCTCTGGCCGTCGACCGTTAGATGGTAGGCCGAGCCGATGACTGAACTTTGTGGTGCACGGACAACGTGCCCATACCAACGGAGTCTCCATTCCTGCATTTTCTCATTGATTGGAGCCACGCCAGCTGTATGTCGAATCGTTGTGTTGGGGATATGGTCGAGCAGAGAAATGTCTAATGATCTTCGCAGCATCCGCATTTCCATGACATGAAGCGAGTGCTCAGCACTTCTAGGTGCTGGCCAACACTCGGTACCATATAATGCAACTGGTCTCACCATTGTGCGGTATATCTTTGATTTTAGGCGGATAGGCATTTTCTTATCACAAAGAACACCGGTGACATCTCTGAATCGCATCCAAGTCGCATTGATTCGTGCTCGCACATCTTCATTCACAGAGCTGTCGCCATTCAATCGTGAGCCTAGGTATCGGAATGTATTTACCTTGGTAAGAGGAGCTCCATTAATACCTATAGTTCCAGGGGATGGAATCGTTTCGAGGTATTCAGTCTTGTGGATGTTTAAACGAAGACCAAATCCTTGTAGACGATCATGCCATGTCTGCACTTGGGTTTCAAGATCCTTCCTGGAGTCTGCCGCAAGCATCACATCATCAGCGTATAGCAATGTCCATAGGAGACACTTCTGCAGGTCTCGCGTTATGGAATTCATGACGATAACAAAGAGCAGGGGAGACAGAGCTGAGCCTTGATGAACCACAACTGTCACAGGGAAGCTGTCAGTCAGTCCTGCAGGGCATCGCACGTGGCTTTTGGTGTTGTTGTACAGCATTTTTATCCAGTTTATATACATTTCTGGAACTTGATGATCTCGGGGAGCGTACCAAATCATCTGGTGTGGTACTCGATCAAATGCCTTCTCGAGGTCAAGGAAAGCAAGATGTAGTGGCCTCCTCTTCTATCGGAATTTCTCCATCAACTGGCGCACAGCAAAGATTGCGTCTATCGTGCCACATCCCTTGACAAACCCACATTGATTTGCTGAGAGCTGTACGATGTTCCTCAGCCTATTGTCTAGGATACGTTCGAATATTTTCATAGTGTGGGAGAGAAGTCTAATTGGACGGTAATTGGTACATTCAGCTGGGTCACCCTTACCTTTAAAAATAGGTACTGTGATACTAGTTGACCAATCTGTAGGTATTTGACCACAGAGAATAATTGAATTGAAGAACTCTGTCAGCCAGGTGGTCGCGTTGTCAGCAAGTTCTCAATTTTCCAGATGTCTGCAGGAAGGTCATCTAGCCCCGGGGCCTTTCCTTTTTACATGCTACGAATGGAAACTTTGACTTCATCTTCAGTGATACAAGGTACTGGTCCAGCTGTAACATTGTTGTCTGGTATTTGTGGGTGAGGGAATTCAGTGTTGAATACTTCACTAAAATACTCTCGCCAACGGTGCAGAATCATCTTGCTATCGTGAAGTCGTCGACCATTCTTATCCTTCACACACACATATAGTGTTCTATATCCTGACCTGCTCTACACCGTGCTCGGGCTAGTCGGTAGATACTTTTGTCTCCGTCTTTAGTTGTCAGTTGATCATATAAATGTTTGTAGTGATCTACTTTAGCCTCTGCAACTGCTCTTTTCGCCTCCTTCTTGGTGGCTTTGTATTTCAGAAGATTCTCCTCAGTCGGTGATGTTCGCAACTGTTTAAAAGCTGCTTTTTTTTCATGCACCATTTCCTGTACCTTGTCTGTCCACAACCACGTCTGTTTATCAATTCTACGTGTGCCGGGCTGTGTTACTCCAAGCTCAGATTGAGCTATACTAGTTACGCAGTTGTTGAATGATGCCCAAGTATAATCCGTATTTACAGAATCAACTGGAGGGAACACAATATTCTCACTGAATGCCGCTTTATGGTCTTGAAGCTTCCACCATTTGATTTTGGCATGACATTTCACATAGGGTTTTCTTATGTAAGATCGGTAACTAGAAGTTTATGTTGAGGGGCTAAACATTCAGATGGCATGACCTTAGTGTCTATGACAATTGGGAAATCTCTCCTACGAAGTAGTACATAATCAATCTGAGTATTGTGCCCTCCGCTAGTGTAGGTGATCAAGTGTGATTTGCGTTTCTTAAAGAAGGTGTTAGTGATAGTTAGATCATTTGTTTCAGCAAATTCAAGGATCCTCTTCCCGTCTTCATTTCTGAGATCATAGCCAAACTTTCTATGGCATCCATACCCCTCGCTGGTACTGCCAACATGTCCATTAAGATCTCCACAAAGTAGAAATAGGTCTTCTTCATTGCACGTTGTAACGGCATCATGAAGTTCGTTCCAGAATGTTTCTTTAGCTGTCTCATCACAGCCTGTCTGTGGGGCATACGCTGAAAATATATGTATACGGCGAGTTGGGGTGTCGATAACTGCTGACATGAGACGATCGGAGTAGCGATGTACAGCTGATACTTGGTTGCGAAGTTTTTCATTCACTACAATAGCGACTCCCTGGCTATTAGTCGTACCATGATAGATTAACTTATACCCTTCTCCAATATATCTAGATTTCTGCCCTTTCCACCGTGTCTCTTGTAGACAAGCCAGATCTACGCAACGAGATTTTAGGATTGCTGCCAATTCGCGACTGCGACCTGTCAATGTCCCAATGTTCCAAGAAGCAATACGCAATGGTTTATTTTGGACTCGCTTCTTTAACCAATTTCGTCCTTGAATTGGTAGCCCTTGCTCTCTTCTCACGTTGGCCGGGCGAGAGCTTGCAGGGGACGCCCTAGCATTTTCCGATAATTCAACTTGTGCCATTGATCCATGAGTTGCGACGGTGATAAACCGACCGGCCTGTCGCCCGGGCCTGTCATCGGGTATTTTAACGCTACTGCCAGCATATAATTCGGCTGCCCCTAACATGGGGTACAGACGCCGTTTGTAGCCGCCCGCTCCGGATCAGACGCTACAGCTGATATCTGCCCTCAAGTGAGGACGATACCTTGTACTCAATTAATCGCGAGCACTGGGCTGCCCCTTCCGCCATCTACACTGTACCAGAGAATATCCCCTCCACTGTAGCTGCCGTTGAGGTCTTCACCGCAACCCTGGCAAGGGACCCTTACATGGCCGGGTCAGCTGGCCCAAGGTTTTTTTTCTAAGAGGTGTTACTCCTCTATCACTCCCCCTTTGTCCTGACTTGTGACAGGCAGAGCCTGGCTGCCCAAAATAATGGGTCCAGGTGAGTCTTAAAGTTCTAAGTGCACTGATTTATTCGTCTTCTAACTCCACACCGCATTCTTCATCCGTCTTCATCTTCTTCACATTGATGGGAACCTGAAACAGAAGCTGTTTGCAGGTCCTAGGCCAAAACTAGACAAAGGGTTCAAGACGTACGGGTTGAAATATTAGGACAGTAAAGAGTCAAGCAGCGTCCCTTGACCCATTTCTGCACTAAATGCAATTTTTAACATAATGCCTTACTGTAATAACAGACCGGAACTTGACTCCTTTCTGCACTAAAATATACATCTACCCCTAGAGAATGTTGCCACAAATAACTCATTTCATCATATTTTGTCATTTGACCCGTTTCTGAAATAACGATTCAATTAGAGGAGGAACTAACTGTCCAGCGCCATGACGACCAACAATGCGTTCCTCCAATCTGCCAGCCCAAAGTTGCAGGGTATGTCTTGACAACTAATACATTTGATTGCATTTGGCTCATAGTCTGGGCCGCCTTTTTTTTAAGTTGCTTAACCTTTAGTTGGTGTTGATTTTTCCTACCTACTAACTAATGCTAACAGTACGCGACACAGCCCACAATAGTTGTGTATATCATTTGATTTTAAACTCTCTTTAATCTTTCTTAACATGTATAGGAATCAGATTTAGGTTTTGGTTTTGTCTTATACAGTATAAGTTACAATATTTACGTTTGCACCAAAATAAAGACTTCGATTTTGAAAAAATATAATCAAGAGTTATGCAATATAAATCGAACTCTTTATAGACCACCTACAAGATCACAAGCTAAGTTTTTTTGCAAGAATATTCCTCAAACATTGCAGAGGACTCTTAAAAGAAAATCTTAATAAAATCATAACTAAAAATTAATCTGCGTAAATAATCAGTTGGTATTTTCGACGATATCAGAAGAAAATAATACTTCAAGCACAAAACCTGATCCACTTGCGTGCATGTGTCGCCGAGGGCAGTAAAACAATGAATTGCTGAGAGGGTATACGACGGCATAGCGTTGTTGAGCTCGACAGCGTAGGCTAGACCAGTTTCAATCAGTCTGCTCTGTATAGGAGACCGCCTACACCAACCAACACAATAGTGGATTATTTGCTAGTGATCTGCTCTGCTGCACTCGTAGATTCAATTAGAAACGTGGGACATGATTGTCTTTGTAATGCATGTATGTGTAATGTATTTTGTCAGATATCCTGTCTTATACTTAAAGCCATGCGGATATCCGCTAATTACCCGCGGATATTCGAAAAATGTTTCGCCATGCGGATATAGTTTGCATGTCTGTGCGAATAGCGGATTAGCTGCGGATATTGTTTCGAGTAAATTTGAGGATAGATTTTAGAATACGGATAGATTTTAAAGTTGAACTGGATTTTGAAAAAAATAATATTCGTTTTTTCTAAGATCTACGTCTATCACGTTTCTTGTCAATTCCCTATTTGCTTTCGCTTGGATTGTATGTGAATAATAGAGAAGTGGGAGAAGCCAGTCATGAAAACGCCCTCAATTAGTGTTGACTTATGCCAAAAAAAGAAAACAGAATCCTTTATACATACGCTTGCCTTCGCGGGTAGATCCGACGACTAAGTGCTATAAATAACCACCCGCTGTTTCACATACCGTTACTCAGAGGGACAAAACTCAGTCAACATTGTCTTGCGATTCACACAAAGCCTAGGTGAATCAAATTTTACTCAAATATCTAAATGTGTTGATTAATACTTTATGCTTTAAGTAATAAATTAAAAGTATTATTGTAATGTCAGCGGATTCGGATAACAAACGTGCGGATGCCGAAAAAAAAACCTTGTTTGGTTGCGGGGTGGATGTGGATAATGTGTTGTTTATCCGCGCTGGGTTCTAGTTATACTGGGTCCAGGAATAGTGGGAGTAATCTTTAATTATCAGAGTATAGGAGTAGAGTAGGATGACGCAGGACTGGATGAAAGGTACCATCCCAGCAAGTTGATGTATGCCAGTAGTGTGTCTGAAAACAAACATAGATTCATATAGAAGTTACATGTATTTTAAAATTGGACATATCAGCAGGCATAGAATCATGTTGGCAGCACTGTCTTGTATTGATTACTCCAAATTAATCTAGAATGTCAGGTGCTATACGTGTGCAAAGATTAGAGCTGTTGGCTTGCATACTTTCTGATATATTGATATTAGGGTAAAAATATAGACTGCATTTATTAACAGTTGGCAGCCCTGATTGCTCTTAACAATACTAATAGTAATATCTGTTATGGTACACATAGCACATACGAAATTTGGTTGAAATCCAACTGATAGTATAGAAGTTATATGTATTTAAAAATTGGTACTATCAGCAGGTTTATAATCATGTTGGTAGAACTGACGTATATACGTTACTCCAAATTAATCTAAAATGTCAGAATATACGTGTGCATAGTTTAAAGCTGTTGGCTTGCATACTTTCTGATATATAGGCATTTGGATGAAAAAAATAGAGAGAGCAATAATTAACAGTTGGCAGCCCTGGTGGCCTTAAGAATACGCTCAGTCATATCTGTTTATGTACAGATATAACATACAAAATTTGGTTGAAGTACAATTGATAGTGTAGAATTTATATGCATTTAAACAATGGACCTATCAGAAGGCTTAACATTATTTTGGCAACACTGTCATGGTTGGCCTCCTGGAAATTAAACTGAAATAGTCTTATCTACATGTGTGCCAATTTTGGAATAGCTCCACATGGAGCTCAAATTTCTAGTGCGTTTTTTCAGCAGTTGGTAGCACTGACATCATTTTCAAATATGGACGTGAGATATTCCGGTGCACATCTTTACTCATACTAAATTTGGTTTTGATTGCTGCAGCCGTTTAGGAGTTGATACGGGGGGGGGGACACACTGCCAGACAGACGGACAGACAGACATTTTCCCGGATCGATCTCATAAGTCTACTTTTTCCTCATTTTTGCAAAATGTGAAAAGTAGGCTAATAAAAATGGCGACCATTTTAGTGACGTCGCTACACCTTTTGGTTTCAAAATTTCATACTTCCATATCAAATAAAAAGAGAACACTAAGAAATAGCAAACTTTTGATGGCACATACGAGCTTTAAAATTAATTTCCTATCCGAGAGGTCCGTATTACTTTCCGTGTACATCTCCAACGGTTAGCGAGTAAAACCCACATTTGTGACGGCACTACACCCTTTGGTTTCAAAACTTCATACTTCCATTTCAAATAAAAATAGAAAGCTAAGAAACGGCAAACTTTTGATGGCATATACGAGCTTTAACATTTAATTTTCTATCCGAAAGGTCAGTATCGCTTTACGTGTGTATCCAACGGTTAGCGAGTAAAACCTAAATTTGTGTTATATAAAAATGAAAGTTGTCTGTTTTTTTCAGAATTTCTACGGAAATTTGAGTTATTTACGCGATTCAGACTGTTTTATGTTGGATGTGCGCGAATTTTGTTTCTGCCTGTCTGTCTGTTTGTTTGTCTGTGGACAACTTTGTTCCCTTATAACTCGAGAACGGCTGGGTGAATCAACGTAAAATTTGGAACAGATATCCATCAGAGGCACGACACTAATCATTGATGTAACTCTTCTCCGTACCTCTCATAAAAGTGGGCCTACCCCCTTAAAATACATGCTGAAATAGGCGTAGAAGGACGAGACAAAGCTCATTTTCAGCCCCTCAATGCGAGAGACAAAACTCGGGGACCCTAAAACCAACCGTTAGAGATAATTCCAGAAAATTAATTTCATTTAATAAACTAATGAACGAATGCAAGCCGGTAACCATGGCAACAGATTCTCAGAGGTGCATCAATTGCTGTAAGACGCAATGCAATTCCATTAATCACATTAGTGTGAAAGTTTGCAAACGGCTGGAAGGTTATCACGGAACCAAATTAAGCTGTAACACTCATCAATACGTATAATGCGCTTAAGGCGGTCAAGGGGTACGGTACTCTAGAATTTTTTCAAGCGATTTACACCTGCGGGTTTGGTACGGCAGGTCTATTATATTCCTATCCCTATATATATTATTATTATTATTAGTAGTAGTATTATATTATGGCGTACAAATACGACACAAAGCCCCTCGGTGCCAGAAACAAAACTCGGGGGCCCTAAAGGGTCCTCGAATACTACATTATAAGGCTCTAAAACCAACAGTTTCTGAAATATTCCCAGAAAACTAATTTAATTTAATTTAACAAACTAATGATGGAATGTTAATCGGTAACCATGACAACATTATCTCGAGGTGTGGCATCCAACTTTCCATCTATTTCTGTAAGAAGCAATGTCACTCCATTTATTACATTTGTGTGAAAGTTTACAAATGGCTATAAGGTTATCTCGAAACCAACGTAGACTGTATAATTCATCAATGCAATTAAGGGGGTCAAGGGGTAACCTAGATTTTTTTCATGCAATTTTCACGTGCGACATATAGTACAGAAGGTCTACTATATCACCAAACAGCAACATTATTTTCAAAAATTCCTGAATTGAATCAGCATTTTTTGCGGCTTTTAGGAATTTGGGCCATTTGAGGCTAAAGAACCTTAATTCTCATGCACCACAAGCCTTTATAATTTATGAAAGGGGTCTTCTTGTGTACGGGGACCTAACACAACGTAGAGGGTCAGTTTTTATGCGACGTGTATTGAGTTTCGCCCACAAGGCTTTAAATTCTATTTCACGCCGGGAAGTACACGTTAGGTGAATTTAGTATGAGAGCACATTTTAACTAATCTTTTTTGTTGTTGTCGACATACGGGTTCATCGTAAGGATGATTTTGTTTGATACTGTGTGGTAGATATACCCATATTTGGATATCTTGGTGATATGTTGTAGACAATAGAACTCTCTGTCTGTCGTTCTGTGTATCTTCATGTACGCCTATAACTCGTGTTCGGATGCTTGGTGCATCGTAAAATTAGTTATGGCATCCATGAGAGTCAATACACCAATCATTTATATAACTCTTCACCGTACTTTTCATAAAGTAGAAGGGTGGATATAGGGAAAAACTTCTCATAATACATGCTAAAATAGGCAAAATATAAAAATTATCCTAGAAAGACGACCAAAGCATATGTTGCGCTTCTCAATGTGAGACACAAAATTCGGCATTCTATAAAGGGTCTCCGAAAACCACATTTTAAGGCCCTTAAATTATCAGTGTGTGTGATATTCCCAGAAAACTAACTTCGATCTGTTAAACTTATGAAGGAATGACAAACCGCTAACCATTACAACAGTAGCTCAATTGATAATATCTGGTGTTAACATTGAACACCGTGTATGCTTAAAAAGCGCACAGACGGCAAGTCCCAGACGCTATTCAATGAAGCTGAGGTGATCAGTTAAACTCCATATACATATATTCTTCTCCGAAGTCTTAACTCGACACGACTCAACAGTTTGATACTGGCCAAAGCTAGCTCGTAAACGCGCTCCGAAGCTAGTAATTTATATTTCCACTGAATGGAGATAGTTGGTAGAAATGAGCACGTAAAAACACTTATAGTGGGGGATATATTATGTTGCCCCGGACTTTTTTTGCAGAACTTTTCATGCTGGACAATTCTTAAACTCATACTATATAGATAATTTTAACGGTTTACCCAGCGTAAGCTTAAAAGGCGCACGGACGGCAGACTTTTCTTCAGCTCGATTCTCTATAATCGTTACTACTTGGCTTCCTTTGGTCATAAATGAAAGTTTTTCAAAGGAACCTTCCTCAAGAAATTCTTTAAAGAATGGTGAAAACCGCATCTAAACCTATCCAGTGGTTCTCGATAAGACCCGTTACATCCAAGAATCAGGGACTTTGTTTCATACTATGCGGTGGGCATGGGCGCCCATAGGATTTTTTCCAGGGGGGGGGGCAAGTAAATATTTTCGTTTCATTGCCTACCAGTCACCCCCCCCTCCCCATCGCCAACCCCCCCCCCCCCCCCCCCCCACACACACACAAAAAGTTTCATTTCTTACTTACTTCGTCTTCGTGATATTTATTATTTGACTGCTCTGAAATTATTGGATACTTTGTGGCAAGTTTGGGAGGAATGTTTTCTTTGAGTTTTTGTCCATTAACGTTCGCTTTTCTTCGTGATTCAACGTCGTAATGTTCAGTTCTTAAAAACAGGAAAAAACTAGTGGTATCGACAAAAATAAAAATCAAGTACCGTAGTTCATTAAAATGGTATCGTTAATCCAGTTCGCCAACTTTCTAAATAACTGGATATATTTTCACATGATCCCAAATCACTAAGTTAAACTGTGGAAATATCCCAACATCTGAATCAGACAATTATTTAAATAGCACTGTTTCCAAATACGGTAGGCTACGGTATCTAGTTTGTACTGGCCATTACAGCAGATCGTCACGTATTTCCTCTTCTAAACAACCAATCGGAAATACTTCGCATTGCTCTTACTAGAATCATGAAACACTTGTAGTTTACGAACTGATAAACTCGAGCCTATGGTTTTAGTAAAAATTAGTTTTGTCAATAAAAAATATTTCGCCTGATTATTAATAACCACTAAATAAAATGGATAAAAACCACTATATCACTTACTTCTTACTACCATTATTCGCATTCTCGACTGAAACAAGAGGAATTGTGATACAGGAATGGTGATACGAACGTAAACAAACCACTTCTTTCAATGAGTAATTGAGCCTTATGCTCAAGCTTTTCTCTGTTTATGAAAATAATAGACGATAAAATAAAACTAACAGATATCGTACAATTCCGTTGAGTATAATAAAATAACAAGGATATATTTCGCCGTATTATTGTACCTGTGACGTAAAAAATATACTGTCTAACCAATCTAATACAAATACTTTTTGAGTTTTAAAATTTATGTGTGTTAAGGCTACCCTTAAAGAGGGGAAAATTAACCTTTTATATTCAATAACTGGCATTGTTGTAAATGTAAACAGGTTTAAACTTCATCCCTTGTACTTGACTGTGAGTGAAATTATGTTTTATGTTATAACGTGTCATTAGGCGAGTGTGTATATGTAATGTTATTTCAGAGTACCGATAGCGTAGTTTTGAGATGAGTGCCCCGGAACATGAAACATGATAAGTACGTGGTATTTCCCTGAAGGTAGTGTTGAAAATATCATAGGCCTACTAGGGATGGCTGCTGTCAGCGTCGGCAATCAAATTTCGAATATTTAGGTAACCAGTCGTCATCGTGGAGCTTAAATTGAGGTACTCAACTACACAGATGGGCTTAAAGATCAAATTACTACATCCTGTCCTTTCTTACAATGCATGCCGCGATGGATTTACGTTGCTGCCCCCGACTTGGAATATGCAGATTTATTAAAGTTGTAACCTTCCCAGGTCACAAGGGATCGAACCCTTACTTTCGGGACGTACGATTTTCATAATCGTCCACATATTTTTATTTGATGTCTTTTTGTGTTTTATAATTATGTAATGAAGTGTATAATATTATGTGATTTATTTCCGATTAATTTGTTTATGTTTTAAGGGATTGTAATTGGCAGGATCTGAGTCTAGTTGTAAGTGAATATTTTAACATTGGAATAATCTTCAGTCAGAGAGTCTGGAATTGTGTGCAAGAACCTGGAAGTAGGCTTGTTGTCGCCTGGGATTTTCTCTCGCAAGCTCAAGTGCATGATGACTCATGCAGGTAGGAGGCTTGGCAACCCTGTGCTAGGGGTGTGTCTAGGGTATTTTGAAGACCAAGAAGGCACTCCTTATATGGTAATGTTTTGTTTTGATTGGCTGGACCTGTGAGGGAAGCCAGGTAGGCCAGTGATTTGTGGAGGGGAGATGAATATTATTAGGACTTGACGAAGCTGTGAGGGTGACTCATTCTTAGGACTCCGTGGGGAGTAGTACTCATTCTTTGGACCGCGTGTAGGGCGGTGTACTCATCCTTTGAACTCCGTGTGGAGTGGTTCGTATTCTTGGTATGACTCCGTGAGGGAGTGGAACTTGTATTTTGGACTTGTGTGTTTTTGGTGGAGAAGGAAGATATTTCAGACTATCACAAGTTGGTGTTCGATGTGCAATTACTGAGTTGCTGGCTATACATTCTCAAGGGAATTATGAGCCTAGTTTCAAACAATTAGTCTAGATTGTTTGTCTCGAATCGCATGAAGTAATGTAAACTAACGTCTGTTTACCGAAATTCTGAGACCATAGCGGTAAATTGTTATACGACAAATACTAGTAAAATATGCTATGTATTAGTAAACTCAGTAGCGAACTAGATGCGATAATCCAACACACGTATTTAAAGCATCTTTGTATAATCAGATCCACGAAACTAGATAAATCGTTGGATGCTGACCATCAAAGTAATAATGTACATAATATTCATAGTTGAGAGGCTTGCGTGTGAAATATATAGTAATTGTGCTGCGAGTAAGTAGGAGTGATTCTCTGGGAGCAACTAACCCTCGAATCAGTAGAGTTAAGTCGTCACAGCTGAAGTCAACGCCTGTAAGTACCAGTCATCATTATTTCCGAGGGCCATCAACATGTCATATGTGTGCCTGTGTGAATATGATAGGGAGTTTTAGATAGTTTGTATGACGAGGATCGTGCGAAGTGTATTTCATGTCGGGTATCAGAATATATTGTACATTTTATCAAATCTATAGTGCTTTTATTTATGAAGTAACCAGTGTAGTTAAGAGTGAATGTTTATTGCTGTTACTCATACCGTACAGGTGTTTAACCCTCACGCAACCAGTGAAGCCGAGCAGTTACAAAGTTTCCATAACATATGAGGCTGTTTCTTCGCCTGAGTGTGTATTTAACTACGAGTGGCATACGCTATAAATATGCGTTTGCTAAAATTACATTTAAAAAAAATTATACAAAGAATGTAGATTGAATTTTAACATTTATCACACACAACCAATGTGCAAAAACAATTATTTAAATACCGGTAACAAGTTTGGAATTTCCTCATTGGTACAATATCACATTCAAGTCAGATCAACAGCAAGAACACCATGGTGACTAAGGCGATCCTTTCATTTATGTCCTTAAATAATCAACAATGCCAAAGTATATTCTCTTGTGGAGGGCTTAAACTTAATCAACTTGACGTTTAATGACCAAGCAGTTTTGTACAGTTTTCCAGAATATTTTTCTTCCCTAAAACCTGCCGCCTTGGCAGTTGCAAGTTTGTCCCCCCGTCAATACGGGTCTGAATATAGTAAATTATCCAATATTGTAAGCACGACCTTACAGGACCAGTGTTTTATTAGTCAGCATAGAAAAGCTTATTTTAGGAGTTAAGAAACGCTATCGATGTTGCAATGTCTAAAAATATCTCCAGAACGTGATTTTCATATCGACACTGCCGAAGTGAGGTGGCAAAAGTAGTAGCCACTCAAGATAGTGATAGGGAAACATGCGGTATTTAACACTAGGCATAACCGTATTGAAATTTGGAGCTTACCTAGATATTAGACCCCTTTAAACATCAATTATCATCATCACCATCATCCATTGGTGACAGAGTGCATGGCATCATTAGAACCATATTTTTATTTAACAATTGTAAATACATATTAAGTCAGCAACATTACAGAATTTTGTTATTGTAACAGTTGTCAGTTGACTATTTGTAACTTCCATTTATGAAATAAACTGCTGTGACAATGAACAATCTTATTTCAACATTCTCGGAAATCCAGACCCCCTAAGGGCGCCCACGATATTAACCCATGCATGAGTACCAAATGACCGAACAGACCCACTTAAAGCTTGAATATTCTAAGAACAATTCTTAGTCAGCACCCACAAACTGAGAGTAATCAACATGCAAAATTTCAGTTTCATAGCCCTTGTGGTTACAAAGATACGATGATTAACGAGTGAGTACCTCCTTTTTGGATTATATATAATAAGATAAGATTGCATTACTTACATTTAAATTAAATATAAATACATTCGTAGACGAAGTACACAAAATTAATAAATAATACTGTCGGCACACAGACACAGTCTGGGCTGCCGTTCATAGCGAACACAATACTCACGAATGGAATGTAGGCTACGCGCATATAAATTACATTATTCCTTTGTAATATTACTCAAGTGCCTAATTTAAAGTAAAGAACACCAGAACTATTGCATAACTGACATAATATGTAGGATGATTTTAACCTTCCGGTGGGTGCTACTGATCTTATCTCATATTCGTCAACATATTCGTCAACTACCTTCCAGAAGTTACGTCTTTCCACATGACATTCAAATCCATATCGGCCAGTTTGTCAATGACGCTTCTACACATTTGCTGTTGTTGCAAAAGTGATATGCGAGGCAGATTGCGCCTGATCGAGCACCATTACGTAATAGACAATGTAGAGAACGAATGAGTGTTTCACTAATTGAAGCAAAACTATACTTCAGCAAATATTGTAATTTTTAAAATTCAGATTTCTGAGGTGTGCCAGACAGGCTTAATGCGCCCACTGCCACTATACAGTATTTAATGTTTGGCCTGTCAGAATGTTAAATATCTGAAGTATTTATATTTAGTACAAATTAATTAGAATAATGTAAGCACTTTTGGAAAAAAAAAAGTTTGTTCTCAGTCTGATTTGCATATCGTTTTATTTTTCAAGGATCCAGGGGGGGGCCATGCCCCCCCCCCTGCCCCCCCGTATGGGTGCCCATGGCGGTGGGTGAGGGGATAGCTTGTCGGTCTACCAACCCCAAGATTTCAGGTTCGCTCCTGGCCGTGGTAAGTGATTTTTGAAAGGCGGAAAAAATACGACACGCATGTCATACGATGTTGGCATTGTCAAAAAAAACATTTGAATTCAGTAGGCCGTGTTCATAATGGCAAAATTATTCTCGGGAGTTTCCACCAATACAAAGTTCCTCATTTCTCTACTAGAAAGCGCTATTGTGTTCAAGGAGCTTAGATATCTAACCTCCTTGACTTTCATAGTGATTCATGGAACAATGAAATTTAATTTTATGATAGCTTCCTTTTCGTGGATGGAAACCTTGCCTTATATGGTACGTGATTTGTAGCTATCTAGATCTGAACAGTACTTTAAAATTTAACATGCAGTTCCATATCGAAAGGAGAGGGTGGAGTTGACATGGTTAAAAATTTATGGCAGAGAAACAGCTTAATCTGCCATCTGAGCCAAATGTTTCTCGTGCTCTTTGCTGGTGCAGGTGTAATGACTATTTATGGGCCATTTGTCTTGCTTTACTCAGCTGGCCCATCCTGTGGAAGTGACGACCTTTGTTAATGCTGGGAAGCATTTTCTCACACTTCCTACCTTTATTATTACAAATACTTTTCTCGTTTGAAGGATTCCACAACATTTTCTTTAATGACTAAGTTGTTCCAAGATTGTCCATGCATCAAGGTTTCAACCGTGAACCAAAGAGAAAAGAAACAATAGACGGAGTCGGTCCAGGTGATTCCGTGTGGGCGGCTAAGAAATTGTCTCGAAGACCTGGAAACTCCAGACGTTTACCATACACCTCGTAATTGAACCACCCGCTCCCACCATTAATCTCGTTATCAAGATGTTGTTCTAGGAGTAACTTTTTCTGTAGTCCCCAACGACCTCTTAGGGCTAGCCACTCTCGGACTCGATTTGGATAGTTGGGTCTGGGATCACTCGAGATTTGATGGAGGTTTTGACGCGATGGTGCCGATGAGTCCACACCTTCCTTGCGTCCTGTGTTCACTAGTGAGCAATGATCACCGAATAACGCGGTGTTCATAACTGATAATATTTCCACTTGAAACACTGTTTTGTTTTATTTTATAGCAATTGGACACAACTCAAAATGTAAATTTTAGCACCAAAAGGAGATTTGTATTTGAGCTTATTATGGAGATTTCGGCTGGTACCGTATACATAACAGATGTGTGAGGGCAATTGGATAGTATTAATGACACTTCGAGCTTCAAGTTAATGCATGACATAATTTGTGCAGACAAAATTATATTTTGAGGGAATACTAGAATATAAATCGCAATCCCCTGCTGCCGATCCAACCTGACAAACCATTTCCAAGAAAGCTCGCTTATCACGAGGACCTCGGTTCTTGTTAGAAGAATCGCTAGTGGAGAATAGTGTCAACACTGACAATAAGTTGATAAATATGTGGTAAGAAACTCGCTCACTGGAGCTTCATAATCTTGTGTAAACTCTTAACGAGTCCGGAAAGAATACGGGTCAGCGCAGTCAAACTTGTTATAGTGGGGGTAAATCTTCTTTGAAGCTGCACGTATACACTTGACTGGGTTTATAGATTCTATATATGATTGTAATTAAGGGAACTGTACCTAAGACATCAGATGACAATTGATAATGGCTAGAAAGGCACAACTTATCCAATTAAGGATAGATCGCTCTCTTTCTACCTTAGTGAAGGTACAGCTAGTTCCTTCACGGAGCTGAGACGTTGTCAGTGAATCCTTCAAAAATAAAATAGGTATATTTGAAATAAGGTGCTGGATAAGAATGTTCCTAACTTCGTTGACACAACAGAAAACCAAAGTGTCTATCTTACAAGAACTGAAAGTTGGAAATTGACCGTCCGCTCACTGAATTTTCAAGGCAAAGTATAGTTCATTGGTCATACACGGGGTGAAGAAAGAATGCCGCACTTAGAGGTCGGTATGCGGTTCCTCGTCGAAATTCACGGCAAGGGTTTATCTAGCAAAACCTAGCCTCGCCAATAGGTTTAATAGAAATGCGAGTTAAGAAACGAGGCTCTGGCAACGCTGTAACTGTGTGCAGCGTGGCCAAGAACAGGTCGCATGAACTAGGCACTGTGCCGCAGCTGTCTCATTAGCTCAGTGGGAATGCCGGTTATGCGGGCGCGCCGATGATCGTGTCATGTTCGCGCCAAAATGTTTTTCAGTTGAAGTATCAAATTGTATCCAATGTACAACCCCACAATGCAATAAATGTACTTCTTTCCGATGAGGCCTGCTATGGACCACGTGCCAATTTCAGTTCCTCACTCTTTGTTGTTTTCTCTTCCATTCTTCCCAATACTTCTTCATTCTTCGACAATGCTGCTTCTTTATGTCTTCAGACCACTTCGCCCCAGTAACATCGACTGTATCCAATGAGGTACAAAAACACAATTGCTAGGCTACAGTAGATTGCCCAGTATGCTAAGCACAATAATTCCATTCTGTACGTTTGACGTCCACTCTTATATGTGCTGTGTCTACTTTTCCTAATTTCAGACAATGTTCTATATCTGCACATTCCTCTTTCAACCATTCTTCTTTCGCTTCCTTGCACTTCTTGTTAACCTCATTTCTCAGACGTCTGTATTCTGCTTTCCTCTTTTCATCTCTTACATTCTTGTGTTTCCGCCTTTCATCCATCAATTCAAGTATATCCTGAGTGAACTGCGGTTCTCTACCTATTCTTTCTTTCCTACCAATGTTTTCTTCTGCGTAGTTCGTTATTTCATTCTTCAAAAGTGCCCATTCGTCTGCTATTGAAGTTTGTTTAGGGCTTAACATTAGTCCTTCCTTTATACTCTTCTTGAATCTTTTGTTTACATCCTTCTCTTTCAGTCTGTCAATTGCCCACCTTTTTGGCTTTTAACTTTGACTTTTCTTCTGTTTCTTCAACACTAATCTGCATTTCTCAACAACCAGATTGTGGTCAGAGTTTATGTCAGCACCGAGATAAGATTTACAATCCAAATCTGGTTACGAAACCTCTGCTTGACTGCTTGACCATAATGAAGTCGATTTGGTAACGCCCTGTATCTCCTGGTCTCATCCACGTGTATAATCGTCTATTGTGGTTAGTGAATAAGGTGTTAGCTATGAACAACTCATGCTCGGTGCAGAATTCCATCATCCTGCTTCCTCGAGCATTCCTTTCACCTTTCATCGTGATAGAGGATTATTAATTAAGTATACAAATGTGATCTTCGAAATCCTGAAAGAAAAAGGATGATTGCTACGTGAATATAAAATATTTTCAATGAGTATTCTGGTAATCTATTTATCCGAAAGCAGTGAAACTTGGCACAGCGAACTTTTGTTCAGATCTTAGTTATAGATATGTAATGTAGTGCAATTGAATCGGTTGGAGCTGAAAAGCATTAAGTCAAAAATGGTCATTTAAAAAAATATAATTTTGAAGTATTGACCCAAGGGCCTTGGAACGGCATAGGGAATAATTAAGTCAGCATTCTGTTTAAGCCAGAAACCACGGCTACATGTTGTGCGGTCGGAGGAGTAAAGCACTGCAAGATTCCCGCGTGTTACAGTGCTATTGTATATTATATTTGTACAGGTTTTAGCTGTTTTTTATGTTACAAATCCATTTTTAAATACAATATCAAGTGAAATATGCATTCTGGATAGCTTTATGCCGCATTAAACCGACCACGGAGCTGAAAGGCATTGTCACGTTTCCTAAATTTATTTGAAAAACAAGATGTTCAGCAAAGAACATATAGCCAACTTTCTCCTAAATGTATGGGTATATTTATAAATCTTTGTCCTCATCCCTAAATCCTCTACCACCATGTAGTGTTTGTTTTCTTTTATATTGATAATTAGCCAGTAAGTGTCAAAATCAATATTATATACTTTATGATGATTGAATAACAAAACTACTAACTTATTGTAATGCATTCACGTCCGTTAATATCTATATTAAGCCAGCCTGCAAACGTAAGAATCTTTCGTTTTGGGTACTTTCCCCTTTAAAAATCCGCGCCGATCACAGTAGGTTGGTGCAGCGACCTAGCAGTGAATTAATATTTTTATGTTCGACCCTAACTATTATGTGTCAGAAAACTGTATCATAATTAGGCTCATTATAACACTATTAGCCTACTTTCGATTTTTTGCAAAAAATTAAAGTAGACTTATGAGATCACTACAGGGCGAAAAAAAGTGTGTCTGTCTGTGTGTGTGTATGTGTGTGTGTGAGTCTGTGTGTGTGTGTGTGTGTGTGTGAGTCTGTCTGTGTGTGTGTATGTGTGTGTGTGAGTCTGTGTGTGTGTGTGTGTGAGTGTGTGTACTCTGAATGTCTGTCCTCCCCCTATCAATTCGAACACGGTGAGCGCAAATTGAACGAAATTTGGTACAAAGGTAGCACTAGCAAAGGACACCTCAGTGTCATGTTTTATATCACCGCCATCTTGACGGAAACGTAATGGCGGCCACACAAATGTACAATACTTAAATCAAATTACGACTAACCTAATCATCCGATCTCTACCAAATTTTGCAACAATATACCTTTATGGGGGCAGCATCCTTTGACCAAACTAATAGGTCATCAGCCTAATAGTTTGCGGATGGCAGCCATCCTTGTGTGAAAATAGATTGCCCCTATTAATTCGAACACGGTGAAACCGAATGGAACGAAATTTGGTACAGAGGTAGTACTAGCATAGAGCACCCCAGTGTCATGTTTTATATCGCCGCCATCTTGACGGAAACGTAATGGCGGCCACACAAATGTTCAGAGCTTAAATCAAATTACGACTAACCTAATCATCCGATCTCTACCAAATTTTGCAACAACATACCTTTATGGAGGGAGCATACTTTGACAAATCTAATAGGTCATTAGCCTAATAGTTTGCGGATGGCGGCCATCTTTGTGTCAAAATCGATTACCCCTATTAATTCGAACACGGTGAAACCGAATGGAATGAAATTTGGTACAGAGGTAGCACTAGCAAAGGGCACCCCAGTGTCATGTTTTATATCGCCGCCATCTTGACGGAAACGTAATGGCGGCCACACAAATATTCAAAGCTTAAATCAAATTACGATTAACCTAATCATCCGATCTCTACCAAATTTTGCATCAAAATACCATTATGGAGGGAGCATCCTTTGACCAAACTAATAGGTCATTAGCCTAATATTTTGCGGATGGCGGCCATCTTTGTGTGAAAATCGATTCCCCCCATTAATTCGAACATGGTGAAACCGAATGGAACGACATTTGGTACAGAGGTAGCACTAGAAAAGGCCACCTCAGTGTCATGTTTTATATCGCCGCCATCCTGACGGAAACGTAATCGCGGCCACCCAAATGTTAAAGGCTAAAATGTAATTACGACCCACGTAATAATCTAGTCTCTACCAAATTTTGCAACAACAAATCTTTATGTGGGAAGCATATTCTGACCAAACTGCTAGATCATCAGCCCAATAGTTTGCAGATGGTGGCCAAGTATGTGTGCAAATCGATTCCCCCTATCAATTCAAACACGGTGAAACCGAATTGAACGAAATTTGGTACAGAGGTAGCACTAGCAAAAGGCACCTCAGTGTCATGTTTTATATCGCCGCCATCTTGACGGAAACGGAATAACGGCCACCCAAATGTTAATAGCTTAAATCAAATTTCGACCATCCTAATAATTTGATCTCTACCGGATTTTGCAACAACATGCCTTTTTGTGGAAAGCATCTTATGACTGACTACAAGGTCATCAGCCCAATAGTTTGCAAATAGCGGCCATGTATGTTTGCAAATCCATTCCCCAGATCAATTCAAACACGGTGAAACCAAATTGAATGATTTTTTTACAGAGGTAGCACTAGCAAAGGGCACCTCATATTCATGTTTAATATCCATATAGCACGTTGTATTTCAACAAGCTACTACAACCAACATTCAATTATACTCCTTGAAAAGGACAAAGAGTTATAACAATACCCATGCATTTAGGAGAAAGTAGGCTATATGTTCTTTACTGAACATCTTGTTTTTCATTATGAAACAGTTTCTCCCACCAATCAGAGCTCAAGAAACAGTTGTGTGACCAATTAGATAAGGATACCATCGCGCATGCGTTCAAAATCCAACATGTCTATATAAATTACCGAAATTGCACCGTCCATATGTTCCCGTAAATAAACTGAGACAAGAAATGGCACTGTACCTTAATATCCCTAAAATCAATTTCTACACAGCGCGTGGTTTTGAAACGACTTCGGTGACAGTTTTACTGAATATTGGAGCATAATCTGAACATATGGCATTGAAGCACACAGAGCGCATGCGTCGGTTGTCCAGAGAGCTTAGGAAACAGAGATATACTACCCACCGCAGCACCCGATCACAACAGTCTAGTGACTGAACAGATATTTATGAATATTTATGTTAAAACATATAATAAAGTAATAATTATCGTCGAACATAAACAGTCGTATGCAACTCCCCTATAATGGTAATTAAAACACTCGTATGGAAATTATAGCTGCCGCCCCGGAGGTCCTGGGTTAGATTCCCGGCTCTGCCACGAAATTTGAAAAAGTGGTACGAGGACTGGAACGGGGTCTACTCAGCCTCGGGTGGCCCAAATGAGTAGAGGGGGTTCGATTCCCCCTCAGCCATCCTCGAAGTGGTTTTCCGTGGTTTCCCACTTCGTCTTCGGGCAAATGCCGGGATGGTACCTTCTTCAAGGCCACGGCCGCCTCCTTCCCTCTTCCTTGCCTTTCCATCCTCACCATCCCTTACCTTCCCTCATGAGGCCCCTGTTCGCTTTGCAGGTGAGGCCGCCTGGGCGAGGTGCCGATCCCACCTCACCAGTTGTATCCCTTCCGATTCGATGTTCCCAGCTCTAGGACACTGCCCGTAGAGGCGGTTGTGGTGAGTTCCCTCGCTGAGTCTGTGGGTTTCACCAACCTGGAGGGTAAACGACTAAAAAAGAAAAATGGAAATTATAAAACTACTCGTGTCTTAATTATGGCCATTATAAGCTCGTTGCATAATGTAATAATCTTGTACGCCTCTGGGTGTTCAATGAGCAGGCAGTTTAAAGTAGCCAGGAGGGAGGTGATCCTGCTGGCAGTGTTTAAAGGTAATCGGAGCGCGATCGTGGCTAATAGTTGAACTACCAGTATTACAAAATTGCCATACTTCAGAAGGCCAGGTATTGAGACAGCCGTATGTTTGGAACAATATTACCCACATAACCCACAAGAGGACAGCACCGTACAGAGACATTAAGAAGGCTGTGGTTGATGACAACGTGTATCTAGTTCTTCTATTCTCCTTTTCCTAATGTCTTCTGTTTATGTGCAATGCTGAGACTGTGATTTTATTATTAAACGAGTGTATACATTAGCCTCCCCTTTGAGCTAAATGACATTTTATTCAGTATCTGTGGTAAGAACTTGTGCACATCATTTGTAAAAGAATTCAAGAAAAAAAAAAGGTCAACTGTAGCAGTATTCGATCCCCAGTCAACTGCGTGACAGACTAACACGCTAGACCAGAGCTAACTATATCCTTAACATCATGGTGTTCTTAACTGATATATTAGATGCAACCTGTCGGCAAATAATGACTTGAAATAAACGATTTCTTCACTGCAGTACAACTTCATTATAGATCATTTCATACAAAGTTTATATTATTGTATCAGTAGGGTATATCACATATAACATACTAAAACTACTGTAATATAAGACAGGCTCATGAGGACAGCTGCCATCTTGTCGTGTGGCAGAGACGGCTCAGCTCTTTTAAGCCACTCATACAGTATAATATTATAATATTAAAGTATAATAAATAACGGATCACGACCTTCAGGATAGCTTAAACCACCCTAGGCTCGATAATCGGAATTGGTAGGTCTTAAGCTATTGTTTATAATGGTTGCATGATTCACACGGCCGCCATCCTGAAATGGCAAGGCCGATGACCTTGAAGTTTGGATGAAAGACGCGTCCTATATAAAGGTATGTTGTCACCAAATTTGGTAGAGATCGGATGATTAGTTTAGCCGTAATTTGAGTTTACGTTTTGAACGTTTGAGTGGCCGCCATTCAGTTTTGGTAAAGATGGCGGCGATATAAAATATGACACTGAGGTGCCCTTTGCTAGTGCTACCTCTGTACCAAATTTCGTTCAATTCGGTTTCACCATGTTCGAATTGATAGGGGGGGGGGGGCAGACATTCAGAGTATACACACTCACACACACACACACACACAGACTCTCACACACACATACACACACACAGACAGACACACAATTTTTCGCCCTGTGTTGATCTCATAAGTCTACTTTCATTTTTTGCAAAAATCGAAAGTAGGCTAATATGCTTATTAAATTACAATTGATATTCCACTAACACAAATATTACCTTTATAGTTGCTTCACAACTTAGATGAGTAATATAGTGTGTTTGTTACGTTCTGTTCTGTCAATGACGTTTTATCTATCTCCTGAAAAGGAGTGAAGACTGTCTTAATACGTTTCAACTCTGGCCGATTCAATTGTTTTCAAAATTTCAGTTCGTATCAGTTCAAAATTTTAAATTATATTTTTATGTCTCGTCTCAAGCTATCGAAGAGAATTTTAGTATAATAAACTATTATCATTACCAAATGGCACTAACGTCTGTAGCGTAATTTTCGTAAATAATAAAAGCTGTATAATACGTTTCTGAAAATTAACTCCTGTTTCTTGTAACAGAAAGATGCCACCCCACCGGAGGAGTCATAATTATCGATACCAAGGGTTATTCATATTCTAGCACGTAGTATTTCATGGGTGCTGGTGGAGATTATTTTAAGTGTTGGAACACCGAGATTATCTACCGCAATTTCCTATTGTACAGTAGATATAGTAACTTACAGATTATCCTTACTGTATGGTCATTTATGAAAAGTAACATACATTACACACGGGGATGATAACTGAAGATGTCCCTAGCCTCTAATATGGTTTCCCACTTCTAGTCCAGGCAAATACTGGGATGGTACCTAACTTAAAGCCACGGCCGCTCCCTATCCAAATCCGACCTGAATTACTAATACTCACACTAGTACAGACATTAGTGACACAGGTGACCAGACAAGTTCTACTACACACACACACACAAGAACACGGGACTACATACCAAAATTTCGCAAGACCAAAAATAAAATCACCACTACACTATTAAGGCAGAAATACATTGTGTAATTTTCAAGATACTGTACTCGGGACTAATTATAAGACACTACTTTAGAGTTCATTTACTTTTGATGTTATATATGTGGAGTTCATATTTATGAACTTAACATAAAATTTAAAGAGGCCATACTTTTTACAATGTAGTGTTCATGTGACCCGCGGGCCTTGTGTTTGATAGACCTGTTGTACAGCATATCAAAATAAAGAAATGATGTCCGGGCTGGATCTGCGTATGGCAAGTGACTTCTCCAAAAATCCATGTTACTGCAGCCACTTTGTTGGAGGACGTCCTCTTTATTCAATGTAGTAAGAATAAATGAACTGTCCACGATACTTGGAATTTACTGGTACCTTTCTTAAGAGTTTAGCACACACTGTATCATTATCGAAATGATCGTCTGACTGTCAGAGTGAAAGAGCGCTTAGCGAAATGAAGCTTGAATGAACGTTACTATAGCCTTTTATACTGCAATATGAGACCTGTTGTCACGGACAAACTTTCAGCACTTCAAAAAGTTATTTTTCTTAACACCAGAACTGCTGCCCAAAATGGATGCATGTCTCAAGCAGGGAAACTGGCGACTTCACGCTATACAATATGCCGTGCATATTGAGATAAAATGAAATTTCTTGCTTTCATCAGTAGGCTACTTTCGAACACCTGTTTCACTAAAAGGCTTTGGTTTTCAAATAAGCTCCCTTAAGGGTTTCTGTTATTCTAAAGTTTTCGAAATATATAACAGAATGGAAGTGAGAAAATTACTAACTTCAGAATAGAATGTATTTATTTATCTATTTCTTCACCGAGTTGCGTAGCTGTGCACGTTAAGTCGCGCACCACAAACGCGATAGGTAGTTCCAGAAAGTTCGGAGATCAGAGAAAATATAAATGCATTTTGTATAGGCCTAATGTGTTTATGAAATACTTCATACGACATATCCTTTACATTTACGTGTGGACAGTCGAGTCGAATCAGCATCTTTCGTGTTTCTCATAAGACAGGGATGTCCAATTCTTTTAGGCGGCTTCGGTGGCGTAGTTGGTAGCATGCTGAGCTTCTATGCCCAAGATAGTGGGTTCAAATCCGGCCGAAGTCGTCGGGATTTTCAAGAGCGTATGCCTTCCTTCGACGAGGAAGTAAAGCCGGAGAGCCCGTGTCATAGATTTATGGCATGTCAAATAACCTTCCACTAACTACAATTGTGTGAAGCTAATTTTGTATGTTAGATTTGATTAACCCTCTATAAAGTTCCAACGTTCGCCTCCAGGTGCTGGTTGCAGTGGCATATAGTATCCAAGTTCGCGGCTAGGTGTCGTTGACGCAACATTTGGTAGAAAAAGCAGGAACTACTTGAAATTGATCGTCTGCAGTCCTTATCTGAATTACAGATGGGGTAGGTTCGATTCCCACCTCAGCCAACCTGGAAGAGGTTTCCCCTACTTCTACTCCAGGCAAATGCTGGGATAGTTCCTAATACAGCCATCTCAATTAACACTGGTCATCCGACTGATTCTACACACACCCAAAGTACACTGGGTTACATGACCACGTTGTCGCAGCCCCTAAACTGACATACCAACCATGTTCCTTCATCCCAGGTTGAACTTTCGACATACTTCTTCACCATGCGGAGTGGACCAATTATTTGAAACTATCTATTCTTAATAGCTAAATGTAACTATTTGGACAACTAGCACTCATTCTACGAAAAATGTCGGAAACAAAAAATCGTAATTCCTGCCAGACATACCTATACGCACAGTTATGTTTGAAAATCCTGATTGTTACTGAATTGACAGAAAGAAATTTTGGAAATGTCCTAAGCCTCTAAAAGGAATAAACAACAACTACATGCATTATAAATGAACTGGGCCGAATCATTACCCGAGAAGGAAGTTCGGCGAAGACACGCATCGTCTGTTTCCTGATGCGCCAAAGTCACAGAGAAAGATCGAAAGAAAGGGGATGGGGATGAGGGTGATTAGGTCTACTGGTAGTTCTTAATTTAGTAATGGAAACACTAATAATTTTAATTCATTTTAGGATAATTAGCCTACTTTTGATTTTGCAAAACATGAAAGTAGACTTTTGAGTTCTACACGGGCCGAATGTTATCAGTCTGTCTGTGTGAGAGTGAGTATATTTGTTCCCCCCCCCCCCCATCAATTCAAACATGACGAAAACAAATTGAACGAAATTTGATACAGAGCAAAGGACACCTCAGTGTCATGTTTTAGTTTTATATCGCCGCCATCTTGACGGAAACGTAATGACGATCACCCAAATGTTCAAAGCATAAATATAATTACGACTAACCTAATCATCTGATCTCTATCAAACTTTGCAACAACATGTGGAAAGCGTCTTTTGCCTAAACTACAAGGTCATCAGCCAAAAAAATTCAAGATGGCGGATGTACGAATGCGAGTTTTGTAGCCTAACCGTTACTTACGATTCAAGAAGGCCTGGCCTCACCAAAACCGTTTGTCGTCTTGAGGGTCGTTTAAACTGTCCTCAAGGAGGTGACCGTGCCGCGTCGGCTTTGTAAAATCACTGGCCATTCTATTTCTTTGCTGCTTTCTATTCATTTGCTGCAAAGCAAAACCTCTTCCTCTTTATATCTTTATCTCTGTTTCATACAGCAAAAGACTGCAAGTCTGTAGATTGTGGGTTTGAATTCCATGTTTGACAGTGACCACCCTGAGTGTGGTGTTTCCCCGGGATATTTTAATGTCCAGATGCAAATACCGATATGATACCTTATTTAGCAGCATCTCCAAACCCCGTATAATTACTCTACAGTTACACACACTACTATAGTCATCACAGAAACACAGGTTGACACACTAATCCATTAAAATTGTTAATTTGTAGCTCTTCAGTCGGTCAACATGATTGTGGCCAATGAATGTGCGGGGTACAAGATATAAATATGTAACCACATTCCTGAAAAAAAAATATACATGTATTAATTAGATTATCACATGTACCCTAATTTTTTCCAGGAGTGTCGTTACATATTTATATCTTGTACCCCTCACATTCATTGGGCGCAATCTTGTTGACCGACTGAGGAGCTACAAATTAACAATTGTGTATAGGCAACACTGAAAAGTATGGCTTCAAATATATACACAAATCCACAACACGCCAAAATACACAAATATGATGCAAAAATTACTCCAGCCCCTATATTTAATTAATAGCATTCCTTCATGCATTCATTCATTCAAAAAACCGTCGTGTGTCTTAACCGAACTTCCTTCTCGGGGAATGATTGAGCCCAGTTAATTCCTAATGCATGTAGTTGTTGGACCACCTCGTGGTGTAGCGGCCTAGCATCCGGGTTGGATTCCCGGCTCTGACAAGAAATTTTAATTTTAAATTTTAATTAAGGCTTTAGTGAGCCTCCGTGGCTTAGGTGGCAGCACGCCAGCCTCTCTCCGCTGGGTCCGTGGTTCAAATCCCGGTCACTCCATGTGAGATCTGTGCTGGACAAAACTGAGGCAGACAGGTTTTTCTCCATGTACTCCGGTTTTCCCTGTCAAAATTTCATTCCAGAAACACTCTCCACTATCATTTCATTTCATCTGTCATTCATTTAATCATTGCCCCAGAGGAGTGCGTCAGGCCTCGGCAGCCGGCACAGTTCATATCCTCGCCGCTAGATGGGGGCTTCATTCATTCCATTCCTGACCCGGTCGGAGACTGGAAGCAGGCTGTGGATTTTCATTTCAATTAAGTCTAGAATGGGGTATAGGCATACTCAGCCTCATGAGGCAAAACTGAGAAGAGGTGGGTGGGTTCCAACATCAGCCATCCTGGAAGAGGTTTCCCCTACTTCTACTCCAGGCAAATGCTGGGATAGTTCCTAACTTAAGGCCACGGCCGCCTCCTACCCAATCCTATCCCCAATATACTAATACACACACTATTACAGTCATCACAATAGCACAGGTTTTCACAAAAGATGTCGCAGCCCCTAAAATAAGCAGCAACTTTATGTCAAACCCTTATTATTCCCGTTATTCGGCGGAGTCGGGGATTAGATGCGATGAAAAGCTATATGGCTGGTGAGTTTCATGCACGGATGCTCTTCCTGACGCCAACCTAATGAGAAGAGATGATGAGATATGAAATGAATAAAGATTAATGAAACAGGGCAAGAATGTGGAGGGAAGCGGCCATGGCATGTCAGAAGGTACCGTCCTAGCATTTGCCTGGTGTTGAAAATGGGTAAACCACGGTAAACCATTTCAAGGACGGCCGACGGCGGAGCTCGAACCCACGTCTACCGAGTCTGCAGAGAGCTTGGCCCCATGGCCTAGCGCTGCGCGTCAGCGAGCGTTGGTTAAAATCAGCAACTACAGTTGCTAATTCGTTCAAGAGGTTTAGGACATTTTGGCAATGTGTACTCGGGTGTTATTGAATTCATTTGATAGCCAATGTTATCACCTACAACGAGCAAACGATAATAAAGATTAAACCTGTTTAATATTAAGTAGAGTAGCACGATTAAAGAGATTTGATACATGGAATGAAGGTTTCTTAAGCCTAATAATGAGTTCTTGGGTCACATTTGCTACTAAATATTTTTAGCTTACTTTTCACATTTTGTAAACATAAAAATGAGGAAAAAGTAGACATGAGATCGATCCGGGCAAATGTCTGTCTGTCTGTCTGTGTGTGTGCGTGTGTGTGTGTGTGTCCCTTTAACTCCTAAACGGCTGCGGCTATCAAAACCAAATTTGGTAGGAGTAAAGACATATGCCTGAATATCTCACGGTCATATTTGAAAATGACGTCAGTGCTACCAACTGCTGAGAAATCACAATTGAAAATTGAGGTTTATGTTGGATATCTCGGAATATATGCATGGGAATTGTTCCAAAATTCACATACTTATAGATAATAATACATCAGAATAATTTACTGGAGCCCATACATGAGAGTGTTGCCAACATGATTCTATGCTTCCTGATATGTACAATCTTAAAATGCATGTAACTTCCATATTATCTATTGGATTTCAACCAAATTTGGTACGTGACTTGCGCACCAAAGCAGATATGAATGTGCAGTTTTTAGTACCAACAGGGCTGCCTATCTGTTGAAAAATGCACTCTATACATTTTTATCCTAATATCAATATATCTGATAGTATGCAGGCCAACATTTCTAAACTTTGCATACATATAGTACCTGCAAATGTAGGTTAACTTTCAGTACCGATATACGACTGCGCTGCCAACCTGATTCTACGCGTGCTGATAGGTTTAATGTTGAATCGCACGTAACTTCCATACTAAATAAATGAAGTTCTGTCAACATTGGCACAATATACAGGATTATTCACCTAAGATGTTACTCGCCAACATCTTCTAAACCATTAAAGATATCAATATTCTGTTTTCACTTTTGGAAATGGTGCTAAGGGGCTCATACATTAACTTATACTGTTTTTTCCTTTCTTTGCGAATAGCTGAGATATTGGTACTGTCCCCGTTTACCTGGATAGTAGGCTGTCAGATATCCGCCCCCTCAATCGGATTGCCAATTATCAATCGCACCGGCACAGTTACATCAATGAAAATGGCACTGACAGATACTATCGAGATAAGAGCACAGAAGTTCACAGGAAATCATTGTGGAACACACCAAAATAGACGGGGGTTCATACTTACCGTTACTTACCTCTTAATTATCTCGGGGTTTGAGTTGACAACAGGATCACTAAAGTCTGTTCACACAATAACCTCCACCATGACATTTAAAAATGAACCAGAACGAAGACGAGAACTTTGAACTGTACAAAAGCTTTATTTCTAATAAAGGGTATGATTTTACTAACACAACAAAAACAACGTGGCTATCAGTAGCCCAAGTCAATCTGACTACGTCCTCCAGTAGGACTTGCAAAAATTATCATACAACATGATATAAAACATTTTAGCTCCCAAGAGCTTCAAATAACGTAATATTCATAACACTATTGGATTGGAAAAGGACGTCAGGGTGTGACATATATAGAGCATTTGGTTTCCTTTTAATAAACATGAGAATGGTATTTATAGTCGCAAGGCCAAAGTGTGTACGACCTCACTCTCTGAGAACCATATGTTGGCACAGCTGCGGGCTACCTTCCAGCCTGTTGCATACTGGTCAAATGCACTCCCTTCTCACGTGCTAAGTTACGTAAGAATACAGCTTGTTCTCTCAAACTTTTAAATGTCTATAAGACAACTCACATTTATATTTACGCAAATCTTTCAAGTACTTTGCTCACATCCTATTGGATCATTATGTTAATTTCTTAAACTTGTTAACTTCAATCCAAATGTTTAATTAGCTCTTAAATGTTTATAACAAAATCACATAAATTATTTATAACAATTAGAAATTGTTTATAATATTTGTCAAAGACAATAAAAATATTATAAGCACGCCTTTAACATCACTCTCGTTCCACATTAATTTCAAAAATATTTACAGCAATTATTTACAATATTAACATTTAAATTGTTTAAATATTAATTTAATAAATACATTAGCCACATGTTCATTCGGTTGGTAATTTTCATAATCGTGATTAATATAATCGACCAATGAAGGTTAGTTATACATGTTAATGTCACAATCTGGTTTAATAAAGTTTTTTAATAATGATTTGTGACGGCAACCTTCATTCAAAATCTTATCTCAAATTCTTTCAAAACTCGTGTTAATTATAACAGTAATTCACTTGATTAATTTTCAACGAACTATGACAATCTTACTCCAGCGGAAAATCCTTCGCTAACAAGTTAATGCACAATCTGCATTAAAAATTTAGGCCCAAAATTCATCATATATTAATCTATATGGCATTAAAAACTTCCACATAACTTACAAAACTTCCACAAATAATTCTTTAACATTTATTCCTGTGGGAACCTCCTTCATATTCAAGGGCATTATACCTCAGCGACTTTCAACACGCGCTGCACTAGCGATTATACATTCATAGTTCCACTTAAAAAATTTTATAATCATTAATTGTTTCAAAACTGTTTTTCTATAACCTTCGTGGATTTCATTCATGAACCGAAATGAAGTCAAAACTTGCCAATCACAAACAAATTTAATAGTGAATACGCTTGTCTGGTCTATCAAAATTTATGATTAACATCCTAAAAGAAATTGTAGTATAAAAATACTATCTTCAAATAAAGTGCGACTAAAATGCAAAGTAGTCGAATAGAATCCAATTAGACTGGGGAATGCAAACATCGTTATATAAATCTCTAATTGAGAAAAACTCCTAACAAAAGTACTTGACTTTAATGCATTCAATAATTCATTATTAACATTACTCTTTCACAAAAGTGTCTATGATGCAATGTTCATTCATAACTGACGATAAATGTCTGTGTTGCAATCAATACAAATAACGACTAGTATTTCCAAGATCGTCGACAACGTAAGAGATTTTAACGCTCTAAAATCATTTAAATGTTCTTCCTTCTTGATGATGACAGAAAATTGGTCAAAGTAATTAAACTGGGGTAGAATTACTTTAATAAACTGACACGCTGTCTGAATTTAAATCTGCCATTAAAAATCATTAACTTACAGTCAAATCGTGACTACAAAAAAATTATTAATTACTGAAAAATCCAAATATCAATCTCAACTGATTCAAAATCGTTTAAATATGCCCATGACATAACAATGTCTTAATAAATCGTCGAAAAATGCAAAACTCATCAAGGTGTACTGAGAATAAGAATCTCAACAAGAAAATAGGGCAAAATACATGAGGATAAAAATATGGGAAAAATAGTTGCTCAAACATTATTAGTAAACTCAAATACAATAAACGTTCACGACTACCTTATCTGCCGATTGACGTTCCAGAGGAAAATTCCCCAAAGAAGACTGCTGATGGATCCATTTCACCACGTTAAAGTTGAGCTCCATCCTCGAAATAGGAAATAGCACCCTCGGAGAATCGAACTGCTTCCTTCTCCGTGAATCGCTCTGCTCCTCGAAGACGAATAGACATCCTTCCGGCAATAATCTTCTTTGTGAGTCGGGATATCCCTGACCTCTCTTGAAAAATTCCCTGAAGTTCTAGTAGACAGTCGTCATGAAGTTTTGTAGAAATTTCCGAAGAAATTATTCATATTCAGAGTATGAAATTGTTTCTATGGCTGTTCGATGGTATTCAGCCTTTAATTACGAAACATGGGTGTAGATGGTATTCACCGCATGTTCGCTTGTGTGGAATAGTAATTAGCGAAGTTCCATGTCGCTATCTTACTCCGTTGAAGTATGTCCCAATTGCAATAAGCCCTTTTAGCCTTCCATCTGCTCTTCGGTTGTAGTGTCAGAAGAACAAACTGCCGTATTCAATTGCTCCATTATACTGTATCGTTCTGTAACCAAGCAATCTGAAGTCTTTCTATTCCACTCGCAGCGTCAGCCTTGCGTTGATTCTGGCTATACAAAAGTGCTTCTCTAGTGGCGAGATAATCACTTTTGTCAGTCGTATAAAACTGCTAATATCTTTTAAACTAATCGGTTGAAATTGTTCAGCTTTTCTCTATAACTGCATGTAGCACTGCACAATACAATTAGCTTATCGGTGACCGCTAACTGTTCGAAGCTAAACTTGTAGAAGCTTTCTAAGGTCCGTTTCAACTTCACCTAGTTTGACTTTGATCTCGTTAATATAGTGGCCTCGCCACGCGTTATAAAGACGATTCTTTTCACTGCTGTTCACTTCGACGTCTCACTATAATGAATGTATAAGAAAAGAACTTTCACAATAGACTTCGATGATCTGAGAATGAGATCTCAGAATAATCGGAGAATGAAAGAGACTCCTCTCTTCTGCGCAAGCCCTTTTATTAACTTCACGAGGGGCGTTTCCATCCCTTCCAAAGCGTGATACTGCGTCATCGCTAAAAGTTCCAACTTCGTTAATACATGACGGATTTTCAAAATTCAAAAACTGAAAATAAATTTCACCAAAATTCCAAATCAATGCTTCTACTGCAAATGGATTTCCACAATTCTGCAATCCAAAAGTAATAAAAATACCATAGTTTCAGCAATCTCCGTCTTCCTTTAAACTATCGTTCATTGGTTCATGCCTCTCCTCCAATAGCATAGTTTCTTCCTCAGCAGAATTCCTCGTTTCCTGCGACTGCGTCGTACATCTTGGAACATTCTCGACTAAATGCTGACGTCACTGAGAATCTCAGCTCAAGTAGCCTGCTGGCATAACATTTACGTCATCCGTGCTTACGTCATGACTACCCACGTCATAACTATGACAGCCATAACTTTCCTAATAATTTCAAATATAGCCACCGTGGTCTCTATATAATTCAATTACGGGGGCAGTACCAACTTCGTTTTTCTTAATGGAACTATACTAATTTTTGCATACAGGGTAAATGATTTCACTGAGACATATTCAACGGTGTTATTAATTCCCAAATCGGACGAGTTCTTTTTGAGAAATCTTTGATATGAAAATTGGGCTAGGCCACGCCTTCTTTCGGTGACTCGTTGTGAGAGAGCGAATGGCTAGTACTGAACCCAACGGGGTTAGGCTGGCTGATGTCGAAAGTGGATCTCAGAGATAGTTGAGCTCAGAATAGAGGTTCCAGCAAGGAACGAACACGAGATCCTTTGAGGGAGTTTAAGTTATAAAACCCGTAGAGAGAATACATATTAAATCACTGTGGTGATATGAACTAATGCTGACATTATTCACTGATATAATGCAGGGAATATTAGTAGAATACGGCATTTTTGGGCTGTATGAGGCATACAATTCTGGACTTGAGCACAGAAGTTGGAGCGCTTGACGTTTGTCTAATGACTCTGGAAGAGGGGCGGAGATTCTTGGAGCCTTGTCACTCTACGTGACCTACTTAAGTCGTCTGGAGCAGGTCAGGGGGCTAAATTAGGCTGATGGAGTGAGGAGATACCAGCGTAATTTAATGATTACTCGTGATTGGAGCAACGCAGTGACATGAGGTTTACACCTATGTGAATATTTAGCCGGGAGGCTAATTATCAAGCCATTAAACATTGAAATCGAGGCAGATTTAATGGAACGCGCAGTAGCACAGTAATTGGAGGTTAGCGGACAGATACAACCATGGTTTCGGGGGTTTTTAGATGACGCCGCGTGGGCACGCGCTGGCAAAGGCAATTAATATTAATTAATTGGCCGATAGATCCTCGAGCACGCATACAGCTCTGTGATCAGCGAGGAAGAAGGAACCATATGAACGTTAATTCAAGACCAGAATCATACTGTGAGAAAAGATGACACTGCAGGGGAATTCTCGGTCTACTTTTTCTCTCTAAACGAATATAAGGGGGTGGACCCAGGACAGAGGCGTTCAGTCAAGTCAGTGGAGTCAGTCGAGTCAGTCGAGGCAGTCGAACCATACTTGAGAGCGAAGAGCACATCACCGTAGCTCAGAGAAGAAAGGCGCGGACTGTAACATTCTAAGTGCAGCAACATATAATCATACATTAAGTCATGAATTAATAACGAGTAATGTAATCAGTTGAACCGCAGTCTAGTGCGAAGTGCGCGTTACCGAAGTCGAGAAGGGATGCTCGGACTTCAACATGAAGAGCCGAGCAGTAAGACATTTATTATTACCATTTATTAAGGACAGTCGCACCATATTTGTATAGTAGGCATTACGAGCGATTGTCATTGTGCACGTAGGAAATGTACCGTGTGATATACAAGGTAGGACAATTGAGAGTGATAAGTTGTACAAGTACAATGTACAATGGTTGAGCGAAGTATGTAAAATATTAGTTAGACAGATCATAGGATGTTGGACTGCGCAGAGATAAATTTTATTATGCGATTGGTGAAATTTCATAAGTATACCAATATAATTAACGCTCAGGACAATACGCAAGCATATTTATGCGATGTCAGGAAATTTATCGAAGGATAAAGATTGATAGACAGTTTGGGGAATCGATAGGAATTCTGAGGCAGAGAATAGAGACTTTCAATCAGGATACGGATAGCAGCGGGGAGGAGTTCTTCAACGTCTGCATTTCTGATATCTTGCCAGGAAAAGTCAACCAGTAAGAAATGTAAATAGTGAGCGTGTGATTGTAGTGATGATCTGTTAAATATCTGTAAATTAATATTTTAACAAGTGCTATAACGTGCTGTGTGAATAAGGAGGCAACAGCTTCAATATGGAAAGGAAAATTGCCGTGTGTCTTGTAAGGCAAAAGTTATATGAATTGTGTGTTATCAGTGTAAGAATGCCTTGCTAATATTTGCAAATAATGGCAGGCATTACTGGAGGAAATGCGTGGTTGGAGCCACCAGACTAGCCGATGTAAGTACCCAAAAACCATGATTTTGTAGCAGTTATAGTCCACTGTATGTTGAGTGATTTCAAAAGTATAGAATATGCCAATAAGAGTCAATTTTAGGAGGGAGAGCCTCAAATTAGTATTGTTGTGTTGATTTTAATAAAGTTGAGATGTTTGTGGACATCATTGAGTGGATAAATCGTTACCACTATTGTAAAATGACAATTCAGTTATATAAAACCGTAACGTAACGAACACGGATGTTCGGTTATATGAAATGGTTACGTTGTGTCGGGTTATTGTAATTCATGTCAGTAATAATAATAATAATAATAATAATAATAATAAGGAATAAGCGAATACATATCAGGGAAAAATGGTTGTAAGCAATATATATATATATATATATATATATATGCTAATTGGAATATTTATCTATCCAAGCAGTAATATTATACATGAAGGGCTAAGCAAAGCAATTTAATATCAGAGTATATTGTGATAATGGAAATAAATATGCAAGAATCTAGGGAATGAAAGAGTTTAATAGAGAATTGAATTTGCAGCTTGTGAATAAGCTTGTAGAGTAATTGATAGATTTATCTTACTAATTAAAGGACGAGATCATAGCACAATGGTCACGAAAGCCAGGTAGTCTATTCGACGTGTGAAATCTCGTATAGCCTAGGGCATACAGAGATATTTATTATGGTCAGAGCGTATTTTAGTGATTAACCCTAGCTCTGTGGATTGCCATGAAATGTTCCGGGTTCGAATCCTGTGGTGTATGAGAGGATAACAATGAAAACCTCTGCATGACACCTGATCTCGACCGAGAACTTGTACTTGAAATAATTCAGCTCCTGAGAAGCGAATGTAATTGGCGGCAGGTTGTGCCTGACCGTAGCATTTAATGAGATACCGGCTAGCCAGTTCGACCAGTGATTGATGAATCTCGTTCGTTCATATAATGAAATGGACCTATTGAGGCCAGTTATTAATATCCTAAGGTTAGGAATAAATATTTAAACACGCCCATAACCTGACTTGCATACAATTTAGTTGAAATCATATGGGATATGTGGGTCATTGAGGCTGCACTATTGTATTTAAAATCTTTTTACTGCTTGGAGGATAAAAGCAGGAGGGAGTCAGGAAGGAACGGCACACGTGTTGTGACCGCTCGACTCAGTCCCTTTGTATACAAGGAGCTCCGAGGGGGAGACTTTTAAACGACCATTGAAGGTTGACATTTAGAAGGGACAGATTTTGAAACCCTGTTGGTAATGAAAAGAGTCATTGTTATATTGTATAATGAATTTGTTTGGTTTGAAACACACTGTTAATTAAGGATCGTTCTTATAACGTAATACTTGGCAAACTTATGAGTTTTTGGAAGTTACATTTTTTATACTGACAGTATTACCTAGCTCTGAAGGTCGGCACTAGATGCCAGAGGCTACGCCCACGCAAGGGTAGCATAATATACCATCCGACACAGCGGTAACGGAATTTTTTGAAATTGAAATCACAACGGCATACGGTGGAACTGTAGAAAAGGGGGGGGGGGGCTGCAGAAGGGAACTGCAGAACGGGGCACATTCACATATAAATGTGGAGTTGCAAGTAAATTGGATGTGCAACCCATAAATTGGCTAATGCATGGTAAAGCATTTTGGTGGGAAAAGAAATACAAAACACAAGTGTACGCATAATGTGAATTAAGATGTGTTGAGTGTAAACAATTAAGATTGTAAAATGAAAGAGGTCACAACAGGTGACATAAGATTATAAGTACAGTTTATGTGTAATTTAAATGTGCATCAGCGCACTTGAGAAGGAATTTTGATGTCAATCTCAGAGTAAATGAATGAATAATCATCTGGATTTGCAAGGATAAAGTGTGAATATTAATAGATTGTAGGAGTAATTTTGCTTTTGTTTTGTATTATATTGTTGGGATTGTGTTTTTATGCGTTTGAAGCCATGATTTAGAGCTGAATTAAAGTCTTTAGAATAGAGTTGTGCTTTATCATTGTAGACTTGATACCTTTTAGTCTCAGATCAAAAATATGCAACTGCTCAGTGGGTTGGACGGTACACGCCTGAGGACTGATGCTGGCTGGAGGCAGAAGCATGTTTTCCATGGAAATTACTCACATGGGTACAGTACATAGCTTGTTGGTGCGCTTAAATAGCGTCACAGGTGTAGTCTGTTTCAAAACAAAATGAATGTCCTGTAATCAGAATCGTAGTCGTTATTATCGAAGTTTGGTATTTAGGGAAATGTAAATCAGTGATGAAAAGAAATAGAAAAATGAAGTTTCATTTGTTTCCTAATAAATTCTTCCGTCACTTAATGTTTGGAATATTGGGACGATTTAACAGAAGGTTGCGTACATTTCTATTCATTTCCCATAACATGTAGAATAAATAGGGTAATTCACCTAAGATGTTACACGGAAATAACGTCTGAACCATTAAAGATATCGGTATTGTGTTTTCATATGCGTAAATGATATCCAGGGAATGGAAAATAATGTGCTACTTGTTCTAATGGGGTAGAAAATAACCGAGATGTTGATACTATTTCCATATTTTGAATGGAACGGCACGAATTCATACGGCTGGTCTATAAGTTCAACTGCGTACAAGCTTAAGTATGTAAGTATTTTCAAAATTGGACAGTTACCTTTTGAGATATCAACAACAACAACAACAACAACATACGCTGTTGTGCATGCCGCATCAGACAGCGTGCAGTCGGGCAAGCAGGTTCGTGGGTGTGATTCCAACCACGGGACAGATACCAGGCATGTACTGTAAACTATCGTACACATAATATGATGCACCGTAACATACCCTGGGTGTGCAACGTTATTGTATGACTGGCGAACTCACCACACACAGCCAAGCAAACGGGGCTACCTGACCACGCTATCGAAGCCCCGGAAATGAAATTCTGTAATAACAAACAGTCAATCTTCTCCATACCCCGTCGACTTTCTTAATCACGTGTAGCGGCTTGGATTCTTAGCTGTCGCTGTGGTGGTCCGAGTTCAATTCCCGACTCTGATAAGCAATTTAATTCTGGTCGGAGGGCTGGAACGGGGTATACTCCACCTCGTTAGGCAAACTGAGAAGAGGTGGGTTCGATACCCATCTCAACTATCCTGGAAGTGTTTCCGTGGTTTCCCACGGCTACTCCAGGCAAATGTCAGGAGGGTTCCACACTGACGGCAACGGCCGCCTCCGTCCCAATTCCTCACCTAAATTAGGAATACAGTACACAACTACAGACACCACAATAACACAGGTTATCAGATACTTTCTAACACAAATACAGTACACACTCCCGAGCACATGGGCCTACATGACCATGATGTCCAAGCTCCGGAAGTGAAATAACAACAGCGATTCTCTCTACCCCTTCCAGTGTTTTAGTCACGTACGTCTGGATAGGTCACCTCCGTCGTGTAGTGGTTGCGTGCTTAGCTGCCACCCCGGAGGTCCAGGGTTCGATTCCCGGCTCTGCCACGATCAAGCGGTCAAGCTGTTGGGCTCTCACCAATTCCCGGTCAATGCATGTGAGATTTTCGAAGTGAAATGCCATGTCCTGTGGTTCGGATTCCACGTGAAATGGAGGTCCTGTGGCTCATAATCACAAGATTCACGGTCACGTACAACTACAATCTTCCTTCCTTCCTTTAATGGTTTTGACGTTATGTCCGTGTAACATCTTAGGTGAATTACCCTATTTATTCTACATGTTATAGGAAATGAATAGAAATGTACGCAACCATCTGTTAAATCGTCCCAATATTCCAAACATTAAGTGACGGAAGAATTCATTTGGCAACAAATGAAACTTCATTTTTCAATTTCTTTTCATCACTGATTTACATTCCCCAAAATACCAAACTTCGATAATAACGACTACGATTCTGATTACAGGACATTCATTTTGTTTTGAAACAGACTACACCTGTGACGCTATTTAAGCGCACCAACAAGCTATGTACTAGCCATTCGCTCTCACACAACGCGTCACAGAAAGAAGGCGAGGCCTAGCCCTATTTTCATATCGATTTCTCAAAAAGTAATCGTCCGATTTGGGAAATAATAACACCGTTGAATATGTCTCAGTGAAATCATCTACCCTGTATGCAAAAATTAGTATAGTTCCATTAAGAAAAACGAAGTTGGTACTGCCCCCGTAATTGAATTATATAGAGACCACGGTGGCTATATTGGAAATTATAATGAGAGTTATGGCTGTCATAGTTATGACGTGGGTAGTCATGACGTAAGCACGGATGACGTAAACGTTATGCCAGCAGGCTACTTGAGCTGAGATTCTCAGTGACGTCAGCATTTATTCGAGAAGGATCCGAGATGTACGACGCAGTCGCAGGAAGCGTGGAATTCTGCTGAGGAAGAAATTATGCTATTGGAGGGGAGGCTTGAACCAATGAACGATAGTTTAAAGGAAGACGGAGATTGCTGAAACTATGGTATTTTTATTACTTTTGGAATGCAGAATTGTGGAAATCCATTTGCAGTAGAGGCATTGATTTGGAATTCTGGTGAAATTTATTTTCAGTTTTTGAATTTTGAAAATCCGTCATGTATTAACGAAGTTGGAACTTTTAGCGATGACGCAGTATCACGCTATGGAAGGGATGGATACGCCCCTTAGGAAGTTCATAAAAGGCCTTGCGCAGAAGAGAGGAGTCTCATTCTCCGATCATTCTCAGAATATCATTCTCAGATCATCGAAGTTCTTTCTTATACAGTCATTTTGGTGAAACATCGAGTGAAAGTAGTGAAAAGAGTCGTCTTTATAACGCGTGGTGAAGCCACTGTATTAAACGAGATTCAAGTCAAACTAGGTGAAGTTAAAACGGACCTTAGAACGCATCTACAAGATTAGCTTTGAACAGTTAGCGGTCGCTTATAAGCTAATTCTATTGTGCAGTGCTACATGAAGTAATATAGAAAAGCTGAACAATTTCGAGCAATTATTTTGAAAGATATTGGCAGTTTTACACGACTGACAAAAGTGATTATCTCGCCACCTGAGAAGCACTATTGTATCGCCAGAATCTACGCCACGGCTGACACGGCTAGTGAAATAGGGAGACTTCAGATTGCTTTTGTTACACAACACTACAGTATAATGGAACAGTTTAATATGGCAGTTTGTTCTTCTATTACTATAACCGAAGAGAAAATGGAAGGCTAAAGAACTTAATGCGATTGGGACATATTTCAACGGAGTAAGATAGCAACATGGAACTTCGCTAATTGCTATTCCACACAAGCGAACATGTGGCGAATAAACATCTACACCCATGTTTCGTGCTTCAAAGCTGAATACTATCCAACAGCAATGGAAATGATTTCATACTCACTGAATATGAATATTTCTTCGGAAATTTCTACGAAAACTTCATGGCGATTGTCTACTGGAACTTCAGGGATTTTTTCAAGAGAGGTCAGGGTTATCCCGACTCACAAAGAAGATTATTGCCGGAAGGATGTCTATTCGTCTTCGAGGAGCAGTGCAATTTCCGGAGAAGGAAGCAGTTCGATTCTCCGAGGGTGCTATTTCCTGTTTCGAGGATGGAGCTCAGCTTTAACTTGGTGAAATGGATCCATCAGCAGTCTTCTTTGGGGATTTTTCCTCTGGAACGTCAATCGGCAGATAAGGTAGTCGTGAACGTTTATTGTATTTGAGTTTCTTAATGATATTTGAGCAACCATTTTCCCCATATTTTTGTCCTCATGTATTTTGCCCCAGATTTTGTTTGAGATTCCTATTCTCAGTACATCTTGATGAGTTATGCCTTTTTCGACGATTTATTAAGACATTGTTATGTCATGGGCATAGTTAAATGATTTTGGATCAGTTGAGACTGATATTTAGATTTTTCAGTAATTAATATTTTTGTAGTCACGATTTGACTGTAAGTTAATGATTTTTATGGCAGATTTAAATTCAGACAGCGTGTCACTTTATTAAAGTAATTCTACCCCAGTTTAATTACTTTGACCAATTTTCTGTCATCATCAAGAAGGAAGAACATTTAAATGATTTTAGAGCGTTAAAATCTCTTACGTTGTCGACGATCTTGGAAATACTAGTCGTTATTTGAATTGATTGCAACACAGACATTTATCGTCAGTTATGAACGATCATTGCATCATAGACATTTTTGTGAAAGATGAACTTTAATAATGAATTATTGAATGCATTAAAGTCAAGAACTTTTGTTAGGAGTTTTTCTCAATTAGAGATTTATATAACGATGTTTGCATTCCCCAGTCTAATTGGATTCTATTCGACTATTTTACAGTTAGTCGCACTTTATTTGATGATAGTATTTTTATACTACAATTCTTTTAAGATGTTAATCTTAAATTTTGATAGACCAGACAGGCGTATATAAGCGTATTCACTATTAAATTTGTTTGTGATTGGCAAATTTTGACTTCATTTCGATTCATGAATGAAATCCACGAAGGTTAAATGAAAACAGTTTTGAAACAATTAATGATTATAAGAATTTTTAAGTGGAACTATGAATGTATAATCGCTAGTGCAGCGCACGTGTTGAAAGTCGCTGATGTATAATGCCCTTGAATATGAAGGAGGTTCCCACAGGAATTAATGATAAAGAATTTATTAGTGGAGGTTTTTGTAAGTTCTGTGGAAGATTTTGATGCCATATAGATTAATATATGATGAATTTTGGGCCTAATTTTAATGCAGTTTATGCATTATTTTGTTAGCGAAGTATTTTCCGCTGGAGTGAATTGTCATAGTTCGTTGAAAATTAATCAAGTGAATTTACTGTTATAATTAACACGAGTTTTGAAAGAATTTGAGATAAGATTTTGAATGAAGATTACAGTCACAAATAATTATTAAAACCTTTATTAAACCAGATTGTGACATAAATATGTATAACTAACCTTCATTGGTCGATTATATGGACACGATTATGAAATTACCAACCGGATGAACATGTGGTTAATGTATTTCTTAAATTAATAATTTAAATAATTTAAATGTTAATATTGTAAATAATGCTGTAAATATTTTTGATAATAATGTGGAACGAAAGTGATGTTAAAGGCGTGTTTAAAATTTTTGTTATTATCTTCGATAATATTATAAACAATTTCTAATTGTTATAAATAATTTATGTGATTTTGTTATAAACATTTAAGAGCTTATTAAACATTTGGATGAGAACTTAACAAGTTTAAGGAATTGTCATAATAATCCAGTAGGATGTGAGCAAAGCACTTGAAAGATTTGCGTAAATATATGTATGAGTTGTCTTGCGGACATTTAAAGCTTGAGAGAGAGCTGTATTCTTACGTAATGTAGCATGTGAGAAGGGAGCCCATTTGACAAGTATGCGACAGGTTGAAGGGTAGCTCGCAGCTGTCCCAACAACTGGTTATCAGCGGGTGAGGTCGTCCACTCTGGCCTTGCGCCTATAAATACAATTGTCATGTTTATTAAAAGGAAACCGAATGCTCTATATATATGTCTCGTCCTCACTTCCTTTCCAATCCAATTGTGTTATGAATATTACGTTATTTGGAGCTCGTGGGAGCTAATATGTTTTATATCATGTTGTATGATAACTTTGCAAGTCCTACAGGAGGACGTAGTCAGATTGACATGGGCTACTGATAGCCACGTGTATTTTGTTGTGTTATTAAAATCATCCCCTTTATTTGAAATAAAGCTTTTGTACAGTTCAAAGTTCTCGTCTTCGTTCTGGTTCATTTTTAAATGTCATGGTGGAGGTTATTGTGGAAGCTCACTTTAGTGATCCTGTTGTCAACTCAATCCCCGAGATAATTTTTAAGAGGTAAGTGAAGGTAAGTATGTACCCCCGTCTATTTTGGTGTGTTCCACAATGATTTCCTGTTAACTTCTGTGCTCATATCTCGATAGTATCTGTCAGTGCCATTTTCATTGATGTAGCTGAGCCGGTGCGATTGATTGTTGGCAATCCGATTGAGGGGGCGGATATCTGACAGTCTACTATCCGGGTAAACGGGGACAGTACCAATATCTCAGCTATTCACAAAGAAAGGAAAAAACAGTATAAGTTAATATATGAGCCCCTTAGCACCATTTCCAAAAGTGAAAACAGAATGTTGATATCTTTAACGGTTTAGAAGATATTGGTGAGTAACATCTTAAGTGAATAACCCTGTATATCATAATATTTCAATTTAATTTTGAGCATCCCATTTATGGCAGTGTCGCCAAGCTGATTTTACGCATGCTGATAAATTAAAAATTTAAATACATGTAACGTGCAATCGAATGGATCTCAACTAAATTTTGCACGTGAATTGTGTACCTTAAGAGATGGAACTAAGAATATATTTAGAGTCCCCAGGTCTTCCAACTGTTCATAGGCTATATGGTCTTTGCAATTTTAAGAAAAGTAGGCTCTTTAGTTCGTCACGGAACTACTTGTTTGAAAGTTACTTTCCATAAGCTTAGGATGTTTTTTAAATGTCTTCATTTGAGCATCTCATTATAACTAGTGAACTAATAGATTTAATTGTAGCCAATGGGCATTAGTAAAAAAAAAATACATCATTCACTAGAAAATTCTGTTAGGGACTTAAGCCTGTGTTTGCAATGCAGTACGTAATGAAAAATGAAAATCCACAGCCTGCTTCCAGTCTCCGACCGGGTCAGGAATGGAATGGATGAAGCCCCCATCTAGCGGCGAGGATATGGACTGTGCCGGCTGCCGAGGCCTGACGCACTCCTCTGGGGCAATGATTAAATGAATGACAGATGAAATGAAATGATAGTGGAGAGTGTTGCTGGAGTGTTGACAGGAAAAACCGGAGTACCCGGAGAAAAACCTGTCTGCCTCCGTTTTTTCCAGCACAGATCTCACATGGAGTGACCGGGATTTGAACCACGGACCCAGCGGTGAGAGGCCGGCGTGCTGCCGCCTAAACCACGGAGGCTTGCAGTACGTAATAACGTTCACAAATTTAATCACACAACATACACACACACACACACACACGCCCCATTTGGGGGCATGAAAGACGTTTACCACACACACTCGGAAGTGAAAACCGTGAACAGCAAAATGAGTCACTGAGTGGCGCAGGTCGTATACTGCATTGCTTCCGTCCCATAAAGATCTTCCCATATTTCTCTCTTCTTGGATTGTAACTCCTACAACAAGGCCAGGTATGATGCAGTCGATGGGAGCAGTGAATAAAAAATAATTTGAAACAATGTTTTAGACGCTGATCATACAGGTTCTTCAAAAGTTTGCTCAGTTTAGTATTTAAGTTTCGTAGGTTAATTCTTCTTTTTCTTAGTCGTTTACCCTCCAGGTTGGTGGAACCCACGGACTCTACGTGGGAACTCACCACTACCGCCTCTACGGGCAGTGTCCTAGAGCTGGGAACATCTAATCGGAGTGGATACAACTGGTGAGGTGTGATTGGCACCTCGCCCAGGTGGCCTCACTTGCAAAGCGAACAAAAGGAAGATTGTAGTTTAACATGGCCGTTAATCTCGAGATCATAAGCCACGGGACCTCCTTTTTACGTGGAATCCGAACCACAGGACATGGCATTTCACTTTGAAAATCTCACATGCATTGATCGGGAATCGAACCTGGTCCGCCGTGGTGAGAGGCCAACAGCTTGACTGCTGCGCCACCACGTCCCCTGCAAAGCGAACAGGGGCCTCATGAGGGAAGGTAATGGATGGTCAGGATGGATAGGCAAGGAAGAGGGAAGGAGGCGGCCGTGGCCTTGAAGAAGGTACCATCCCGGCATTTGCCCGAAGACGAAGTGGGAAACCACGGAAAACCACTTCGAGGATGGTCGAGGTGGGAATCGAACCCCCTCTACTCATTTGGAACACCCGAGGCTGAGTAGACCCCGTTCCAGTCCTCATACCACTTTTCAAATTTCGTGGCAGAGCCAGGAGTCGAACCCAGGACCTCCGGGGCGGCAGCTAACCATGCTGACCGCTACGCTACGGAGGCGACTTCGTAGGTTAATAATGCGAGTATCTGTTTGTAGTAAGTGGCATAGTGTAAGACAGGGCCAAGAGCCCTAACGTCACAACAATAATAGTAAACAAGATGTTCAGTAAAGAACATATAGCCTACTTTCTCCTCTTTGTCCTTTTCAAGGAGTATATTTGAATGTTGGTTGTAGTAGCTTGTTGAAATACAACGTGCTATACGGATATTATACGTTGATTGATTGAATCCTCACCTGAATTATATCTACAAACACTAATTCAACCATCACAATAACGTAGGTTATCAGAAAAAATTCAACACTTACCCAAGTAAACGGGGCTAAATGACATTCATGTCTAAGCATCTCAAATGAAACAACAACAGCAGCAGCAGCAGCTTCCTACCCAAATCCTTCCTCGTATAGAAGTACACACACTAGTAAGCCTACAGACATCACAGTGACACAGGTTATCAGACAACTTCTACTCACACCCAAGTACACGGGGCTACAAGAACATGATGCCGCAATGCCCCTAAAGAATCAACAACAAATCAACAACAACAATAGACTCTACCGCGGATCAAGGACAACGAATTTTAATCGCTGTAGTCGAGTGTTTAAATGTGTGGTGTTTTAAGTATATATATATATATATATATATATAATATTTTTGATTGCAAACACACACTATACAATATATGCTTAACATTATAAAGTGTGAGTAGTTACAAATCAATAAATTCAAAAACAAATCAAGTAAATAAATTAGAACCTGCTTGGATTTGATCCACGAACCTCTAGACTAGATTATTGGTCTAGAAAACTACCATTACGCTACACACGCCCAGTACTACCATTTAGGTTAACAGCAGGTTTAGTATAACTGCATAACATATTCAATCATGGAATTAACGATTTCATTATCGTTTTCTGCCGTTTTTATAAACCATTTGAAACTAAATGTGCATTATTTTGTTCAGTACATTCCTAAAAGGATATAAACTAATGAAGTTACTGAAATACGGACTAGCCAACAAATTCCTAAAGCCTCCATTTTTGACCCACTGGGACGGCACGGCCCAGCACGATATGTCACGGTCAGCCTGACCTTTTGGCACTTCTACGGTTACATATTATAAAATTGTAATATCCTACCGGTCACCTCCTTGAGGATAGTTTAAACCTCCCTATGTACGATATGCTGATTTGTTGAGGCCAGGCCTCGTTGAATCGCAAGTTACGGTTTGGCTATAATACTTGCATGATTCAAACATCCGCTATCTTGCAACTATTTGGCTGATGACCTTGTAGTTTGGGCAAAGGACGCTTCCCACAAGAAGGTATATTGTTGCAAAATTAGGTATAGATCAGATGATTAGGTTAGTCGTAATTTGATATAAGTTTTGAACATATTTAAGGGGCCACCATTCCGTTTCCATCAAGATGGCGGCGATATAAAACATGACAACGAGGTGTCCATTGCTTGTGCTACCTCTGTACCAAATTTGGTTCAATTTGGTTCTTATTGTTTGAATTGATAGGGGGGTGGGCAGACATTCGCGATCACACACACAGACAGACTGACTACTTGTTGCCCGTGTAGATCTCATAAGTCTACTTTCATTTTTATTTTTTTGCAAAAATCTAAAGTAGGCTTAATGATTTAACAAAAGCAGCTTTGGAATCACCAGACGTAGAAAAAGTTAATTTATTAGAACCTTGCGCAATCTTTTAAGACTTCAGCTTTTAAAATAAAACACTCGCTCCTAACGGTGAGTAAAACCCCAGTTATAAGCCTCTCTTATTCTAACTTCTCTGTGAAATGCGACCTCGACCTTCACACAATATATCAGCCACCTGCATAATCCCCGGGGCTTTTACAACTCGATAAATATTCATTACCACCCTGGAAAGTTACATTCCTGTATACATAGATCTAATTTATCTTGGTTATTTTTTCAATTATTTAGTAAGAGATGTGTATGTATTAGTGCATTCTTTCTAATACATGCAAATTTGAATTGTTTTAAACTGCATCCCTATCTAAAATAATGACGAAATCAAGTTGGTAATACTAACATTTCTAAGTACTGCAGTTTGAAATATACCTGAAATGATGTAGCCTAGTAGAGTAACTTACTACAGTTGGCAGCCCTGGTGACTCTGAATATATTCATAGTTCAATTTCTTAAGATATAGAATGCACATACAAAATTTGGTTGAAGTCTAATGGATAGTATGGACGTTACATGCTGTTTGTTATTGGATTTATCAGCGCGCGTAAAATCATGTTGGGATGTTCTGATGCTCAGAATTAACCTGAAATATTACGATCTATTATAGGATAATATCCATTTGTTAGTATAGAAGTTACATGTAATTAAAAATTGAAACTATCAGATAGCTTAGAATCATGTTGACAGCATTGAGGTATATTAGTTACTCCAAATTAATCTACAGTGTTAGGTACTATACGTATGCAAAATTTAGAGCTGATGGCTTGCATACTTTCTGATATATTGATATTAGGATTTAAAAAAATAGAGAGAGCATTTATCAACAGTTGGCAACCCTGCTTGTTCTTACAAATACGCATAGTCATAACTGTTATTGTACACAAAGTACATACGACATTTGGTAGAAATCCATTTGTTAGTATAGAAGTTATATGCATTTAAATCCTGGGCCTATCAGCAGGCTTAAAATCGTGTTGGCAGCACTGATGTATATAAGTTACAACAAACTAAGGTAGAATGATAGGTACTATATGTGTGCAAATTATAGAGCCGTTGGCTTGCATACTTTCTGATATATTGATATTAGGGTTAAAACAGAGAGAGCATTTATTAACAGTTGGCAGCCCTGGTGGCTCATTAGAATAAACACATATATATCTTCTGTAGGATACATAGGCCTAGTACATACGAAATTTGGTTGAAATCCAATTGATAGTATAGAAGTTACATACATTTAGAAATTGGACTTATCGGCACGTTTAGAATCATATTGGCAACACTGGTATGTATGGAATTCGGACAATTTATCTACAATGTCATTATCTATGTGTGTGCCAATTTTGGAATAGTTTGCATGCATAACTTCTGAGATATCCAACATAGAGCTCAAATTTCAATTGCGATTTTTCAGCAGTTGGTAGCTCTGACGTCAATTTCAAACACGGCCGTGAGATTTTCAGGTATAGATCTTTACTCTTACCAAATTTGAATTCGATGGCTGCAGCCATTTAGGAGTTGATAGGGGGGGGGGGGGGTGGACACACAGACAGAAGGAGAGACAGACATTTTCCCGAATCGATCTCATAAGGCTACTTTCTCATTTTTTTTTGCAAAATGAAACTAACTTTCACTCATCAGATTGATCTTAATACTTACTGGTGAGCCCATGCAAAGCTTTCGTACTTTACCGTGAGGACAATAAAGGCCATGGTCACCTCCTTCTCATTCCTCGCCTCAATTATACACACTAATACAGATACCCCAATTACACAGGTTATCAGAGACATTCTATCTCTAATATACACACACCAAAATACACGGGGATGAAGTTACCACGATGTCCTAAATGAAACTACAACAACAACTAATTATGTTTCTCATATGTAAGGGATGGCATTATACCTAACCATTAGCTTACCAGGTTGAATTTTTCAGTGCACCCCTGTATTGATGGTGTATAAACTTGAAAAACGCTCTCACTCGGAATGAAGCGGAGTTATAATATGAACCGAGAAGATGTTGTCCAGATGTCAAATGTACTGTCATCAGCATTGTCAAAGTTACGTTTGAACATTAATGCTAAGAAAAAACATGATTCATTTACTAGAATATTGAACATTACAATTGAATTACTTGACCGACAGTAGTGGCTACGCTGGCTAAAGCACAGCATTAGGTCATGGGACCAAGCTCTCTGCTGACTCGGTAGACGCGTGGGTTCGAGCCCCACCGTCGGCCGTCCTTGAAATGGTTTTCCGTTGTTTCCCCATTTTCAACACCAGGCAAATGCTGGGACGGTACCTTCTGACAGGCCACGGCCGCTTCCTTCCACATCCTTGCCCAGTTTCATTCACCATCATTCATTTATCTCTCATTAACTCCTCTCATTAGTTTGGCGTCAGGAAGGGAATCCGGCCGTAAAAACCATCGCCACAAAGACTTCCATCGCATCTCATCCCCGACCCCGTTGAAAAACGGGAATAATAAGGGGTAGTCATACATACAATTGAATTACTTGACATTAATGTCAGCTTTGGAATGTAAAATTAAAATTCAGTCATTCATATACTTCAAAAACATTTGCTTTGTTTTCATAAATAACACATCACAAGCAGTCAATTCTCAACCCAAATCATATTATCTATGATCTGACATTGAGTGGCACATTTGACAGACCGACAGCTGCAGCAGACATACAACCGAGGTCCCAATGAGAAACGAACTCTGCTCCAGATAGCTAGTGGTGGTGGTGGTTGTTGTTGTAGTTGTTTGATTTAGGAGTTTGGACATCGTGGTCATTTCAGCCTCGTTTACTTACTGTAGGTATGTGTAGAATTTGTCTGATAACCAGTGTTATTGTGGTGATGTAAATGCGTGTGTTTTCAAATCGAGACAAGGATTGGGAAGCAGGTGGTCGTAGCCGTGATCTAGGAACTATCTGGGTATTTGCTACGAGTAGATGTGGAAGACAACAGAAAAACACTTCTGATATGACTAGCTGGGAAAATAGCCCAAATATTCTCAGTTTTGCCTCCAGATGCTGGTATTTTTTGTTTTAAGGGGTCTAGTTAGTTATTATTGTTTTAAGGGGCGAAACTACGAGGTCATCTGCTCTCCTTAACACATATTAAAGTCTACAAATTTGGAATGGAATTTATAATTTACATTTAAAAAGAACGAAAATTAATAAAACAAAACAATTGAATACAACTAATAACTATAATATAAACCAAGGTTTCTTCGTAAGTCAGCAAGATCCACACACTTCCGTGACCGGAAAGAGCTCCGCCGCACGTGAGCAGTTCCCTTGATCGCTTGCAGTTTATTGGTTATTGGGTCAGCTAGTTAAGGGGTCTTAACTGATACTGAAGATATTATCCTTCAATTTCAATATCGCCCTATTATAACATGTGAAACTGATCCTAAGGATGGTCCTTTAAGAATAAAGCCTGCCTAATGAACACATTTTAGTCTTGTTGTTTCGTTCATTATACTTGAGTATGTATGTACGTGTGTGTGTGTGTGTGTGTGTGTGTGAGTGTGTGAAGTGGGAAGCCATAGAAAACCACTTCCAAGATGGCTGAGATGGGAATCGAACCCCTCGTCTCAATTTTTCCTCACGAGGCTGAGTGTACTCAGTTCCAACCCTCAGACCAGAATTCGTATTTCTTGAAAGAGCCGGGAATCAAACACGGACCTCCTTGGCGATAGCCAATAATGCTAGCCGCTACACCACGAGGCGTCAAATGTAACTGAAGCATAGTGCCTGACATTCTAGCTTGTTATCGCGGATATCCGGGGTCCATTCCCGCTTCTGCCAGGAAATTCAATTCTGGGTGGAGCGCTCGAACGGGGTTCACTCAGTTTCGTAAGTCAGAACTGAAAATAGCTGGATTTGATTCCTACATCAGCCATCCTAGATGTATTTTACGTGGTTTTCCCACTTCTACTTCAAGCGAATGCCGAAATGGTACCTAAATAAAGACCACGGTTGCCTCCTACCCAAACCTAGCCTCATTTACACGCACTGCTATAGACATTGGAATATTAGAAACCATTTTTGAATGTTGCCTAGGTAATCTATTATAAAAATATTTTCAGAAAGTCAACACGTGTGTACCCAATTAGCCCCTAATTATGTGAGAATTGGAATTGTATAAATAATTCATGTAATTTATTTAAGGCACTAGGAAATTAATTGTAGTTCCCCACACAATCTATTTGGGTACACACGTGTTGACCGACTGAAAAGCTTCTACTAATAGCCGACTGAAAATCCACAGCCTGATTGCAATCGACCGGCCGGGTCAGGGAATGGAATGAATGAAGCCCCCATCCAGCGGCGAAGATATGAACTGTGCCGGCTGCCAAAGCCTGTCGCACTCCCCTAGGGCAATGATTAAACGAACGACAGATGAAATGAAATGATAGTGGAGAGTGTTGCTGGAATGAAATTTGTGACAGGAAAAACTGGATTACCCGGAGAAAAACCTGTCTGCATCCGCTTTGTCAAGCACAAATCTCACATGGAGTGACCGAGATTTGAACCACGGACCCAGCGGTGAGAGCCCGGGGCACCGCCGCCTAAGCCACGGTGGCTTACTATTAGACCACATGTGGACACCAAAATTACCGAAGTTATCATACAGAATACACACACCCAAACAAGTTCACGGGGCTAAATGAATATGATGTAGCAAAGCCCCTAAATAAAGCGACAACAACAAATGAGACAGCTTCAAGAAAATTAAAGCACATGGGACTAACAATGACAGCTAGAGCAGTGTTTCCCAAACTTTTTCGTGCGTGCACCACTTTAAGAGATGAGAATGGTTGGGAGATATAGTAACTATAACCCCCCACCACCACTACTTAACAGACCAAAAGATGGATTGTAAATTGTGTTTGTTAGAGTTAGACTGTTAAAGTTCAAGTTCAAACAATAAAAAGTGTGTCCAGTTGTTTTAATATTTATTACAATAAATATTCAATTCAAACATTCTGAAATGACACTGTACAAATAATATTATTTAAAAAACTCTTAGTAATTAAACCAAGTTCAACTAACAACTTCAATGTGAAGGGTGAGCTTGAAGATTAGAAGCCAACTTAGGAATGTCTGGTTTAAAATTGCTGAGTCTCAAACAAAGATCGTTTTCCACTGTAAGGAGCCTATTCCGGTATTTATTCTCGAGATAAACAAGTGGAGAAAATGTAGTCTCACACAAGTACGAAGTAGTGAAAGGCAGTAAAAATCTTCTTAGTCAGCTTAGTCAGCACGCCCCTCAACTCAAAAGTTCACAAGAGCCATTTTTGAAAATGTTTGCCTTAGTTCTGAATCACAATTCAATTCATAAAACTGCTCCTTCCTTATTTTTGGCATTAAAATCCTCTGGCAACACATCAATGATTTTATATTTTTATATTTTTCGTAACATATCAAATATTTTTTATATTTTTCGTAACATGACCGCGTACCACTGCAGCAGCACGAGCGTACTACCAGTGGTACACGTACCACAGTTTGGGAAACGCTGAGCTAGAGGATATCCCGGTGCTGGGTATTATGATCAATGCCACTGGGACAACCTTAAAATGAAAGGAGAGGGGGGAACAACTGCGAGGATCTTCGGGATCACTAGTAACAAGCCTACCAAAGACTTGAAGTTCCCAGAGGCTGTATCTTAATTTTGCGATACCCTCTTCATTCGATGGAATGAAATCATCAGGCCGAGAACATATTTTGCTGAACTTGTTACTTTATATTCTCCTTGTTTACAGTTATCTTGTTTCATTTTATAGGCTTATTTATGTTGAAAATTTTCGTAGTTATTGTTTTCCTAGATTTTTTAAATTTTACTATGTGATTTTAGAAATTATTTTCAAAATTTTTAAAAATATTTTTTCATTTTTGGGCTAGAGGTCAAGTTCAAACTTTGTGTGATACAATTTACGCTATACACAAATAAGTGTGACGGTCTACCACGCACCTTGCCCCTAACCGGGCACGGACAGATACTACCCGCATCTCATTGCTACTTTCCCGCGCGAGTACAGTAAAGTTGTACAGAATAATACAACACTTGGATATTTTATCTTCTTCTGGATTTGTACTTGTCCCTGCATCTTCAGTGCAAAAATAGCTAACTTTGTGTGTCAACAGCGTTATAAAGAAACTGGTTTACAGACCTATCCTCATGCAAATTGCAAGTGGTGTAAACACGTACTCGCCTGTAATATAACCTTGGTTGGGTTGGTTGGTTCTTAAGTTTAGGGGCTGTGACAACGCGGTCATGTAGCCCCGTGTACTTTGGGCGTGTGTAGAATCTGTCTGTTAATTGTGATGACTGTATTAGTGTGTGTTATCTATTTTAGGTAGATTTCATTAGAAAGCTAACTATTGCAATGGGTACCATGTTTCGACTTCCGGAAAATTTCGACATATCTTCACGTTTCACATCCCCTAGACCCCAAAACCACTGTCAGTTAAAAAGTTTATATATAATTTATGTATATATATATATATATATATATATATATATATATATATACAGGGTGCTTCAATAAAATGTATACACACTTTAAACTATCGTAGTTTTCCCGCTCTACAAGGCTAATGTTATATTTCTTCGCCAGGTGGCAGCATAATCGTCCCTCTATGTTATATTGTCAGTTGTAATTTTTAATATCAATATGGCGGACGTACGTTTGAGTTTTGAAGAACGTAAGCAGGTTATTAAGTGGTACTGGAAGTTTGAGAATATAAATGAAGTTCAAAGACAGTGGAGAAGGGAGTATGATACAGAACCACCTTCAAGATTAACAATTACACGCATACGAGACAAATTCGAAGTTCATGGAACAGTGTGTGATGTGCATAAAGGTCATTCAGGTCGACCTCGAACAGCTACAAGTGATGAGTCATCAACGGCAGTCTTGGAACTGTTGCAACGCTCTCCTAACAAATCTTCAAGGCAAGGGACACGTGAAAGTGATGTAAGTGCTAGCAGCGTGCTACGCATTCTGAAGAGAGGCAAGTATCGTGTTTACATTCCAAGGCTGGTGCAACAGCTAAGTGACGACGATCCAGATCGAAGGTTGCAATTTTGTGCATGGGTTCAGGAGATGGTGATACGTGAACCGGGATTTATGGGTAGCATCATTTGGTCGGATGAAGCCCAATTCAAACTTAATGGAACTGTCAATAGGCACAATTGTGTTTACTGGGGTGAAGAAAATCCTCACATTACAATTGAAAAAGCTGTAAATTTGCCTGGTGTAAATGTGTGGTGCGGTTTGTCTTCAAGGGGACTCATTGGACCTTTTCGATTTGAAGGCTGCAGGTCGCCAATTTGAACAGTATTAACATTTGTTATTTATGTTTCATTTACATTGGACTTTCAGCTTTCTAATTTCCTGAAATTTAACTTTGTAGAACGGTAAATAAATTTTCTATGGAAGCTCAAAGTGTGTATACATTTTTTTTGAAGCACCCTATATATATATATATATATATATATATATATATATATCACTTTCTTGTGGACACGATAACTACCGCAATTTTGCACCAATCAATTTGAATTTTTTACATAATATGTATCCCTATAAAATCTCGGTCGAGTTCGATAATGGGCACAATCGGTCGACGGGGTGAAAATGGGGGGCTTTTTTTCGAAAAAGTGAAATATCGCTATAACTCTCTTAATATTTGAAATATCGAATCCATTCAAAGTTCATACTATGTGTCGAATAAGGCCCAAAAATTCATGTTTGAAGAGTTTTTTGATAGCACCGACCATTGACCAAAGGGGTGGGAAAAGGTGGGTTTTTCGGGAAACATTTATTATACCTCTCTTAATAGGCACAATATCAAAACCGTACAAAATGGACAGTATTCCCCTAATAATTACCTAAAACTTTTGTCTGAAAGAATTTTTGATATGACCCACCATTACGCCAAGGGATGAGAAAAATGATTTCGGAATTATAAGAAAATGTCAAGAGCTATCAGAGGTTGCCATGACAACACTACTAAATTGATGAGGGATGGGCTATCAGACGTTGCCATGACAACGAACTTGCACGCGATCACATTTAGTTTTCCATCTGACTAAGTGAGAAGCGGCCTCGGTGACGTAACTGGTAGTATGCTGAACTTCTATGCCAGGGTTCGCGGGTTCAAAGCCGGCCGAAGTCGTCGGATGTTCTAAGAGCGCTAAAATCCCTCAATATGCTTTCCTTTGTAGGGGAAGATCCAACGTTCGTTGCGAGTTGCTGGTTGCGGTGGCATCTCGTAGCCAAGTTCAGAGCTAGGTGTCGTTGACGGTAGTATCTGGTAGCAACATTAGGAACTACTGCGTGAAATTGACCGTCTGCAGTCCTTACCTGAACTACAGACTAATACAGCCATCACAATTCACACTGTTTATCAGACAGATTCTACACTCACCCAAAGTACACGGGGTTACTTGACCGCGTTGTCGCAGCCCCTAAACTGAGGAACCAACCAAAATCTCTGCGGGAGATATAATTTTGCGTGAAAAAGTAACAGACTGTTACATATTTACACATCAGTGTCGAAACCTTGCATAAGGACAGTGTGACCACAAGTACAAAAATGTACCCCAAATGACAAGAAGGTTACCGTCCCCATAAGACAATAAAATGTTTAAAATATGCATAAAATGACGAAAGACAAAGTTAATTAAGCTCCAATTATAAAATACTTTCTCTTAATAAATGAGGTCTGATCCTTCTACGAAAACGTGCATATTCTGCCTATTTTCGCCTATCCCCAAGTTTGCCCGATGAAATCTACCTCCGCCTTCCGGCGTGCCGAGAGGACTTTTTTTAAAATTTAAGTGCTGCAACTTAGAATTTTTCAAATAGTTCCTACTTTTGCCGCCAAGCGCCACCGTCAACGACTACTAGGCCAAGTTCAGAACTTAGGTATTAGACGCCACCGCAGTTGGTTCTTGGCAACGAACGTAGAAACCTAAGAGCGTTGTTTACATTCTTAACCTATCCGATTCAGCTTCACACAGGTGCAATTAGTGGAAGGTTCTTTAACATGCATATAACCTTGATAGGAAGGTTAAAAAGTATTCATCGCCTAGATCTGAAAAATATATCCATGATTCAATGTTCCTCAGTGTATGGAGGAACGTTCTTTCTTTTTGCTTAATTTTAGAAATTGTTTTCCAGTGTTTGAATTAGGGGCAGATTACCTCGCTGTTCCGCTCCTAAAACACCCACCACCATCAATCAACCAGTGTTAGATCTATAGGCCTATTTCAATTGTTACCAAATATTTATTGTTTTATGTATTCTTTGTCTTAAGACAGCCTCTAGGTGGAGGAAGATATCAAAACAAAATAAGAAGACAGGCTCTTAAAGCTACGTAGCTACAGCGAAAAGTTATTGGAAATATTTCAGCATTCCTCTCCCGATCGTTGATCGCAAGGAATGGTAACGGAATCTCAGTCCATGCATAGCAGGCGATGTCCAGCTGTCCACAAGATTCCTCGTCGCTTCTGTTATGTGAAGTGAATGGCCACTAACTTCCTAGCGGCCTCTTTACTACTTGAGCGCGAAACATGGTCCGCAACTAATAAAAACAGCTTCGTGTTAGGAGAATGCTGCCGCGAGTTTTTATTACTCTACACTGGGGACATCTGAAATGGTGATCCATTTTTATTCTCCTTCTTCTTAAACTGTAGTTCTTCTAGACATTATCAGTATTATTATTATTATTATTATTATGCTTGCCACAGTGGGAGAGTGGTTACCGTGTCGGATTACTAACCCCAAGCATACAGGTTCGCTCCTGGCAGTGGTAAGTGATTTTTGAAAGGTGAAAAAAATGACCACACGCATGTCATACGATGTTGGCATGCTAAAGAACCCATTTGAATTCAGTAGGCCGTGTTCATAATGGCAAAATTAATCTCGGGATTTTCCGCCAACACTAGGTTTCTCATTTCTCTACTAGAAAGCGCTATAAAGTCAAGGAGCTTAGATATCTAACCTTCTTGACTTTCATAGTGCTTCAAGGAACAACGAAATTCGACATGTAAGCTGCCCTCTGGGTGCCAAATAACAAAGATTGCACCCGGCACCCGGGGCCATACGATATTATTATCATTATTATTTGATACAGCCACCTATGGACTACAAATACCCAACAACCGTTCAGGTTTTCTTCTCTAAGGTGATTCTTCCTTGTCATTTAGCCACCTGCCAAAGATCTTTCACCCTCTGGCTTCTTCTCAATCGTTCTTCGGCTGAAAGCGAGCGTCTTTCTTTGGGAGGGGGGTCCTTCAAACTTGCAATTTTGGTTGTGAATCCTGTCCTGTCCCAGACTTCGGCCGGTCCAATGTTAGCCCTTTTTATGTCCTGATGTACTTCCTGAAGCCATGACGGTTGCACCTTCCATTTCTCCTAAAGGTTGAGAATTTTGCTCGACTTCGGTGGCGTAGTCGGAGCATGCTGAGCTGCTATGCCCAGGATCGTGGGTTCATACACGGCCGTAGTCGTTGGATTTTTAAGAGCGTTAAAATCCTTGAGTGCGCCTTCCTTCGGAGGGGAAGTAAAGCCGGCGGGCCCATGTCATAGATTTATGGCATGAAGAAAAGAACCTACCACTACAATTGGTAGTGTGTAGCTAAATTTGTAGGTTATTTGGTTTATAAACGCTCTATCAATTTACATCGTTCGCCGCTGGGTGTTAGTGGCGTCCGGTAGCCAACGTTGGAACTACTTCAAATTGAACTTCCAATCGTCTATATTAATTTCATCTCTCATTAACTCATCTCGTGATGTTGGCGTCAGGAAGGACATCCGGCCGTAGAAGCAATCAGCCACGTGGAATTTCAACGCAACTCATCCCCGACCCCTTTGGAGATGGGATTAATAAGGGGTAGACATAGACTATTATTATTATTATTATTATTATTCATTTATTCGTTAATTTTTATTTGATACGATTTTGGTTTTCATGGTCCAATCTAGTCTGCAAGTCTCTGTTTGCGAACGAGTTGCCTCTATGATCCCTTGTTAGCAGTTAGCACTGCAGCCTCCTCTGCTTCCACAACTCTCGCCTTTGAAATCGTTCTACACTGAATCTAACTATTAACTTCTAGATCTCCTCTGCTCCTCTTACCCTCTACAGCCGAACTCATTAACCTCGTAGGTTGTACTACCATAGTAGGCATATAAAAAACGAATTATAACGCGACGAAGAACTGCATTTTCCGACCACCTCGAGCCGAGAGAACGATACCTTACGAAAAGTATAACAACTTTGTTTCTTGGACCAACAAAACTTTGAAATTAATAAACCAGTTATAAAATATTCCAATGTATATTGTGTTAAAATTTGGATTCGATCTGATGAGTTGTTGAGATAATAATACATAAATTTGACGCATCGTTGAAACACGCTTAAAAACGGGCACATTTTGTGTTCCAACTGCGATAAAAAATATTAAAAAATAAATTAAAAATTCCAACCTACATGCACTAACGTAAAATAGAATGACGAAAATGATGATGTTATTGTATTTTATGTAGGTCTATTGGTTACTTCATAAACATCCTTCAAATTCAAGTGCACATAATATTTTGGTCGACAGTAGTTTAAGTATTAGAATTCCAAAGTGTCATAATTGTGTGTCATAAAAGGAAACGTTGAGGCATTATAATTTCACATTCTAAAACTTAACAAAAAATTTTCACAACAGTCTTCAGGAATATGACATTTCCACACAATCAGTAGGTATAATTTTTCTCTGGAACTATTTAGCGTACATCTTTCAAAATTTGTAGAATGTTAAAAATATTACTGTGCGTAAATCTTGTGGAGTTAATTTTTCTTTTAATTTCCTCATCACTATGTTTGTAAGTAAATTTGATAGATTTTCAAACAGAAAACTAGAACTAATGTATAAAAAATAATAGCATAGTCAAAATTTTGTTTTACAGAAGTAGTTAACCCCATGTAAGAAACGTAACAGCAAGTTTTCATTACAATGAAGTTGTCCGTCTCTGAGAAAAGATACATAAAGTATAATTACATCATTTAAAATATCATTTGAAGGATGGCCTTATTTCTGAGTGCATATCTGTTTAACTATATATAGGCTAGTTACGTTATAAACATTGGTAAAATATTTCGGAATTGTGTGTTGAAAACTATACGAATCACAGGATATTGTTCCAAGACATCCATTTTGCCCTACATCTCCCCTTATGTTCAATTAGGCGTGCAATATAAGACGCTACCTGTAACTCTTATTGCAATTGGTGTAAATAATCCTTAATTGCATGTTTTTTTAAATCCAATGACCCGCCTAATATTATAAATACGTAGGCTACTGACTGACTGCAAAGTAATCAGTTAATTGTAAACGCTCTTGGCTACGCTACGAGTGCTAATGGGCAGGCGAGCTGTCAAAGGAAGTGCATTCATGATTCACATCGCTGAACAGGTGCTCAGTATTTAGCTGGCTGGACCAGAGGAAACAATTAATTTATGTCGCAACGCTCTTCCTCAAGTTCATAACGTAACATTCATTACACAGCTGAATGCAGCTTCTGTGCATTTTTCTCTCACACGAGCGCTCATTTCTTATGGCATGAAGCCAGGGCTGCAAATATTTAGCGTAAAAGTGCTCCATAAATAACTAGAACTGTTCTAATTAGAAACTTGACAAATGTTACGACATTTTGAAATCTAACATGCATACACAATGGAGGTAACGCAATGAGCAATTCATATTTTAACATCCGAGCGGCAGCCAAAAGGAAACGGTCCTGTCACTAAATATTATCATTCAAAATGCATTACCTCAAAAGAAACCTGTGGAACTGTTGATTCATTTATACCACTGGTTGGTTGGTTGGTTGGTTAGTTAGGTAGTTATTTATTGTTGCTTTAAGGGGCGGAACAGTGCTGTCATCTGTCCCACCACATTGGGAGACCAGATGGTCGATCCCCTTCTTTCAGAAGTTTATAGGTCACTGACTGAACCACAACCTTACCTAAGTCACACACGTCCTTGTCAGTCACAAAACGAAGTACAAAAATGCCTTCCTTCAGATATTTGTTCGTCACCTGCTGTGCAGTGTGGAGCCGAGCATTATCGTGGAGGAGGGTAATGCCCCGATTTCCTGCTATCGAAGAAGATACAGCTTTTCCTAAGCGTTACGGGTTATTCCAACGAACAGCAATTTGGGGTGTCCACCTTCTCACTTCAGCACTGGATAACTGGCCATGCACTTATTATCAGAGATCCTCAGGTTGTCACTCTGAGTAGTTACTCTCGATTGAACCAAGGGTTGTGATCATGTTTCCTATTTGCGGATCCGTCATAAAGTGCGCTTCTACATCGGTGGTAATGTAGTGACTTTCTGTTGAACCAGTACCAGCAAGTAGTCTTCCTAGGTCCTCATTCCTCTATTGATCTAGAACCATATGGAGTCCCCCAAGGCTCTGTACTTGATGCTCTAATATGATTTGGAGATGTCCTGGTCAGTATGTTCACACATAAACCAATACGCTGAAGGCACGCCTTTCTGCTGCAAGATAAAATAAAATAGTGACCTCGTCATCTTTTTAGGGAGTCCTGAGAAATATAATTGTTAGGTGCAAAGTAAACTATCTGACCGTTAACTCCTCCACCAGACGCAGGTATTCAACGGATAATCCTTGCCAGGTTGTAACCGTTCACACTCTATTTTTTCGGGGGTGGAGGTAATTAATACCTTGAGGGATGCTTTACTATTAATATTTATTATCTTCACTTCACAATTTTTCCACATCACCACAAACAGCCACACTCATAAACTCTCGCCAAACAATACTCAGACCTAACCAACATAATGTTAATTTTAGCATGGAATAATCAACAAGAATAGTCATAGATATATAAAAAACAAAACAGCATCAAAAATAGAAATAATATACACAGATGGGAAACTTCATTACTCATGGCCTCCTTCATTACCAAAGAGTAACCATGATCCTAACCTAAACTTAATCTAAGAGAATATAACTACAAAGAACATTGTTACCTCGTAACCTAATGTTACAAGGTTCACAATATTAAGTTATGATGCCATATGCCCAGTGTATTTCTTCTTCGTTTCAACATCACCTTCGACTTGAAATGGAACACCCATACCAACGCTGTGAGGAATCATGCTGAGCTGGGTATGTTAAGCAAAAGCCTGCGTTAATATTCCACCAAAGTGAGTAGGACTGCCTACCAAAACCTTGTGATGTCACCACTGCAATCTGCATTAATATTAAGCTGAGACATAGAAGGTCAACTTGGGTCAAAGAATTCTCTACTGAGGAAAGTCAACATTTCTGAAGATGATTTTAGAACCTATATAAGATTTTTTTGGAACTTATACACCTCTGTTCTTAGAAGGATAAATGAAAATACGTGGGTTTAGGAAGATTTGGGCTTCAGCACCCTGAACTCCCTACATGGCTATACAGGTTCAGAACATTATTACGAACAATGCTCAAAAAGTGGGGAAAATTCCTTATTAATGTGGAAAATAGATACGCAGCTCTTAAAATTACTTTGTTCTGATGAGAGCTTAGTAGATCTACTTTGAAAATGAATATGAGTTACTTGTTAAATAGTATTTCTATTTCAATTTGTGTACAAGAGATGTTATTTAAAATTTTAATACAGCTCTAAGTGTCCCTTCCGGGCATTTTAGAGTTGTGAGATTTGAAGCCATTTTTCTGTTTTGCCTAAGTTAACAAAACTTTGGTGCTTTTCAGTCGGTCAACACGAATGTACCCAAAAAGAGCTGGGTTGTGCCCTAATCCTGAAATAAATTACATGAGATTAATAAATACACTAGGATGACCAGTTTCGATCGTCAAGCGATCATCATCAGATCCATTACACTTAGGCTATATCATCTATGTTTGAGAATACAGGTGAAAAATATTTACAATATGTACAATTATTTAGTTGCAGTATTGGCAATGCAACTGTCAGTGTATGCTAAATGTAGTATATCTAATGTTAGGTGAAATGCTACAGTGGTGATTAAAAAAACGAGTTTGTCTGTTTGGGGTGATAATATGGTTATACAAAATCAACTATGGTTATACTGTAATAATACAGGCTGATATTTATCCGGTTAGTCTTCCTTTCTGGAACTTCGAGCAGTTTCGTGTTTACTGTGGCACCAGTTTTGGTCGACCAAATTTTAGTAAAGCTCTAAGTGACCCTTCCGGGCGTTTTAGAGTTATAACACATATCATTAAGACCTTCAATCTTGCCGTTCGTCCCTGTATGCTAGTGGAGTAATCAGTCACCGAACATTCATGTATTTAGACATGAATATTACACAAAAAGATAGAGTTGAATAGAATTTGTCACACCTGTCAAGTGATGTTTCTCGGGTTGACAGCCTCATTGGAATGATTGAAATCTGTAATTTGGCTTCCAGATGACGTTTTTGAAACATGCAATTTGAGTTGAAGCGTGGTTCGTGACAGAGTCCTCGCATGCTAGCAAATTATAATCATCCAAACACACATAAAAATAAAGCAACAGAAAGGAACGGCACTCGATGTCGAGGTTACGTCGAGTCCTTTCGGTGATCAGACCGCTGGCGACGAACATACAGTCATTACGAAGACATTTGGAACATATCCCTTAGGCGAGTTTCAACACAGGCTTCCATTCCCACAACTTCTAATTATTACTCTTAATTACTTTCTTATTAAAAAGATGGTACATCGGCTTCTTTTACTTCCTTATTGTTTACTTTTTCGAGATTGGGACATGATGATCAACAGTCCCGTGTGCTTGAGTGTGTATTCAAAGTTGTGACTTAGCTAGCCGTAGTGTTCGAGTCCACCATCTCAAGATCGTGGGTTTAATTTAGGCCTGTTACTTTTAAGAGATTAATTTCAGTTATCAAGTAATCGATTAATCAAATTCCTTCAAATAACGAGTAATCGATAGTACGTTTAATTCATTAGTCGATTGGCCGTATATTCGATTAGTCAGTAGGTTGAATAATTGATTGTTTCATCGATTAATCGATCATTATGATGTTAGAAGACATTTTCAGTGTTGCCTTAGTAAACAAAAGTTTGGTGCTTTTCAGTCGGTCAGCCCGATTGTGCCCAAATGAGATGGGTTGTTCCCTAATTCTGAAAAAAAAAGACATTTTTAGCCTACTTTTCACATTTTGCAAAAATGAGGAAAAAGTAGACTTATGAGATCGGGCAAATGTGTGTCTGTCTGTCTGTCTGTCTGTCTGTCTGTCCTTCTGTCTGTCTGTCTGCCTGTGTGTGTGTCCCCCCCCCCCTATCAACACCTAAACGGCTGGAGCAATCGAAACAAAATTTGGTAGGAGTAAAGATCTATACCTGAATATCTCACGGCCATATTTGAAATGATGTCAGTGCTACCAACTGCTAAAAAATCGCAATTGAAATTTGAGCTCCATGTTGGATATCTTGGAAAGTATGAATGGGAGCTATTTCAAAATTGGCACACGTACAGATCATAATATTTCAGTTTAATTTCCAGGAGGCCATACATGGCAGTGTTGCCAAAATGATTATAAGCCTCCTGATAGGTCCAATTTTTAAATGCATATAACTTCTACACGATCAATTGGAATTCAACCAAATATCGTATATTGTATATGTACATAACCAGATATGACTGAGCGTATTCTTAAGACCTACCAGGGCTGCCAACTGTTAATAAATGCTCCTAATTTATTTTATCCAAATACCAATATATCAGAAAGTATGCAAGCCGACAGCTTTAAACTATGCACACGTATAGTACCTGACATTCTATATTAATTCGGAGTAACTTATATGCGTCAGTGCTACCAACATGATTCTAAGCCTGCTGACAGGCCCAACTTTAAATTCATGTAACTTCCATACTATCATTTGGATTTCAACCAAATTTCGTATGTGCTATGTGTACCATAACAGATATGACTATGCATATTCTTAAGAGCAACCAGGGCTGCCAACTATTAATATGTACTGTCCCCATTTTTGTTACCCTAATATCAATATATCAGAAAGTATGCAAGCCAATAGCTGTAAACTTTGCACACGTATAGTACCTGGCATTCTAGATGAATTTGGAGTAACTAATATACGTCAGTGCTGCCAACATGATTCTAAGCCTGCTGATAGGTCCAATTTTAAAATGCATGTAACTTCTATACTAACTAATGGATTTCATTCAAAATTGGCACAACAATAGATCATATTATTTCAGATTATTTCTGCCCAATACATGCATGCCATTGTTACCAACATGATTTTACGCGCGCTGTTAAATCCAATGTTTAACTGCATGTAACGTCCATGCTATTCATTGGACTTCAACCAAATATTGTATTCTGTACCTCAAGAGATGGAACTAAGAATATATTCAGTCATCAGGGCTGCCAACTGTAGTGCTTTATTAGGATACATTATGCCAGGTATACAGTATTTAGAACTAATTGGAAATTTCGATATTAGCAACTTAATTTCGTCATTATTCTAGATAGATTCATATTCTGTAGAATAATCATTGGCATGAAAAGTAGGCTGTATAGTTCTTCACGGAACTTCTTGTTTAATGTATTAATCTCAAGTAATTTTTTCAGGATTAGGGAATAACCCATCTCTTTAGGGTTCAATCGTGTTGACCGACTGAAAAGCATCAAACTTTTGTCGATTAATCGATGTTCTTCGCTCCTTCCACTACGCTCTCACAGGAGCAAACAGACAGTTAATTATTAATTAAAATATAATGCATCCTATATTTTTAAATAATGTACCTTTTTGTGTCAACTAGGCTAAAACAAAGTAAAACAACAATGTTCCTTTCCAAATCGTAAACATTGAACAAGAATTCACAATCTTTGCTGAAAACTCTTAGTTTTCTTTTTTTTTCAAAACGCTAGCCAATTTGATTGACGTTTGTCCACCCATTGTCACTGACTCTGATTTGGTTATTGTTAAAATAAACAAGGAAGGACACTTTGTATATTGTGTATATCAACATACCTCTCATTTAAACATCTATTCTTATCTCGTGTCTGCTAATCAATTAATCCTCTTTTCGGATAGCCAATTAATCTATTATTCGATTAATCCTTTTCGATTCATTTCAAATTATTCGATTAATCTATTACAGTATTAATCTATTAACCGAAAATCGCTTATTAGCAGCTGTAGTTTATTCCCGTATGATGATGTCAGATTTTGTGAAAAGTGGAAAAATCCGCAGCACTTACAATTAGAGTCGTACGATATCGGTTAGTAAAAGATCTCTCGTATCACAATTGGTAACAAAAATATCAGTCAAGGGTTGTCCGAGGGAGTTCCAGTTTCTCTGCCAGATGGCAGTGCAATGCCAGTCAATGACATTGGGGAGGAAGTTTGATAGTATGGATTGGCTCCATATTCAAAAGGTCTGGCTGTCACCCCAGAGGTCCGAGTTCGATTCACGGTTCTCCCAAGAAATTTTAATTCTGGTCTAAGTTCTGGAACAGGGTACACTCAGCCTCGTGAAGCCCAACTGAGAAGAGGCTGGATTGATTCCCAACTCGACCATTCTAGACGTGGTTTTCCGTAGTTTCCCATTTCTACTCCAGACGAATTTATTATTATTAGAATTAGCAATATTAGATCCAGTTATACAGAAAATAAATACATAAATAAATACATAGATCGATTTTAAGTATTAGGACATACTCGTACTTTGTTCAATCACATAGGGTAAATCATATAGACATTGCCCTTGACACTGTACACTTTTGTACTGTATGTTTACTTGATCGCCGGAAGTCCAGTTATAATAAATATCTACATTCTTCATCACAAAGTAAGTTAAGTATATTTCGTATTGTTATCTCAGAAAAAATATTAGTCTAAAATGTACATTCTTTAATCTATGTGATGGATATTAAATTCAACAGAGTAAGGGAAGAATACATGTCAACTGTACCACACAAGGCAGTCTTGAAGGTGGTACATTAAATGAACTTATTAAAAATATATTAAAATAAGAATTGTGAAATAGCGAAGTAGAATTAGTGGTAATATTAATTTATAGATTAAGCTACTTTAATAAATCTTTAATCGTATTTTTACTTTCTCGAACGAATATCTTTGCATTACGTATGCAATTTTTAGATTATTTATGTAACTGCTCTTTTATGTTTTTGGAAGGGTATTGTAATTTTTACCAATAAAATATAGAAAATTACGCTTATCCGTGGTGGTTCCTAATTTAAGGTCACTGCCCACTCCAACCCAATCCTAACCTGAATTACAAATACACACACTACTCTGGACAAATGCTTCACACACCCAACCACATAATGCAAATTGACCCAAAATGAATTAACAACAGCAAATCTTAGGAGGTTCAGAACCTCCCTTTCCAACCCTCATATCAGGATTAGAATCTTGCAGAGTCGAGGCTCTTGGAAGTGTCTCTTCTCCTGCCAGGACAAAACCTTCTTCAGTGACCCACCTTAAGCAGTTGGAGGGGTTCAAATACGGGATGACGTAGGTCGCCTCTTCCTGGCGCCAAGTCGCTCCAGACGAATTGATGGGCGAGGTACAATTACGTTAACAAGACAATTCTTTCTGACAGCCGCTCGGATGCCAAATTGAGTTCAGGTTACCTTCCTTGTTTTTTCGTTACGAAAATAGTAACACATGCTTTGATGCTCTTGTTGTTGTTTCATTTGAGCGGCTTGGACATCGTGGTCATTTAGTCCCTGACCCTCTCATGGTGTAGCGGCTAACGTTCTTGATTATCGCCCCGAAGGTCCGGGTTTGATTCCCGGCTCTGCCAAGAAATTTTAATTCTGGTGTGAGGGTTGGAACGGAGTACTCCCAGCCTCGTGAGGCAAAACTGAGAAGAAGAGGGTTCTATTCACATCTCAGCGATACTGGAAGTGGTTTTCCGTGGTTTCCCCCCACTTCTACTCCAGGAAAATGCTGGGATGGTTGCTAAATTAAGGCCACGGCCGACTCCTTCCCAATCCTGACCAAATTTACAAATACACACACTAGTACAGCCATCACAAGGGACAGATGACCTCGTAGCTCCACCCCTTTACACAACAATAACTAACAGCCATCACAATATCACAGGTTACCACAAAAATTCCACACACAACCAAATACATGGCTATATGACAAGTAAAACATGACCCTAAAATAAGCGACAACAATAATCATTTATCCCCGTGTGTGTACATACAACTTTCTGATAACCTGTGTTATTGTGGCCATATACTGTATATAGACTACCGTAGACGTTTACTACTGTGATTGTGGTTTAAGAGGACGTAAAGGGTTTTTCGATTTTCTGTAGTATCTACAACAGCGTGCAAACAAACCGAACTCTTGATTGTCATTTCACGCCGCGTGCGGTTTGGCAATGGCCATACTACTGATTCTCCCTGCTTTGTATTCAAACCGTGAAATTAACAGTTAGGATATGGCACCACGTTGAAATGGACTGCGACTACAATAGAATACTTATGAACCCAGACTTCTCATACATACTGAAATAACTTCCTTTACGTCATCATTGACGAATGCATAGAATTACTCTCTTTATGTTCTTTGAAATACAATTAGTCCCGCAACTTTGAAAGCGAGCTCTTTCAAAGGTGCATGCCACATCATTGAGCTCTATTACTGCTGCGACGCATATACACGCAATCAGACTCTGGGATTTTTAACGTCGTTATTATTGTTGTTTCGTTGAGAAGATTAGTGGTAATATTGGCAGTGTGTTCGCATCCTGATTTCTAGATCGATCGTTCGATTCCTGACCGAAGAGATCGCATTGTTTAAAATAAATACTAATGGCTCTCTGAATTTTACGATCTCTCCTATCATGTACGATAATAATAATAATAATAATAATAATAATAATAATAATAATAATATCGTATGGCCTCTGATGCCGGGTGCAAGTTTTGTTATCTGACACCCAAAGGGTAGCTTGCTTGTCGAATTTCGTTGTTCCTTGAAGAACTATGAATGTCAAGGAGGTTAGATATCTAAGTTCCTTGAACACTATAGCGCTTTGTAGTTGAGAAATGAGGAACTTTGTGTTGGCGGAAACTCCCGAGATTAGTTTTGCCATTATGAACCCGGCCTACTGAATTCAAATGTTTTTTTTTTGACATGCCAACATCGTATGACGTGGTGTCGCAATTTTTGCCGTCTTTCAAAAATCACTTACCACGGCCAGGAGCGAACCTCCGAGCTTGGGGTTAGTAGACCGACACGTTGACCACTCACCCACCGTGGCAAGCATCATGTTCGATGATTAAAACATACAATTAATTACATAAATTAAGTACATGTCAGCCACAGTTTGCCCAATAAAGTTCCTGTTTCGCTCCTAGGTGGTAGTGCTAGCAGAACCTTGGATTTGGAGAGTAAGTTATGTCCCAAATATATCTAAGTAAAAAGATCTACTACGCCATACAGCAGAGGCTTTTCGATTACACTATTATTATAATATAATAAGAAGATTAAAACCTTAAGTCAATATATGATGTACTTTTAATATTTTACCATTTTTAGCCTATTTTCAATTTTGAAAAAATAGGCTTATGAGATCACCTTTTGTCCGTGTGTGTGTGCGTGTGTGTGTGTGTGTGTGTGTGTGTGTGCGTGTGTGTGTGATTCGTGTGTGTGTCCCCCCCTAATAAAATCGAAACGGCTGGAGCGATTTCAATGAAACTCGGGAAGTTCATAGCACTATTCCCGGCGACCTCGACCGTGCCCTTCAAATTTTGTTACGTTTCTCCAATCCAACATGGCGGCTGTGCGAAATATTTCACTAGCATTCAATATCTCCGAAACTATTACCGATATCGCCCTCAAATTGTGTACGGTGATAAAGGGCACTACTAGAAGTTCACCTATGAGACTTTCAAAAACCTGGTGACTACAAAACCAACATGGCGGCCAAGCGAAGTTGAGATATTTAAATAGACTTTTCTCGCGATTTAACTATCTAAATGAAATGAAACTTGGTACAGCAAATGTTTATACACATTGTAATGCACTGGAGTCTAATTTAGTTCAATTGTTTACATAACCTCAAAATGGCGGCTGTGCGAAATATTTCACTGACATTCTATATCTCCGAAACTATTACAGATATCGCCCTGCAATTTTGTACGGTGATAAAGGGTACTGATCCAGGTATACCTATGTATATTTCATAAACCTGTAATGTACGAAACGAACATGGCGACCAAGCGAATTTAAAATATTTTAATAGACTTTTCTCGTGATTTAACTCTCTGAACGCAGTAAAATGTGGTACAGTAATTGATTTTGCAGATTGTAATGCACTGCCATCTAATTTAATTCAATTGCTTACATAACCTCAAGATGGCGGCTGTGCGAAATTTTAAAATTAAGTTTTAATTTCTTGTGTCGTAATCATGCGATGGAAGTGAAAGTTTGAATAATGAACCTAGGCAATAATTGCCCTTGAATGGTACATAACTATATGGCCTATACACATAACACTCCTAAATGGTGAGCTCCCGAAATATTTAGACGGTTCTCAATATCTATGAATCTTTTACAGCAACCAAACTGAATTTTTTAATGTTCATAGAGACTATGAACATATGTTCACCTATAGGACTTTCAGGAACCTGGTGAGCACACATCCAACATGGCGGCGACGCGAAATATACATATTTAAATGGACGTTTCTCGCGAATTAACTATCCGAGTGCCGTGAAACGTTGCCCGTTAAATTCTTATACAAATGTTGATCCACTGGCATCTAATTTATTTCAATGGTTTGCATTATCACAAGATGGCTGCTGTGCGTAATTTTAAAATCTCGTTTTTACTTCTTGTTGTCTAATCATGCGATTGAAGTTTGAATACCACACGTACACAATAATCTTAATGTAATAGTACAAAAATAAAAATCCAACCTGGCGACCATCTGAAATATTTAGACGGTTCTCAATATCTACGAATCTGTTACAGCAATTAAACTGAAATTTTGTATGTTGATTGTGGCAGTTAACATAAGTAGGATATATGAAAATAGGCTGTATAGTTCTTCACGGAACTACTTGTTTAATTTTAATGCGTTGTTCTTAACTTTTAGACGATTATTGTTTTTAGAATTCATTTATTTATTTATTTATATCGGAAGGCAAAACAAGGATACATTATAATAGTACTATAACGGTAATTAAGACACTCGTACGAAAATTATAAAACTCGCTTACACTCGTTTTATAAACATACTCGTGTCTTAATTATTGCCATTATAGGCTCGTTGTATACGACTGTTTATGTTCGACGATAATTATAACTTTATTATATGTTTTAACATAAATATTCATAAATATCTGTGGGATTCAGTTAATTCAGTTAGTGAACAGGGCGCGCTTGGCATTGCTGACTGAACAGAGCGCATGCGTGGGTCAAGGCACTCCGAAAGCAGAGACCATTCACTTTGCTTGCCACCACAGAACACCTATTGTTTACAGCCTGCCGTCCAGCTCTATAGCATTCACTAATATTGTCACCGAAGTCGTTTGAAAGCAATGCGCTGTGTAGAAATTGGATTTGGAGATGTTAAGGTACAGTGCTATTTCTTGTCTCATATTCGCCAGTTTATTTACGCGAACATATGGACCACTTTCCATGTCGGTAATTTATATAGACATGTTGGATTTTGAGCGCATGCGCGAAGGTATCCTTATCTAATTGGTCATACAACTGTTTCTTGAGCTCTGATTGGTGGGAGAAACTGTTTCATAATGAAAAATAGTGTTATAATGACTATCATTATGATACAGTTTTCTGATACATACTGTTTACATTTCGACATCGTCGAACATAAATACATATCATATAATTATATGTACAATTATTTACTGGTCAACATTCAAAACTTAATGTCCAGACTTTTCAGCCAGTCCGCAGGGGCGTGGTGGCTCAGCGGTCTAGCTGTATGCCTCTCACCAAGGCGGTCCGGGTTCGATTCCCGGTCAATGCATGTGAGATTTTCGAAGTGAAATGCCATGTCCTGTGGTTCGGATTCCACGTAAAAAGGAGGTCCCGTGGCTCATAATCACAAGATTCACAGTCACGTAAAACTACAATCTTCCTTCCTTCCTTCCTTTTTCAGCCAGTCCACTGCCTCTCTAGAGACACTATATAGTTCTTGTACAGATCCATTGAATCTTCTTTTCGGGCAGTCCATAACAACGTGCTGGATGGTCTGGGGAACATTATCACAGTCGCAGAATCGGTATTCAGATCTCCCCCACTTGCGAAGACAGAATTTACACCTGCCATTGTTTGTCCTGATTCTGTTTAGAGAAGTCCACTCCCTTCTCGGTAAGATGAAACCAGGAGGAGCTCTACAAGGATGATGGATTAAACCCAGGCGGTCAGGATTTGAAGAGGTCCAGTCTTCATGCCAGATCTCATCAGGATCAAAATGTGTTTCCTGGAGCTTCTCAACTAGCTTCCATGATGGCTTTCTGGACTTTAATCGCTTCGGTTTCTGAGGGTTGCAGTCCTGATGTAAGGGCAGCTGAGGGTTGCTAAGACATTTCTGCCATGCTCTTACAAGAGCCCGTTTTCTTCGTATGTAAGGGAGATGGATGTTGGATAAAACGGATAGCCATTTTAGAGGTGTCGATTTGAATTATCTTCGATAACACATTTAACAAATCTATCACAACCAAAGTTAAGTTCTTGCTGTTTTTCGTAATATAATTTGCGCCGAGGAAGGTCACAATGTGAAAGCCTCCGTGGCTTAGGCAGCAGCACGCCGGCCTCTCACCGCTGGGTCCGTGGTTCAAATCCCAGTCACTCCATGTGAGATCTGTGCTGGACAAAACGGAGGCAGACAGGTTTTTCTCCGGGTACTCCGGTTTTCCCTGTCAAAATTTCACAACAAAAGTTAAGTTCTTGCTGCTTTTCGTATTATAATTTGCGCCGAGGAAGGTCACAATGTGAAAGCCTCCGTGGCTTAGGCAGCAGCACGCCGGCCTCTCACCGCTGGGTCCGTGGTTCAAATCCCGGTCACTCCATGTGAGATCTGTGCTGGACAAAACGGAGACAGACAGGTTTTTCTCCGGGTACTCCGGTTTTCCCTGTCAAAATTTCATTCCAGCAACACTCTCCACTATCATTTTATTTCATCTGTCATTCATTTAATCATTGACCCAGAGGAGTGCGTCAGGCCTCAGCAGCCGGCACAGTTCATATCCTCGCCGCTAGATGGGGGCTTCATTCATTCCATTCCTGACCCGGTCGGAGACTGGGGGCAGGCTGTGGATTTTCAAGGTCACAATGAGACCGAAACCTGTACAACAATAAAACTACATCATAATTATATTGACTTGAGGTTTTAATCCTCTTATTATATTATACTTTGTCAATAAGGAACAGGCCCAACATGGTAATTTTCATGTCCTTTCATACTATTATTATTATTTGTTGCTTCGGTGGCGTAGTTGGTAGCATGCTGAACTGCTGTGCCCAAGATCGCGGGTTCAGACCCGGTCGAAGTCGTCCGATTTTTCAAGAGCGTTAAATATCCTTCAGTATGCCTTCCTTCGGAGGGTAAGTAAAGCCGGCGGTCCCATGTCATAGATTTATGGCATGCAAAAGAGCCTTCCACAGACTAAACTTGCGTGATGCTAAATTGTTATGTTAGATTTCGTCGGAACGCTCTATCAAAGTTCCAACGTTCACCACTAGGTATTATTGATTTCTGGTAGCAAAAATTGGGACTACTTCAAATTGAACGGAACTTGTAGCTCACCCTAAGGGTGTCCGCTGGAAGCAGCTACAGACTCAGGCGAGACGAACATGTCCTCGGACACTCCCGGCACTAAAAGCCATATGATAAATAAATCAATAAATAATATTCTTTGTTATATCCAATTAATAAGCGCGTTAGAACTTATTTAGCGCAATGTTCCCTCGTTACTACCCAATATCTCCTCATTCCTACTCAGTGTTCACTTTTACGTCCTTCTAGCCGTCGTGTGTTCTTCCCTCGCTACGGTAGAAGGTGCCTGCTAGTGATGTTCGCTCTCAGTTGAAACATTCTATTCTGTCGCATTGGAAGGAAGCGTGGAGTGCCACCCAACCAACTGAGAGGCATCAAGGAGACAACAAAGGTATGGAAATCTTCTTTCTAATCTATCCGGAAGGAAGGAGTGGCATTCTGTCGACTCCGGATCGGTCATGAGATCACTATGCACTCCCACTTCTTAAAGTGACACGATCCCCCTGGGTGTACTTACGGCACCCACCTTACCGTGGCACACAATTTCTTTAAGTGTGTGGACCTGGCCGAAATGCGAACGACTCGCAAACTGTCTAACTCCCTCTCCCTTGTTCTCCGTGATGACGGACCGTCAGCAGACCTCGTCATCCGGTTCATGAGGGAGTGTGGATATTTTTTCCAAGTTTTAATTTAGTTTAAGACTTTGAATTCAGTTTCAGTCTTTTTCTGTTTTTATTGCGTTCATAAGTTTTATTGTTCGCGTTGCGTTATTTGTTTAATTTTTTTACCATTCCCCTTTTTAATATTTTTTTATCCAAATAATGCATTATTGTTGGGGCTCACTGTCTGTTCTATACGGACCATTTTCGTTTCATCCCTGGCAGTGGGCTATTTTTATCTTCATGCTTTCATTTCATTTCATTAGGGGCAGATAACCTAGATGTTAGGCCCCTTAAAACAAGAATTTTCATCATCATCTTCCGTGTAGGTTTCTCGGTAAAATTCTGTCTGTTTATTAGGATTATTCATTTAGGATTACTGTGATTGATTTCTTCATTGATAACAATTTATTGCGGATTTTCAGAGTATTGCTAGGCTAATTTTTTTTGTTAGCCTATTGTCATCCATTCTGTGGGCTATTGTATAAAATATAAATGTTATCTGTATATCGTTACAGTCTCCTTTTCCTCATGGAATCCATGATTTTTCAGTACTTTGATAGACTTCATGCGTCTCCTTTTCCTGAGAATCTTTCTCTCGTGTTAATCGATGTATTATTCTCATTATTATTATTATTATTATTATTATTATTATTATTATTATTATTATTATTATTCTTTATTTGTTTCACCCAACTTTGGGGTACATGACATCAATCACTTTTTATTGTTTTGAGCTTTCCTTTTGGCCCAGTATTGCCTCATCCTTATTATTATTATTATTATTATAATTGTTTAGGAGCCTCCGTGGCTTAGGCGGCAGCACGCCGGCCTCTCACCGCTGGGTCCGTGGTTCAAATCCCGGTCACTCCATGTGAGATCTCTGCTGGACAAAACGGAGGCAGACAGGTTTTTCTCCGGGTACTCCGGTTTTCCCTGTCAAAATTTCATTCCAGCAACACTCTCCACTATCATTTCATTTCATCTGCCATTCATTTCATCATTGCCCCAGAGGAGTGCGACAGGCTTCGGCAGCCGGCACAGTTCATATCCTCGCCGCTAGTTGGGGGCTTCATTCATTCCATTCCTGACCCGGTCGGAGACTGGAAGCAGGTTGTGGATTTTCATTATAATTGTTTAGGGGCTTTTAACATCGCAATAATCAGCTCCGTGTACTTGGGTAAGTGTGGAATATGTCTGGATATCTGTGTTATTAAGGGTATTGTGACTACAATAGGCCGGCCTCGTGGTGTTGGGGTAGCGCGCCTGCCTCTCACCCGGAGGCCCCGGATTCGATTCCCAGCTCTGTCATGGATTTTAGAAACTGACGTGAGGGCTGGAACGGGGTACACTCAGCCTCGTGAGGACAATTGAGTAGCTGTCTGACAGTGAGGCAGCGCCCCGATCACGAATACCAAGATTAACGGCCGAGGGGACCCGATGTTCTGATCACGCGTCACCCTAATATCTGCAGGCCAAATGGCTGGGCAGCGGTCGCTTGGTAGGCTTAGGCTCTTCATGGGCTGTAGTGCCAGGGGTTATTATTATGACTGCAGTAGTGTGCGTAGATGTAATTTTTAAGGTTAAGGATTTAGATAGGTGCCCCGGGAAATGACATAAGATACCGTCCTTTCTATAATATACCATCACTGTATATTTATCTGTCTTCTTCATTGAGTAAGTTGAAGACACAGCGCGTATTGCGTGGAGGAAATGGTCTCAATTTCGTACGCAAGGAAGGAGGTTACTTTTATTAACTCTATGGTACTTCTGTCATCCCAAATTTACCGTAACACCTTCTGACCGCCCTTCAAACGCTCATGGTTATCCTTTAACACCACATTTCAAATGGCTTAATCCATCACAGCTTGTCCCACGCATCACTTGGCCAGCATTAGGCTTAATGCCTCCTAATTTGTTACCCGGTCTGCCCGTCTAATTGTCATCGTTAACCTATAACACCACATTCCGAATGTGTGAATTATCTTTCGTTCTACTGTGCAATTGATCCAAGCAAAAAGTATTCCACGACGACAGGGGAAGAAGGGGGGGGGGGGGGGATTGCACGAGGACGTGTCTAGAACATCGTTTAACAAGTCAGGGAATGAACATTTGAAGAAATACGTTAACAACGTGAGTTCATATATCAAAATGATAATGTATATGCCAGCATAATTGAATCGATCGGACCAGAAAATTACTGTCAGTTTTCACTATTTTTCACGAGACATATAAAAAATCATTGACAAAGACACTAGATTAGTCATCTATGTTGTGAAACAACCATTCAGGCTATATTTGTGTTAGCGGAATATCAATTTAAATTTAATAATTGTACATTATGCAACGAGCCTATAATGGCATTAAGTAAGACACGAGTATGTTTATAAAACCAGCGTAAGCGAGTTTTATAATTTCCATACAAGTGTCTTAATTACCATTATAGGCGAGTTGCATACGACTGTTTATGTTCGACGATAATTATACCTTTATTATATGTTTTAACATAAATATTCATAAATATCTGTTGAGATTCAGTCACTAGAATGTTGTGATCGGAGTGAGAGCGCTGGGTAGGATATCTCTGTTTTCCAAGCTCTCTGACCGACCGACGCATGCGCTCTGTGTGCTTGGCAGTTTATTTACGCAAACATATGGATGGTGCACTTTCAGTAATTTATATAGACATGTTGGATTTTGAGCGCATGCGCGAAGGTATCCTTATCTAATTGGACACACAACTGTTTCTTGAGCTCTGATTGGTGGGAGAAACTGTTTCATAATAAACAAGATGTTCAGTAAAGAACATATAGCCTACTTTCTCCTAAATTTATGAGTATAGTTATAACTCGTTGTTATTATCAAAGAGTATAATAGAACTATTCTTTGTTGAAGACCTTAGAAACGATTTACCTCTACCAAACGCCACAACCTAGATAAAAACTGCTACCATCATTGAAGAAAGAAAGATAAGAAGTATATCAAGAATGTTATGGATCTGGAGACATAATCGACCGGACTGGCTGCGTGGCTCAGCGGTAACGTTCTCGCTTGCTGGACCCTAGGTTGCAGGTTCGTATCCTGGCGCAGTCAGCTGGCATTTGAGGGTGCACAAATGCGAGGGAGCCGTGTCAGTACATTTACTGGCACGTTAAAGATCCCCTTGGGGCCAAAATTCCGGCACCCCGGTGTCTCTAAAAGCAGCAGTAGTTAAAAGGGATGTAAAACCAATAACATAATTATTATTATTATTATTATTATTATTATTATTATTATTATGATTATTATTATTATTATTATTATTACATATACGACCTGCCGTGGGCAACATCCAACTTTGAGTTGAGGCATGTCTTTACACGTCTGGTTGTGCATGGCTTTCACAACCCTAATTGAAAAAAAAGGAAGGAAGATTGTAGTTTTACGTGACCGTGAATCTTGTGATTATGAGCCACGGGACCTCCTTTTTTCGTGGAATCCGAACCACAGGACATGGCATTTCACTACGAAAATCTCACATGCATTGACCGGGAATCGAAAACCCTAATTGAATTAACAAATCTTTCCATGACCCTACAGAGACGTGTGTATACAAACTATGTGGATATTTTCGATTGCTATTTGCCTGAAATAAAAGTAGTAATTAATAACCTGAACTAACACCAACGGCTTGAATTCAGTTACTATGTGAAATCGTTTTGTTCTTTACTTCAAATAACATTTTCAAGTAACGCAAAATAGGCTGTTACAAACCCTTTAAAATAAAAAGTAAAAATGTATCGTAGTATCATCTTGTCATTCTTCAAATTCGATGCGCATAGAATGCCAATGGTATAGTAATCAATGGAGCCCCACGTAGACTAGTCGGGACATCTAGTGGTGAAATATCGAACAATATAATCCTAACAGAGCGAGTGCATTCTAGCGGCCAGAAGAAGAAACTTTTCAATAAAATAAAATCTGGAAGTTACTCTGCAGTTACCTTTTTGGCAGCTAGATGTCTCGAGTAAATCTGCTGGCGAATTATGTTTTAATTAAATATATATTTTACACCATAATATGCACAATATAACGCTTTATTTTAAAACATCTGAGTCATTACAAAACAATAAACATATAACATTTCAAGCAAAAAACCTAGCTCTGATCGGGTTTGAACCATAGGCATTTGAGCGACAGGCTAACGCTCTACCACTGAGCTAATTGTGTCTACGAATATCGTTCTATATAAAATGACTTACATAGAACTTGTTAGCAAATAATGATTTATACTAAACGATTTCATCACTGGAGTATATTATTTATATATAAAGCATTTTATTTATTTTGTATCAGTACGCTATATTGCATGCAATACTCAAATTAGTGAAATATAAGTCAGGCACAAGATATCCGCTGCCATCTTGTCTTATTACTGAATCAGCTCAGCTTTTTAAAATCACGCCTGCACTATAGTATTACAAAATAAACTTTTAATTTCGAACGTGCCTCTTCCTTTAGAACAGTTAAAACGATTCTCGGCTCGATAATCGGAACTGGTGGGTCCCATGATATGGATTATAAAGTTTGCATAATTCGCACGGCCGCCATCCTGAAATGGTATGGCGGACGACCTTGTAGTTTGGTCACAAGACGCATCCTATACGAAGGTATGTTGTTACCAAATTTGATAGAGATCGGATGATTTGGTTAGTCGTTATTTGATTTTACGTTTTGAACGTTTGAGTGGCCGCCATTCAGTTTTAGTAAAGATGGCGGCGATATAAAACATGACACTGAGGTGTCCTTTGCTAGTGCTACCTATTGTACTAAATTTCGTTCAATTCGCATTCACCGTGTTCGAATTGATAGGGGGGGGGGGCAGACATTCAGAGTACACACACTCACACACACACAGACACACACACACACACACACACTCAGAGACTCACACACACACATACAAACACACACACAGACTCACACACACACATACACACACACAGACAGACACACTTTTTTCGCCCTGTGTTGATCTCATAAGTCTACTTTCATTTTTTTGCAAAAATCGAAAGTAGGCTAAAAATGGTGTTATAATTAGCCTCATTATTATACAGTTTTCTGACACATAATGTTTACATTTCAACATCGTCCAACATAAACTTATTTTTCAAATTAATTTTTGAAACAGATTTGTAACTCCGTTGTCAGTTTAGTGCGGCATAAGGCCCTCCAGAATGAATATTTCACATGATATTTTATTTTAAAAAGGATTTGTAACATAAATCCCACCTAAACCATGTACAAATGTAATTTACAATACCACTGTAACACGGGGCAATCTTGCAGTGCGGCCAATATTAAGTACGGAATGCGGCGCTGAAAGGTAGTAAGTCGTTGACTTAATGCTTTCTCCTCACATCGCACTACGTGTAGCAGTGGTTTCTGGCTTAAACAGAAGGCTGACTTAATTCTTTCCTATGCCGTTCAAAGGCTCTTGGGTCAA